>CM062275.1:23669815-24343607 GCA_031216635.1 Dissostichus eleginoides
TGTCCATTGATTTTTGAATTACATAAACACATAACTCAACCACCCATGTCTGCATTTGGATCCTGTTATTAGAGCTGTTAAACCTCCACTTCCAGCTGCCGCCAACCATTTTGTTATTGCATGAAAGCAAAAAGCGCCTGCATCGCGGTTCGATCATGTTTTATTACTGCGAGTACTCCGTATAATTCACACAGTTTGACGGACTGAGGGTTGCCAGCTGCAGATCGGAGTGTTTGGATGGGTTTCAGTGTGCTGAGCTGGCTTTGGCTTCATGCAGCCGCACTGCTGTTAATTATATAAAAAACATTTTTCCTTACATCACAGCCTGCAGAGTAAGCTGAGTTAGCACAGCTTTTGATTCTCATATTTGTCAAAATGAGCCAGATGAGCACAAACTCTGCCTTCATTTTACCTAAATGATGAGAGATCTTGACACCCAGCATGCACTGCAGCAACATTGAATTTGAGAAACTCATGGATATACATTTTTTACTTGGGGAAAATAAGCATTTTGGGGTTTCACAGGAAAAGTGGCACCTGTTTTGTTTTTTTGTCATATGGAGGACATGGAAAACTATGTGTGAACTCAACATATCATCACCTTGTATATAAACCTTTTATATTGAACTTGTTGAAAGCATTTCCTTCACATCTAGCAGTTACAGAGAAACTTGACGAATATAAGTTAGATATTCACTCCCATTTTGTTCTGTGTTTGGTCTCCACCAACTCCCAAATAAATGATAGCTCTTAAGCTGCTTAATACTCCACTATTCTCTCCAGCTTGTCTTTTACTTCTGCTGTTTGCTCCTAAGTAGTGTTAAGAGCTTTTTAACAAAAAAGGACACTATGAAAGTGGTGGGATTGGACCTGAACAGGAAAGTTGTGGCCCGGACAGATAAACATTGATCTGAATCTCATTGTAAAACGCTGTGAAGATGAGGTTGAAGTTATTTTAAATTGGACTGTAGATACATTGTTAGAATACAAATATGTATTACAAGTGATGTTAGAATCACCGGATTTGATTCTACTTGTTTTATATGAACAGCATCAAACACTCTGAAAGATTATGACTTGAGAATCAGAGTCAAACTTCAAACCTGTAGCCCTCCTGTTCAATCCCACTTCAGTCAGACAGACTCCTTATCTTCTGCTTTAGGCTAAAAACGTATTTCATTAAAAAATGTGAGACCTTTTCAATGTTTTTTCGCCCGATCTTCCTCCTCTACCCACTTCAATATCAACTCAAAAGGAAAAAGTCAATTTATCTGTTTTTTTTTCTCCTTTCTGAAGTCTGGATTTTTCTCCTTTTTTAGACTTTTCTCTTCAATCAAACAAGCCTGGAGTTTAAAAACGGACTGTTGCAAAGTGAGGTTTTAAACAACACTATATTCTCTTTTTCTTATGTAACTTACTGTGTTTAAAACCTACAACCATGGCAAAATAGGATTTCTCCCCAAAACCAGGGTCACAATGATGACTCAAAACTCAATACCTCATTACCATAATGAAACATTTAATAAATATTAGCGCATCAAAAGAGTTAAAAGTCATTTTCACTTTTTGAGGTGGAAGTGACAGAAGCCATTACACTTCTGGTTCAGTTCCCAGCTTAAAATGCTATGACCTTGTGTGTCATCCCTGTTCAGACCATCTTTATGAACCTCTGAGCTTACTAAGATTGTGTCATTTTTTTCTACTGATTAATTCCGCTGCTGTTAAAGTTCACTGAAGTATTTTTAGATGAACTTCATAAGCATAGAGTTATACAGTGGTGTCATTGTTGTAGGCGTACCTGTATGTTAGCATCGTTAGGGCTGTCTCACCAAAAGGCCATGGGATGTTATGATGACATAAAGTTCACAATGTGTTTTTCCTTCCTGTCTGAAGCCTCCGCAGAAATAAACGTGGTTTCTCTCCGCTCTGTAGATCTGGGTTTTTCTGGTTAATCCGAATGTGAACCGTTACACAAACAATTCACGCTCCTCTCTAATGGGCCCCTCCGTCATTCCTGCGCGACACTCTCTCTCTCTCTCTCTCTCTCCACATTCACACACAGCCGCTTCCTGCTGGACGATTACGGTGATGAATGAGGGATGGAGAGCGCCGTGTGACCGCCGGCAGCTCTGCATAAACAACAAACCATAAAATAAAAAAAGGAGATGCACAGAGAGAGTGATGGAGGAGAGTGACATCAGCTGAGGACACTTAAAATGAAAGTGCTCACAGACCAGAGGTTGGATGTAATCATGATCCAAAGTGCTTAGCAGCAAATTCCGCACACATTTGATACTGAGATTATTAGATGGGAAGGTAGAAATCATCCTCGATCACTTTGTGGCCATAATATTATATATTTATTTTCCTCTTGTTCCTTTCTCTCTTTTTCTTTTTGTTTATTTCCTCACGCCATTCTTCATTGTAACACATTTCTCCAGTGTGCAAATACAGCAAGTATCGGTAGGGGTCTCAACACTTTTAAATAACCCCTCAACTCTATGATACTGCCGCTGATTGTTAAATAGAAAATACACTTAAAGGGGCCCTATTATACTTTTTGGGGTTTTCCCTTTCCTCTAGTGTGTTATAAAGGTTTGTGTGCATGTAAATGGTCTGCAAAGGCTAAATTTCCAAAGCTCCCGCCAGAGGGAGTGTCTGAGCATAATGGGGCCCCTTTAAGGTTACTACATAAGGGTAAAACCAAAGGTTGTTGTGCATTTCAGAAAAGAATAGTTGTGCCAAAAGCTAAAAAGTGTCATCTTGTGAAGTGATGCATGCTCTTCTGCTTCATACTGTGAAGTGTTTTGCCTGACTGAATCTTCTTCCTTTAACCAGAGTACAGAGATAAGAGCAGGTAGGTATTCAAATAAAAGAAGCAGCATGTTTACACTCTTGTTTTCTGCTCTCTCAGCCTCAGACCGCTGTGGGCGCAGATGAGCTCCAACCAAAAATCTATTTTTGTCCCAGACTTCAAAGCCAAAGATAGTTCCAATATAAACTGGATTTTTGCGTTGGTAAAGCCCTTTCCCCATAATGAGAGCACCAGCTACAGACAGAACAAATTACACATTGTGTTTACAAGCTGCTTCAATGTACGTCAGGTCTGTTTAAATATTCAAGAGCAGAGCAGATGGAGAGTGTGTCTGGGTTTATTCAGAGTTTCACAGAGTGAAGCTGGTTGGGCTGAGTAATTTGTTCATTTCATCCCGCTATGATATTCTGAGATATGTTTTAAAATGTTCCTCCATTTTTGTGTCTCTTCGTCTGATAGCTCCATTTAATTATTCTATAAATTATCTGTATGAATCTGGCAATACTGAAGAGTCTGACCAAGCACTTTGAGAGATATAAGAGCAACATTACTTTATTGCTAAAGATAACGAGTTAAGTCTAACTCACTTTAGCTCTCTATAAATGTTTTATTAGATTTATGTGTCGTTTTGGCACCAAAAGGGAAGAAACACTAGATCTGAGCCATAATATCCTGTCACAGTCCAACCCCCTCTGCAGTCGCTTAATGTTCATTTTAAATGTATATATCACAAGTGTCATAGTTAGTAGCACAGAAATTGAAATTGGTCTTTAACCCTTTAAGTTTTCTTTTATAAAAAAGACGAAAGAGAGAAACAAAACAACAATCTGGTCCATTTGACTGGAAAGCGATAAAGACAAATTGCATGTAGGTTGTTATCATAGGTGAAGGAACTAATCCCTCTTGACATTTTCAAATAAAATGCCTCTATACAGGTTTACCATCAGTTTCAGCAGAAGGGAAACCATTCCCTTTTGTAATTCCAAATCACATCTTGCCACAATTACAGAAATCCAGGAATATGTTCAAGACCTGGATTCTTTACAACAAGAGAAACAGTGTTTTATTTTAATGTAAATCACCTTTTAATTAGATGTCTGGAGTCAAAACCAGCATCTGAGTTCTGTATTCTTGTCCCTGATATGATGTTGTTCCTGGGCAAATCCAATTATAAACCTCATTAATTTGATGTCAATTTTTTTTTAATTCCTGCTCCTTTTAAATTACTATGGTTTAAATCCTTTGAGAGAAGCTGTAAAGGAAACATAAAGAGATATGTTTACTCTGGTACAAGACTTTAGGGTCAGCAGGACACTTCTTGCTGACAATCTTAGATCATAAAACATGTTACGTATTAAAAGTCTTTGGGGAGCAAGTCAGCAGCCTTAGTGTTTACTCTTACAGCCGAAATCCGTTTAGCAGACGCCCTTCGCATAATCATTGAAACAAATTGGTTGAAAGAAATTAAGATTTGTATTTGTAATGCAGTTTTCAGAGGACACAGACAACATATTTCACATATTCAGCTTCAAATAAATGATATTAACCATGAATATACAAATCCAAGATCAGCAATAAATTACATCTGTATTTTGTTGGTTTTGAATGGCTGAAGTGCAGTCGAGTCTTCAGTCTGCGATGGAAGACGTATAATCTGCTGTCCTGATATCATTGGGAGCTTTTTCCCCCATTTAGGAGCAAGGAGAGCTAACAGGTGTGCTTCTGTTGACAACATGATAATATAATACCAGTTTCTTAAAGCAAAATTGGGCAGCCACTGGTAACTATAGTGAACGGAGCAAACGAGAGGTGTTGACATCTTTGTTGATCCACCTTTTTATATACAGTATCACAGTATCATTTTTTGTCATTTGGTTTGTCTTATAATCTATCACACGCTTGTGCGTCCGGGAAGAGGATTCCTTCTCTTTTGCTCTCCCCAAGGTTTCAAAAAAAATGTCCCCATTCTTTTTTGGGAGTTTTTCCTTGTACGATGCAAGGGGTATAAGGAAAGAGGGTGGTGTATGCTGTATACGCCGTGAAGCCCCCTGAGACAAATGTGTTATTTCTAATATTGGGCGGTATAAATTCAATTTGATTGATTTATTGATAGTGTGTGATAACTTGGGGAGGCTGCTGGTCTTTGATAAGCACATTTCAAGGATTAAATCAGGACAAATTGTAGCCACTTGTAGCCTAAAGTAGTTGTTTTAATGTTTTAATCTCACATTTGTCTGACTGGCTCTTTTCTAAAGGGTGGTCTAGGATGGTGTTTTTGTTGGCCATGTTTTTGTGGTCCTTCTGTTTGGGGCAGAGCCAATCCCCTCCAGGCTCTGCATGCTAATGTTTCTCCATAAGCATGTGCATCCTCACATCTGCATTAGGATCTCTCCGGAGAACGCTGCTGGGCTCTCAGGAGAGTGTGAGGTTAACTATAAAGGGACCGCACTGATTTAATGCACAGTGGCTCTCAGATAACCTCTGCAGTGTTGAACTCAAAGAGAGAAGCGTGGGAGGTGATCTGCTTAAAGCTGGTGATCACAACTAAAGATGTACTATATAACTGAAAAATAAAGATAAAACTCATGGAAAGACAACACTCATGGAAAGACAACACAAATATATATAACACAAACATTTGATGTTCCTGTTTTCCAACCTGTTACCATCTGGGACAACCTGGTAGTCTGCTACTTTTTAGACGAACACAAGTTTTATGTTTTTGTTTTGAGTCAATTTCACAGACACACACAAAAACGGTGCTTTGCTCTTCATTGGCTGTATTTCAAAAAGACTTGGAGGACGCAGGTGTGCACAAGCTGGCAGGAAGCAGCTGTTACACATCCACTGCTTCCACTGCCATGAGAATATCATTTTTCAAGCCATCTTAAGATGACACAGACATAGCAACATTATACAAAGCTATCAATGTCAATCTGTTGACATTGTAGAAAAGCCCACAAATAAATAACTTTAACAAGCACAAGGGGCAAAGCTTGAAAATATGGAAGGGAGATAAAGTACCATTTTTAAAAGATGTCAATAATGGTCATTAGCTGTTAGCCAGCATTTAAACAGTTTCTGAAAATCAGGAGGAAATCAAATTCAAGTGGTTTCACTGCTGGAGATTAATACCCTTCTGATTACTATGAGGCCTGGACTTCCACTTATGCCAGTGTTCAATAGTGTAACCTAATTACATAACCTATTCAGCTCAAAAAGCTATTAAATTAACTTTGCGTTATGTCATCAGGAAGTTCTTATAATTGATGATGTGATTAATCAATGCAGGCATAATGTCACCTCAAACTTTCAATTCGAAAGGCCTTAATACGCGATGCTGATTTAATATAACTCTGTTAATCTCTGTAGTAATCATATACTGCGTTAATATGACAGCTGTTCATCCGAGTGTATCTTTAGCAGCCATTTATCTCTCTCGCCGCCTCTTATGACTCCTCACTTCTCAGACGCTGACGAGAAAGAGAGCCATTCAGAAGCATTAGTCATAACTCTGTGTTATTCTGTGAATGTGTCACGCAGGACTTCAGACTGTGAATGAGACCATATGTTGAGCAGACAGAAGGATGGAATAATTGGGTCAGAAGAAATTAGGCTGAATGTGAGAAATGTGTCAGGCCATTCAACCAGGAGCCACGTGGTCAAAGCTCTCATCGCGCGGAGCTTAAAGACGCGTCGCGCTGCCAACAATAACTGCCAACATATTTTTGTGTTTTAATTCCACTGACTGGTAGCCAAATCTATAAAGGGATGGATCTGAGTGAAATAATTTGGTCTAATGTATCAGGAAAAGTTTATTTTCAATTGAGAGAAAGCAGCAACATTTCTTTCTCCAAGCACTTTCTCTGATCAACCCGCTGCCCTACCCTTGTTGCCATGTGCAGATATTGTAGAAAGGGAGAATTTATTGAATTGGAAATACAAATCTGGGTTTTTGCAGTCATTCAGTACTGACATTCTTCTTTTTCTATACTCAGTTCTAAATAGTATTTGTGAGTAGCATCAAATCCATTCAGTGCTTACAGTGAAACCTCACCTAAAACACCTTTTATCACTTACAGTGGAGCTTCTGCTTATTTTCAATTATTTCTTCTTCAGTGCTTCTACTCCAGGTACAGAAAATACTCTAGGTGCTTCCACTTAATCTTTTAATGCTTATAAACCCTTTTTAAAATCTCGTTGTAATACTTCTATTTAAAACATCAGACAATTTGAATTGTTTGAAATGCATTTTTCAAACAAATGATAACTTCTTCGAGAAAATGTACATTTCATATAATAAATTAGCTTTTTTGTGAAAAGAAATTGAAGGGGCCCTATTGCTTTTTGGGGTTTTCCCTTTTCTCTAGTGTGTTATACTGTAGGTTATGGTCCATCTAAAATCCCATAGTTCCTCCAGAGGGAGTTTCTCTACGGTTTTTCGATACACTGGACTGCTCTTCACTTGACTGTTGAGATTGTTGTTGCCATGATACCATGAAGTCACTGAAGTTAATTCAAAGTGATGGTTAGTTAATGAAGGTTCATTGTATTTGATCGAGTCACATCAGCATCATCGGCTCACTTTTGACAGATTCTGTTTTGATTTATACACAAAGACAGTAGACTCTTTGTTCTCTTCAGACATGCGGGAAAAAGAAACCCACTGGTGCAAACTTTTAAATAACTCAAACCACAGTCTACTTGTCATAGTTAATTAAATTAAAAGTGTTTATGTTACCGGTTATGCCTGCAGGCAGCCGCGGAGAATTGATGATAAACTACAGAGAGGAGACTTTACTTGGCTTAGGATCTCTCAGCAGCAGTGGCTGTATGAGCAGGAAGTGTAGATAAATGAAAGCAGAGTTTTGGAGGTAAAAGTGGTCATTTGGTAGATTATCGATGGACAGCAAGGTGTGCAACTCCCCTGCCTTTTGTCTGTAATTCCAAGATTGATTCAGCTTCCCAGTTATTGGGAGCCTCATCATTTTAACTAAGAATAACACTTGAATCACCAATAGGAGGGCTGGGTGCCTGCCTGACAGCCATTCATTCCCAATGTAATTAGTGTGTAAGGGGAGCCAGGAGAGAGTGGCGCCAGACTCAGGCTGAATAATACAGGGGTGTAGAGCACTGATGGATAATTTAACATGGATCTCCAGAAGACAGTACCTGAGTGTACTGCTAAGGAATTCCTGTGAATGTGCTCAAGTAGAGAAAGTCTGACAGATTTTCATAATAACAAATATTCATTTGTCTCTCACTCTTTTAGGGAAATCCTTTATCTCCCATGATTAATGTGCAATGCTGAGCGTAGAAAGCGGGAGATATATCATTATTCATAGTATTCATATGAAAGTGTTCTGATAAGCACCATGTTGTTCTTTCCCCTGCAGATAATTTTCCGCAAAATCAGTGACGTGAAGAAGGAGGAAGAGGAGAGGCAGCGGGCGAAGAACGAGGTGCAGCTCACCATCCCGCAGGACCACCCAGTCCGGAAGCTGTTCCAGAAGTTCAAGCAGCAGAAGGAGCTGCGCAGCCAGGGGGCGACGGCCAACTCGCAGCTGGACGTGGAGAAGAACCAGCTGCAGGTGGAGCAGCACCAGCAGCACCTGCACCCCCACAGCCTGCAGCTGGGCCACTCCAGCCTGCAACACTCCCTGCCGCTCAGCCTGCAGCGCCCCCCCTCCTCCCTGCAGAACGGAGCTCCGCTCAGCAGCAGCGTGCTGACGGTGTCTCAGGTCACGCCCATGCACAGCTCGCTGGTGTACGACGACCCCCCCATAAAGCAGAACAACTGTGACATCATGGAGCTGAAGCCCAGTGCCGGGGGGGCTGCAGGGGAGCAGACTGTCAGGGTGAAAGTCAGCACCAGCCCCGCACTGACCAAACCCATGGTGAAAGCGAGCGCGTGGATGCGTCTGAGAAGCAACGCAGCGCCAGTGGAGCCCAGGAAGGAGGGGCTTAACAACAAGGCTGTTTCCGTGGAGATGCTCTCTCAGGAGGGCAAAGGTCAGGAGGCAGGAGGTGGTGGGGGTGTAGAGGAGGGCGGGGTGTCCAGCAACAATCCGCTCCGAAAGACAGACTCATGCGACAGCGGTATTACGAAAAGTGAGCTGCGGATAGACAGGGCGGGGGAGGCACGGACCCCCGCTGCCATCTCCCCCCTTCTCCACAGCCCTCTGCCCGGGGGGGCGGGGTCCCCTCACCCTTTCTGCCCCATCCCGGAGCAGGCCCTGCAGGCGGCGCTGCACGAGACGCGGCTGGAGCTCCGGGAGGACATCCAGATTCTGGGGGGCCGGCTGGGCGCTCTGGAGGGTCAGGTGGCCCAGATCATCAAACTGCTGTCGGACAAGAAGAGACCGACCCCCGAGAGGCCGTCGGCACACAACACACCCAAAACCAAAATACAACTTCAGGACATTTTCACCGTTTCTAGGCCTGTTTCTCCGGACTCAGAGAAGGAAGAGGGGCTCTGAAGGGGGCTCACCCAGTGGTGTACCAGAGCCAACACTGATCACATGGCACATTGTTCTACTATGATCACGTTTATCCAGTTTTGGGCATCAGTTACGCCACTGGTCGTAATCCTCCGAGGTTAAAGTTTCTAACATTTGCACACTAACTTTTATCTCCGGGTCGAGTGAGAGTCCTCTCTCCGTACTGACCTGGGTCCCGTTTTTGTGATTGTACATACCTCTTAATGCATGTCCAGCTGGATTCTGGCCTGCCAAAGAAACAACTACTGATCGTACTTACTATACGCCTGTATATTATGCAGTTGACTGCATGCAAATCTAATTTAAAGAGACATTTTATTGAGCTGCACTGTACATATGAATATTTTTCATTGATAATTTACTATGTGGACATTCAGGGTTGCATACAGGTAGCACTATAGACATTGAGTAACAAATGGGTTTACTGGCAGAGGGATTGTGCATGGATTATTTATAAATAGAGGAATCGAAATGGGATGTTTTTTTTTTCTTTGCCTGTAAGATGATTCTGCTTTCGCCTCACCCTCCTAAGAACACAAATGTGATGATGAGCAACACTTAAGTAGAATTTTCTGGTATGTTTTATATTATCGAATTTGCTTCTTATAATAATAATAACTGATTTTCTATTTTTGATTACAAAAATGTCCTTGGCCTCAGTTTGATATCGGGTGAACCCTTAAATGGATATTTTGTTAGGATCCTCCTCGTGTCTATGCATCGAATATTATACCTTAAGTTATCATGTCTGTGAATGAAGGACGTTTCCTCCTCGTTTATTGGTCCATTCCTCTGCATGATTCAGGGATGGCAGAATGCACTTTGGGTAAGGTTTGGTCGACGATGAAGGCTTAGGGGAAATAAACCAGTTTAGTTCACATTAAAGATCACTCACAGCACAGAGACATGTAATCCCTCAGTCCCTGCACCACACACGGCAGTCTTAACCAGCGAGCGTCGCTCTGATGCCCCGCTCTGAAGCCCCGCTCTGAATTCCATTAGCAGCTTCGCCGCAAAGAGCTCGAGTAATAAGAAATGGAATACTGTACTTTTTATGATATCAGTTTTCTAAATCTGCATGCAAAAGGAGAAGTTTTATGCTCCAGAGTGCGTACTTATACATATACACACACACACACACACACACACACACACATATATACATACACACACACACTTCATGCACACAGTGTGGCGGCATCTCTTGATGTGAACCCCAAAGGCCTTTCTTCACAGTTGAAGGGAGATCAGTCGGTTTTTCTCAGAAGGTTTTTCAGGTCTTTATTTAGATTTAGACGCTGTCCTCCCTCACACTACATTATATCAGCACTGATCATTTGACACAACACACACACACACACACACACCACACACACACACACACACACACAATCATATTTAATAAGAATAAGGAAGAACACAGATGCATGGTGGCCATCATGTAAGGTTCAAATTGTTTATAATGAACAGGTTCATGTCATTCCTGCTTCATTATCTACAGTGTGAGTGAATGGACAGGTGGCAGAAAACAGTGAATTAGAGGTTTTAGTCAATGCCCAACGGACCTTGTTATGGCTAATTCCTGTTTGTCATTGGCTCTAGGATAAACTAATAGATGAATTTGGATATTTGTCTGTATTAGACAAACAACAGTAGAAAAAACTGAAAACGATGAGAGGAAGACAGTGAATAACAAGCAAAAAAAGGATCCCTTATCCAACTTTAACTAAGGATATATTTGTTCTCGTATGGCACCTTAAACCTCCAGGTCACAGGGTCCGCTAGCAAGTGATATATTTTTATAAAAGATAAAAAATATATTTTTGCATACCTTTCAGTCTAGTGCCATAATCGCAGTACTCAACATGCCCCAATTCAACAAACACAGGATGATAGGAAAAGAGATTGGTAGATATGATATACCAGTATAATACTGAGGTGGTCAGGACTTCAGATGTTAAAGATACAATGACGGGTATATCAGAAGTTATTTGCCCTCTTTAAATTGTTTCACAGCATCAGTGACGTCCTGCATGACAGGTTGGATGCCAGGATGTTGACATTGCTGATCCAGGAAGTCTATAGGCCGACATATGCTTGGAAATATTTGCTTTACGCTAAATATATGTTCCTGTAGAATAAACGTTTATGTGGAAAATATTTACTATTCTAAATTTGCCACACTTCCAGATGGGACAAAAAGCTTTCCTCAGAGAAAGCAGGTTGCAGTTCGGAACATATTAATATAAGATAAGCAGTTTAATGGCTTCTGTTTTCTGTACCATCCTGCTTCACACACGCAGAGTTTCCCCTGCTCTCTCTGCTGTTGGCCACTGAGCGGATCCCTTGCAAGAATCAGGGGTAAGTGCCTTGCTCAGAGACACGTCAGCAGCAGTTTCAGGCAATCTGGCCCCCCACTATAAATGCAGAAATGTATCTATTAGAGACTTTCAATGATGGCTATTACTGTACCTGTGTTGAGCAGCACATACCAGTTTGTTTCATATCCTTTTATCTCACTGAGATGTCACTTATATTGAATATCATGCAATGCTATGCAACAGTTTATTCTCTTACAGGCTGAATATGGACCTTTATCGTCCGATAGTATATAATATCAACAGGCAAGCCAGTATTACGTTTATTATTATAGATATATCTGTATGCGGGATGGAGGATTTGTTACCATGTGTAGATAAGATATCTTTATTTATATCCAACAATCAAACATGACACAACACACCAAAAGATTGGTAGAATATCATTTTATTTTGATGAAAGGCAGTTAGTTGAACACTTCCCTCCTACACTCAAGTTTTTGACAGGACAGCTCCAAAACAAACACCCAAACTCTGGTTAACTTCACTTGTATTTTTAATTATCGCCATCATGCTAAATTGCTAACAACCAGCTAAAATAAATGGACATCCTTACTGTTAATTAAGTAAAGATAAGTCTGTCCGATCTGATATGGTTCTCTGTCTGCTGGTCATTTCTCTGTAAAAGCCATGAAGAGGTAACTTGATTTGACATCAGTCAGTGTAGAAAGACCACATATCATATCTAAAAGTTTATTAGGTTTTCTCAGAAGTAGTTGAAGGTTTTTCACGATGATTGCAAAGAGTACAAGCAGGTCTGTATTAATAGAGTTTGTGAGAAGACTGAGGTTGTCATGACCTGACATTCTGGGACAAACTGCAGGCTCCTAATTCCACTGAAAAGACACAAATAGTGATGAAGGAATTACATAGAAATGATTGGAAAGTCTTTTGAAGAAAGAACAAAAGCTGAGTTGGCTTTCAGATATTTTACTTTTCGATCAGACAGCTTACAAAATCAAATATAATTCAAAGTATACTATTAACTTGTACATATTTTCTTAAACCACCTAAACATCTACAGTGAAACAGATTTTTCTTTCATGCCACTGAAATTAAAATGAGTTAAAGTCTATACTTACTTCAAGTGTGTGAATACTGTGACAGATGGAGCACAAGAAGTTCAGAGCCCCAGGGGGAAATACAGTATTTGGATAAATTGCTTATTTTACATTTGCAATACACTGATTCTATTTTAGGAGATGCTCCCTCAGCGGTTAAAGTGCATGATGGGATAAATCTGCAGGACAGGGACTCGTGGGCAGTGTGAGAGTTTCCCTGTGAGCGAACTCGCCTGAAACTTTACCACCTGTCTGGTTCTGTGAGGAGACACCAGCAGCAGAAAGCTCATCTTCTTCTTTATTAATTTGACGAGAGAATGAAGGCCTGTAATCTGAGCCCCGCACACGCACATGCACATGCACACGCACACAGACACACATACACACATACACACATACACACATACACACACACTTTTCAGCGCAGGATTTTTCGGCTTTGCCACTTGAATGTACACCCCACTGGCCCCTCTCTGCTCTCCCAGGCTTTTCAATGGGAGCAAAGATGATTATTTTTATGTCTCCCTTTGTTTCCTGAAATATGTCTCTTCTATGGACTTTTCTCTGACACTATCCTTCTTGACACTGGAAGGAGGTCCTCCTGTCTCCCCTCTCTGACAAAAACCTCCTCTATCTTTTAGTTTCTTCCGCTCTCTTTCTCTCTGTCTCTTTCCCTCTCTTTTATCACCCTCTCCTCAGCATGCTGATGGTATCATGCCCACTGACTGCCACTACAGATCCAGCTCTCTGGGGATGGGCGAGCTCGACTGAGGGGCCTCATTTATTAAAACCATCCTTTGGCTTTATCCAATTACGTATATTGCATTGAATATGACAATAAAATGAATTTAAGTCATTCGGAGGAGGATTAGGTCCACATGTGAATAGTTTTTCTTTTTAGATCTGACTAAAAGTGAAGTCCGTATTCTGAGAAAAAGTCAATATTAAAAAAAAGGACACTTTTGCTCAGCTCTAAAAAGAAAAATCTTATTTGGCCCAAATCCTCAAAGTCATTTCCCGGATAGTGATATATTTTTTATTATTTGATATTTTGGAAAATAGATGCATCCTTTCACAATCTTTTAATTCAGATTCACTCCTAAATCTTTGGATGATTTTAACAGACGGGGCCCTCTGGGTAAAGCTTCTCCCTTTTTTTCTACTTGAATGTTTTCTATTTCTACTGTTTTGTTAAAGCGACGGTCGGGAGCAGCACTGAAATCCCACTCTGACTTATGAATTGTTTTACAGTTGCACAAATAAACTGTAGTGTCCGAATAATAAACAGCCGTCTGGGAAACTCTCCATTCTTCCTGTCTGCCTTTGTCTGTCTCGCTCTGTTTTTAGAAACATATTCCTCTTCACTGTGAAAGGGGCATTAAATAATCAATGACCTTCATTGATCTGTATTAGCTGCCAGTAGGAGCTGAAACACAAAGAGGCTGCAGGACGACTCCTAACCTTCATCTGTCCTGTCGAGCTGTGTCTGCCTGTAAGTAAAAACAACACAACAAAGAATTCGACAAACCAAGCTCCTGAAAGTTACATTTTATTAGGTGCTAGATAGTTATGCAGCACACAAGCTCTGCAATAAATCCTCTTTGGGAAGGTTATAATCTTCTGTTTTTGTTTTGTTCCATAACTTTATGATCATTTTGGAGGACATGCACAAGTGCTAATATTTATCCTGTCCTTATTGATATAAACAGGGTGGACAAAGTAATATAAATACCCTCCAACATAACCGTGTAGTTTAATCAACACTTTTCTCAAGGGAATTTTTTGCAAGACTTCATTATTTTTAGCTTACCTGTTAAACTAGCAACTGATTGTTGATTGCAATACAGAACGTAAAATAAAATCAACTGTTTGCTTTTAGCATTTTCTTGAAATCCTATTTTTAAATCTAAAGCCAGTTTCTTAGCACCCATTCTAATAATGATAATAATAAACTGTCATCACTAATATATTCTTTCAAGCTTAAGCACAGAGGGCTTACCATATTCAAATTAACTGATTCATTATTACATTGTCTGATTTCATACAAAGAACATGTAATAAAGAAGCTCTTTAATTTAAAATGTATGAAAGTGCAAATGATAAATAAACCCATCGACCCTGAAATGTTCATGATGTATGCAGACTATTTGCATGAACATACTGTAAGTTTTACAGAATCTGCGGCTGAAGGATGAAACTCCGGTCAGAGGGGTGCAGATGTATCCTCCAGACATTCAGCGCTGCAGGTAAGACAAAAATAGAAATACAGTAAATGGACGTTTTTATTTCTGAACTTGAACAAAAGGATTTTCTCTGCAGGTCACATTCACTCCTCTGTCAGGAAACTTCAGAGACTTCAACTCTTGTTCATTTCCACTGTGTCCATACAGCTCAACCTTTCACACACTTCCATTGTTCTTCGTCTCCTCTTCCTCCTTCATCTAAATACCCCTCATTACTTTCTATCTGTGAGCAGAATTGATATTACAGGCTCCTTGCTGCTGCTTCTTAAGAGGATCAGTCTAATATGAAATAATCTTTAGTTTAACACCACAGATCACATTAAGGTGCTTTGTCAGTTCAGACATATGCACATGCTTTAAGTGTAGTCATATTTAGTTTAGGTTGTTTCAGCATTCAAAAGCCAATTTATTTTCAGTTAGCTATTTACCTGTCTGCCATTTTATCCATTAATCTGTCCAGCTAATCCAATCAGGCATTTCTCTGACATCAGGGAGCGTTTTGTTGTGTGAGAGGCTTTGAATCTTCACAGCCAATTAAAGTCAGATTATTAACGTGGAAAGGAAACACAGAGGAGACATTATCCTGTCAGGAGTCTTCAGCAGCTCCCCCGGCCCACCTGCAGCTCTGCATGGACGCATGAAGCCCCTGCTGTCCGTAAAACGTTACAGCTGAGCCTCATTCTGGTGCAGAGAGACGCTTATCCCCATTAGAGTCTCCTCAATGGAGAGGGGGGAGAGCAGACTTTTGCCCAAACTGACACCCGTCAGCTCGGGATGTGCTGGCAGCTTTCTTGGAAAACATATTTAATTGCTGCTGCTGAGAAGTGGAAGTTTGAAATGCTTTTTCCTTCACTGCCTGTTGAAGTGAAGGTGCATTTGAGGCTCATTTTCTCCAGATTTTTTTCTTTTTCGGTGTCAATCATGATATAAGGAGTACCTTAGTTTCTCCAAAATATTCCAGCTTGAATTGAAGATGTGGTTTCAAAATAAAAAATAAATTGTATAGTTTGGGTACAATCATTGAGTAGAATTCATCTTAAAGGTGCCCTATTGTGCTTATTAACAGTTTTTATATTTGTATTTTGTGCCTTACTGGGACATGCTTTAATGTTCAAAAAGCTCCATTTATTTTACATTTGTGAAAAGTATGTCTGGTACTTTTTTACAAAACTTGACAATTTCTCACTGCAGCCTTATTAACAGACCATATTGAAACTAATGTATTATTAATCTGTATTCTTTCTCATTGCAGACTAAGGTTGATGATATGAATGATTAGGTGTGAGAGTTCAAAAAGCTGTTAATTTTAGGTCAGCTTGCCGGCTCTATTGTGATTGGTCAACCGCTTAGAGATGTCACGCCCCTCAGCCTATCATGTACAATATGTTGGAGCACTAGCCAATAGAAGTGAGAGTGTTACATAGTGATGTCACTGGTCCAATGGAGGCGTTTCTGGCAGGGGGATGAGTGTGTAGAGAAACTCAATTCAAAATAACCACCATTTATTTAAAATGTGTGAAAAGTATGTCTGGTACTTTTTTACAAAACTTGACACATTTCTCACGGCAGCCTTATTAACAAACCATATTGAAACTAATTTATTATTAATCTGTATTTTTCTCATTGCAGATTAAGGTTGATGATATGAATGATTAGGTGTGAGAGTTATCAACATTTTGGAGAATGAGAGACTGTAATTGAGTTAGAAGTCAGGGGTTATATTAAGTTTAAAGATTCATGACTTCGATTTTATTTTACCATCACGGGAAAGTGTCTTGTGCTTCAGAAAATGCCTGAAATATATCTAAAAAGCAGAAGATTTTATGCACATTTCTTAGACAAACAAAAGAGGAGAAAACTTCCTTCTGCTTATGTATTCAGTACACACAATAAACCATGAAACTTGATTGAGGACTGACTTATAACAATCAGGGAATGACCATTACTGTACAAACAACTATTTACTTTCCAGGGAGACAACAAATGACTTTCAAAAGGGCAAAGGATATCCAATGAAGCAGAAAGAAACGATCAAGGAAACTTCCTGTTATTCTTTATCGATCCAGCTCCCACGAGGGGGATTTTGCACTTGGTTGGGCACATACACAAAGTCAAAAGGTGCTCAGAGACTTTTTTTTTGAAGAAATTCAGCTCCACCTCATGCATCTAACATGCTTCTGGCTTTTGTTTTTAGTGTGGCTCTCCCATTAATTGAACATAAAGTACAGGAAGCAGAGGATGAGGTAAGATCTGTGAAATAATTGTTTTGTTAATGCAGAAGCCAGAGAACCGTCATAAATATTGCAACCTAATACAACTCTCCCATTAAAAATGAAAAACAAAACAAGACGTTAATATGATGATGTTCAATTTTATCAGTCGAGTCAAACTGGGACTCTTTAGTCATGCAAGGCAACCACAAGGCTAAAAGTGTTGCTTTTGTCTTGTTTTTGTTCATAAATCATCCCTTTAAAGGACTTTAATGTTAGAGTACAGATTTAAAAACAAATGTTTGCAGGAGTGTAGAGTTCAAATGCGTCATTTCATCTTTACAGTGTTGGTTTAGCGTCAGCTGCTTTGAAAACACTCGTTGTGTCTCTTGAAAGTCAGCCATCAGGCACTGGAGCGTCTTGATGTGTCTTCTTCTTTGATTTCTCAGCAGTTTGCCCTCAGAGCTTCATGAGGATGAAACGTGTTTTTGCTCCAGACTGGAAACTAAAGTTGTGTTATCCTATCCTTCCCCTTAGCTGCTGTCTGTATCAGAGGAAATACTGTTATGAAGCCCCATGCTCATATCACAACCTTTAATTATCTTATTAGATATAGAGGAAAATTGGACTGTTAACAGGAAATGTCTCCCCATGGACCATACCTCCCTAGGCTTATTGATTATAAACTTAATACATTTTTAGCAAGCCTAGAAAAACGATCTGTTGAGCGTAGAGAATAAAAAATGATCAATACGTTTTGAGTATTTTAATATAATCTCGATCATTCCACTTGGTCTCGTGAGGAGTCTAAAGCTCTTCTTTTACACAAAATGAGTGATAGACAATTTTGTTCTAATTACATTTTGGACAAATTCATCAAAACCTGTTTTATGAGTTTGAGGAAATGTAATTGGAGTTTGTGTTAAAAAAAAATTTGATTCTGGAAAATCCGTAGTCGTGCTTAAAAAAGGATATCATCTTGTTGGAAACAGGGAATAAAACAGCAGTCTACCTTGGGAAAGTTCAATGGTTTTTACATAAAAATAACTGTGGCCGATGGCTTTATCGCTTAAACGTAAAGATGTCATTCTGGAGCACTTAGTGGAACGATCCGAGACTTAATTGATCCCTGGGAGCTGTCACAATGTTTCCAGATAAAGCAGACTCATAAAGTCTAAAGAACTCAATTCAAAACAGTATCAATGAAGACCAGAAGTACATAACAACGTGTTTCAATATTATTATCCAACCTTCTTGTCGCTAAAATGTAAAAGCTGTACTTCTCACTTATTCCAGTGCAGATTGAAATTATGGTAACTTAAATAACTGCACATTTATGATTTGAAGGCTATATGAGAGGCTTTTGTTTCATCATCACACTTTTCCCCAGCGACTGAATCCTCTATCCTGAGAGTGTGACTGTGTTTCTGTGAATGAGAAAGAAAGTGTGTGTGCATGACTCTGAATCTGTGTGTACAAGTGACAAAGCAGGTTTGCATGAGTAGCTGCACGTTATCGTGTCTCACTCATGTGTGTGTTTCTGGTTACAGTGTCTCTATGTGCTCTGACTCTGTTTCTTACATGATGAGACACTTTTCTGATTTCAGCAGATTACATCATAAAGAGGAAGTGGAAACAAAGCAGACTGGGGGATATCCAGGATCTGAAGCTGAGCAGCCGAGCCGTCATCACTTCCACCACAGGGCGCTCCATTTAATGCTGCAAAAGTAAGTTGCGCTTAAATAAACAATTCATGGTTACCTTTTCTTGAAAACAATTGATCCAACCACCCAGTACTTCTGTGCAGTGTCTTGTGCTGGTACAAATACCTTGTAAGATGCTACCAACAAGGTGTTAATCACAAAGCTTCAGAGGTGTTGGTAGTTGTATTTTGAGAGTTTGGAGAGAGCTGCTAGCTGTTTCCCATCACTTCCAGCCTTTGTGCTAAGCTAGGCTAATTGCCCCCTGCAGCTTCATATGTTATGCTTTCCTCTGGAGTCTGAATGTCAACAGATTTTACATTCAGGTTGATGTTAGTACAAAACTCAACAGTTTATATAACATAGTTCTAGTTGTTCCTAGACATCTTAATGCGAAAATGTAATACCTCTAAAGGTTTCGGAGTAAATGGAGGTTAAAAGGATAAGCGGAGGAGAGGTGAGCTGTCTGACTGCTGGATCTCCTGAGACCTCTGTTATCTTCAACAACCCTGACAGGAGAGTCGCTCTGATGACCCCCGCCACCATAATCCTTCCTGACATTACCACTTCCTCCTTCAGCTGTGGGTGGGGAGCAGAGGAAGAGGATAAATCATCCACGGAGGTTTCTAACCTGAGGTCTGTGAGCTCCTCTGAGAGCTCAGAGAGAGACACAATGAGAAAGAGACCTTTTAATCAGGATGGAATGAGCTTATAAAAATATTATCAATAATTGATATTGAATACATTAATTTTAAATATGAAAATACTCTAAGAGTCTGATCACCTCTCCAACATGGTCCCTGTGGTCCCTTAGAGGAAGTGGTTAAAAAAATTACTTATCAAAAGACACATCAATACCAATATATCAGCAATAACCCTATATTGCCCAATTTCAGTACGTAGTTTGTTTATTGGTCTAACTCTAATAGAAACATTGAATGTATATTCTAGATTGTGATCATAAAACATGTCAGGTAGTAAATCACGCAAACTACAAATGCCTTAAAATTCTGAATTATTTGCCGGATATAGAATATATAAACTATAGTTTCACCAACATCATATTTCGTTTCAGCCTGGTATTTAAACACCGGAAATAAATCCATTTAATGTACCTTTTAATCTTGTATTTCATACCTCTCTTATTCTATGTTAGAGTGTTGTAAAATGTAATTAAATGTGTTTCTGTGGCAGTATGTCTTAATGCTTTAAATGTATCTTCGAACCTTGTGATGTAATGTGCCTGACCATACCACTGCACATCTAGGTCACTAAAACAGGGTCATTTTCTCTCTTTCTTTTACCAGTAAACTGCAGGTTGGGATTAAGACATCCCCTCTGCTGTTCCTGAAGCAGCCTGACAGATACCAACTGTGATCAGGAGGCATGTTGGAGAGGATCTGTGAGGGACGTAGAGAGAATGGAAGAGCTGCTCTGGTGGGTGAGATTTCCCCTGGGATAGACCCTGCCTTTGATAGTTATCACCTTTATTACCATTGGCATGTGATATGAGGAGGCGGCGTGGGAGAGGGTTGATTGATGAACTCGCAGGAAAATCTGCACACATCATTTTTTTCAGCTGTGGATTCATAGGAAATCACTAATTAACCACTTTCCTTGTTTAGTTTTGACAAAGGAGGAGAATCTGATTCATTTCAAAGGGAAACATACTGCTGCACTGCTAGATAAGTTAGCTATTTACATTTAGAGTGAATTAAAAGGCATGCACTAACTACATGTATGTGACAGTATGCCAACTCTGATCTCCTGCATGAAAGTCAGACATGTTACTTCGGCATTCATTTGAAAAACATTTATAAACATGTAAAACAGGGAAATAAAACTAGCTATAAAGTAATATTTTGGCATTAAAATATCTCAAAACGTACAAATTATATTCAAATTATGTTTACATTTAGTTGAGTTTGGACCTACATTATCCAAAATGTTTCAACAATTGAAAAGTGCTGTAGAGAAATCGAATCAATCCGAGACTCAGGGAAAAAGAGAATTGTATGAGCATTTTTCCACTTGCAGTCGCACAGGATATCAGCCCTATATTAACATTGAAGTGCAATATAACCATGAAGGGTCACAGTGGGTTCACAGCACACCCTCCTACTCTGCAGGAGATCAAACATAAAACACAGAAGATCACACGACTACCACTACTGTGTTAGGCATTACATAATCCCATATGCACAGAAGAAGGAAAAAGCAAAAAAAGGTAGTTTTGTTAACAGAGAGAAACACAGACTTAGATACTTTTTTAAGGGATTTAAGCTTGTGTTTTTTTTATTTACAAAAGATGACTTTGCATTAAATTCAAAGTTACCAAATAAAGTGTATGGATTGAGCTGTTTTCAGATGTTTTAGTGATATTTTTATATTAAGTTGAGTTTTAAATTGTAAAAAATAAGGTGAAAATCAATACGTTTCTGCACATTAGAAAGTAGTTTAACTTTCTGTCATTCACTGTGTTGAACTGACCTCAGCCAAGAAAGTCAGCTTATTAGGCAGCCACTTATATCAATACTGATTGAGGCTCTAAAAATGGAAAGGATCAATACCAGCTAATGATTATCTCTGCACTAATTGACAGAGTCAGTCAGGGTGATAGCACATTCTCTCTGTGTCATTAAGGTCACCTGATGGTCGGAAAGATCAGAAGGTCATCTTCTAAGTTCGATCCTATAATAACAATTAGATATAGACCACATATAAAATGCCACCTTTATATAAAATAAGATGTTTGCAGCAGTTCATGGCTGAAATAGCCTATAATGACTTGCATAGCTAGCGAAGCCAAATAAAGACAGAGTTCCGAGAGAGTTTCTATGAGCCCTGCAGCTCCTCAGTGACACGTAAGCATTCAGGGATTACATAAACCCTGTTCTCGTTGGTAATAAGACGAATAAAAACACTTAGTACGTCTCATTTTTTACCTGCTCCACCACTAATGACTTACAAGTTTGGCCTCAGAGCTCCAGTCAGTTAATTAAGCGCTAACAAGTCCCATCAGACGCTAATGATTGATTGTTTTTTAAAAGGCTTGTTATTAATTTAGCAAATTACAAGAATCTCTGTGACCTTAATTGTTTTGCTTATAAGCAAAAGCCAAGTCTGACCTCAGACCTCCCTGAAGACCAGTGTTAAAAAAACACACTTTGCTTGTTACCCGAAAGGGACAAGCAACCTGAAGTAAAAAAGTATCGCTCTCATGTTAGTCATACACAAGATACTGTTAATTAAAATAATATTTTGCATTGTTTTTTATTTTTTATGGAGAAATGGCACACATTTATAAAGGCTAAAATGACTGCAGAAACAAATGAAAGCAAGTTATTAAGGGTAACAATGACGCAATGAACTGTAAGTTTAAGTGTTCATAGCAGATCAATAATCATTTTTCCAGAACTTTTTTGACAATATATGGACCTCAAATTACATTGACGGTTATCTTATTTTGTGTCCCAACTAACTGCCATGAAAACTATGTATTTTAAAGTGCTAACTACTGACTTCGATAGCATTTCACCCTCTTCCTCCTTGCATATATATTTGAATTATCCCCAAATGAAAAGATATCTTCAAAATTTTGATTTGATATTTTAAAAAGTGTATTTTCTGTCTGTTGAGATCAGTGTCAGACAGACGTTATACACTCAGTGGTGCTGGTCAGACACACACCACAGTCACACCTCAGGGCCACGGGGTAGGTGTAGGTCGGGTCCACAGTGGGCTGGCAGTTTGGCAGCTTCACAGACACCAGGCGAGTCTCGTTGTAGGTACAGACACGCTGGTGGGACTCGATGAAGGGAGGGTCCAGGACGGGCTTCTGGACATAGGAAAACAGAAAAACAGAACTTAGGAACCTAAAATTGTGATGAAGTTCTTGATGATTGGCTATGACATATTTCAGGCAATGGTTTTTAGTTTGAACTCCCTTTCAGAGTGTTGAACTCATAAAAGCCTCTTCTTGTTCTACATGCACAACTTATCTTAACTAATTGAATGGCTTCAGCTTTGTGTTACCTAATACATTTGTTAGTTCAGGTTAGAAGACGTCAAGTCACGTTAACTTTATTTATACACCCTAATTTGCCTCTATAGGGGCCAGCTAAAATCTATACAGCATTCAACACCCTCTGTCCTTTACCACCAACAAACAAACAATTATTCTAAGTCTGAGTCATTACGTTCCTGAATTTGCATGCTTGCAGAGTACTTAGCTAACAATACAAATTCATGAGGATTCATGGGATGTAGTGAAACCTTAAAAATGGAGCCTGTACTGTTTTGAAAGTTGCTCAAGTTTATTGTGTTGCTGTTGTGTATCTTAAGACCCAACAAGCACATTGAATATGTGGTTTTGCATTCCTCTTATTTTCCTTTTTATTCACCCCCTGCATTGCTTGTATGTATCATATCACTGCCAAACTCATGGCATTCATGTTCATTCTTATGCAAATGTTTTAAGTGTATAAAACAATTGTAGGGCCTATTCGTCCAAACAAAGTGTTCAGAAACATCACCAGGTTCCTTTAATGACTCTTTTCCAACTACAAACCAACCTTTAGTTTCTCAACAGTAGCTTGGCATGGAAACACCTTATCCCCCTTATTAGACTTTTCATTTTTAATAAAGTATTTTGCTAAGCTTCTCATTATTTGCACATAACTAATTTGGCAGTGAACCTCCGTTTTGCTATAGCTGTGTTTGTACAGAGATTTGTGACACATCTGCAAAGCCTCTATTAATTGCTTGTGGGTTTGGTGTTCCAGGAATTTAATCTTTTTCTGAGGAAAGTTCGCCATTATCTTGATGCACAGAAGATGATTTTGTGAATCCTGAAGCTGGGTGTAATAAGAGACTGTTCTGCAACTCCTGACCACCTATTAGTCCTACAGACATGTCTTCAAAGCGAGACATTGACTCCCTGCAGTGTGTGCTGACCTCTCTGAGAGGCAGAGCAGATTTAAAAAATACTTTTCCTCCCTCAGGGGATCTAAAGAGAATCACAAAATGACTTTTGGAGTCTTACTAGTCCACCAGCTTCGCTGCAATAATAAAAAAGGGAGTATCATGAGCCTCCTAATACCTCCTGTCACTCAATACAATATCTGAGATGAAACTTGAGATTTCACAGCATTTTTTTTTAATCATTATGCGTTGGCTTATAAAAATCCAATTGTGTCATTTATGCACTTGAGGCATTGTTAAGGAAACTGCTGCTGTCACTTCAATCTCCGGATTGCACGCTGCTTTCCATCCTGGCAGAACGCTAACTCGATTTCAGTGCACACTTTCCTCCTCCATTCTTATGCAAGATGTATACCTAACACAGCCTCCCATTACTAGGAGACAACAATAAGATCATTTACAGTTATTATAAAAATAGAATGTATTGTTTTTCGGAATCAAATGCATATAGATCTCTCTATCTGTTCCTCTATCTATTTGTCTATCCATCTACTATTATCTGTGTGAATTCACCACTGTGCACTGATCTCCCTGCGGAGGGTGTAAAACGAAAACAAGTTTCTCCATGGGGATCTCACATCCCTCTGTATTTGCCTCTCTGTCTGTCTTTCTCTGTGTAGATGTCTGTCTGAGTGGCAGAATCTTCATTTAATCCATCATCTTCTTCTTTTTTTCTTCAAATGTAATCCATGCAAACAGCACACTAATGTCTGTCCTATAAAGTTGTCAGTTTTGTGTCTGTGTGTGTGTGTGTGTGTGTGTGTGTGTGTGTGTGTGTGTGTGTGTGTGTGTGTGTGTGTGTGTGGTACAGCAGCTACCTCCCTGCCACTCACCTCCCAGGTCTCACAGCGCCCCCAGCAGGCGTCGGTGGTGATGTGCAGCCCCCCGCAGCCGGGCTTTTTGGCCTGGAAGGTGAATTCCCGGACGGCACATCCAATGAAGCGCCGCAGGTTGACGGCTGACGCCCGGTGCAGGGAGTCTGGCTGCAGAGAGACGCAGAGTAGGAACCAGCACAGCACCAGGCCAGGCCTCCTCAGGGTGAGAGAAGAGATGCAACAAAACATGAAGACCTTTTACAGTGTTTTCATATGTGAAGGTGGAAATAAATTGAAGGAGGATTCTGTAACCCTCAGGCTTAAAGAATGGGCATAGAAGGGCACAAAATGTCAATGACCTGCGCAAGGACACTAAAGCAGGGCAGAGACTCAATCTCAAACAGCTCAAGGTCCAGGACTAGTTATATTTCATATTTCATGGCTTTTGAAACCACATAGTATTCTGAGGTCTGTTATGTCACTGTGAAGGGGTCTTATTCAAGATGTCTTACCAACTCCCCTAGCTCAATTATTTTAATTATTTATATGACAAGAATTCTACATTTATTCCAATTTTATATTAATAAGAGATGTTTATTGTTAGATTTTGTTCAGGCAAATTCAAGGAACATGGACCTCGGTTGAACTTGGGCTCCTTTCTCTAAAGCCAGAGTGCACCTTGTGCTGTTTAATAAGAGATCATCTGACTTTACCTGACTCTAATTCCCATCTTGATGTTAACAACACAGAACATTTGACTCATCAGGACATCTAATACAAGACCAGGAGCATTTAAGAGTGTATTTTTTCATTTCAGAAGAAACAATGCCAGTCTGAAAAATGGTCCCAGTCAGGCAAACACATTATGAAGTGAGTACTTTCTTAAACATATTTCAATATACATTTAGCAGTTTATTGAAATATAACAAAACCTATAAATAACTGTTGTATTTAAAATGTTCAAAAAAGAATTTGATTTCCGTCACGATAGATTTTGTATATCAAATCAAACAAAATAGAAAAAAGGATATGTAGAGCTTTTTGTCATATCAACATATGGATTTGGAACAATAAATGGAGTTGAGAGTAAATGGTCCAGTTTAAACAAGTTTTCAGGACGTCTGATCTATGTTGCTTAAAAATTGGATAGTTTGAGTCCAATGTTGACCTTTGAAACAGCAGTGAAAAAGATGCTGTAGACCTTTTGATCATCTCACATTTAGAATGATATTTGCAAATCACAGTACAATCCAATGACTGAGCTCTTTCAATCTATTGAAGAAGAACAGAGGAACAACAGGGTCAAACTGGACTCCATTATAATGCAGTTAAACTGAATTCACTCACCATTGTGACTTCTTCTTTTGCAGGGTCATCTCACCTGTGACTTACAAATCTAGTAACAGTTGAATATAAGCTACAAAATATAATGACACACTCAAGGTTAAGAAGTTAGTTGTTACTATTCTCTCTGTTTGACTGCAGTATCCTCTCTAAAGTTTCTCTCTCTCAGTGTGGGTGGCTAACACCTTGTCCCTGTATGCTCCTCAGACCAGAACCACCTGCTAATGGATCTGACAGCACAAGTCAGGGCTTTTTATTATCCGTGTCCGGCCAATCAGAGGCTGAAGTCCTCGGCTCAGTCTATCTCTTCCCCCTGACTCCCTTAAATCCCCCAGAGGCCCTTCTACCTGTCGCTGCCCATCAGCAGCTCATTCCCACTCCATTAGCTTGATTTGGGAAAAGAGTCTGCCCTTTTGTTCATAGTCATTGAAACGGAAGAGGGGGAACAACATACTCAAACACAGCGCCTACCTGTGTCTACTCTCAATCATCCACACTCAATTAGCTGGCTCCAGATAGAGACCCAGCTCCTGTTCTCACATGCACACTGCGATGACTTCACCCCTGAGCTCCAACACTTTGTCTCCCACTTTTCATTATGTCTTTTTTTGTTGCCAGTGACATTTCTTCATACACAGAGCTGGCTATTACTCATTCAGTGTCCTGCAGGCATGGTAAAGCTTGACTTAAGACAGAAAGGATGTGTCAAGTCCTCGCAGGAGACAATGACAAGAGGAGGAGAGAGGAAGGGGAAGAATTGATTTGGGTGAGTAAGCAGCTCATCAAGAAATTACCATCGTGCAGAGGGCCTGCGGGCAGCGTGTGGAGCCAGCGGAGCAGAACTGCTATCAAGTAGTTCAGGAAATTAATCTTTAAAAGTAAAGTTTAAAGTTGAGGCTAAGCAATTAAAGTTAGATTAGAGAGGAATATTGAATAAGATGAGTCGGGGACATGTTCAGAGTCCTCTCAGACACCCTGCCCTCCTCACTATCAGGAAGAATTACCCATGTGGAGGATATTATTAAACAATGTGCAGGGAGTGAATTAACAGAATGCGTGTAATTGGATAACAGTGGTGATTACAACGAGGTTAATTGTTATGCAGTACAAAGAGGGTACGCTTGGATTTCCACACTATCTCTTGGCTATTATTATTTTTTGATATATATATATTAACTTTTATGGGGAAATCCTTCTCGTAATTAAACCCATATGGCTTTTTTTAAAACAATTTCTGAGCCCAGTGACTTGCATAAAGGCAATTTCTGGATTACTCATCTTTTTGACCTAGTAAAACTGCACAGTGGCCTGGAAGATGTCAGTTATATTAAACAGCTCATAACGAAACAGAGAAATAAATATCATGAAAGCTCTGTCAGCTTTACTCATAAATAAAGACTTCAACACTGACATTGTTTTGCTTTTACCTGCAGACATCATCCGCCCAGCAGTAACATGATGTTGTGCTGACCTCTGCTGTTTACTTGTAGTAATGATTCTCACCAAAGACTTAAGAGAAAACACAAAAAAAACATAGACTGTGTATATAAAACACCCAGTAATGATCAATTATTCATGGCTCAATTAACACAAGTATAGACATATTAGAGGCAAATACATTGCTGTCTAACATGAGGTGATATCAAATAGGTTAAACAACCAGGGACCCTGTTGCTTCCTCTGTTGATGATTTCAAATCTCTAATGTTATCCACATCATGTCTTTTATTGTGTCCTTCTTATATTTTCGGCCTTTCTGTCCCTAACTGACTTTATTGATACGTCTTGGATAATAAAAAAATCATCTGTCAGGACACTGGAGCTCTTAATAAAGTTTCAAATGTTTGTTTTATTGAAAATAGCTGTTATGTACAGATCTGCAAAATGTGTAAGATCGTGCAAATCAAGAGCTTAAACGTATTTACGTTTAATTTGAATTGAAGATTACCTATTTTTTTTTAAATACACTAGCCTATTCGTTGTTGTTATTTACAATTCATTTTTTTATGTTTCTCTTAAAATTTGGTTTATACTGTAAATACGTACATTTTGGAAAAATATAAATGCAGACACGTATGTCCATTTTTACAAAACTTTTTAGATGCATCTTTTATTTTGTATCTTTATATTTTTGTTGTACGCCTTTTGCTTGTGGATTTTATAAAGGATTTATACAGCCGGCCGGCAACACGTACAGACTGGTTTATCCCACACCCTTACAAAAAGGCTGCTTTTAATTTATTTAATGTAATTTGTATTTATTCGTGTCTAATAAACGAGTATGTAGTTGAATTTATTTTCCTAATTGTAATAGTTTTATTTTTTCTAATAGGCTATTTTAACTCCCACGAATTTTAATTTCACATTTCACTTACCTGGCTGTCTTGTTTTTAATGCGCCGACCGGAAGTTTACGGTGATGAGTCCCGCAGACATTTGCCAGGCTTAACGTTTCGAAAATTCGTGTACATTTGTGCAAAGTGTGATAATTATAGGTTTCAGTTGATTCAGTAGTTCCTCGGAAACCCCATTTAAAGTATTCTAACGTTTGAGCACTGAAGTTAGCAACGTTTTGTTAGATAACTAGTAACCAGTTAGCAAGTGATATCGAGAAAATGTTGCTAATGTTAGCAGTCACAGCAGTACCCTCTTTTTGGCGACGGGAGTACATATCACATTACCGAAGTAATGTAAAGTATAATCTTTGTACACGATGTCTACAAAGATAACATTACATATTTTGTAACTTTCTGCTAAAAAGTACTGGTGAGCATAGTTCAATGAAGTGTTGTCGGTATGCTTCATTTTTATATGTGTAAGCTAGCTGCTAACTGCCACTGTAGCAAGTTTACGTTTGGCTAGTCTGAGTCAGAGCCGTATAATAGAATATATATATCTCTCTATATGGCGCTGGTCTGAGTGCAGTTTAATGATGTAACATTAGCTAACAGTTAGCTCACTGGTGGGAATTTACGGAAATTAATAAAAACGTGATAGTTCACTTCAACTCTTAATTTGGTTAACAGGACTAACGTTAACCGTGCGTATGTGGTGGTTTTTGGTTGCGTTAATCTTTTAGAATCGCCATGGTAACGTTACCGTTGGAGGGAAGCGTTACTTAGGCTAACCGTTGCTAGGTTATGCTTGTTACTTGGTTATGCTTGTTTGAGGGCGTCTAGTACACTTTTCGCTTCCTTAACCTAATTATTCTCTTTTAGAAGTAAATTGGCATGGCTTTTTTGTATAGGTTTTATTCTCCCCTTCATTTCAAGCTTTATGAATGAACCAAATGAGACTAGGAGAGGTGCACTCAGTTTTCCAAGTTTGGGATTTGTTCCAGAGTACGGTTGACATTAAACTTGAGGTCACACGCACTTGTTGTTTGGGTTTTTACGGCTTTAACGTATGACCCAGTAACTGCCACCGGTGCCAAACTGCAGTAGGGTATGTGAGTGTTAGCCCCTGACTGGTTTCTATATTTAGTCTCCCAGTGAGCTTTTTTTGTTTCTGGGCACCGGTATGGCTCTAGCTTCTCCGGTGACAGTCCGGCCCGGCCTGGAGATCTGCAGACTGCAGATCCGTCAAACTGCGCTTCAGATTACATCTCCGCCAACTACTACTGAGCAACATCTATTCTTCCATATCGGAAATCATTATTGGACTGACCTGCATCCCTGCATCTTTCATCCACCCCTAAAGGAACTATTTTTGCTGCATGTAAGTACAGACAACTTTTTGAATGTTTTATTAAAAGTTTACACTGACGAATAGCAGCTGTTTAGAATGCATTGGCTCTGCTGAGTTATTTTCTGGCGAGGTTCACATAATCCAGCTGTAATTGATACCAGGTATCATGTCATTGCGCCACTCCCCTGCGTTTATTGTGCTGTGTGTGTTTTTCAAAGAATAATTTCTCATTACAGTCCTGTTAAACCTCCAGGGCAACCCCTTGTTATGGGATTTGATATAAAGTCCTCTGGTCTTCCTCAAGGACTCATTACATGGCTCAGCTGAACTGATCTGAAAACAGCCGTACTTCCCTGCTGCTATTTTTGGGGCCCGACAGCTTCATAACAGCGACACAATCTCACATTCCTGCAAGCCAATGCTGCGCACTTTGTAACACTTATAACCTACAAATGTAACATTTTAAATGAGTCAAATGTAGTAAAAAAATAAATAAAAAATAGCTCATTCTAAGTCTGTTGATATCAGACATGTTAATGCATATGTTCATACAGTATATATTTTGCATGGTGTAATAATAGATTGTGATTCTCATTCCATTAATGTGAAATCACGTTTTGTTAATATGTCTAAAACGAATATCCATTTAAAAAAAAAAACGTTTCATATCTTAATACAAGTGCATTATATTGCATCACGTAACAATTACTCTTAGGATGACTGCTTTGACACGAAGATACTGAAAGGCAAACTATCAGAAGTTTTAATATTTCAGAAACTAAAATATTTCAATATTAACTGTTGTTTTTTTTAAGTGTGTTTTTGTTTGGCTTATATGCTTATTTGCTTATAGAATTTCCGGCTTTGAGTGATTTGAAATTACATAACTGTTGATGCTTATGGTTTGCACCACTTCAGCATTCCACACTGTGGCTCCTCCATCTCAGATCATTTCAGTCACTTTAGTGTTGTCACATTGTAAGATAGAGGAGAATATTCAAATGGATGAACTGCCTTATTGTAGCTTTATATACACTATGCACGCTATTGTTTTTTTATGACTATCAAGAGTTACAGTGTTTATATAACGTCTCACTCTCAGATTTTTGTTTCGGCTAATTGTTATGTGCTCAGGGGTCATTCTTAATCTGTCCTCCATGAACAGAGAGAGAAATCCAGCGAGTTCTGATAAACAGTATAATTCCACACTTCCTAGCTGCTAAAGAAGATGAATAACATTGACACAACCCACCTACGTGCAGGGACCTGAGAATCATTCTGCTAAACACACTGGATTAGAAATGCACGTGATGGTATGCATGGTGGTGTGACCTGGTTGGATTGGCTGTATGCTGAGGATGTGATGGACAGTGACAGCACAAAGGTTAAAGCTGAATGCTGATCAAACGATTTGAACCTCCACCTTAAAGGAAAAGCTGCATAGGGACTGTCACTAACACCTGTCTTTTTGCAAGTGACTTGTAGTAAGAAAGGGGTGGCAGTGACCCTATTCACATTGTTAACTGATTGTTTTACATCAATCAGAGCAGGGGATTCTAACCTTTAGTTATTGAACACACATCAGATAACAAAAAAAAAAGTTAATTTTAATATCTGGTTATTAGAATGATATGCATTTGTAATGAATCATTATTGATTATACCATGGGAAATTACCCAAAAATGCAATTACAATGTAATTATCTTTGTAGTTCCTCAGCGGCCCAATAGATGGCTCTATCAAGGCAACTGTGTTAGAATCCATCCAACATCGCTTCCTACTGTGAAAATCCTTAGTCTCATTTCTTTTAAACCTTTTTTATCAGTAGAAATATGAAATGCTAGATGAAGTAGTCCCCCGGCCGTGTCTGTGCTTCTTCGTTGCTATCGTCTTTTATTAATCTGCCTGCCGGATATGTTTCCAAAACTTACCTTCGTGTTGTGTTTTTAGTGAAATGAAAGCAGAGGATGCCTCTCCCTGTTGCTATTATCATATCCTACTGGGTGTGAGCACTTTATGTGACAGGTTCGGCAACACAGGCTTTTGATTTATTGTTCCGCCTTGAAAAAGATTCCAAAGACCTGTTGGAAATAATTTAGAGAGAACATGAGTGTGTGTTGTTGTAGATTGAGTCACGACATTGACACTGAAAAGGAATCCTCCCAAGAGAAAGGTGGTGTTGTCAAACCTGAAGCTGCATGGGAATGTGGTGGGTGCGGTTTTCACAGGTGTTTGTTTACATCTACTCTACAAACTGTGTGTCAGAGCATTTATTCTAGTACATCAAATCAGATCCGACTTGTGTTGGTGGTCACATGTTATTACTTCAATTCCCTCAGTTTAATTTTGTTCCATCCACTTCAGTCATTTCAATCCACTTACAATTCAACTAGTGTTCTAAGGTGAAAAATACATTTATATTTATAAACAATAACAGTTTTCCCCTATTAAATATGTACATCTAAATGTATTTATTTCTGTACATGACTTAATGCTATACAACAGCTTTCTTAAGTAATTTATTTCTCCAGTCATATTGGTTGTTGGGTTGTTGAGGGATGGGTCTCCCCATGTGGGAGAAACTGAGAAATGTATTTTGGTCCTTCTTTAAGGGCTATGAATTAAGATGATTATCATTATTAAGGTCAATATGCTCCAAAATGGAAACTGGTTCTTCCTTGGACTATTCCCCCAAGTTTCATGAACATTTGGCCTTTAGTTCCCCTTAATACTGCTGCCAAACAGCCAAACAAATCTTAGCGAAAACATACTTGACAGACTTATTAAATAAATATGCATGCTGTTGGGTGATCTGGACTGTTGCATCAGCTGACTTGTGGAGATTAAGGTGTGAACATCTCCTCCATCAACCTCCCCACAGGCTAGTGTGTTGATACACACATGCAGTAATATGTTTTTAAAGCATTGATTGCTGGTGTTTTGGCCTCATGACGTCCCCCCACCCTGTGCTTTTTCCACAGAGTGCTATGTGTTTCAATGCCCTTTGCCTTGTTGCTACAATTAGAGCTGACCGGAGAGACTTGTGACTTTGACTCAGGGAAACTCTGTCACACGCTTGCTCTCTGTTTCTGTCCCTTCCCTTCTGTAAACTCGCCCTTTATTTTCTTCTGTGTGATTCTTATTATGTTCTTGTTACTCTCATCTCTGTCTATTTCTGATTATCTCTTATCTTTTCTGCTTTATTTTCATCTCTCTCTGCCATGCTCTTGAACTAAAGTCCACTACATTTCCTATTCCTTCTCTCTTGATCCATTTGTCAATCTTCATCTGAATGTTCCTCCTCACTTATTCATTCACTTCTCTCAGATTCTCTTTTGGTTCGTTTTGAAAATGATTTCTTTGCTTTTGCCGTTAGAAATCAAGACATGAAAGTAAAACAGAAAAGTGATTTTTATGCATACAATGCTAACACCAATCAGATATCAAATAAAATCGCACACACTAAGATGACTAATCCTATCACATTATTTATTTAACAGATCTAAATAGAGTGGTGCAGTGACGCGTCCTAAAACCCGGAAGTGAGTTAGCATTTTTACCACTTCCGCTTCCCTCGACAAAAAAGCAATGCAATTTCTCAATAGGATTTTGGAAAATAGCTGGAAATAAGGTCTGTGGTTGACACACATTTAAGAACGGATCACGTTTTGTTCTACGACATTAAATACATCAGCAGTGACCCCACTGGTGATCTTTGAAGAGGATACGTGTCTGAAAAACGATGGTTGTTAACAAGTGGCTGAATAGGACTACAGAAGTTGTCGAGGACGTTGTACGTCATTACGCCGAACACGTAAACACTCCCGCTAAGTTTGTTTGCCCCTGTTCTGCTTGAAAGCAAGTACCTGCCTCCTGCAAACTGTTCACGCTTCAACTTGTACAATTTTGAATCTGTATGTTTGAATATGGATCTTAAATTGGCGTGACGTTGAAGCAGCGACCCTGTTGTAGTTCGTTTATAGCATAACGTTAGCATTTTGCTTCTGGCTACTAGATTTATGATTCAAAAATTATAAAAGTAGTATGTGGAGATTATCTGACTGAACAAAACGTGATCCGTCTCTTAAATGTGTGTCAACCACAGACCTTATTTTCAGCAATTTCCCAAATCCTATGGAGAAATTGCATTGCTTTTTTGTCGAGGGAACCCATGCGCAGCTTACGTCCGGGTTTAGGACGCGTCACTGCCCCACTCTATTGCAAGGTATACAATATCTAAGTCCATAGGTAGCCCGAGATGCTGCTTATACATTTGACCTAATGGCAACTATTTGTAACTTTTCTTGCCTTTCCCTACGAATAATGACATATCAGTGTACTGTGTAACAACCATATAAGGTTTAATTGTATTACATATATTATTTTATTATAAGTCCTTTTACTTTGGGTGATATCTGTGTTCGAGTCCCATGAATGACAGATTCCCATTAGATAATCTCTTTGAGTCTTACTTGGACTTCCATCTTCTAACCTCCCTCCCTCTCTTCTCTCACCCCTATCCACTGACTCTCATCTCACCTCCCCCCTCGGTCCCTCCATCTGCAGCTGACATGAAGCCTTCGGATAGCTCAAATACCGTGCTATAGTGGTTTAACCCACACGTACGTGCTCTCAGTGTAGCTTTATGTCCTTGTGTGTTCATGTGCACACTTTAATGTTAGAGGGCAGTGGTCTATTTCTTCCACTTGTTAATTGTTGCAGCTCTCTTATATAGATGTTTAGGAGCACACTTGGACTAACAGTGTTTGGAAATACTTCTTGGCTTTGTTTTAGTGCATTGTGAGCAGTGGGCTAATCAGATCATTCCATTATTTTGTGGGTAATTTGATATCTAATAATTCAGACAGAGAGTTGCAAAGAGCTCTTTCAGAAATCTAATAAGGCTTTAAAGGGGATATAAGTGGTGAGGTGACAGTGTTACATATTTCTATCCCACTTCACATAGAATAATGTATAGGATGCTTGTTTGGCCTTGTTTATGTAATGACTTCTCTTATATCCCGAAAGAACTGCACTGTATATTCATTATACATCTCCAACTTATATTCATAAACTCTTGGGACAATAACTTGAAGAAACTTCAGTGCCCAAGAGTAGGAATGACTTAGCATTAGTTATTTTGCCGCAAGGTATATACATTGGTATCAAGAAATATAAAGTGATAATGATTTCTCCCATATAGCTGAGCCATTATTGGGTCAGAGAAGATTTTTCAAAATGTTTTCACTGCTGAATGCATTAACATATCTCATCACTTCCCATCATACTTGAATGCAGTTCAGAATCTGGATACTGATCATAATGCTACTGTACTTAGATTTATAGCTAATGTAGACACATCTTGTCCTGCTCCGCTTGTTTTTATGGATTTCGAAACCTTTTTATTTTAAGCCTGTTGAAAACCATATAGCTTTGACCTTTAATGTCCTCATACTTTTCAGCCTCTAGCTAGGAGTTCTGTACTTGGATGTACATATTTTGACTTGTTTAGTGCTACAGGGAGTAAAGCTTCAGGAAGTTGATGAAACATACTACTGTTACATTTGTCCATTTCAATGAGGTCCAACCCCTCTGGCAGTACAGGCAGGTTCAAACAAAACCACGCTTCTATCTGACCTGATCTGACATTTGCTGTGCATATTAGTGAGGCGTGGTGCCACATCACGCTGTTTTATTTTAGCCGCGCTCACCTGTCTGTTCTGCTAACTGTCAGTCATGTTTTTGATCAGCAGGAAAACATTTGGTCATAGCAAAGGCGCCTGTTATGTTTCCAAAGTGTGATTTCTTAAGGCAGGCGTATTTGGGAGGATGTCTAAATGTCACATATTTCTCAGTACTTTTAAATCATATCCCAAGGCAGGACGGAACAAGACAAAACACAGCCCAACACACAGCACCCTTCATCCACACTCAATGTAAACTGACAGCGTGCCATTGCTCCATAAATTGTATTTATGCTAAACAAAAAAGTACATACAGTGGTCTTAGGCCTGTTTTCATCCAAGTAAATATGTGTAATACTACAGAGGTCATTATTATACATCAGAATCTGATTATCTGCATACTGTTAATCTGAATACATCTGAAAGTGTTGTTTGAATTCAGCTCTTAAGATATGCATCCATAGTCCAGGTTTTTACAATTCCAGATGTGTGAACATATTTTCAAAGCCTTCGATTGTAATTATCGCAACAATTCCATAATGATACAATCAGTCATTATTTATTTCGAGCCCAAGCCTTCAAACATAAAGTGAGAGATATGATGATGCTTCACTTTTTAAGCTACACTGGACTGCACTAACTCTGACTTTTCCACTTTTTCCTTCAGAGTGGTGCCATGCTGCCGGGAGGCTGTGGATGATAAAGTATGTCTTCAGACTTCTACTCCAGAGATGAGCTGGTGGAGAGGGGGTTCATCCCCCTGGACATCGACAACGTCCAGATTCTGCTGCAGGGTCAGTGTCTCTCCACTTCTAATCAAAATGACATTATAGTGATTTTATGTAATTAGGTGGATTTAATGTGCTTACTACTAAGATTGTACTTGCGTCCTCACGTAGTACAGTACTCATGTTTTGTCTCAGTTTTATGATATAACAGCAGCTGTGGGGCTTTTATAGATTGGTGATTTACTTCAACAAGCATTCATTGTTTCTGTTCTCTGCAAGAGAAGTCTGAGATCATGCAACTGTAAAAAGAAAAGCCATGTGTCTTGATTTCATTGTTTTATCTTGGTAACTGTGGCAACATAATCAACTTTTTAGCCACAGTTATGCGTCTCTCTCCCGGGGGAGCAGTTTGATGATCAGTCTCAGTCCGCTGATGGCTTTGTTCTGTTTCACTTTTGTCACTTTTTTTGAGGTCATGCTTTGTTTAATCTGCTGAAACTGAACCCCTGCCCCTAGAGACACATGAGTCATTTCCCCCAGCAAAGAGCAAGAAGAAAGAGGAGATACTAATCACTTTCACTCATTAAGTCACTGTCTCACAGGGCAGTTTTGAATATTTGAAGCAGGACTGTGATGCTTGAGTGGGGGTCTTCATTTTATTCTCACTGCCTGTACAACATACTGTATGTTTTTTAAACGGTGTGTGTGTCTGTACATTTTTACCTCTGGTTTTATGAAGCAATTTATTTATATCAATCATTTTTTCACTTGAACGAGAGTTTGGATTAATAAGTTATATGGTAAAGATTTAAAAACTCAACACCCAAAGAAACAGACCCCTCGAGATCTATTGGCCTTTCTCCAGTGTTTTACACGAGTTGCTGATTGGCTGTTTGCCTCGGTCTTGGCCATTTTGTGTCCCATTGAAAGAACCAGGCCTTTGTATGAATACCAGACTTTTTCAGCGCACACCCAGAACAGACTGCTAGTGTACCGTTAGGAGACTTAACATGACAACAAATATTTGCCGGAAGATTCTGATTGATCTCCTGTGTCAGTACCTTTGGTTTCGTGGTTGGTTGAGTGGTGGATTATTGAGTCTCGGTTGAATGTTAAAGTTGTCCTCTAGTGACCGTGTCAAGGTCGCAGTTAAACTCTGAGTGTGGACAGGTATCTGTCTCGTAACCTGACACTGTTTCATCTTTTCTTTGAACTTGTCTTAGTTGCACCAGGAATAGATGGCAGCAGAGGTTCTGACATGGACATCTCCTTCTATCTTCTCTCAACCTTTCTGTATTTCACTTCTTTGTATTGTCTCTTGTCACCATCCACCTCTCCCCTTATCCCCTCTTGATATAACTACTCTCTGCACACATGTCCCACGTTTTCTTGATGTCTATCCTAACTGCCTTTATCTTTTCGATATTCACTTATTTCAGGTTTTAACACATGACTCCCCACATTTCCTCTTAAGAACACATGTTTTATTTTTATTTTTATTAAAGCCTTATAAAACGTTTTTTCCAGCTGGTAAAATGTGAAGAATGAATGCTCTAAGCTCCCCCATGACAAGCAAGCTTATTTAAAAACGACAAAGAAAGTCCTGTTTTTGTTGGTGTATATTTGAAGTGCTAATGATGGGAAAATGACAGTAAAGAAAAGCTAATACAGTGTTTGATTGTTTGGTGGATTAAAGTGTCTGCGTCATCAGATTTAGCAGGGATTCTTCCTTGTACTGGGTAACTGAAATCTGGCTGTTTTTATTTGACGTTTTTTTAATTAATAACTGTGTCAAATTAGTAAAGGTCAACATCCAGGATAAACACACAAAACATGACTTGTTGTCTTATACCTGTATTTCTTGCTGATTTGATTTACTATTTAGATATATAGTGATATTAACTAACACTAATGTACAACGGTTGGGTAAGGTACGTTTTCACAGCATATGACATTTAAATTTGACCCACATTTTCCATTCAATGTAGCATCAATTACCCAGAAGGCTGCAGGAGATCTAGCTTGATGCAGGTCATGTTTCAGCAGGCCTGACTCCTCTGTGCATCATATTTAAAAGAGGAGGAGCCCAGCTGATCCCACCTGCTTACCTGCAGGCTAGAAATGTAGACTGTTAGCTGTTAGACAGGATTTACTCTCAAACTTATTTTATATATTTCTTTACATCACCTGAACTCATGGATCTGCAGCCTTTAGACTCGGTGTGGTAAACCATGTGTTGATTAGACAAAGCAGTTTGCTTTAGATTCACATGCACCACAGTTTGCTAACTGTGAAACTCCCTGCTGCAGCAGCAAGAGTGATCCCATCATGGGTGAGTTGTTTATACTTGTCTCTATGCGTCTGACTTATTGGTACGGAACTAACTGTGTAGATCTTTAAAAAATACTACAATGCACACTATTATATCACCTTGTGAGAATGTTTACCCCCCAGGTGGTGCATTATAACAGTAGAGATATACAGCTAAAAATAAAAGTATTTGATTCTAAGATATATATCTAGAACTAAATGATTTCAGATCATCATAAGCTGAAAATAGGTTCTGCTGTGAACCATGATGTGTCAATTTAACGTATCAGTGTTTTTTTATCAGCAAATCAATCAGAAGTCAAATACAGACTTCTTTTTCCTTTTTGAAATAAAGTTTGTTCTTAGGGGCAGGGCAGGTTTGTACCTGATAAGAAGAAAATATGTGTCCTACCAACTCATGCATGTATTCACTTCTTAAGCCACCAATATCAGTGTAGGGACTTCACAGGTATGTCGATTTGTGGGAATATTTTAAAACACAAGCCAGTGTTGAAACACAAGTAACAGTCAAAGTCAGTGGAAACAAAAAGCTAGAGCTTGGCTCCTGTCCAGAGTCTTTACTTTTGATCAGTTTTGTGTAAAAAAATGATTAAGAAAGCATCGCCCTGAAGGCAGAGCTGTGATGTGACATTAAGGAAAGTTCATGTTTGTTCATGTCTGCTTTACAGGGACAGCCAATTCATCAAAAGGGAAACATTATTTGCATATTCACCCAATAGGTGGATGCGTTCAAAAATCTAATGGGTTCTTCCTTGGACCATGCTTCACACTTCCACAAAGTTACATGAAAATCATTGTGTCAACAAAACTGCCACAGTTAACTGAACAGCCTGACACTATTCTAGCTAAAAAGCATGTCCTCTCTTGACTACCAACAAAACATACGGTTAGCGAACATTAGGGTGCATCAAAATACACTGTTCCAGCATATTGATCTGTCTGGGTGCTAAAAGTGTTACCACCCATGCAAAAACAATAAATGCAAAATATTTTTGCGATACGTGGTGATTTAGAGGTGGAACGGCACATCAGCTTTTACGGCAAAAGGGGGTAACCAGCACCCATTGGGGAGCCATGATAAAGCGGTTCATTTTTTATGTCGTTCTCTGGTGCCATCACTTTGGGCTGTGGTTTCCATCTGCGCCGCGTTACGGCCGCGTACGGCCGCGTTACGGCCGCGCCGCGGCGTTCACAGCGATCTCGGCCACTCTAGTCACTGGGTGCTATTCCACCAGACGCGCCGCGTTACGGCTAGAAGCGTCCCAGAAGCATCTCGGCGCTGGGCTCCGCTAAAAATAGGATGCAAGTCTATTTTCGACGCGAGGCGTTGCATAGCGCCGGGCAGGAAGTGGACCGGTCAGAGAATCCAGTCAATCCCAAAAATATACTAATTTTTCAGACCCTATCCCTCCGTAGTCTTTCAAGTAGGAGGAGAAATGCCAGCGTTCTCCTCCGGTTTACAGGCACTGTGTAAATTATATATATAGAATAATTATGATGATGAATGCATTTTTTTACCACTAAAATACAGCAACACATCTTTGATTCATGTCGTTTATAACTGGAATATTACAATTATTATTAACTTTGTCTGCAAAAAGTAGCCTGTCCAGGAAATATGCCCAAATCAACAAAAACTGCGAGCCGGCACGCAAGACGCTCCGCTTCTGAAACGCGCCCGGTGGGTTATGACACTGGAGGAGGTCGGACCAAAACCGCGGCGCAGACGGACCCGGTGGAATCTAGGGGTAAGACTGGCACCAGCCTTCATTCCAGCAGACATCCTCAGCCGGCCGAGTCTTGTGTCACTGGCTACACGGTTGAAGGTGGCAATAGGGCAAAGGTCTCCACGTCCTACGCAACAGCAGACCGAGCGCGCCGCCACACGCTGGAGGCCATTAGTGAGGAACAGCACGAGCAGTAGACACCACCTCCTAGGAAAACACCCAAATGGCCAATTTTCATATTTTTCACATGCTGTGTTCCACCTCTAAATCTCAATGAATGTCCCCAAAACTTTGCAAAAGTTATTTTTATGTGTGTCTGAACAAAATGCAACCCCAGACAGTTTGATATGTTGAGATTTAATTTTTGCATTGCAATTTGATGCACCTAGCGAACATGCTATTAGTTTCTGTTGACTGCTACACAGAAATGAACGATGAGATGGCCAAGTTATCATCTTTACCGGCTCAGTTGCCCCAATAGTGTCTCGGACCAGAAAGCGCTATAGAGCTCTTAACCTGAAGGCATTAGCCCACCACACTGTAAGGAGGGGGGGGTTAAGTAGTACAGATAATCCTGGCCTAAGGCCAATTTGGGGCCCATGCAAAGGTCTCTGATGCTGATGCTACATTGTCAAAAAACAAATGCTTGTAGAAATCTGCAGAAGTAGAGCTACTGTAGCCAGGTAACGTTAACTGTTAGCACAGTCCTGCTTGATTCTGCTACCTCTAATCGATATTATTTGCGTTTTCTATTAACATTTGGTATAAAACTAGCGATTCCTTTCATGAGCTTATACTGTACAGCTCCATATATTGTACTACTCTGGAACTGACTTAAAGGGCACTCCGGTTACAGTGACCAAATGGGTTTGTTTTTAAAATACATCTTCTTGGCAAACTCTCAAGTGTGTCACACCTCTCCAGTTTCTTCATCATCTTCACTGGCCAGACTGAAAATGTTTAGGTTGCTCATCTTTTTGGTGGGTTTCGAAGATCAGTGAAAATCAACACCTTCCCCTTCCCCTTCCCCTCAGTTTTGTCCGATGATACTGTAGCAGATTAATTATGATAAGATGTCTTGGGGGCTCCCTATGTTTAAAATTAGACTGCAAGTGAACCGAAGCCAAAGGGGGCCTGCTGTTAAAGATATTAAATCAGAAAATAGTCTGTAAACTGCCTGTTGATGCATCTCATAGGACCAGACAGCCTGAGGGAGAGCCGGAGCGCAGCACGGATATGATAGGATTACTAACTTAAACGAACTGAGAAACTAATCGATCAAAATTCGACTGGAACTCAATATTGCTATATTATTGCTATATTGCTAAATATCAGTATTCAAGATGAGGGACGATGGGGCAATTTAGAAAAAGATAGGTGGTAGCAAGAGTCGGAATACATCGGTGTCGATTGAAAATATGTCCATAGCTTCTACTTCGAAACTTGAAGTTTTACAGCCATTTTTATACTGAACGACTTCCCAACTTATGGAACAGCTTGATTAAAGAAACTACATTGGCTTATTGTATTTGGAGTCAAAGAAGAATTTTGTTGAAGGATAGATCCTCTTGTTGGAAATACTGTATGTTGTAATCAATCAGAGATTCTTGAGAAGCTCAAAAAATGTGTTATTTTTGTTGTAATTATAAATGAATTATTTGAGGAAAATGGAAAATGAGACTGGATTATATGTGAGACCCTTCATACTGTCAGTGACCTGGATGACTTCATTGAGCTTTACAATGGTGAGTGGTTGAACATTAATTTACCAAATCTGTTTTATTGAAACTGGTTTGTATATTATCTGAATGCTAAAGCATTTATGTAGCCTGTACTGTAGAAAGGTGTTTTATGGATATACTTTATATTACAGTTTCCCTTAAGAGTAATCAACAAATTAAATCTAAAATCAAAATATTGAACCTCGACATCCCTGAGCTGAATGCTTTTTGTCAGAAACACCCCTTTTACATTTATAAAAATACACAAATGCACAGATCTAAAGTGGCCAATCCTGTACACCAAAATATCTACATGTGTGTCAAATACATGTACACAATATCTTGTTGCATACAATACATTTACAATTATATTTCAAATGTATTTTAAGGGTTTTAAAAATGTATTGCAGATCTGTAAATGTATGTAAGAAAAGAGTTGCAAGCTGTAGAGAAAAAAAGATTATTAAAAAGTGGGATGCTTGGTTGTTTGATATATCTGATGGTTACGTGCAGCTCTGCCTGTGCTGAATTATTTTCTGTGTCTTTCATTATTGCACGGAAGCTTTCTGCTTGTTCAGGCAACACTGATCACATACCTCTGTTTGTGATGATCCTGCCCAAAGGTTCCCCAAACTGATTGGCTAAAGCTTTGGGTGTTAGCTGCAGTAATAACCTGCCTTTAAGGATAGGTTGTTATATTTGTAAACACCCGACTAATTTCACAATAGCTCTACAAAACTCCTTAACTGCTGTGAGGACTGTACAAACTCTGTTATATCACTGAACTAGGGATGTGCATCTCCATCACTGAGGCCGATGCGATGCGCATCTCGATACGTTGCCAACGATACGATACATTAACTATACATTTGAAGCACCAGGCGATGCGATACGATGCGATTCACCCCTGTTGCGATACACCTCGATACGATTTGATTCAACATTATGCGATTCGGGGCGATACGATGCGATTCAACACGATGCAAAATAATGATACTTCAATATGGTACGACAGAGGATTTTTGTTTTATTCCTTATATGCAGCAAATCATACATTAACAAAAAAGTGCTTTACATATTTGGTTCTCTCTACTAGTACTGCGCATCCCATCATGCTGTTTCTTTTTTACCTTAAAAAACTCTCCAGAGTAGGCTACAGTACAATTGTATAACACCTCACAGTTAAACAATTTAAGGATGCATTGCCCATGATTAACAATGTGCAAATAACAACTACCATAGAGCAATGCCCATACAACTGCCAGCCTGATGTGCTTAACACTCATTCATAGGCTAACTCAGCAGTGAGCAGAAAGCAGTGGTTTCTATATGAACTATAAAGAATACAAATAACCTTTCACAAACAGGTCTTTCATCACTGCTTACAGTAAGGAAGACATTTAAACTATTATCAGCAGTCACAGGCTGTTGTAAACTAAACACCACTCTCTGACAGAACACCTCACTGAGTGATTTAACTCGTATGTCTAACTTTCAGGTTTTTCTTTTCAGCCGCAGACCCCATGTCGCCTCTTTATGTGCGTCGCTAAGTTCCTCGTACTACTTGTGTACTTTAAAGCGGCACGGCATCGTTTACAATTTGTGAGCGATTTTTCAAGTTGTCCGTCTTTCTTTGAACAATCCGAAGTGTTGCCAAACGTTTGATTTGTAGGTATTTTTCGGTGCGCTGTGTTTCTCTTTCTCCTCGACTTCCATGTGTGTTGATAACTGAGACACTCGGCCTCCGTAGTGCGAAGCAAAGATCAAAGATCGTCTCTGCTGAGTGCTGACAGGATGAGAGGATATTATATGAATTAATCGTTTTTTTACCGATGCAAAGACACTACAATCGATGCATCGCGAGTTCAACCCAAACTGTAGCCGATGTGCACTCTTCAACCGGTGCACTCGCATCTTGAACGTTTATGCCGGTGCACCGATGCGAATCGGTGAATCTTAACATCCCTACACTGAACACATGTACTATTATACTACTTGCTTTCAACCCTTAAGAACACAAACATTGAGTGTGCTTTGATTTGTGCTGCTATTGGTATTTTATAATCCTGAAAGATCAGTTTAGCTTTAGTCTCTGTTTGTCTTCAGAGTTTTACCACCACATGTACCTGGAAATGCACATGGAGTTTGTAGAACAGTGAAATGTGTGTGCAATGTCTAAAGCTCGTTCTTTGTTTTAAATCAGAATGAAGTATTTTCTGGTTAAAGTTGACGGTGTCTCATAAATTACATGAGAATTTAGAAAGTTTGTCATTATACTCCAAAATAACAGATATTACTTTGTTGATCTCCTGCCCCTTTGGCAGAAGTTGTTTAAATATAAGCAATACAATGTTAAGGTAAATGATAGTTGGAGCTTTTGGGGTGGGGTTGTAAGAGCTACTACTCCATACTCAGTGTATTACCTAGAGTAAATGACGGTCAGCACACTACCAGCTTGGATAAGTACCTCATATAACCTGATCTCAAAACATCCGAACCACCCCTTTAAGGTTAATGACACATTTTTGTCATTCTTAAAAAGAAACCAACAGTGACTGCATTACATGAAATGCAAATCCTCTGCTGTTGAGTTCTGGTGTTTTTTTTATTTCTGTACATTTTCTTGGGGATAATTGTGTCCAGTTTGTCCATTGTCCCTGATTGTTAATGCTCTCCAGTGAGGTGTTTAGTACAGCAAAAACACTGTTGCTTATAATAAATAATCACAAAAAAGGACTACTCACTCAAGATAATTAGGAATGTATTGCATATTGACTTTAATACCTGAACTACTTGAGTGATTTAGTGTTTGGATGTGAAACTATATATTAAAATTGACATTGTGTGTTTCTTTTTCTTCCGTAGTGGAACAAGAACAGATTCAGAAGAAGACCTTCACTAACTGGGTCAACGCTCAGCTGGCAAAGGTGAGCCAAGTCCTTCAAATCTGTCCTGTCTGAAAGCCGGTTTGTTAATGGTTTAGGATGCAATGTAATCATTCTTGATGGGAAATCAGGTCATAAAGATATCACAATGATAGGACAATCACATTTTATAGATAAAACAATATTAACATCCTCTAAGACAGGAAACTGTAGCTCCTCCTACAAAAAATTGATAATTATAATTTATGGGATAACCCAAAAATATATTGGTTCAGTTTATTTACCACACCCAGTGTGTGAAAAAGCACACGTCCGATCGTCCGGGACGTGCTATTTACAATATCGGACAAGTACATCTTTCCATTGACTTGTCCGACGGGCAAGTGACGTTTTTCGCCCATATTTATTGACAAATTATTGATAAATTCAGTTTACAAAAGGCAGAACTCATTCGCAAATTGTCTGTGTCCGCCATTGTTGTTTGCGACCACTTTACTTTTCCTTCTTTGTCATGTGTGATTAGGGATGGGGTACCGAGCCCCGGTATTAATTATTAAATTATTAAAAGACAGTGGTACCGCTAAACTCCGACGTTAGGCTTTTTATCGGTACTGGAGACATTTCAAAAATATGTCATATGTATTATTGCTACATAAACATTATATTGCAGTTTTAGTTTCGCCAACTCCGTTCCTAATATGCAATAAGACTACAAAATGCGTAGAGCATTTTGGATATTTCCAATCCAGACGAGAGATCTCTCTCCCCCCCGTCTGTGTGTGAGGGGGCGGGGCAGTTTACACACGCTGCCACACACACACGCTGCCACACACACACACACATACACACACTGCCACACACACACACATACACTGCCACACACACACACACACACACACACACACACACACACACACGGCAGAGAGAACTAAGCGCTCCAAGGTGTGGTTAAACTGTAGCCGTCTCGATGTGGACAATGCTCGTTGCCAAAAGTGCAATAAGAGTTTAGCATGTAAGGGCGGTAACACGAGCAATTTGTCGAAACAACAACACATTATGTCCCGTAATGTTCCACCACAACCTCAATCTTCCTCCTGAAGAACCGTTAGGCCTTTTGCAGCATACCTGTATGCCCCACCTGTGTTGCTCTGTACCACTGTATTTTTGCAGTAAATACTTGTTTTTTATTTGTTTTTTACAGTTCTGTAAGTTCACATTATTTACAATTTGTTTAGTTAATATACCTTTTTTTCCTTTCTCTCAAATGAACCGATAAGAGTACCGTTAAAGGACCGGATCGATAAGCGGTATCGATAAAAGTAGTGGTACCGTTAAAACGATACCCATCCCTATGTGTGATGCAGTAAAATCTTACCCCTCACTTACGTTAGCGAGGAATGCTAACGTAAGTGAGCATTCCTCGCGTGGGAAAATGTAAAATACGATGCCGAAGAAAAAGATTCCAGTGGCCCCAAGAGGAAGATTCTTTTATAGCATGTTTCTTGCCAAATATGAACAAATAAACAATAAAATGTTACCTTAGTTACAGTAACCCAGATTCTTGTATGCTTTATGTTGATATTTAATAATATTTAAAATAGGTGCAGCATGCGCAAAGTATAGGACAAGTGAAACATTTATTCGGACAAGTAAATTGCCAAACTCACTTGTCCATGGACAAGTACTCTCTAAAAACTGTTTCTTACACTGACACCATAACTGCATGATAACTACATCTCTACAAAATGTCTACATTTTATATCCTCGATTAACATATTAGGAAAATAACCACACAGCACCACACATTTTATATTGGCTAACTTCTTAAATTAAATGTGTCGGTGGGCAATATGAAATGCTTTGAAAAGCTTAAAAGAGCAAAGGAAATTAAAACAAATTGGTACACCTCCTAATGCAACATGTGCAATAACAAAATAAAAAAACACTTCCACATCCTACTTTTTATAACAGTTGGAGGGTTTCCCAGTCTGCAGCTTTTTTACAGGACATCTTAAATGGCTTGGATTTGAAAATGTAAGGCAAAACAGTCAATTTCCCCCCCCCAATCTACCTCCTGACATGATTCAGCAGCAGCTCTCTCTCTGACTTGGGTTGGAGGTCAGCTGTGAGTGGGGTGGAGGTGGGGAGCCATGTTCATAAATATAGCATTGAGGAGCAAGGTTCAAGGCAGACAGACAGACAGCAACAGACGCCACCACACACACCCCTTCCTTTCACCACCGGCCACACCCCCACATCCCCCCAATCCTCCCGCCGGACATCCACCCTGCTCTGGGCTCACGTTGGACACACTGGGGACTTTGCCAAAAAACGGAGGGTTGAGATAATAGTAAATCCTTTGGTGGTTGATCACATAAGAGCTCACGTTGTTACATAACCTTGTGTCACATGTCACTGGAAAAACTTAAGTTGCTGAAATTATTTTGTGGTGTAGGAAACATAATAATAAATTCTTCTGGAGAATGGTTTATATTTTTGTATGTGAGCCTTAAGATTTTCCAAGTAGTTTCAAAGTAAAATAAATATATACAAAAATATAATAGTCCTCAGCCAGCTACAGGTAGGAGCTGTCCTGTTCAGAAACAGGGCAGTGTTTTTATTGTGATGTTTTAGTCACCTATTATTATAAAGGGTGTGCATGCATTACTTTATATCATTCATATTTTTCTTTTTAAATATTGATTTGTTGCCTGTTTTATGCAAACTACAAAGCATCATTATCTGGAGAAGATTTCCCATTTACAGAACTTCTCAGAAACAGCTTTGTTTTCAACTAGTCCGCCTCATGCTTAAGAGTTTTAACTGAATTGAATTGGAAGGAGCAAGTCATATAGTCGTCATCCTTTAGCTCAGGCCTCATGGACATGGAAAGTTGCATGACTAAAAGATTTCTATCTCAACAGATTTTTGGAAAGATAAATTGTGTTGCAGAAAATCTTCTTGCACGTCTTTGACTTTTTTATGAAAGGGTTTTTGGAAAAAACTAGAGACAAAAGAAACCAATAATCCAAGCAAAGGTATCTGTTCTCTTAGGGGCAAAACAGCTCCATTAATTACACATCACTTCCAACCGCTATATGCCCCATCTCAAGGTCCCATTTAATGAAGATGTTGTATTAATAATATTACAGCGCAAACAAGCCGATACAGTTTATCAGCTGAGTGCAATTACCCATGAGGCAGAGTATGAATGTCGCCTCTGTGCCAAGAGCACAGTAAACAAAACAAAGTCAGAATGAAAAAGTATTTCAGACGGTAAACTACAGGTCCTGATTGACAAGCTGCAGAAGCATTCCTCAACACTTCAGGCAAAGAAGTTAAACATGACAGAGAGAAACCATATTTAGGATTTCATATGCCATGATAGAGAGTTTTTGGTAACTGAAGGATTTTAAAAGGGGTTTGTAGCAGAGAATTTAATCTGAAGACACTCATTTCACTGAATCTGTGTGTTGCTATTAGTTATGATCTTTGTGAATTTACTGTTTTTCCAATAAGGCTCATTTGTTTGGGCAGATTTTGCTCCATTCATATCATCTTATTTAAATATTTGAATCGAACACGAGCACCACAACGCTTTTTGATTAGGAGTTGGGGTGCATTTCACCTGTAGTGGCTCTAATACTAACTAGTGCTGTACCCGAATATTCGGTCGTTGGCCTACTATTCGGTTTTCAATTTCGTTATTCGGATATTCGGTTTTTCTCTTTTTGAATTTATTGAAATCTCCAATATCAACGTAAGAGCTTGTGCCTCTTCCGGGGGTGCTAACACTTAACCATAAACTTTATCCTTTACTTTCTCCGTCTTTATCTTAGGACTGATTCTATAATTTAGGGTGCATTTCACATCAACAAAACAGTACAAAAAAAGTGTTCTTTCTCAATAAAACAATCAGTGGTTCAAGTTAGTATATTCCTCAGTGTAACAGATCCACTAGTTGCAAAGCTTAAACATTTTTTTATGTTATCTATTTTAGATATTTTAAATTTGAAAAAATGAGGTGCAACATAGTTGACAATGAAACTCAAACATTTGATGCAAATAACATAGTTGACTGGACACATTATTAACCATCAGCACTATGTTCATTTCAAGGCAGAAGTGCACAATTCCATTGATAATGATGTGTAATGATGTCTACATGTCATACAAATTGTCAACTAGGTTACCTGTCAACTAAGTTACTACAGTTATTACATTACTGGGTAACTTAGTTGACAGGTAACCTAGTTGACAATTTCCCTATTTTGACCCATCATTTCAATGGTAGGCCTTGCCTGGATGACCACATGTCATTTTCTTGAACAGGTTAACATCACATTTGAACATATAATTGAATTAAAATCATTAAACAATTGTAAACCATAACAATGTACGTAACATTGTTGACGGTCAATTAATATACTCATTGACAATGTGCTATTATACATAAAATATTGTAAAACATTAGAGGACAATCACCACAGTGTGTTCAAAATGTCTGCCAAAGAGGAACATGGCATCATGTGATGCTGGTGACATGGTATTGGGACAAACCATTTTTGAGTTAAAGGGGGGAGTTCTGTTAGTAACATAGTTGACAGAACTTTTGCGGACATTCATATATTAAGATATTTAAATTATTTAAAGGAGGAAATCAATTTAAAAAATGTTATTATTCTTTAGTATTTAGACTTTTAAAATAAATGAATACTTTTTTTTATTTACTTTAATGGTTTTTATTCATTATTTTGAAACCAAGACACCCTCAACTGAAAAACGGACATAGCAAAAACTGACAATTTAAGAACATCATGACACATTTCAGCTAAATAAAGCATAGGATGCACATAATGTGTGTGTGATATTATAACATGCTTTCCAATAATAGGCAAAATATGATATTTTTGAAGAAAATAGTTAGAATAATTATAATTATCATCAATGGACCTCCATGGACATGGAATGTACCCTAAATTGTAGAATCACTCTCCGTTAATCTCCGCTCCTTTTCTCCGTCAGGTTGTTTCCATAGCAACAACAACTTCCTGTCAACAGCGCTAAGTCTCATTCAAAATAAAAGCATGTCCTTACAAAATAGGAAGCCAAGCCAAATTACACTTAAGACATATAGAACTGCAACGAAAGTAACAAACACAATGCAATATCCTTTTCAATTTCAAAAAACAAATTGGGTTATTTACATTAACAAATAACTATAAAACAACAATACTGTAGGATAACAAAATGAATGCCTTGAATAAACCGAAATACACGTGTTGAAGCCCCCCCGCGCGCGCCAAATATCCGAATATTCGCTGCTGATTACTACCGAAAAATGGTATTCGGGACAGCCCTAATACTAAAACAAATAATATGAATAAAATAAAAATGTGTGTGATTGTGTTTCGTGACAGCGGGGGCCACCATGCATGATCGTGGATCTGTTCACCGATTTCCGAGATGGCTCCAAACTGTTGGACCTGCTGGAGGTGATGAGCGGTCAGCGCATGGTGAGTAACTCTCCGTTCAACACTCAGCATGTTTTCCAGCATCGTCGGACAGTTTGAACGAACCCACTGACTGACCGACTCTGGTTGTGTTTGCAGAGTCGGGAGAGAGGCCGGGGAATGTTTCAGCACAGGAGCAACATCGAGAAGGCCCTTTTATTTCTGAAGATGAAATCGGTAAATGACACACTAAGTCTGTTAGCCAAATGCAATCATCAACCATATAGGGATGTTTCGACTGTTGTTGTTAACAAAACCAGAAGGATGATGCGTTTTGGAAACACATTTTCCCATAAAAATCATACTAGTTATACAGTTACTGGTCTAAATGTGGCTCGCATTGTTTGTAAGGAATAATGAGATTACTACATTTCTACAATTATTTCTTTCCTTTGTATGTATCAATTGACCCTTTTGTGGAAGTTTGCAAAACATTTCTGTTTTGTTCCCAGATCAAACTAGTCAACATAAACATTCCTGACATCATTGATGGTAAACCGTCCATTATCCTGGGCCTCATATGGACGATCATTCTCCAGTATCATGTGAGTTGAATTTTGTATCTTTTTTGTTGTTGTCTTCATATTTCTTTATGAGTTTTTCCCACTCACAATAATAAAACCTTATGTAAGCCTGCATGATTATGTAACAGTTATTCTCCTATTGTCTGTGTTCTATACTAAATATATTTTGGATATCATTATTAGATTTGTGCAGATTTCTTGGAGAAAGTTTTAAAATGTTCCTACTTTTGATCAACATGCTCCAATTAAGCACATTCATTTAAACTTAACACCTGAAACACGGGATATGTGTAAGCCATAGGACTTTTGTGTATTTTTCATGATTTTAAGTTTCCTTTTGTTTCTGAAAAGATAATGATTTTTGTCAAATTTTAAAGGTATTTGTTACTGTTTTACACCTTTTAAACGTCTACAAATGTCCCATACATAAATGCATAAAATAATGAACAGAAACTGTGTGTTGGTGCTTTTCTCAGATCGAGGAGTTGGCCAGCAGCCTCTCGTTCAATTCCCGTCAGTCGTCAATGGAGTCCCTGGCCAGTCTGGACTCACGCTCCACGCTGTCGAGCCGCTCGGCCAGCAGCAGTCCGGTTCCTCTCAGAGGCTCGCCGCTGCACCGGCGCTTCAGGGTCTCTGCCAAGAAGGCCCTGCTGCTCTGGGTCCGGGAACAGTGCCACAAGTAAGCATCCAGTCAACTGAATGCTATAAAGGAACACATATGCCCTTATATGTGATATGTAGAGTGTATTTAAGGTAAGATTGGAGGCGTGTGGCGTAGTGGGTTGTCCGTAGGTGTTCGGATCAGGGGGTCACAGGTTCAAACCCCACTGCAGTCAGCATGTCGTTGTGTCCCTGGGCAAGACACTTCACCCCAAATTGCACCTGTGGGGATTGTCCACAGTAGTGAGTATGTAAGTCGCTTTGGATAAAAGCGTCTAACAAGTAACATGTAATGTAATGTAATGTAATGTAATACAGCCTTGAAAAACCTCTAATTAACTGTAGGGGGTGAGGGATCATCACACGTCATGACCATCAAACTTTTGAAACTGCCAGCTCTGGGATAAAGACCAAAATCTAATCAGGGCTTTCTTATCTCGGCTTGAAGCGTTCATATACTGCCTGCCAAAATCTGTTCACGTACTTTCCTACATTGGCTTTAACAGCGTTTATGTTACATATTACGTTCCAGCATTTATTTATAGATAAATAGATAAAATCGCTGTGCTGACTTAATGCCATTTCGAAATGTTTTTCTTTTTAACAAATCTATAAAATTGTTTTGAAAATGGCTTTAGGGCGTTGCATTCATATCTTTTATCCTAGTATCTAGATTTGAGTTTGCCTGTACTTGATCTTAAAAGGCCAATCTATGAACGTCTTAAGAGAAATGTCAGACATTTTTTTTGTTTACATCCTTTTTCCACATCTGTTCTAAATTGCTTTCTCTCTTTTGTTTTTCAATAAAAGTGTTTTACCTGTAAAACAGCTGAAAAAAAGTTTGATAAGCCAAAAAAAGGTTTTCCAGCATTATTTTAAAAAGTATTTGTTGTTGTAATGTGGTAATGTGAAATATTTGGACCACGAGTTAGTAAAAAAAGGCTTGCTTCTGTACCATTTGTAAATATGTCGAGCAGCAACAGACCCTCTGACAGACAACCTTTTTCCCTCAGAGCTGGCTGTTCAATAAATGTGAAAGACTTCAAAGCCAGCTGGAGGAGTGGGGTGGTGTTCCTGGCGATCCAGTACGCTCTGCGGCCCGACCTGGTGGATCTGTCCAAAGCCAGAACCAGGAGCAACAAGCAGAACCTGGAGGAGGCCTTCCGCATCGCAGAGAAAGAGCTGAAGATCCCCCGACTGCTGGACCCCGACGGTGGGTCATTCAGCTCTACTGCACTCAGGGAACATCATGGGAACATGTTAAAATATTATAAGCACTAAAGTCTCTCGATAGTAGTTCCTGTATGGTCATTGTACAAGACTTATTTTTTTAGTACTAGAAGACGAATACTACTGCCAATAATGATAGATGACACATTTTGGATGTAGCCTAATTGTTATTTTGTTTGGACACAAATGGAAATGGTTATACAGTAAAAAAATAATTATAATTTGACATAAAAAAATAAATCTTATATTTATCTGCTTACAGGACCTTAAAGTGCCAGTGAAGTGCATTTTTTTGCGCCAAAATGAAATGGCAGTTTCATTTCTTACATATAATTGTACCTGTTCATGGCTAAAATAATTTTTTAGGAAGTGCGAGGGACGAGATAAACATCGCAAATTGTTCAGAGTCTGAGCCTACCGCTGCTGCAGACGATAGCGGCTGTGACGTCACAAGATGGGCCCAGTTGTGATTGTAAACATGGCGGAGCCTTCGGAAAGTGATACTGGTGCGAGAGAAATGAGTGATTTTGACAGCTTTTCGGACAGGATAGATGAGGAAAGTGGCCATGGAAGTCAATTTAGTTGAGGACAATATTTTGTCATAGATCTAGAGTAGATCTACACACAGGATTGGCCATCACCTGATCATACATTCATCTGTTCATAGCATGATGCAACATTCATGTTCACATGCAGTGTTGTGCTAGTTACTGAAAACCAGTAACTAGTTACAATTACTAGTTACTTCACTACTTACACCAAAAAGTAATGCGTTACTGTGAAAAGTAACTTTTTAGTTACTTAAAAAAGGGCACCCATTAATGCCCTTATACTGTAGCCTTCATTTCAGTACTGTTATTGCATCGGAGAATAATACAACCTGTTGATCAACTTGACATGCATTTGCATCACTGAACTCTGCTAAGCAATGTGGTCTATACAAACAAACACAAAGATATGTTTCAAAGTGCCAATCCAGCCGCTGTTGCTTAGGTGGAGGTGGAGTGGCGTCGGATGAGTCTGGGTCTGTGGTCTTAGCTACTAGCTTCGTCCCAGCATGTTGTTTCTGCAGATGTTTCAACAGATTTTAATTGCTGTTTTGGGCAGTCGATAGGATCTTTGACCCGCCAAGACACAACTTACATTTAACTAAAACGTTCTTTTCTTTGTGCTCGACAAAAGTGAAATAGTGAGAATATCTCCAGGCGGAGAAACTCGACTTGAGCTCTGCCGCCGCCATGATAGTCTTGTTAATAGACACAAACACAGTGGCCTTTATTTTTCATAAACAATCTACGAATCTACGAAACAATGACACCAGCCACTCACCTTCATCTTTTGGGAACAGAAACATCGCCACTTCGGCAGAATTGACATTACCACAGCCAGCGGCAATGCATCGCTTCCCGTGTGTTTTTCCTCCCTTTTTCTTCACTGTCGCCTCCATTGTCAGGTTTCCTCGATTGGCAATCACTTCCAGTCGACTGCGAAACACTTTCCAATAAAATACTCGCTCAAAAACGTTGGTAAATTCCACTTTGAAACAGAGACAAAATGAACGGTGGTGAATGTAAACACTTCGGCTGAGCCCATCTTCTGACGTCACGCAGTAGATCGCAAGCCACGCCCACGAAGGCGGAGGTTTCCCAGCGGAAAATTCCAACTCGTCAAATTCGTTGCTATTCCAACATCTTTGATATGGGTTCCAATGGACAATTTTGGTCATTACTATACGTATTAGCATAACAGATCATGCACCGGCGCACACTTCACTGGGTCTTTAAAGGGGACCTATCATGCAAAATCCACTTTTTCATGTCTTTTATACATAAGCATGTGTCCCCTCTGTGTAAAGAGATTCTGAAAGTTTCAGGAAAAAAGGCTAGTATTGGCTTGTGTAGCCATTAGCCAATCACCAACCAAGGTATCACCTGAATCTCCTCTTAGAGCACCATTGTGTTCTTTTGAACCAAATATCTCTCAGAGGGGCGTGGGGAGTGGCTCCTTGTTTTCATCTAAAGTAAAAGACACAGAATCAGCACTTTTGAAACAGGGCTGAAACAGAGGGGATTATGGGATGCTGCAATGATCTGTTTGGTATTTGGAGCCAAACACTTCAGAGACATATTTGTATATATCTGAGACCTATAATATATTGATGAAAAACAGTATAATAGGGGACCTTTAAGTAAATATGATGTATGCGCGTGGAGGCTGAAGTTTTGCAAGAACTTCGATGATTTATTAGCTCATACTGTTACTGGTATTTCTTCTGGCTTGTAATGCTTCCAGAGATACATTTTTATTTACAGCATATGTGCACTTGAACCAACTTAGCAACCTATGTGAGCCTTATTTTATTATTAATGATAATGTTTTTTTAGATTCTCAACAAAAACTCTCATAATCCATTCCCAACTTTTTCAATTGCAGTAAATTTCAAGAGGCTTTCTTTCAATACTTTCTTTGCAGTTTGTCATGTGAATGCTAATGCAACACCGATAACCATAACTTGCTTTGTGATTTACTGACCACCCACAGTCACTTAACCTCTGTACTGTGCTTTATTCACTAATTTCAAACACATCTCTGTTCCAGTCTTTTGTTCATGCAGCTCATCCTCCACGCCTTTTAGTCTTCTCCAAAATGATTCATTGGCTTTGTCGCTTGCCATTCCTGTGTTGCAGTAATTCATGTGTTGCCATGTGAATGTGTGTGTGTAGATGAGTTTTGTGACAGAGCCATGCCCAGCTAGCCTGAGGGCAAGTGGGATGTCGATCTGACAGTCTGCTGACTCGCCTCCTGTTGGTTTCCTTGTGTCTTCTATAAAACCCTCCTCACTTATTTTCACTCTTTTAGTTTGTTAGCAGACTTTGATCAGCCTGATGTTTTATAGACAGAAGCTGCACCTCAATTCTTCAGATTCCAGTATTAAACTTCACCTGCCTCAGGAGCTAACGTGCAAATGTGCTAGTGTAAGCTTTTTGAAAGTAGAGTGAGTTTGATCATGGAGGATTGTGATTTGGATGCAGATGTGGACGTTCGAGACCCTGATGAGAAGTCCATCATGACCTACGTGGCTCAGTTCCTGCAGTACTCCAAAGACCTGCCAGCGGCAGAGGAAGAAATGCAGGTGTGTAACACTAAATTATTTTCTAGACAAACATCATAGTGCATTATTTAACACTGCGGGAAGTTTTACAATCAGAATAGCTTCTATTTTGACAACTAGCTCAGGTAGAGTTAAAGGCGTTGTTAAATATGTTCTCGGGTATGTAAGCGCTGCTGGCCAATGTCAACAATTAAGGTGTGGCTAAGCTCTAATACTCTCCTGATCTGTAAGCATTGATTTGGTGATATGCATATCAATAAAGGTTAAGACATCAAGATTATAATCATGTAAAATCTAGCTTTAACTCTTTTTAGATAATAGTCAGCATTATTTAGTTTACACTATATCAATGTGAAGCATGTCCAAACTACACATTGAGATGTAGTCACTGATGTAATGTGTGTAAATACTTTAATTTATCAACTCGTTTTTGCCATTGTTTAACCTACAAATATAATTTCACCTGCAAATTACCAATTGATAACTTAAAGGGTTTAAGTACATTCATTTTTATATTTGCAAGAGTCAGATAATGTTGTGCTGTTGACAAAATCAATAAAGCTGGATAAATGCAGCTTGTTGAGCAGGATCCTTTGAATTCTGGACTGTTCTAAAGATATAAACACGAGGTAGTGTTTTTTTCAGTACAACAGTAATAGTATTGTCTTCAAAGCACCACACACCCCCTTCTGCGCAGCTTCTGTCAACTCTTGTGCTGTAAACGGTCTCGTAAACACGGGAGTCTGCTTTGAACTGGTTGTCACCTCGAGTTCCCTTTTTCTGCCATTTAGTGTCTGTACATTGGTCTGAATACATGTAGATAAATGTGTGGGAAATTAAGGACAGCTTCTCCTTAATCAGACTTAAGTGTTTTTGGAAGTTGCAAAGAAATCAATCACAGCTTGCCGAGTACATTTCACTAAACGGTATTGCATTTGTAAAGTCATATTTTAACTAATAAGTTAAGTACTGATGAACATGTCTGATGTTAATATGATTGGTTTCTTTGTTTTGTTTTTTACTATCTCTGCAACTGCTATTATCTTTCTACAATCTTTTCTTTGGGGGGGATTTCTTTATTTTCTTGGCATACTTTTCTTACTGTTTCTTCTTCTCTCTTTTATTCTTTTTTCCTTCTAGACGCAATACCTAAATCTTCCTAAAAGTCCTTCTCCTGTCAACCTGCCTGTTCACTACACTCCTGCTATTTCTGCTTCACCTCTGCGACAGGTACAACTGAAAGTAAAACCATGGACTAAATCACAATGAATATCTGCATAATCCTCACAGGGGAAATAATATTGGGTATTCTTAAGGGATGTGATTTGCTGTTACCTTTTTGGGGTTTCAGATGATACATTTTCTGTAATTAACAGTACATTTAGAGTCAATAAAGGGATAATGAAATGTGGATAAACAGAGAAAATAATACCATCAGACATGGATACTAACAACCTGGATGATTCATGCTGGCGTTAGGGAACCCTCTGGCTTGCTTTCAGCCTCGTTACTGCCAGGCCACACAGCGTAAATCAGCCACACCAAACCCTGGTATCACCCACAAATAACTGAAGATTTAATTACAGACGATAATGTCTCGTAAAAACCTGGAAAGTGTTTATTGAAACAAAACTGCTGCAGCCACTTAAATGTAAAAGTGAGTCACTTAGAGTGTAGATTATCTGCGAATCATACCAGGACAGGACAGATCATGCAGAATCAAACTAGTTTGCCCTGTTTTCTGGGAATGAATTCAATGCCGCAGCGAGGGTGTGTTTCTCTGCCTCCCATGAGGAGAAGAAAGCACTCGCAGTCTGTAGCTATTCCTTCCTTCGACTGAGATATGCTGCTGTCGCCTGCTGCAGAACTCATGACCGATCAGTCAGAGAGGACATGCCACCTGTCAGCTCCTATTACTGACAAGATATCAGCATGTTTGCATGTAGCTGCTCTAGATATTTGAGATTTTAAATCTACTTCGTATGTTGTTACTTTAGCCCCAAGAAGTGTTTATTTGGCAATTTGAGAATAATCCTGGGCTGATTATGCAAGATGCATTGCGGTTAATTAAAGTCTGGGAAACAGTCTGAACAATAACATCTGAGAAACACATCTCAACATGCATCTAAAAGTGTCTATTGCCCTGTATATAATGCACAAAACTGAAGAAAAAAAAACATGCCACATTCTTACTTTTCCTTATACAATATATACATGCCATAGACATTGCCTTACAACATATCTAACAACATGGCCTCAAACATAAGCATTTGCAGCCCAATATGAAGTGGCTGTTGTAGTTAATGTGTTTCCATGTTGTAATGAGGGAAAAAACAACAACCTTGTTTCCACATCAAACTTTTGTACAGGCTTGGTATTCTGCTGTGTGCAGGCTTGCTTGCAGCACAAACATTTTTGGCACACAAGCCGCCATTATGTTTGTGTTTAGTATCCCATGACTGCTGTTGGTGCCTTGTGGGAACGCTTTTTGCTTAAATCATTTGTTTTATTGCATGATGAATGAAAACCTGTTCACAAAATACTACTGCAATTCACTAGACACAATCTTTCTCCTCACACTATTTAGTCTTTTAACCTTTGGTTTTTCTCTCAAATGTTCTTGTAAAGCGTCTTTAAACACTGGGATATAAATATTATGAATTATTATTATTATCATTACCTTATCCTGTTTCTATTGGTTACAGTTCCTAACACTGGTAAGGGATTTAAATAAACAAACAAAGCTGCAGTTATTTCATCACCATTTGAGTGTAGAGCTATGTTTGGGCATAACGTTGCAATGTATTTCTTCTTGGCTGTCATAGATTATAAAATAAGGCTAATTCTCGGGCATTTAATTTCATTCATTTGACCTGCTGGGACAATGTTTAGCTATCGTGTTCCTTCTGTACTTAGAACTCAATGTGCAGATAAAAGAAAAAGCTATACATATCTAAAGCAAAATAAATATCACTGATCATGACTTACATTTGGTTGTGAAAAATAGGATTGTGTTTTGCCAAATTTGTTCATCAGTCTTCATTCAATGACAGTTTTTTGTCCATGTTTCCAGGCAACGACTGATCAAAAGATACAGGAAGTGACATGCTGGTTGGTGCAGGCCTACGATGAGCTGCTGGAGGGATGGGACTCCACCGAGGGAGAGAGCTACTCAGAAAGATACCATGTACGTCTCCAACAAATGCCTATTCAAATCTAAAACACAGAAACTAAGCATTGTTTCTTATCACTGCAAAATTGACGTATCACCTAGCTATATTCATATTGAATTTTTTAAAAAACAAAATTTTCCAGTCAGCCTTTTTTTCACACCAGGGCTCATTCAAACGCTAATATTTTCCAAAATGTCATAAATGCCTCAGCGTTCAGCTGTTACCTCCTTCAAGTCTGGAAATGTGATTTTATTTAAATGAAATGTTCTTGTTGTCTAAGTTGACCATAAAAGAGTGTAACTAACGGTTCCTGTCCATTCCTCAGGTCTTTCAAACCTTTCTGGTGTCCTTTAATGAGCAGCGGCGTCCCATCATGCCGTTGTTGGGAGCCATGAGACGAACCCCGAAACTGAGCGATGAGCAGCGGGCTCTCAGAGAGGCGTGGGACTCCCTCACTGAAAAGGTCAGATACACTCAAATCTCCTATTTTTATAAACATATATGCACTTAACAGTCTAATGTTTATAGAAATTAACAAAAAATGTCAATCTTAACCAGCAACATGGCATAATCCCTATGTGCTGTATGATCGCAACTATACAGATGAGTAATTATGTAGATCTTTTTCTACATGCATTTCTCATTTAGCTGCGTGAATACAAAGTGGAGTTGGACATGAGTGTCCCGGCCCCCCTGGACACGGTGGCTCGCTGGCTGCTGAAAACAGAGAAGGCTCTGACCGAGGAGGAGGGCGACCCCCAGGATCACGGCCGAGCTGCGGACGAAGCCAAGGAGAAACAGGAGATCCTCAAAGTGAATATTTACTGCACCTATGCCTAAACAAAACAACTTTAGGGAGTGACATTTTTAAAACAATAACATTTGCCTAGTTAACCTCAGGTTCCTCATGCAGGGCTTTCCATATTTAAATTATAAATAATATCGGCATTATGTCCTTTATTTCTTAATTGGGAGAATACAAAAATTCATACAAACTGTAACATTAGTTTGCTCCTGGAATAGTTATTTTTGGGATACATTTGATAAGCCTTTTCTCCGTTCTGGGGTTTTAAGAGTAGCAATGGTGATTTTGTATAATAATTCAATATGAATCTGCTCTTTGCTCAATGTCTCTGTAGGTCTGTCTTGAGGAGATGCCGCAACAAGTGAAGACCTTCCAGTCCTTCCAGAACTTGGATGAGTATGCAAACATGATGGTTCCTAGTGACAAGATGGATGAATTAAAGAGGAGGTGAGGGCATTTTCCCATGATTTCATGTATGTTTTTATAAGTGTGAAATCGTGTATACAGTAAGGACAGTGCTTGAATTGATTATTTACCTTAAGCTAAATGACCTAGTAGTAAATCTAATGCCACGATCTGGATACAATCAACGGCATTGTTTAAGCACAAAAAAATAACCAGAAAAAACTGAATGTACAACACAAGCTATCCTTCTGTTGTATGCTTCTAAGAGTCATACAAATGTGATTATACAAATGATTACTTAATTTTGTTCTTCAGGGAGTTGGTTGTTTGTTTCTCATTTTGCTGACTTTCACAACCATACTTGTCACTTCTCCCAGGTTCACCAGTGTGAGAGTGACTGCTAAATACCACGGAATCAAGCTGGAGTACCGGGAGCACCGTCACACCGTGTTGGATCTGCTAGGGCAGATCAGGACAAAGCTGCGGGTTTGGAAGAGACCTTACATCTCCCCAGAGGCTGTCAGGGTGTTGCTGCAAGAATGGCATGTAAGTAGATTTATTATCTGATAATAGTTTTATTTATCGGGAGTGGTAAGAATGGAGTTGTACGAGGGCACTATACACATTATAATCTTTTTCTGATAATATCCTTATGATAAGATTTTTGACCCGTGTTTCAGGTAGATTAGGGCTCTCTGCCTGGCACCTCCCAAAAAAAGTTTGATTTCAGTAAATTGTTCCTCCTGACTGTGGGTGTCAAGCTGGCCTACTGAATAACAAAAACTGCGTAATACTCCTCTCATTTTGTGCTTAATTAAGAAGATTATAAAATATTCTGAATCAAATGAATCTAAAATTGCTTGTAAACTTTCCCTGGAAGTCAGTTTTTGATTCACAACAAAGCATATGGTCATACATCAGCACATACAATAATAATAATTGAGATTAAATCTGGACAAAATGAACTTTGCCACTTGGTAGACAGACTTACAACCAATATTGTTTTGCACCACAAGTAGTAAAGATGTAATAATAACAAAAGCATTCACTCAGTTTTTCCCCTTGCCATCAAAAGATGTTGTTTTTACTTTGTAATAAGCAATGCTGCAATGAACTTATTTATTTTAAACAGGATCTGGTAAACACACAGGAGCTACCATCTTTGCTCGAAGCCGCTCTACATAAACTGAAGCAGGTTTCTGAGAGATATTCAAGCAAATCTGCCCTTGGTAAGTTTTCTATTGATGTTTTTAAAGCTTTCCCTGGTGATCACTTCAGTTCATTTAACAGCTTGTCCTTTCTGCTCCTCAGCTGCAGATTACCACACCGTCAGTCAGCAGGTGACGCAGCTGGAGGAAGACACCGCCATAGTTTTGGAAGAGGTGACCACAGCCAAGAGCACCATGGGAAGGGTCCTGTCCGCCTGGGACTCCTACAGCGACGGATTCAGCTCCCTGCAGGCCTGGCTGGAGCAGGGCTCTGCATCACACAGCCATGGCCCCAGACCAGAGGTAATTTTAATACACTAAGCCATACATCATCTAACATTGGCAAGAGAACCATGTTTCATAACCTAGCTAGAAGCTTCTGCTTTTTGAACTGGGCTTGTAGAAACTTGTAGAAATATTTGTGTAAATGTCTAATAAAAAAAACTGTGCTAGTGATGTCTCAAAAAACATTGCATTTAAGTCGTACATTTTTTACAAATTAATGAGAAAAACAAAAATATTTGATTTGATTTAAAATTCTACATTTGTAAATAATATCTGAAATCCTCTGAAATAAAAGTCACACAGTCAGTGTTTGTTTTTTGCCAAGGAACCACATTGTTTCACTTTGCAAGGTTGGGTTTTTCTTGTCATCATGGTCGTTCTCCCTTCTGACCATTTAAGATTTGTACATTTATGTTTTTTAAGGTGACACCTGATTCAATGGCTGAGTGGGGATCCAAACAGGCCCACCTGAATGAGGTGGGTAACTTCCTGCTGGAGTCCACAGACCCTCACACCAGCAGGAGCCTGGCAGAAGAGCTGCGCAGACTCAACATGCAATGGGCCGAGTTCTTCAAGAGAACTGCTTTCGTAAGTGATAGATCAAGAAAAACCTGGTTGGTGAGAATCATTAAATCCAAAGCTGTTTTATCTGTGCCCTTTGTTTTGGTCACATTGTGGTGCCAAGCTGTTTCTGATATCATCGTACTGCAGGCTGTCATCAAAGAAGGAGTTGCATTTGTGCACGATGGTAGACTGAAACGTGCGTTTGCATTTCAAATTAGTTGTCTATTAATCAGTGTAGTTCCCTTACATGTAAGTACTGCAGATAATAGTTTTGATAAAGCATGTACCATACTGCCCTCTATACATATTTCTCTACCATGGCAAGGTGCGCTCTTCTACTATAATAATGGCCTGGTTGCTTCTCTATTTATTTGCTGTCAAGTTGGAAGGACTTTGGTGATTAATGTCTCAGACCTTTGGTATTTAAGCCATACTTGTCCCTTTGTTATAATTATTCCCACGCTGTGATGCAAAGGAGTGGCTAAAAGGTTAGAAGCTGTACTCCGCCTTTTCTTTTTGTGTGTAGGCAATTATAAATGCAAGGCTTTGATAGTCTGTAATTACAGTGTATTATCATAAGGCTTCTTTTATTGCTTAAGTTGCATACTGGGCAGGTGTTAAACACCTGAGTTAAAAGTCAGGGAAATGATTCTATCAAACTATTATATCATGTCCACTGTGGAAGCAAATGTTGATTAAAATGCTATATACAATTATAGTTGTGCTACATTACGTCTTTAAACTTAAATGTCTTAACATGATTTCAATTGACTTATTTGGTTAAAACAGTAGTCAAAATGTTGTACGCTTTATTGTTTTTGTCTTGTTATCTAGCTGATATTTAATAGCGCTACTTCTGCTTTTTCCAGGACAGTGTGGCTGAACCCACTGATGATGTTCAGGCTAGGCCACAGGACATCCAACCTCTGATCAGAGAGGCCACTCTCCTTCTCAAGGAGCCTCTGGAGACAATGGCAGGCCCCTTACGCACCTACAGAAAAAGAATACAGGTAGGTTTCATGGATGGTTGAATTACACCTTGGCAGGATGAAGTAGAGTCTTAACTATTAACTGTGATATAAAAATATTGCGCTCACCACGTAGCTATATACATATTATTATTATATATATTATACCACTTTAAATATTGCTGATAACCTGATTTTATTACATTATTTAGTTAGTAATAACATCCTACCAAACAACAAGTCCAGCAGAGCTTTGTTCAATAATTACCTTTTTCTTCTTCAAAGGATGCCTTAAGATCTAGTTCTGGAGAGATCAAATAAATCAATTAAATTTTTTGATAACAGAGTATAATGTTACCATGGGAAATAGCATTTTTGTCAGAAGTAGAAATTACAGATCTCAGAATGGGGGCAATAGCCTGTCAGAAGAGAGTGGTTTATTTTTACACACTGAGAACTCAATTATACATTTCCACATATTTCTGTCTGGAACTAACCGTTTGCTTTCTTTCTTTCAGTTCATGACGAGGAAAATAAAAGAAGTGGATCTTGAGGTTCTGGCTCCCTCCCCAGAATGCCCAGCTGAGCAGTTACAGAAACTGAAGTTTGCTATACCTGAAGTATGAATGATTTCAACCCTTTTAATACTTTCTTAATACATCTTGGTTCATAAAAAACGTAATCTTTAGGTTGTGGTGCCCTGTTGTAGTGTATACAGCATGTTAATCGATGTTTTACCATATGTTCCTACAATGTCACCAGGTGATGCAGACCTTGTTTGAGGCAGAACAGGTGTGTGCAGAGCTGCAGCACAGTGTGTCAGGGCTGGACAGTCGCCTGGCTGAACTCCTGCATTGGGAGTCTGAGGCTCGGGAGCTCTACCAGCTGCTGAGGGCCGCAGAGCGACAACCTCAGCGGGGCCAGAACCCACAAGCCAGTGTAAGATGATCCCCTGTATATTAATGTTGTTATGCTATCAATTCAAATTAGTTGTATCCAAACCAGTCAAAGCTCCCAGGACTTTTTCTCATAAAGAAACCCTGATGTGGAATTTGAGGAAACGCTGATTGTGTTCAACTCCATTTTTTCCCTCAGGTTCTGATATCCCGTGGTCTGCAGCTGGAGGGTCAGGTGGTCACAGAGGAGCAGGACCTGCAGATGATGGTGATGACGAGTCAGAAGAACTCTCCCATGCAGTACCTCCATGCCTCCGCCATGCAGGACCGAGTGCGAGCCGCTGTTGCACAGTCACAGGCCAGTTTTCTTTGTGTAAATTACCTGAACAAGCCATTGAGTTGTGTATGATCTTTACTTAGGAAAAGAGAAAGGCAGGGGCAGTTTTTCTAATGTGTTTGTGGTTTGAATTCCAGGAAGCTGTAGGTATGCTGAGCAGCCTGGGAGCCAGACGAGACAGAAGCAGAAGCCCTCCAGAAGGGTCTCCTCCATCAAAAGTATTTAAACAGGCTAAAGAAAAGCCTCAACATCTGAGACAGTCAGAATCAGTCTCATGGCCAACTAAACAGCCTGAGAAAGAGTTAGTTCAGAGTCATGGAACCTTTGTGCCACAGATAGTGGTGCAGGAATACAGAGAAACAAAGGTGACTTCTCCTCCATTGCCATATAGCTACGCAGAAGCTGTGATGCAGACCAGGACAAAGTCACCACCAGAAGTCCAGCATCAGGCCTGGACAGAGACAACTTTACAAAAGCAGCAGCAGACTCTGGAACATGGATCGATACAGCAGCAACAGCTAATGCAGCAGCAACAGCAACAACAAGAAGTGCAACAGCAAGAGCCGATGCAAACACAACCACAACTACAACAGCCGAAGCAAAAAAAACAACAGGTGGAGCAGCAGGTGGAAGTGGTAATAGACAGACAAACATCAGATCCCCACGATCAGACTTCATTTCAACAAGCACCTTCAAAGAAACCTCCTCCAAGCTACCAGGAGCTTAAAAGCAGGAAAACCCAGGCCTTGAAGAATCGGCCTTGGCTTCAGAAGCCAGCCTCAGGAGAGCATACAACGCCAGAACCGGATTCAACTCAGGAAACAACTGCACCAAGACAGACTCAGCCACAGTCAGACAAGGAAACAGCAAGAACCGTTCAGGTTGTTTCACAGCAAACGGTAACTGCAAGGTCCCAGCCTGAGGGAAATGCAAAGGATACTAAGCAGTCACAACAGCAAGAACTCCAACAAAAACCACCACGGCACCCTCAAAATGTAGAACAGAGGCAACAACAACAAACGCAAAGTCAAGAGCAGCAACAACAACCACAACAACTGGAAAAACAGCAACGGCAACAGGAACTATTGCTGCAGCAACAACAACAACAACAACAGGAAAAGCAACCACAGCCTATTTTAGGACAGGCTCAACCAGATTCAGACTCCAAGGTTAAATCCCAGTCTGTTGCTATGGTTCAGCCTCACTCTCAAGGAACAGCCCAAATTCAGTCACAAACCAAAACTATGGTTCAGTCTAAATCCCAGCCAGTGGTCGATTTGCAAGTGCAGTCCACAGGTGTTTCCCACAGCACCACAGACGGTGAGCAACAACTGTGGACCATGTCTGAAACCAAAGTGAGCCAAGGTCAGTCACAGACACAAGGTCTGCTACAGCCCCATGGTCTCATAAAGACACAGTCATTGACACAGGTTCAGACTCAGTCCCAAACATATGTCTCAGCTGGATCTCAGATGTCCCTGCAGCCACAAGGTGTAGCTCATTGCCCGACTGTAGCTCAGGTACAGGCGCTAGCTCAAGTCAGACCTTCTTCCCCTATGCAAGCCCCCCTGCAAGGCCAAATTCAGCATCCTGTACCATCCCACATTCAGCTTCGCAGTCATTCACAGTCGTGGGCTCCTGTAAGGACACCCTCACCTAAACCACCAACTCAAACCCATTCCCAGTCTATGGCCCAGTTCCCAACATATCCTCAGTCAATGCCCCAGCCTCAAATCCATCCTCAGTCAATGCCCCAGCCTCAAATCCATCCTCAGTCAAAGCCCCAGTCCCCAACACATCCTCAGTCCATGCCCCAGTCCCCAACATATCCTCAGTCCATGCCCCAGTCCCCAACATATCCTCAGTCAATGCCCCTGCCTCAAATCCATCCTCAGTCAATGCCCCAGCCTCAAATCCATCCTCAGTCAATGTCCCAGCCTCAAATCCATCCACAGTCAATGCCCCATCCTCAAATCCATCCTCAGTCAATGCCCCTGCCTCAAATCCATCCTCAGTCAATGCCCCAGTCCCCAACACAGCCTCAGGCAATGCCCCAGCCTAAAATCCATCCTCAGTCCATGCCCCAGCCTAAAATCCATCCTCAGGCAATGCCCCCGTCTCAGGCCCATGCTCAGTCCATGGTCCATATTCAAACTTATCCTCAGCCAAAGACCCAGTCTCAGTCGACAGCACAGGTTCAGGTCCATCCTCAACCAATGGCCAGGCCAAGTCATGTCCATTCTCCAACTCAACATCAAGCCCAAGCTCAACCTCTACCTTTAGGCCAGACTCAGGGTCGTTCTCAGCCTATGCCTCCGTATCCCACACATGCTCAGCCAGAGGTCCAGCACCAAGTCCATATGTCCCAGGGCCAAATCCACGCTTGGACCCAAGCTAGAGTCGCATCCCCAATGTCTGTCCAGCATCCACAGGCAACAGCACAACCTCCTCCTTACCCCCCAGCTTACCCCCCAGCTTACCCCCAGGCTCAGTCTCCTTCCCAGCAGTGGACATCCAAACTAGAGCCTCAAAATCAACCCAATACCCAGCAGAGGCATCCAATATCCCCACCATATCCTCCACAAATGGGTCAAATTCCACAGTCTCAGGCTTATCCAACAATTCAGGCTCTACCGCAGTGGCCCCAACCTGGACCACAGCAGGGACCTCAGGCTGTGTCCATTGGGTTTTCTCACATGGGGCCATCATATGCTCCTCATATGCAAACACAGCCACAACACTGGCCTCAATCCCAATCCCAGGTGAGTCCCCAGACTGCCATGCAACAACAACAGACTTGGGTTCAGGCATCGCCTCAAATTCCGCCTTATCCAGTGCCTTATCCTCAGCCTTATCCCCAGCCTCAAACTCAGCAATATTCACAGGTTCAGCATCAAACTCAGCTTAACCTTCAGCCTCAGATGCAAGCTCAGACACCTCCCATATCACAACCACAACATCGAGCTCATCCACAGCTTAAACCCCAGCTGCAGGCCCAGTCCCAAACAAACATCCAGCGACAGCCATTAGTACAAGCAAAGCCCCAGGCCCAGACTCAGCAGCCACCTCCACAGCCCAGACATCAGGCCCAGCTCCAATCACAGCAAAAGATTCCAACTCAACCAAAGGGTGAATCGTCTCAACAGTCCAAACCTTTGGCCCCATTAGCACCATATCCAGATGTTCAATCACCAACTCAACCTAAGGTTCAGTCACCAACCAAACCCAAGGCTGAACCACTGCCACAACCCCTTCCTGTGCCCCAGTTACCACCTCAATCCATGGATCGGTCATCAATCAAGTCCGAAACACCACCACAACCAAAACCACAGGCCCAAACAGCACAACTACATAAAGCTCAATCAGCAACTCAACCCAAGGTTCAGTCAACAATACAACCCAAGTCTGAATCATCACCAAAGGCCCAAACAGCAACACAACCCGAAGCTCAGTCACCAACCCAACCTAAAGCCCAATCATTTCAACAACCCAAAACCCAGGAACAATTTCCTCCACAGCTTCAATTTCAAGCTCATTCACCCCCACTACCCAAGTCCCAAACTGGACCACAATCTAAGGCCCAATCACCCCCACAGGCCAGACCTCTGACCCAACCCCTTCCACAGTCAAAACCTGCAACTCAGTCTCCTTTGCAACCCAGACCTCAACAGCCGCAAACTATTCTCCTCTCCCAGGTCAATGTTCGGCCTGAGTCCATGCCGGAGTCACCAGACCTGTTCATTAAACCTCCCGCCCTGGCCCAGGCACCTCCCCAGGCCTACACAGAGGCTTACGCTAAGGCCCAGGCATTGGCCAGAAACGGATTTGAGGAAGCAAAGCACTGTCTGCAGGAACACATCCTGGAAACCATCAACGTTTTTAGAGACAAGTGTTTATCGGCCGAGCAAGCATCAGTGAAAGAGGTAAATGCAATCATTTATATATTGCAATAGAATAATCAAAGTACAACTTTTAATTAGTACATTTTAGGGCACAATAAAACATGCAAAAGTGACCACCGCCTGTAGAGGCGCTATTCATGCTAAGTATAAGAAGTGCGAAGTCGGTTCAACCACACCCACATCCTCATGCATGTATGTGGATGTGAGTCCCTATAGGTTCCCATGCGATTCTGCCTAACTAGCTAGCTAATGGCTGCGGCTCCTAACTATACGGCGGTAATCGCTGATGATGCCGTCCCATCACACCATTCTTTCCCAATTGTTCACATCATACCTCCGGTTACACAAAACGGCAAATTGTTAGATCCGTCTGCACTGTTTTCATTGTTTGCACTGTTAGCACAGTTAGCTGATAGCCGCCAACTATGCCATCGCCATTTTGAGAGCTGTGTCGAGACAATCCCAACGTCATTGTAGCTCTCAATTCTGTATGAAAGACCTTTAATCTGCAAAGTGTTCATGTTATAAGAGGTCATTGGCCCCACCCAGGAGGTGCAGAATGGATACAAAATGGGTGCTGTCTTAATCTTTAACGGGAAGATATTAGAGATATAATGTGCCAAAATTAACAACTCTCTTTTATCCAAAATGAGGTTCAATCATTTTAAAGGAACCAGTCTGCAATTATATGTGTGCTTTACCCCTCAGGAGACTCTAAAGACCCTGGACCCAGAGTTGCTGGAAGAGTTCCTGAGAGCAGCAAAGGGCATGGAGGCCTTTTGTACACCGCCACAGCTCAGAGACATGGAGTTTTTCACCCAGTCTATCAGAACACAGTGGGAGGTAGGACACACTCACTAACTGTTGGAGATATAGATTTCTGGGACCTTTATGACTTGTAAATGTTCACATTTACAAGTTTGAATTGTTGTTTTCTTTGAGTTGTCTGATAATTGCTTGTGCATGTCAAGGACAAATGTACTAAAACTGTAGCAAAAGTTTTGCTTATGTCCGTTTTACAAATGAATGTCAGCAAATTGTTCATTTGCTTGCATATAAAACATTCATATAATAAACCTTTTATTGAAGACTATGTTCTAACATGTCATGTTTTTCTCTTTTTATGCATTTTATTTATTCCCAGGCTGTGAGAGCTGAGATCTCAGGCTTTTTGCAACAATTACGTTTTGAAGTAACAAGGAAAGAGTTTAACAAGCCGCCTTGCAGTGTGAGATGCACTTAAGCGCCCCCTTAGAAAACCAAGCGCAGGTAGCTAAATAACTAGAGCTATACACTTGGCTTTGATGGATGGGTTTTCAGCAAGTTTTTTTTCTCTGCTTAACTTTTACTCTGTCTTCTTTTATGCCTTCATGGAAACTCTTTCAATGGGACTTGGTAATTGCAATACTTTATTCTGGTTGCTCAAAAAGAGAGTGCTGTTTTTGTCAAGTGTGTTTACAGAACCATAAAACAAGTTTTTGTATCTTGATTTCATTGTACCTATGTGGACTTTAAAACAAACACAACAGTTATATTTTATACTAATAATATTGAATAAATGACATAAAAGATGAAAACAGCATTTTTTATTTATTTTTAGCAATACATCTGTGGGCTGCAGTCATCTGGGTGGTGCCTCTGTGTGTTGCAGTATGTCTGTTAACCTGTGTAAACTGATCTTGAGATATACTTGATATTCTTAAGTATCATCTGGCTTCAAAACGACTCACTACCAATCCTGTTTATGCACCAGGCCTGTTTCTCAGCGGAGGGCAGCTTTGCCCAGGCAGGGCAGCACCTGGAGGCCTTGAAGGAGCTGTGTGACACCCTGAGCCCCGAGGACGCTCACTGCCTGGCCCAGACTCAGCTGAGGGAGTGCGAGACAAGGCTGGCTGATATCCAGAGACAGTTCAGTGCAGACCAAGACTTATCCCTCCCTGATTCTAGGTGAGATATCATTAAGTGATAAAGAGCAGACAATGAGCAAGTAATATATTTAATTACTAAATCTGAATATAAATATACCTTCTTTTAATTATTTTTTTAACTTGTCTTGTAAAAAGTCTGGATATAAATTTGAAATGCCTCTTAAGCGTGATGTTTGGAAATGATGAAGGTGGATCATGATTTAGATGATTTGTGGATCATGCAGTCCTTCAAATGTCTTTAGGCACACTATCCAAAGACATATTTGGATGTTTTAGAATAGACACTCTCTTTGCAGTTCAGATGGAACGTTAAAGGGTAACACAATCGAAATGATTATCCTTTTCTCCTTCTTATAATTTCCGTTTTCTCAGGATTCCTGTTGCCTTCAGTGACGATGTGACCACACAGAAGGAGCCTACAAGACCCAGTGACAAACCTCAGGTCTCAGCTGAGGTATGACTCACTCCAATTAAAACTATTCCCTTTTTGAACCCTACAGAGGTTTAAACTTAAATCATGCCATTTCTCTTTTTTTCAGGTCTCTCAAGTGACAATGAACACAGTCGTTCTTGAGAAGAGGGAGGTGGAAAAGCAGGCATCTGTAGAGGAAGAAGTCAGCAAAAAGGAGGCTTTAGAAAGGTAAACTGACTTTAGCAAAGTCTAGGATTTGATATGCTAACAGAACATACGTACAGGAGGTCATTATATTCCATGTTTAACTTGTTTTCCTGTTTTTAACTTGTAAAATCCCCAGATATGAGAATTGTAAGAGGTCTTTGCAAGCCCAGCTGGCCAAAATTGAGCAGAGCATCAAGGATGTCCCCTCTGACTCCGTATCTCTGAAAGGCCTGCATACGCGGCTCCAGGAAATACAGGTACAGATCAAATGTGTGCAGAAACAGATTTCATATGAACTAATTATTGACCATTGTTTCAGTGTCTGTAGTTGTTTTTGTTGTGTATTTACTAACTAAATGATTCCCCAAAACATGGCAGTAATCTTGAGTTGTCCCGCTCCTTCCCAGTTCTTGAGGCAGGAGACAGAGTATCTGTGGTCTGAGTATGCAAACCAGTGCTCCCAGTTGAGTGGCAACTCTGGTCTGGAGCAGCAGAAGGCAGGGCTACAGGATCAGTGGCGCGGCCAACAGTCCAAACTCCAGCGGAGGGGCAGCTCGCTGGGCGCCGCCCTCAGGCAGATCGACTCCACAGAGAACCACATGGTGGACTTCACAGACCGCCTGGACCGCTACCTGAGGCAGCCCAAAGACATCACCGTCTTCACACCGGCCAACAGCAACATACTCAAAGACATCAAGGTCTGTCTGCCATGAATACTATTTGTATTTGCCTTCTTTGTCAGTGTGACACAAAGTTTGATGCTTGCAATAGTACATTTGGTTAATAATGAGTCCTCTATGAGAGCATGGTTTACTAGAGGAATATACAAAAACGGTGCTAGCTATCTGAACTAATAGAAAAGAGACAGTAAAAAAAAAACTCAGCAAAAAGTGAATACAATATAATATAAAACTCTGATGTTTTACAGACAAAACAATAAAAAAGAATCAGTTGATCATTACTTCATGTCTGATCCCTCTTTAAAACAAAAGGTTTGTTATTTTAGAGATGTTGCTTGTTACTAAGAGGTTAAACTGAAATGTAAAAAGATCATGGAGTGTATACAACTATGTGCAGAATAAAACCATATCTCACCTGCACGTTGTTTCTTTTTCTCACAGGAACTGGATGACAACATCCAGAGCGAGCTGGACCAGCTGTCCCGTCTGGACCCTGAGTCCAGCGATCTGGACCCCAGAGACTGCTTCCCTCTGTCCCGGGAGGTGGAGACTCACAGAAGCAGCCTGGATCAGCTTCGTCAGCAGGTCCGGAAGAGCGAAGCCGCCGCCCGCGCCCTTGACCGCTTCCTCATGTCTCTGCGTACTGTGGACGAAGACATCTCTGGAATCCAAGGCGCCCCCTGCAGTGACACTGTGATCCTGCAGGACTGTCGCTCCAAGCTGGCTCTGATCCGGCAGAGCGTGGACAGTCTGAAAGAGAAGGCGCCTCAGCTGGACGCGCTCCTGCAGGGGGCCAGGCTAACGGTCACCAGGGACGGTGCCCCAGCCTCCTGCCTGGACATGGTGACCGCTCTGGTCAGAAGGCTGGAGGAGGCTGACAGTGGACTTGCCAGCCAGCAGAAAGGGCTGCAGAAGGAGACACAGAGCAGATCGCTAGGCCTGAGGAAGAGGACACTGCTGGGGGATCTGAGGAAACTACAGGAAACCATTGAAGCACAGGGCCTGAAGGAGCCCACCATGCCGGCTGTGCAACACAGGTGTGTGTCAATCATCCTTATTCTGATGCAAAAACACTAAAGCTTATTTTAGTGTTTTACAAGGCTTCAAATGTGTTCTCTATGCTTTTGCTGTTTAACTGTTGCTTAAGGGTTTTGAGTGGAAATTGCATTTTGAACGATGGTTTGTATACTGCGCACACAAAAAAGATGTTTCTTAATATAAGAAAAGTAGCATTTTGACATTTACTTAAAGAATTAAAAGCCTGTCTCCCTAAAATATCTCTTGTTAATAATCCGGTATTTACCAGGCTTCGGGCCCTGTCGGATCTGGAGAGCCAGGTGCAGGCTGTGCAAGCAGAGCTACAGAACCTCCATGAACTTCAAGATCAACAGGGAGGAGGAGAGGAACTCCTTCAGGAGCTGGACACTCAATGGAAGGATACTCAGAGAGCATTTAAAGACAGGTAGGTTAAGGCAGGAGAAGCACATTCAGCTCAATACAGCAAGTGTGACATCACCTAAAATCCACTCTGTTATGTTCCCTCTCTGACAGAAAGAAGCAGTGCAGCATCCTGCTGGAGCTCCTGAAGAAATTCCAGGCCTGCCGCAGTCAGTTGAGCAGCACCATGCAGAAAGCTGAGCAGACCATCAGTGATCAGGCCTCCTACCTGGGCAAGGAAAACCTGCAGAGAAGCATTACCATGGTGAGTCATCAAAACCAAACCAGTTTATTGACAAAATCCCTTCATGTTGTGTTTTTAGGATGTAATTAGAGGGTGCAGAAACAGACCAGAAGATGGCAGTCTCTTTATTTTCATGTATAATGTATGTCCACATGTATTTGTCTGTGCAGGTCTCTAACATTAAGGAGGGGCTCGGTGGTGTTGGGGAGCGAATGGAGGAGATGAAGGGTGTTTGCAGACAGCTGCAGTCCCAACTGAAAAACTTCCCAGACTGCAGTGAGAACCCCTTCGAAGCTGAGGCTGACACACTCATGGACAACTGGCTGGATGTGAGAAAGGCCCGGGGGAAAAGACAGATCAAAGAAGAATTTCTAACTTTGTTTTACTTTTTAGAATACATAAAGAATTTAAGACTCACTTAAAATAAAACATGAATGCTTTTAGCCCTATTGACAACATTAGGTAGTGGTGTACTTCTGCCTCTTGTGGTCGTACTAAGTACTACAACAACAAGGGCTTCATTACTGATCCAGATAAACATCCCCATAAACACAGGAGAGAAAACAATTAAGACCAAACTAAATATATTTCTATCACTTGACTCTTAATGCTCCATTTAAATGTGCATACATTTAACATAACAACATACATATAATATCGCTTAGCAAGTTAAACAAGGACTAAATTCCATTTTATAACTCTTATTTGGAACACTTCTGTTCCAGCTTAACGTAAAATGTTATATTTTTGATGCCCTTGCAGATGACGGAGAAGACAGATGCCTACATGGATAACCTGCAGGTGGGGCAGGAGCTATGGGAGAAGCAGCTGATGCTGGGGGGAGAGGTGGACAGCTGGGCTGGGGCCAAACTGGCCCTATTTGCAGAAAGCCATCCCTTCCAAAGCGAGCAACAAGTGCTTGCCATGAAGGTAAGATTCCCATAACAGAAAAAGAGCTTTATTGCTACCCTGAGGAACAGTTTTATTTTGTTAATGATTTAGTCGGAACATTTTAACCAGTGTGACACGTGTGATAAACAAGATTGTGTAAAGTCATCTCTGTTCTTAAAATGTCTCCCAAGATGTGATTTTTATTTATTTAAGTTTTTTGGTGGGTTTCAGGAAGAAATCCATACTAATGAGGAGAACATTGAGCACTTCCACAAGAAGTCTGTAGAGATCCAGGCGATGCTGCAGGGTAAGGAAGCGCCACTGGAGCTGCAGGTGAGTCGAACAGTTCGTTGATCTTATTTTTATTTAAATCCACATTTAATGGTTATGGACCCTAGATTCATTGTTTTTACAATGTCTGAACCCTTTTCACAATGATTCAGGTGATGGAAACCCAGCTGAGGAAGAGGATGGAGCAGGTGAAGGAGCTGTTTGCCGACTGCACCGATGTCTTTGAGGAACTGGTAGCTGTGAAGAAACACCTCTCTGAGAAGGTGGAGGAGTGCCAGTCAGCTGTGGAGGGCATCCAGTGTTCAATCAGTAGTGTGGACGCGTCACAACCAAAGGCCGAAGAGCAGATACAGGTACGCAGCTGCTATCTGTTGTAACTCACTCTGGTTTAATGTTTTGTTTTATAGAGCTTAGTATTGCATTTGGCCTTTAAATGTGATATACACTATATAAAACTATGATTTGAAGCTTTCAGAATTTAATTTGATTTAACAGTTTTGTTCGATTTAGTTTAGTTAGTAAATCCTTCGACCTGATTTTTTACTTATTTTTAAGGATAATAATGAGATAACAATAAATGATCAAATAAATGATAAAATAGGTCAAATTGCATCACTGTTATAGGCCATTTGCACTCAAAACAGTTGACAAAAAGTACGCAGAATCATTTCTGAATCAGCAAAATAATACTATTGATGGGTGTTTCCGAAAGAAGAAATAAAGGAAATTGGAAGTTTGTCACTGGCCCTTTTCTTATATTTTAATGTTATTAGAATAGCCAGCATTTTTTAAAACAGTTTTCTCTTCTGTCCTCACCAGCATCTGTGTGATGACCTGGAGTCTCAGGAGGAGCAGGCGGAGGCGGCTCTGACGGAGGTGGCTCTGGTTTCCAGTGTGGCCAGCCCTCAGGTGCTGGAGGCGCTGTCTGTGGACTGCACCCGGCTGAAGGAGGCCATCTCCCGCACCAGGGACATGATCCACCTGAAGAGAGAGGAAAGAGACAAAGGCCTTCTCAAGGTCATCACAGGTAAGGACTGAGTAGACAGACAGACAGACAGACAGACAGACAGACAGACAGACAGACAGACAGACAGACAGACAGACAGACAGACAGACAGACAGACAGACAGACAGACAGACAGACAGACAGACAATCATGTTGTTCATTTGCCTCCAGTTGAAAAGCAGTTGTTTGAGGAGTGGTTCCAGAACTTGCAGCTGTCCGTCAATGAATGCTTCGAGCACCCCGAGAGCAGAGCAGACGTGGAAACGTTCCTGCAAAGACTTGCTGTAAGTGGATAAATATATTAATGTGTATCTTAAAACTATTTCCTGTTAGATGATGGCTCCTCACAGTTTCTCTAATGTCCATCAGAGTTTCTTGAAGTCCAAGGATGCAGAGAGACGTCTGGAGCAGCTGAAGGACCAGCGTGAGAGAGGCAGCCAGCAGCTTCCTCCCCAGCAGCTCTCTGAGTTCACTGATTGGCTGAAAGAGCAGCAGAAGGAGGTCGCTACGTTCAGAACGCACTGCCAGAACCGGCAGGAACAAATGGAGCCGCTCCTCAGAGACCTGAACAGGTAAATGCTTCTTTGGTTCCCTGAAGAACAAGTCACGGATATTTCTGCTTCTGCCTTTCTGATCAGGACTCTCACATCTGCCCACAAATGTCACCAATAAGAAAACATGTTTTTAAAACCTTTTTTTGTCTTCTTTTCCTCTAGTCTGCAGAAGCAACACGACAGCTTCCGTGAGTGGCTGCAGTACAAAGAAAAACATGCGGTGGAGTCGAAAAAAATCAAGCTTTTTCTTAAAGACCTTCAAGATGAGAGGTGAATTTCAATTTCAATCATCAATTTAGAGAGAAGAACTCTGAACTGAACTGATTTTATTCAGATATCTTACAGTAAAGACCACAGCAAATGTTCATTAGGTAACTGGAAGTCAAATACTTTGGAAGAAATCCTAACCACCTGTCTTGTTTATCTTCTGTCTCACTTTCCGCTGTCTTTTTATATTTCATCTGTTAAAACCTTGCTTCCACTTTTTTCCATGTGACAGTGGTAGAGCTGAGACCCTCGCTGAGCTTTTAGCATCCATACGCAAACAAGGCGTCCGAGCTGAGAGCCTCCTGAAGGACAGTGATAACCTGATACAGCGCTACAGAAACCTGGTAGCCAGGCTGCAAAAACAGGCAGAAGCTCAGGGCGCCATGCAGGGGAAACTGGAGGAGTTTAACAGCCAGGCGAAGAGCACCAGGAGCTGGATCACTGACCTCATGAAACCCCTCACCTCTCCTGGCTCACAGACAGAGGACCTGAAGCGCAAAGCACAGGTCGGTGAAACCCAGCCTGATGAACCTTTTCTCGCTTTTACACTTCAAATCGGAAATTGTTATATCTTCTACTTTTCCAATTTTGTCAAGAAGAAAAATACTACATTACATTATGCATTTACAAGCACATTTGCATGAGCCAGGACAGTGCATGTGACATTGAGAAGGGTAGTTTTTAAAGAAGAAATGTAAAAACAAGGGAAAATAATTGTATTACATTCCAGTTTAAGTTTAGTTATTAATTTGCAACATCGTTCCCACAGATTCATATAACTGTATTTTATTACTTAATTTATAATCATAAGTTTAGAACTTTTTTTTCTCATTCTGCTTTTATTTGTGTTTTTCTATTTAAAATATGTGTAATGAGCTTTGTTAGAGGGGTAGCTTACCACTGCTTCTCTGTAATTGTTGTGAAAGATATAATATATAATTTAAACTTAATTATGTAAGCATTCATCTCAAAGTAAAATGATGCTGAAGGAATTTAGGTCGTTATTTTTAAAAATCATGAGTGAACCTGTTGGTGACTAGATTAAAACGTCATAAGGATTCATTCGATGAGGATGCTCAAGTCAATAAAATGTATTTTGCTTTTCAAAAAGTTGATAATATTCCCATTTTGTCCCAGGCCATCCTGACCTCCAAGCCTGAGGGAGACTCTGAAGTGAACAACCTGAGAAGACAAAGTGAAACTCTATGTGGGCAGGAGGACCTGGATAAAGGCAGGAAACAGGAAGTCCAGCAGACAGTAAAAGAAACAGAGGAGCAGTGGAGGGCGGCTCTGCAGACCGCTGAGAAGAATGTCAACCAGGCTGAAAAACAGGCTCTGCTAGAGAAGGACTTGGACGCTGTCAGAACCCAGAATGAAAACGTTCAGTCCTGGATCAGAGACCAGCAGCAGAACCTGCAGTCGCTTGGTGGTTGCATGCAAGTTGAAGAAAAACTCCAGATTGCAAAAGTAAGTTCAAAAGGGTTGAGGGTCAGTTTGTAAGATTGGGGTGGGTTTTCATAACATCTTGTAAATGTTTGTGTTTTGAGGATAGATGCAAAACGATCTCCTAAAGCACATGTGTCAAACTCAAGGCCCGGGGGCCAAATCAGGCCCGTGGTGGATTTAATCTCGGCCCGCAGGATAATTTTTAATTACTATTAGATCTGGCCCGCCGGTATATTGCACGCACACCTTCACTCAATCCTGAGGATTTCCTCAGCTCAGAGCCTGAGCCCTAACATTGATGAACCAAGATGAGATGCCAAGTATCTGGCTTGAACTAGCATCACAGCAGCAAACTGAGTTTCAATGGATGTTTCCTTCTGCACTTTTCTTCTTGAGACAACAGGGCATGTTTGTTTTTTTCTTTGAGGGAAATAGTTTTTTTGAAGCTGTTGTTGGCCTGTGGAAAAATGTGATCCTAAGAAATGACTCTGCAGATAGAGCCATAAGAAATGAATGCAACTGATTATTTAATGTTTAATGTTGTTTTTATAGGCAATAATTTAAGCTTTGTTAGTTCCAGGTTTAATATGTGCAATAAGTTCATTTCAATACGTTTTGCAATAAACATTGAACCAGTCCGGCCCTCGACTAGTACCGATTTTTTTATTTTGGCCCACTGTGTATTTGAGTTTGACACCCCTGTCCTAAAGGGTTGTTTTTATTCTCTTCAGGCTACTCTGAGCTCCAAACCTGATGGAGATGCAAAGCTCCAGGATCTGAAGCGACAATGCCAGAGTCTGTGTGAGAACCAGGGCTTGGACGAGAGCAGACGACGAGAGACTCAGGACGCAGTCAGACAAACGGAGGAGCAGTGGAGGAAAGTCTTAAAGGCTGCAGAGGAGGGTCTCAAGAAGGCAGAGACTGAAGCTGCCACTGGAAAGGACTTTGATGTTTTCAAAACCCGAAATGAAAGCATCCAGTCCTGGATCAAAGAGCAGAAGCAGAAGCTGCTGTCCCTCGGTGGTCAAATGCCTCTTGAAGAGCGTCTACAGGTCGCACAGGTGAGTTTACAAGTCAGGCTTAACCTACAAATATCAGGGTGAGAAATGTATATTGTGTGAACAAATACAATTAAGTATTAGTATTGCATTTTTACATAAACTGTTTGGACTTTTTTGAAGTATCAGATAGGATAAAATGATACAATTGATGTATGTTCGTGGGTAAATCCAGGTGAAGGTCTGTCATTGCATTATCATTATTTTGTATGCACAATATTTTCTGTGACTTTTCTTAAACATTTTAATTAGCCACAAATAACACTAATTACCCAACTTTTTTTTTGTCCTGCCTCATGTTAGACTGACAAATATCCAGTGGTGTTGACAAGTGATGAGTTTGAAGCTGTAGTGAAGTTTAGGGCAACTTCTGATTTATTCCCACCATACCTTTGTCCTCACCTTCAGGCTGTTATAAACTCCAAACCTGAGGGAGAGTCCAAGCTGCTCGCCCTGAAGACACAAGCTGAAGCTCTGTGTGAGCATCTGGAGGAGAGCAGGAAAGCAGAGGTTCAGCAGTTGGTAAAAGACTCAGAGCATCAGTGGAGGAACGTTCTGCAGGCCGCCAGGCAGGCAGAGCTCCGCAGTCTGATGGACGACTTTGATACTCTGAGTAAAAACACTCAGTCCTGGATCAGAGACAGGCAGCAGAAGCTTCAGTCTGTGGGAGCTCACACTCCACCTGATGAGAGATGTCACACAGCGCACGTCAGTTTCATCTTAATTTACTGTATATGAATATTAAGGAATTATCTTCACAAGATATAGATTTTCACGGATTAAGGAGCCATCTGTGGCTCAGGGGCTAGATGGTGTTTTCAAGTGCTAAAGCCAAACATTTTCGTTCCTTCATTCCCTCTTTTAAATGTAAGTACAGTTTAAGTGATTCAACTATTACATTTAATAAATGTTTGTTTTGTTTGTAGGACATCTCGAGCTCCAAACCTGAAGGCGATTGTAAGGTAAACAACCTGAGGAGGCGGGCCCAGGGTCTGTGTGACCATCCGGACGCAGACCAGGGCAGGAAAGTCCACGTTCAGAAGACGATCAGAGACACAGAAGAGCAGTGGAAGACCGTCCTGCAGGCTGCCAAACAGGTGGAGGCTGCTGCAGGAGCCGAGATCTCACAGCAGACTGAGAAGAGAACCCTGGAGGTACGAGACCTGCACACAGTTATCCAGAAAGACATACACAGAGTACTATGACAGCGCAGAGGTCGCGTTAACCGAATATTTTCCGTCTATGAATAATTGTTTGGAAATCATCCACTGATTTGTTAAAAATGATTCAGTTTATTCCTATGTAACTTGAAATTCTTTATTTTTTGAATCCATAAGATAGAATACAATTCTCAAAGAAAAGCATTTTTTCACCCATCACAACACTTTCTATGTTGTTTAATAAATACATATTTTGCACACTTTTGTCAAAAGCGTCAGAACAAAAACGGTATGGCAGTAAAATAAATGCATATAGTGAGGCTTTGCATACGCCGTGGTAGGTGATACATAATATGCTCGGAAAAAATGACTAACATAAAGTTGTTCCCCTTCACGTTGAAAGGTGTTTTTTTTAAAACCAACTCATTATGTGTGTCTTTTCTCCTCTTCAGTTGAAAGAATTCGAAACCCAGCAACACGACACTGTCCGCTGGCTCACAGACTTCCAACAACAACTGGACTCACTGAAGAGCCAAACCAAACCCAAGGACCAACTGCAATCTGCTCAGGTGAGCTGATGGGTCACCTTACAGGGAGAAGGTCACATCTTCATTGTCCTCTTTAGAACAAAAATGTCTTAATTATATAAGAAACACAAATTCAAATGCCAGTAAGACCCCTTTAACACTAGAACCGCCAACAGGTCAATTTTACCCGCATTTTTTTTTTTATTGTATGTAACTTTTTTTCAATAAAATATTGAAGTCTACCAGTCCGTGACTTTTCCTGTAAGTGTGTTATGTAGCACCCTCTGTTGTTAAAAATTGTCAATATGAAGTCAGATTGAAAAAATCGCCAAAAAAAATGCCATTTATACCCATCAGCGCCAGCAGGTAATATTTACCTCTTAGAAAATGCAGCGTAAACATGACGTGTTGCTATAGCAACGCCTTTTGTCTACTGCGGTTCCTTATAGATAGAGAGATAGATTGAGAGAGAGAGAGATAGATAGATAGATATATTGATAGATAGATAGAGAGAGAGATATAGAGATAGACAGATAGATAGTTATAGATAGATAGAGAGATAGATTGAGATAGATAGATAGGTAGATTGATAGATAGATAGATAAATAGAGAGAGAGATAGATAGACAGATAGATAGTTATAGATAGAGATAGATAGATAGATAGATAAATAGAGAGAGAGATAGACAGATAGATAGATAGACAGATAGATAGATAGATAGATAGATAAATAGAGAGAGAGATAGACAGATAGATAGATAGACAGATAGATAGATAGATAGATAGATAGAGAGAGAGATAGAGAGAGAGAGATAGACAGATAGACAGATAGATAGTTATAGATAGATCGATAGATAGTTATAGAGAGAGAGATGGAGAGATTTGTACCTAAACAAAACACAAGTCTAACACCAAGCGTTTAAATCAGCATTGGTAGCGATATTTTATACTTCATGCTATCTGCACAAACTATATCATATGAAAAGCTGAGAGTCCAGAGATTCTATTGGTATAAGTTTCATCCCTGTGCGATCAAAACTCACTGTTCTTGTATGATAAATAAAAGAACATTGTACCTTGAAAATCAATAGCGGGTAAATTTGACCCGTTGGCGGTTTTAGGTATACAGCAACCTCTGGCGGTTTTAGTGTTAAAGCCTCATTAGTTTTTTAGGGGTCACATTCAATTTAGGTTTTAGTCTCAAATACTGTCTATATCAAAGATTATCTTTATGGCTTCACATACACAATAGCAGTCTTTACCAAAAGATGATAATTATGACTTCTGTTTTCTATCCCCAGGCCATTATCAGCTCTAAGACCAAAGGGGACTCGATGCTCCAGGAGCTCAAGAGACAAAGCCAGATTCTGTGTGGGCAGGACCTCGAGGAACCCAGAAAACAAGAGGTTCAGCAGAAAGTAAGAGGTGCTGAGGAGCAGTTGGCGAGAGTCCTGCAGAGCGCTAAACAGGCCCAGGATCAGGCTGAGAAGCAGTGTGCTCTGGAGGGAGAGCTGAAGGATTATGAAGCTCTGAAAGAAGACACCAAAGCCTGGCTGGAAGAAAAGCAGAAGAGCCTCGTCTCTCTGGATGTTCAGACAGATCCAGAAATAACAATTACCACTGCACAGGTCAGTTTGAAGCATAAAGTATTGGCAAAACAAATCTTTGCTAACGTAAAGTTGTGTTAATTGTGGCATGGAGTTTTTCGTTTTTGTTAAATTATATTGGCTAATTGTTGTTTAGCATTTTTCAGTTTTCATTTCTTCACATGTTTATGTGTTTTCCTTTAATGTACTTGATTTCGGGCGGTGGTGGCGAAGTCCATAGGGACTTGGCTTGGCAACTGGAATGTCACCAGTTCAAGTCCCGGAAAGACCAAGTGCTACCGAGGTGTCCCTGAGCAAGGCACCGTTCCCTACACTGCTCCCCGGGCGCCGTACATAATGGCAGCCCACTGCTCCTAACACTAGGATGGGTCAAATGCAGAGAAACGGTTTCGTTACATAGGACCTGTACTACGTAATGACAATAAGTTGAATCTTCAATCTTCTTCAATATAGTTCTTCGTTACTGCTAGTCATGATGTCTGTAGGAATTCGTCCCTTTATTAAAAATGTCAAGTCTTTCCAAAATATTTGATGGTAAATTGGATGTCAGTTTTCCATCACTGGATATTTAAAAAACATTTTTTTAATAAAATGAGTTTTGGTCTTGACAGTACATCATTTCAATCTAAAACTAAAGTACCAAGATTGATTTGTAAATGTATTAACAATATCTCTTTTGTAGAAAAAAACACTTTCGATGACATTTAGAGATATTAAGGTACACATGTTTTATCCTCAGACTATCCTGAGCTGTAAGCCTGAGGGAGACTCCAAGCTGACTAAACTGAGGAAACGGAGCCAGAGTCTGTCAGACCTGGAGGATCTGGAGGAGACGTTAAGACAAGAGGCTCAGCAGACAGTGAAGGAGTCGGAGGAGCAGTGGAGGACCGTCCTGGAGACCGCCGAGAACACTCTGAAGAAAGCTGAGGTCCATTACTCGCTCTCCAGGGAGCTGGAGGCTTTCCGCAGCAAAGCAGGGAGCACCAAAGCGTGGGTGAAAAAGCTGCAGCAGCAGGCCGACTCCAAGGGCAGCGGCACTCAGGGCAGCCGGGCTGAGATAGAGGACAGACTGAACACAGCACAGGTACAGTGCAACATATCATATAGATCTTAATAGAGTTTTTTAATATTGAGGTTTGTTTTATTCTGTGTAGTCATTCTTTCCATCTGCAGGGAAGTTTGATAAATAAACTATCATTTTCTTAAAGAGTTAGTGCAGTTAAATATAACTGTTATAAATTGTTTATGATTGTGTCTTTAGGCAATTTTGAGCTCCAAGTCGAAGGGAGAAGCTCAGGTGATGGAGCTGAAGAGGCGAGCAGAGAGTCTGTGTGAGCAGGAAGATCTGCAGGGAGACAAGAAACTGGAGGTCCAGAAGATGGTCCAAGACACTGAGCAGCAGTGGAGGACGGTCCTGCAGGCTGCTGAGGACACACAGAGGTACAGGAAGATGAGGGAAACCCTCTACTTGTTTTTCATTTGAAATACATGTCACCGGCTACATATCAGCTGACAGAAGCTTCTTATCAAAGTTCAGTACTTTTTGGCGTCAGGCATCTTAAAAGTGTTCTTAAGCAACACACTAAATTCCTTTCAATGACAAGCTGGGATTTGAAAACATTTGATCAAATCTACATAATGAACTTTTTTTGGAATCCTTTTTCATCAAATTCAAACCCAATCTAATTGTATTTAAGTAGCCCAATATCCCAAACTGTACATTTGTCTCAGGGGGCTTTTCAGTATAAACAGTTCAGCAAAACATAATGAATAGATTTAAAACATAATAAAATTAAAACATAAACAATCCAATTGACAAAACGAAAATGTGAACCTATATTTAAAAAAAAAAAAAGGATCTTGTAGAAGTTGTTCATTGCAACTCATAGCCCTAACAACAACTGTCTTTAATCTGCTATTACCCATCAGGCAGCTGAAGGGTGTTGTGGAGCGCCTGGGGTCCTGTCAGTACCAGCGAGGCCAGGCTGAGGCCCGTCTGTCTGAGTATCAGAAGCAGACCTCCGGCCTTCCGAGGGTCTTCCCCTGGCCCGGCCTGGGAGAGCGGAGGCAGGCGGTGGAACAGGCCCGCACCCTGCTGGAGCAGAGCACAGCTCTGGCCCCCGTCCTCTCTAACCTCCGCACACAGGTACGTGCACAGGAAGCCTAAAGCTAAATGAGTGTGATTAGAAATACGTGAGACACATGGGAGGTTGAGTTGTGAATAAAATGAGATGTAACAAAAGGTTTTAATCATCTTCACTGCATTTTACCCCTGAAGGCTGCCGAGCTTTTTGAGATCACACAGGACATTGGCTGGTCAGATCAATCAGTGGCAGACAAGGAGAAGTCCATTCCTCCTCTGCTGAAAGAGCTCACTGTGAGTTCTACATTTTTGTCAAGATTATAATGAGATTGTATTTGCTATATATTGAGACCAAGTGTCAAATGTAAACTGTCTAAATATGACTTAACTTGACTATGATGAATACAAAATTAACCAGAAGATTGTAATGCATTTAATGAAGAAGAAAAATGCTTCTCTAAATGTATTTAACGGGCTTAACAAATAACTTGGTAAAAATAGCCACGTTTCTTTGTCTGAAAAAATTTAACTACTGTTGTTTTCAGGAAGCGGTAGCAAACCTGGAGCAGGGCATCGTGACGGAGAGGCAGTGCACCCAGCTGGTGGAGCAGCATGTAGCAGCTCAGGATTGGCTGAGGGAGCACGTTAAAGGCCTGGGAGCTCCTCCTGCAGACAGAAAGGGTCTACACAACACTGTCAACACTCTAAAGGTCAGACACATTTAAACATCATTATTAGTTAGATATTTGAGAGAAGCCAGTTGCGGCAATCTGTCACTGAAAATATTGAAAACTGAAAAAATCTTAACCAGTAACAACAACAACATTTCCAAGCTTTTTGTAATTACTGGTTAAGACATGTTTTGATGATAACTCATGTTTGAACTGGGAATGTGTTTACATTTTTCTGCAATGACTGGCATGTCTCATCTTGGAACATTTATTTGTATCCAAATATTAGGGGCTCTTTCCAAGAATGTCAATTGCATTCTAATAATCTTTCTCTCCCTCCTGATGCCAGGCTTTACTCCAGACAGTGGATAGAGAGCAGAGGGAGATGAAGGAGCTGGACTCTGCCAGAGACAGTTTGCTGAGCCTCTGCTCCCCTGGAGGTCGGGATGCCCTTACCCTGGAGGTCAGCCATCTCCACGACCTCTGTGCCACCTCGGAGCGGGAGGTTAGGGAGCGCCTGGCGGCCTGTGAGGTTCGGCTGGAGGAGCAGGACAGTCAAGTGGCCAAGAAGGCCCAGGGGCTGAAGGATAAAGCTGCAGCTCTGCAGTGGGAGCTCCGCTCTCTGGACCAGGCGCTCAGCTACAGCGAACCGCAGAACAACATCGATCAGCTCCAACAGCACTGGAACAGCCTCCAGGTATTACTGCTTTAAACTTGATGTAACCACCCCACCATTTTATTATTATTTAGAAGGGTGAGTTCCAGGGAATACATCTGTAGAAAAGGATTTTTACAGTAAGTGAACCTTGCTAGTAAATGTGACGAATGAAGAATATCATTCATTGCTTTCAGGCCAAGATTTTTCTATTGTTATTCTTAACTATTTTCATGTACATTTATGTTATAGGAACATATACATTTATTAAGAGATGAAAAACATTTGTTCAACAGCCTCCAGGTTATTATTACCTTAATTATCCTTAAACAAATCTCAATGTATCTACCTGTTTATTATCAAAACTGCTGCTATGTTCCACATGCAGGGATGCTAATACTGCTGTATTTCTATGTTACGCTATTACAGGAATGTGAATATTACTTATGTGATGATGTCTTCCTTCTCCTGTTAGAAATGTGAGAAATCCCTAAAAGATTTGGGTGTGAAAGTTCATGACCTTCACCAGGAAATAGAGGTTACGTCTGCCACTGACGAGCTGCCATCAGAAGTGATGACTTCGGTGAAGTCCTTATGCCAGCAACATGACAGGTACCACCTTTCAAAACAGATGACATGTCCTTATGTTGTTGTTGAGATGTCACATATAGATGAAAACAGCCTCACTATATATTGGGGATTTACTTTGATTGTTACTAAAAGTAAGACAAGCAGCAGTTTTTTTTGCAAATTTTTCTTTGAAATATACATTTGTATTTCTCTCAAAGTTTAAACAAGAAATATGTAGTGACAAAAAGCTGATGAAGTTGCATGACATGCAGAAACTGTACACTTCATCACTGGGGCTTTTTTAACTTGATTTAGCCTTCTCGAATGGATTCCACACATTCTCAGCTGGCATTTTCTATTTCAATTTAGTTTTCAATTATTCTTACCAGAAACATGCCTTAGTGGATCACTCTGCCCTTGGTCAATGGCATGGAAACACAGAGTTCTCCTGTAATTATAAACTGATTGCATGTTATCTAATGCCTTAACTCACATTTACACATGAACATTTCTGTGTATTGTTGTTCCATAAATGTGTTTGTAATTTGTTCTTGTGCTTGCAGTTGTTTCTTATGCACACTATTTTTTGCTGGGGAAACATAACAAATGTTTCATTTTGAGCTAATTTAGTATAATTCATGCGTATGCAAATGTTGTTTAAACAATAAATGTGATTTAACTATGTCTACAGTCTAAAGTCCAGGATGAGTGAGCGTCAAGGAACCTGCTCTACAAACACGCACGCTGTCTGATGGACTGTCTCCATGCTTTGCAAGACTGGAACCAGAGTAAACCTTCACAGTCCATTTCTTCTGTGCAGGTTTCTGTCTTTTCATGCTTATTGCTTTCTTTTAGTAAACATTTATACAGTTGAGTAAACTTGAGGGCTGCTTATTACATCTAATCTTTTGCAATCCATGACCAACATTTCATACACACACTGATTTTTCATCACTAAGCACTTTAATATGTTTTTCCTCCTGGTGTTAGGCGAAATTAGAGGAAGGTGAAAAGTTGCAGTCCAGCCTAAGGGATGCGCTTTCTCACGATCAGTTTCTAAGAGACTGTTTGAAGCCCGACTTGGCTATGAAACTGGAGAGAGATTGTTCAGAAAGACTCAGCGAAGCAAGCACACATAAGGTTTCTCTTCGCCTGAGCTTAAAGGTATTTTATGCATGTTTAACAGATTTATATATAATTCATAGTTAATTAACTACTTAAAAAAGGTTATGTAACTCAGTAATAATTAATGAAATTTGTACCCTTTTTTTACTCAAGGAACTTGATGGAAAGCGTAAACAAAAGCTGCCTGATGTCCTTCAAGGTAATGTAGAGGAGACAAAGACACCGGTAGTGGCACCACCACGAAGCAAGCGCTCACCTGAGAAGAAACAACAAGTCGAACTGCAAAGAAACATTCCCATAACAGAACAATCTACATCTATTGAGTATGAATTATTGGTTTCTGCTGAGCTGGAAACTGATCCTAAAACATTGAAGCCTACTTTGACAGCAGTCAAGGAAGACATCAAATCCATTGGTGTCGAACACAGCAGAATAGAACCAACAAAAACTAAATCTCAGAGTTCAACATATCAATCAGAACCTTTTACAGCGCAACCTTACAACACTTCTCAAGAGATACTGTTGAAGAAGGAAGAAGGTAAAAGCCTAGATCCCACTGCTGAGCCTTTTGGAGCTAAGCAAACTAAACCTACTTTGGAGCAACCTGTACCAATCAAAAAGGTCATTGGGCGGTCTGCAGCTAGTGTTAGTGAGAAAACTACACCTGTACCATCCAGGAGAAAATCCAAGACTTTGGCCACTGATACTGAACCTGCCCAGCCTAAGGTGGAGCCTGAAATGGTGAAAACTGTTATTACTCAAGGATCACCCGGAAATTTGACAGGAAGTGCTTCTTCTGAAGAAACAAAGCGTAAGGCAACCATTATTTTAGATGTATCAGAGCCATTGCCGTCTGTCACAGTAGCAACTGATGCCACTATTAGCTCAGCAACGGCTGTCACAAAGCAAGCTAAGACCATGGTTGATGAGCTAGCCAGGCTTGGACCTACCAGTAAAGAGTCAAAGACTGCAGACATGCCTTCTAAGGATAATGTTTCAAAACCTGCGCAGATCAAAGGCGACACAGAGAATCTAAAATCTGTCCTCTCTTCAACGCCCATCACAGAAACAGATAATGCGCAACCTAAGTCTGTACAAAAATGCCAAGAGTTAAAGAGCTCAAACGTTTCTACGACTGCAAAGCTTGTCGAAACTAAGAAAATCCCTCAGAATGGAAAGACTGCTCAAGGCGAACAGCCTAGCGACACTGCTGTTTTGGTAGAAAATAAGCTTTCGCCAAACAAAAGAAAGTCAAAGAGTCAAAAACTTTCACCAGCATTTTCTTACAGTGAGAAAACACAGACCATGGAAATGCCTGACAGTCAAATGTCTTTACAGAGATCCAAGGAGCAAACTGATTCTGCTGCTGTGGTGGTAGAAGCTGAGTTTGTACGAACCATGAGAAAGTCAAAGAGTCTTGACGTTTCCACTGTTTCAGAGACTGGGAAGCTTTTCAGTTCAGAGTCAGTTACACTGCCAGCTATAATTGCTGTTTCGGAAAAAAGTGAGGTTTCACCACCAAAGCAAAAGTCAACAACTCTACCTCTGAAAAAGTCTGACAAGCAGGTAATACATATAATGGAAGAACATGAAAGTCAGAGGTCTGCTTTGACAAAAAGTGCTGAACTTACGACAACTTTGCAGCAAGTTGATGTCCCAAATAAAACTGCTGATGGGAAATCTAAAGATGATAAGAAAGAACCTGACAGCCTGAACTCTCCACATGTGGCCACAGAAACAACAGAAGCTACTGTTGTGAAAGAAAAGAAGCCTTTTCCAACCAAAAGAAGATATAAGGGTCCAAAGTGTTCCCCTGAACATGTAACCAAGGAGGTGGCGGAGAGTAAGCAGATCCCGAAAGTCAGAAGTCTACATTAAGCTCTGAAGAGCAAACTGAAATTGTTGTTGAGGAAGAAACTAAAGTCATACCACCAAGGAGGAAATCAAGGGGTTTAGAGGCATCCAAAGTTCCAGAAAGTACATTTCTACTACCCAAGGGAATGTCGAAGAGTACAAAACCTCCTCATGAACCTTTAGAGACTGACACACCTCAGACAACAATAGAATCAGAAGGTCTAAGATCAACTTTAGGTTCATTTGACAGAAACAAAAGTGTTGTTATTGAAGAAACAAAGCTTGTAGCAACCACAACAAAAACAAAGAGTGGGGACTTTTCCACAGCTTCCGAAACCGTTGTTACCCATGTAATGTCACCTGCTGCTGAGCCTGAACAAAGTAAGAAAGAACTTGACAGTCAAAAGTCATCAACTCTAGATGTTGTCGAAGGAACAATCAAAACTACTGTCGTGGATAAAGGTAATCTTTCACTAACAAAAATTAGGTCAAGGGATCCAAAACTTTCTACCAAAGAGCTGACAAAGACTAAGGATGAATCTGACAATCAGAAGCCATCTTCAACCCCAGAGGTTGTCACAGCACCAACTGAAATGGCTCTTGTGGAAAAAGGTAAACTTTCCCCATCCAAAAGAAAGTCAAAGGGTCTTAAACTTTCCCCAGACCCTTCTGATATGCAGCAGAAAAACATAAAGGAAGAATCTGACAGTCAGAAGCCATCTGCAACTCCAGAAGTGGCCACAATACCAACTGAAACGGCTGTTTCTGAGGAAGGTAAACTTTCGCCAACCAAAAGAAAGTCAAAGGGTCTTAAACTTTCTTCAGAACTTACTACCACAGAGCTGACAAATACCAAGGAGGACCTTGACAATCAGAAGTCATCTTCGACTCCAGACGTGGTCACAGCAACGACTGAAAAGGGTGTTTCAGAGGAAGGTAAACGTTCACCAACCAAAAGAAAGTCAAAGGGTCTCAAACTTTCCCCTGAAACTGCTTTTACTGATTCGACAAAGACCAAGGAAGAGCCTGACAGTCAGAAGCCATCTTCAACTCCAGAAGTGGCCACAAAACCAACTAAAACGACTGTTGTTGAGAAAAGTAAACTTTCCCCAACCAAAAGAAAGTCAAAGGGTCTTAAACTTTCTTCAGAGCTTACTACCACAGAGCTGACAAAGACCAAGGAGGAATCTGACAGTCAGAAGTCATCTTCAACTAAACAAGTAGTTACAGCACCAACTGAAATGGCTGTTGTTGAGAAAAGTACACTTTCGCCAACCAAAAGAGAGTCAAAGGGTCTTAAACTATCCCCAGAACCTGCTTTCACTGAGCCGATAAAAACCAAGGAAGAGCCTGACAGTCAGAAACCACCTTCAACTCCAGAAGTAGTCACAGCACCAAGTGCAACTACTGGTATGGAAAAAGGTAAACTTTCACCAACCAAAAGAAAGTCAAAGGGTCTTAAACTGTCTCCAGAACCTGCTACCACAGACCTGACAAAGAGCAATGTAGAGCCTGAGAGTCAGAAGCCATCTTCAACTCTAGACGTTGTCACGGTACCAACTGAAACTACCGACATGGAAAAAGGTAAACTTTCACCAACTAAAAGAAAGTCAAAGGGTCTTAAACTTTCCCCAGAACCTGCTACCACAGGCCTGACAAAGACCAATGTAGAGCCTGACAGTCAGATACCATCTTCACGTACAGAGGTCACAGCAGTCACGGCAACATCTAAAATTACTGTTGTTTCACCTACTAAAATAATGTCAAAAGACATCAAACTTTCCTCAGAACTTGAGGAATTGACCATACCTGCCAGGAAAATACTGAAAGCTGTAGATGTTTCCACAACTGTAAAGCCAGCTTCTGCTGTTGTTGGAAGTGATGAGGTGGAGTCTAAGGAGGTTAAAGTAGAACCTGAGTGTCGGAAAGCTTTATCTGGACAGTTTGTTGCAGGAGCTGTTGAAACTGATGTTGTTAAAGATAGTAAGCTTTCCCCAACCAAAAGAAAGTCAAAGAGTCCGAAGGTTTCTTTGGAAATTTCGAGCAAGGAGCTGACGAAGACCAAGGATAAAACTGACAGTCAGAAGCCATGTTTAACTCCAATCAAGGATGATGTGAAATCAAATGTCCCTCAAAAGGTGAATCCTGCTGAGAGCAGTCAAACTACTGTGAAGGATGTCAGTCCAATATCTGAGAAGTTTACTGTTCAGGATGGTGGCACCATTCGGGTATTCCAAGAACAGAAAGTGGCTACAGTCATTCTGGACACATGTGTGCAAGTATCAGAAAAGGAGGATCCTTGTCTGTCATCTCCAAATAATGAGCCTTTGGAGTCTGTTCTTACATCCATTTTAACCTGGGCTACACCTCCACATTCTGAGTTACAGAAGCCTGAAGATAAATCCAAAGAGGCCCCTAAATATACATTACTCAGTCTACAGAAAAAGACTTAAGTACATTACCTCAAACAAAGCCATCTCTTTCCACCAAGCCTACTGATACACCACATGTGGCAGACTACATAGACAAGTTATGTGAAAACACAAGTGAGACTCAGAAGAGATATCTGGTCCTTGATCTGCCAGAGGTTGGATTTACCCAGACATACGAAATAAAGCAAGATCAGTCAAAGACTGCGGCTCAGAGTGAGTTTACTCAACCTACCTCTGCTGTTTTTGCTGGGGTTCAGCCTTATAAGGCTGAGGCAGAATTGTCTAAAATAAGCTCAATTAAGCAAAACATAATAGAACCAAGTGGAACTCTTAGTCTCGTTCAGGATAGACGAGAACAAGGTAAGGTTTATGACTTCCAGAAAGAACTAGGTAAAATGTCAACACATGACATTGATGATACACCTAAGACAATCCACATTGAGCCTGAAGTGCACATTTTAAAACGAGATATTCAGACAAGTCCAGAGGTGAATGAAAACCCATCTGTCACAAGTGCAAAAATTACACCAGTACAAGGAAGTATCCAGAGTGAAATGGACCCAGAAAACAAAGATTGGATTGCTGCTGTTGTTAAGACAGAGATGACTGCATTTAATATTACTAAAATACTAAAAAAAGTGCAAGAAATCACTAATGAAATTCATGGCGATGTGACTCAAAGGGACAATGCCCAACACTCTCCTTCTGAAGCATTGCCTCAAGATCAGGCAAGGACAGAATTTGTAGAGATAAGCATATCTGAGAAAGATATTGTGAAAACAAGCCAAACTGGGACTAAACAAACCATGTTGGAAAAGCCCAAACAGGTCAAGGAACAGGTCGTAAAAGAGCATCCTACACCTTCCCCACATGGCATTGAACATGTACATAAGAGCTTTGATGAAAAATGTGTTACTATTGAGAAGATCACCAGGGGGCCTGAAGTGTGCATCCTACAACTGGATATGCCGACCAGTCTGCAGAATTATGAATACACATCAGTCACAAGAGCGAAAGAGCCGAGGATAGATATTGTTCAAACGTGTATCCAGAGCGAAAGGCTGCTGGAAAACAAAGATGTTACCACTGCAGGTGTTAAGCCAGAGGAATCTGCAGGGGAAGTTACTAAGATAAGGGTGCAGGAGGGCAGTCCTGAATGTCAAGACAATGTGTCTAAAAGAGAATCTGCTCAACTCAAGACTTCTAGATCTAAATCATTGCAACCACATGAGACAGAGACAGACTTTATTGAAATAAGCTTATATGAACAAGACATAGTTAAACCAAGCCAAACTGATACTAAGAAAGGAGACTTGAAAACTGCCCAAGATAGAGCTACAGAAAAAAAAGTATATGGAGTCCAAGAAGGGCATCCTAAATTGTCAACACAGAGTATCAAAGATGTACCCAAGATCCTGGAAGAAAAGCCTGCTAGTATGCAGCAAATCCAATTAGAACCTCAAGTGCGCATCCTTCAACTAGATCTACCATCCACTCTCGGGAAAGATGAAAACACGTCAGTCACAGGAGAAAAACAGCCAAAGATACATGCTAAAGTGTTGACTAAAGACGTACATGATTTACCCCAGAGCATAGATCAAAAGTCTGTCAAAATTGAGAAAATCCAAAAAGGCACTGAAGTGCATATTTTAAAACCAGGTACACAGATCTCTATAAAGGGGCGTGATATCCCCTCTGTAACGATGATTGATAAAGAACAAACAAGTATCCAAGTCAAGAAGTTAACAGAAAACAAAGACCTGACTTCAGCTGATGTTCAGCCAGATAAAGCTGCAGTCAAGATGACCAAGTTAGAAGTATGCACAGGACCTAAAGATGTCAAGAAAAGTGGGGTCCAAGAAAAGCATCCTAAAGTTTGTACACCAGATGTCAAACCAGAGAAGGCTGCCGTTAAGACAAGAGCAGAAGTTCCGCAAATCCCCACTGGAAGGCAAGTGAATGTTGCTCAGAGTTACTCCACTCAATTCACCTCTGTTGCTTCGGCAGCATTGAAGCCTAGTCAAGCAGGGACAACATTTGCAGATACATCTAAGCAAGACACTGTTAAACCAAGGGAAACAGGGATTAAACTAGAGGTCTTGAAAACCAAACAGGAAAAACCCAAAGAGGTAAAGGATAGCAACTTGCAAGAAGCGCATGCTAAAGTTTCGACAAAAGATGTGAATGATTCACCAAAGACCCTTGATGAAGAGTCTATTAAGATGGAGAAAATCCTCAAAGGGGCTGAAGAGTGCATTTTAAAACCAGGTAAAGAGGCAACCAAGAAGGAGCATGAAATCACTTCTGTAACAAAAGCAAAGGCACCAGGGATTGATATTGATCAAACAAGTATCCAGAGCCAAGAAGTTGCAGAAAACAAAAACCTGTCTTCAGCTGATGCTCTGCCAGAAAACACTGCAGTCCAGATGACCAGAGTAGAAGTGGGCAAAGGATTGGTCAAGGAACATGGTTTCCAAAAAGAACAACAACCGAGTACACAGGCCACTAAACAGGAGCATAAAATCATGCCTGTTACGATAGAAAAGTCATCAAGGATTGTTGCAGATCAAACAACTGGTCATCTGGGCACAAAATTGCCAGAAAACAAAGACCTTTCTTCAGATGTTGTTCAGCCAGAAAAGACTGCAGTCAAGATGACCAGGTTAGAAGTCTGCACAGGACCTGGGGTCCAAGAAGAGCATCCTATAGTTTGTACACCAGATGTCAAGCCAGAGAATGCTGCCATAAAGACAAAAGAACAAGTTCCACAAATCCCCACTGAAAGTCAAAAGAATGTTGCCCAGAGGGACTCCACTCAACTCACATCAGTTGCTTCTGCGGCAGTGAAGCCAAGTAAAGCAGAAAAAACACTTGCAGAAATAAGCTCATCCAAGCAAGACACTGTAAAACCAAGCGAAACAGGGTTTAAACTAGATGTGATGAAAACCACACAGGAAAGTCCCGAAGATGTAAAGGTAAAGGATCACAACAAGCAAGAGGTTCACGCTAAAGTGTTGACAAAAAACGTGCAGGATTCCTCCCGGAGCTTGGATATAAAGTCTGTCAAGATTGAGAAAATCCACGGAGGAGCTGAAGTGCAGGTTTTACAACCAGGTACCCAGGTCACTATTAAGGCAGCAAAGACATCAAGGATTGTAATTGATCCAACATGTATCCATGTCGAGAAAGTGCCAGAAAACAAAGACCAGACTTCAGCTGATGTTGGGCCAGAAAAGGCTTCAGTCAAGATGACCATGATCGAGGTGAAGAGCAAGGAAACACCCAAAGGGGGAAAAGATTGTGAAGTGCAAGAAGTGCATGCTGAAGTATCAACAAAAGTGCAGGATGCCCCCCAAAGCCTGGAGGAAAAGTATGTTAAGACTGTAAAGATGACCAGTATAGAAGTGCCAGAAAGCTTTACAGATTCCCTGTCTGAACCAAGTTTAGTCCCTAGCGCACTAAGGGAGAGACAAGCAACGTATGCAAAGGACATTAAGAAGGAAGAAAAGAAGGAGGGGAAGAATAGGTCAACTCAGGAAGAGGAAAGGGAAAAAATTGTCAATCTAGGAAAACGAAATGTTCCACTCCCGATGGCCAAAACTCCCACCACTGCTGACATGAGGACAATGGATGCAACACAGGTAAGACATTAGAGGTACTCATCTGTAGACAATACTGTACATTAGGTCTCTGTCAATTTAGTTTTTAACAACTTTGTAGTTAACTCTCAATGAACAACCATCCCAAGGATCACTTTCACAATATAAAATAGCCCAGTAACTACAATAGCAGATAATATTACATATTAATTGACAAGTTGAGTAGAAAGAGAGAGAGTGTGGGAGAGAAAGTATTTTTGTATTGCTCTTGGTATTGTAAACCCTTTATTATGCTCAAAAATGTTCAAAGAAGCATCAATGACTGATCAATGTACCTTTAGGGCTTCTGAAATAACTTTAAATTTGTTTTAATTTACTTTAGGCCTGTACAAGTGCCTACTGTACACAGCTACATTTGATAAGCCTTACATGCAAAGCCAAATATATGCTTGAGAAATGTACACCTGTGCTACCAATGGTTTCATTGCCTCTGGGTTGTAATATTAGCCATGCATGTCTTGCGAGTCAAAGCAAGTAAGGTTTACTGCCAGAGAAAAATGATCATTCAAAAGGATTAGAATTATTTCACAACGTGCTTGACTAAAATGGAATGCAATTGTTTGTCAAAATCTCGCATTAATTCTGTGTTTTTTATCCACAATTGGATCAGGTGAACACGGCTGACAAGATACAAACTGCATCACTGCAGGCAGTTCATACATCTGGCATTATCTGGAGGGAGGTAACCCTGGTGGAAGGCTCACCCTCTCAGGAAAACAAAGCTCAAGCTGCAACGACTGTTAGGAAGCCTGAGAAACTTGTTCTGGAGGAACCAGAAGAATCCACCGTGAGGAAAGTCTTCACGGAAGTACAGTTACTCTCAGGGACAGGACCTACCAGTCCACTCACTGAGGTATCAGTATTACTTTAAATTACCACTAGGTTTAACCAAGTGTAGAAATTGTTGCACCCACACATAATGGGATTCAAGTGCACAGTATATTTTGTTGATAATAATAATGTGTTGAACATATACTGTCAGCATTGCTATTTGAATCTAGCTCATGGTTGTTACTTTTTTTTGTCTCCTTGGGCCTCACTTGGATTTTAAAGACTTCAAGCTCTGATGTGTTTCTATTTCCTAAGGGTAAACCACTGGAAGGGGCTCCAGAGGCTCTGATTTCATCCACCAGTGATCTGGAGAACCGTCTGAGCAGGCTGGTGTCTAGAGTCCTTAGCTGCAAGAATTACCCAGCTGAACTCAGCCCAGCAGCCATGGCCAAACAGCTGGAGGAAGCTCAGGTGTGAATCAAAATGACACGGTCCATGACTCATTAGAGATATAAAAATGATTTATGGAGGCATTTTTTTTAAACTTGTGGAGTTGAACGGCATGTTCTGTAATAATAATACTAATATAGTACCTTCTGAATTTGGCATCTCCAATGCTTATCTGTCCCAGCCTGTTCTAAAGGTGGATTCTAAAACAAGTACACATTTCCCAACATGATTGTGCATTGCACCTTAAAATGTGTGACTTTTGAAATAACTTATTCATAGCATTATACTTGTGTTTAGTAGAAATCAGATGTACAATAAACATAAAATGTGCGTTAAAATGACAGGCTTTGAATAATTGTGGTTACTTTTGCCTGTTGAGTACAGGAGTGCAGAGACAACTGCCCAGGCACAAGTGTCCTTGCTCTCTCAGTTGAGAGAATCTGAAGCTGAGAATAAAGAAGCTCTGGAGTGTGTGGAGGACAAGTGGAGTACCGCAGTTCAGGATGCAGCTGCCGTCATCCAGAGTAAAGAGGTCCAACTGCAGCTGGTCAGAGATTACTGCGCACAGTGTGAAGCAGCCAAGACCACCCTGGAGAGACTGACAGCAGAACTGGAAGCTGTCAGGATGTGAGTTTCATCTATGGTTTCCATTTCATTTCTTTATTGTTATGATTTATCAGAACCTGAAATTATTTTTGCAAACAGATTTGTATTGCTCGAGAATATATCGTTTAAAACGTACACATTATATACAATTGTCATTAAATTAGTGTTCCAGTGTTTAGTATTTTTTTTAGGATCCTCATTAGCTTTATCAAAATTATTCATCTTGTCTATTCTTCCTTACATCCACTTTAGAAGAAAACAAACCAAACCATTCTAAAACCAATTCACAAAACAAGATGAGACAATATGACATTTTAAAACAGGGTGGCACAAAGCCAAAGGGGGCAAACTGGAATGTTTTTTAAAGCTTTTTCTTAATTAACAGTTCATGTTATTTAAATGTTGTATCTTAAATCTCAAATTATCCTTTCAAGCTTATATTTGTAACCGTGTGTAATGTTGTAAATGCCAGGCCCATGATTCCAAGACTCCTTTTGTTATTCCAGGTCCCCAGAGGAGAGCATCCCAAAGGAAACGGAGCGACTACTCTCCTTACAGAGAAGCATGGAGGAGAACAGAACAGTACTTGGGGAGTTGCTTTTGACCTATACCAAGTTGTGCCCCAACCTCAGCTGGTCTGAGCGAGCAACCGCACAGACCGTGCAGAAGAGCCTGCAAGAGAAGTGGAGGGGCCTGGAAAGAGCTGTGGAGAGAAACCTGTATCACACAAAGGTCCGTTTTCAAGACACCAGCAGCCTTCTGTCTGCGATATCAGGTCTTAAGAAACATTTGGAGACAATCGACAAAGACCTTGAAGCCAAGTCTCCTACGGTTACTCAGTGGAACTGCAAGAAGGCGAAGCAGCTGATGGTGGCAAATGCAGAGGTTAAAGCTGCTCAGCAAACACACCTTCATCTGCAGCAGCTGTCAGATGTGCTACTCCCCAGCACACCGAGTGAGAAGGAAACAACAGAAATAAAGCAGGGGCTTCAGAGAGTCAAAGACCAAATTCGCCAAACAGAAGAACTAATTTCATATCAAACTCAGAACAGCAGCAACCCCATCATGGAGAAAATGCTCATGGTGATGAGGGATGGCCTTTCCTGGGCGAAGCAGACAGAGAGTGACATTGAAGGCAGGAGGAAGAGGGTGGCTCTCCTCCCTGAGAATGTGCACCGTCAGCTCAGAGATCACAAGAAGATGCAGTCCGAGGTCATAACCAAACAGGACCAACTGGAGCTGCTGGTGGAGGAGGTGGAGGAGCTCCTTCCACAGCTGGACCAGGCTGAGGAGGTGCCGATGGTGCGCTCATCTCTGGACTCCCTTCACAAACTATCAGAGTCGACTACTGAGAAGCTAGCCAAGGCTGTGAGAGAGATAGAGTCAGGACTGCAGACCAGAGAGAAGCTTTCGGAGCAGATTGCTGATCTAGAGTCCTGGGTATTGGCTCATCTCCATAAAGAAGCCTCCAGGAGTCCGGACAGCGAGCTCAAGGGCCCGGCTGACACTGAGCGCAGAGTCCGTCAGATCCAAGAGACTCTGGCTGAGGCTGAGAAGCAAGCCGCTGTCTGTGAAGCTCTTTTAATGAAGAGTAAAGACATTGCCCCTGAACTCAGCATCAGCGAGAACTGTCAGCTTTATGACAAGCTTACCAACCTCCAGGAGGACATCAGAGCCATCAGCAGCTATGAGAAAGCCACCAAAAAGGAGCTTGACGATCTCACCCAGAATTTAGATTCCAGCAAGAAAAACGTTGTCAAAATTGAAACAAGCCTGAGGCAGATGTTAGTAGATCTGAGTAGACACAGGTTCCCCATCACAAACGAGTCCCTGCAAGCCTTTGAGCGTTTCAAACACATGATTTTGGAGCACAAGTCCCAGGCTGACCTTCTGCAATCCTTGATTCCCAAGGAAAAGTCAAAGGAACTGTACTCGGTCATTTCTGAACTTCTCCGCAAAATGGTCACCCTGGAAATCAAAGCCAAAGGTCACGAAACGTACCTGAACCAGAGGCAGTGTGTGGAGGACCTCAGGGAGAGCGTTCAGCAGCAAGTCAGTCACACCAAAGACGACAGCACGGCGCTGGAGGACAAGTACAAAGTCTGTCAGACCCTCCTCATCCAGCTTCCTCTAATCAGGTACATGTCTGAGGAGGCTGGATCCAAACTCGAGATGATCTCCGCTGACATCTACCCCTCACAGCTGAGCACAGAGCGGCAGAGACTGAAAAAAAACGAGGAGAGCCTTGACACCTTGGAATTGACGCTCTACAACAACCTCAGCATCATCGAGTTGAACCTGCTGAAGGAGCTGGACCTGGACTCAGAGAAGGTGGCCACTCAGGCCTTCCTCTTGAAGACCCAGCAGGAGCTCCAGACAATCCCCTCATCGGAGCCAAATGAAACAGTAATTAACAACGAATACCAAAGAGTCATGTCTTTAAAAAAGACTGTACAGTCAAGAATGAGAGCACTGGAGCTTCTCGAGCAGAAGAAAGGAAACAGACAAGGGAGCGGATTCCAAGATGTGATGGACTTGAAGAAATCGGTCTTCAGCGAATGCGACCATCAAATGGCAAGTTCTTGTTTTTATTATATCTTTTTTTGGTAAATGAGAATCCAAGCCACACCATCCAAAGCTAAAGTCGTGTGCAAACAAAACTGTGACCAATTATAATGGACAATAAAAAATAAGGTCAAAAACATCTCAAATAAATGACTGGAATGATATATAGGATTAGTTTGAGTAATATCATTTTTTTGTTTATTGTAATTTAGGCGAATATCACCCAGGCCAAAAAGTCCCTGAGCCGTTACACCTGTGCTGTAACACAGGCGGCTCAGTTCCTGCGGGACATCGAGGTGTCTCTGCTGCCCCCGCAGGGCTCTGCTGGTCTCTGCTCCGACAGGCTGCCGGAGACCCAGCAGGCTCTGGCCTCGCTGCAGCAGCAGTTCCAGACCCATGTGGAGCAGCTCCAGAAACAAGACGCCCTGCATCCTTACCTGTGCCCCCAGAAGGTGGAGCAGCTCCAGGAGAACATCCTGAGTCAGCTCCTGGTGAGGATGTCCACTCTCCAGGCAACGGGACACATTCGACTGGAGTACCTCAGCAGGTAATATGCTAACAGATGAAAGTCTGCATTCTCAACTTCACAGCCATTCTGTGCCTTATTTGCATTTGAGAAGAAGCATTATCTTCTTCTTATTAGACCTTAACAGATCACAAATGATCTCTTTCAGTTGTGCAGATCATTACAGAAAATACACCAAGAGCCAAGATGAAATCCTCCAGAGTGTGAAGAGCGCAGAGAGCAGCCTCTCACAGTTCATCTGTCATAAAGTCACCTGTCTCGCTGACTGCATTGACCAGCAGACCAAGCTTGGAGTACGTATGAGCATTATTCTATTTGAGTTTCCGTGCTCCAGGGACCCATATCATTCACCATTGTGTTCATCTCTATCATATAAATCATATTTTCACATTTTGAATGACTCTCTGTTGCAGGTTCTGTCTGAGGAGGTGGAGTCCCTGCAGAGGCGTCTGGAGGAGCTGAACGAGTGGTGCCCAGAGCGGAGCTGTCGGGGGGGCAGGGAGTCCGCTGTGGCTTCTGTATGGAAACACGTATCGAGACTACGCCGCTGCATACACGAGCTGACGACACGCAGCAAACAGAGGATCGCAGAATGGAGCGAAATCACCAACAGTGTAAGTTACAGATTACAGAAAGAATATATGTGGTGTAAAATATATAATCTGAACCAATACTTCACCCCCTCCAGTCTTATCCAAGTGTCATACTTTCTATTTATTTTTTGCCCATATTACTATGAAGTATAATTAAGTGTGTGTGCGGCCCCTCCTCAGGTGGAGAAGGCCTCCTCTCTCCTGGAGCAGGTGGAGGGGGAACATCCTGATGTGTCCCGGATGAAGGCCTCCACCGAGGACCTTCAGGACCTACTGCAGTCCTGGGAGCAGTACCAGGACAGCCTGGACTGTGAACATCGAGCGCTGTCCGCTCTGGAGCTGCGCACGCCAGGCTGCTGGGGGTCCCAGCCGACCTGGAGCAGGCCCCACCCACTCCGCTCTGTCAGCAGCTGCAGGCCATGCAGGGTCGATACAGCAGGTAGGACGGTGTTTCAGCTTCACTTTATAACTTTATTGACGTTTTTGAGGTTGAAGACTTTCGGTAAAGATCTAATGTCCGTTTTAAAATAATTTCACTGGTCACCTTACATTTATATAAAAGATAGTGGCAGATAATGTTCATACTTTTAAAGGCCACCTCAAGACCAGCTTTTTGAATTGGCTTTAAAATGAATTTGATTACATTTTGTTAGTCCTGTTTTACTTATGTTGTTGGTTTTTATTCCTCAAAAAAAGTAAAGTATCGCTCTGTCTATGATTTGGGAGGGTAAGAATGATTTTTGTAAATATCCTGGGTCACCTGCCTTTTAAATGTATTTTAAAACAATCCAACAGTCACTCTGTATATGCTGATTCTTTAACTACAGTTTTCCCCTTATTTCTCGTTTTTAAATAAAACCAATTCATTGTGATTTTAATTCCATGGCATAACAAAAACTCAATTACCCACAAGCTATCAGGGGAAAGTGGGTCGGACATGGACTGCGGGGGCCTCTGAGCTTGGGCAGTATTTGAATATGTTTACACTGACAGTCCTTTAACTGCCATGAGGCTCTGTGATTTGAATTTAACTGTTGATGTATTCTCAATGCAAACTCTCACTATCATGGATTCAAGGTAAGAGGCTATAAAGTTGGTTAATGGTTGTTTAAATTGTGGACATTTGTGTTTGTGTGTTTCCATAGTGTGAAGCAGAAGAGCAAGGAGGGTCTGAAGGCAGCCAGGACGGAGCTGGAGGAAGAGAGAAGCTTCGGGAGGAGATGCAGGGCGTCCAGGTTTGGCTGGAGGCTGCAGACGGTCTTCTGTCAGAGATGCAGCAGAGCAGGAGCACACAGGAGCTTCAGGTGGGACACTCCTCTGAGATGCTTTAACTTCCATTTCCTATGTGTATTCATACGTTCAATACAACTCAAATCTGCCAACAACAATTATCTAATGTCGCAGTGATCTTACTGCTTTGTGCAAACATGGTTAATCATTCATTTAATTTAATTGGCCGTATTTAAAGTAGTTTCCCATCTGCGTAGACAGGGAGCTAACAGTTTTAGAAGGTTTCATGCAAAGAGGGTGCAATCACAAACTAAAAAGTATATATAGTATACACATTTATTTCTCACTTTAATGTAAGGATTATTTGTCTTTTTGTATGTATGTCTGTCCTAAGAGTTTATTGACAGCTGTTATTGCATTTGGCTTCACACTTGGCGGGTGTTTTGCTCAGGGCTGAAGGTGCAAATTAAGAGTGAAATTGAGTTGAGAGCAATCCCCGAACAGGCACTGCACCAGTCTTAGAAAATAAAACTGGATTGGGATTTTGATGTTAGCATTTCTCAATAATCAAGCGTCCCTCCAGGACCCTCTGAAGAACCTCTGTGTGTCTCCGGATCCCACGAAGGTTCTTCATGTAAGCAAGGCATTACACTACCCAGAGTACAACTGTGTATCTCCCTCCAGCCAATGGTTTATAAATAATTAGACTAATGAGAGAGGACAGTTTTTCAAAGTGAAAATATAATGATGCATTTGTACTCACTCACTCAAACCACTTTTAGAGCTTATTTCTATTTTTATAAATTGCATATGAAACCAATTTCTCTTGACATTCAGCAAGTAATCTCCTACTATACTCTGAAAATGATGTAGATATTTTCATAGGGTGGGTAGTCTAAGTGTCAATACAAAGGTTGTGTTTAGAAATGTCATCTGGTAACTAGCTTACAAAAGGTTCAGTGAATGACACGTTTTGCATACGTTTTGGTATTTTTGCATAGAATTTAAAACAAAAAAAAACTGGGGAAAAATGATGGGGAAAAAATCATTAATATATATATATTCACAAGGCCTGGCTTATATGCAGATCTTAAGCTTTTAGTAGTTACAGGGTGTCCGCGGGGTCTTAAAAAGTATTAAAAGTTGATAAATCAACTTAGCGAAAATTAAGGCTATTAAAAAGTATTAAACGGCATTTTCCAAGGTATTACATTTTGTAGCTTGTTTTCAATAAGTATATAAATTGTACAAAGAGGTTGTATTCTAAAGTGTGCCTGAATGTAATCATTGCGTAGGTGCGTAGTGTGATTCTGTGTAGTTTATTTATGGCATCCCGTTGGATTTGACGTCATCTGAACAGGACATCGCACGCTCACTGCTTGATAGCGCGCGAAGGTCCGTTTACGCTGGTTGTTAAACAACATCGTTATGGGGAAATGCAAGTTTGCGTCCAAATGGTTGGAAGATAAGGAGGAAGGACAATCAATACTGTATATAGTAAATGTGAGGTAAAGTGTGTCGCCAATGTAACCGGTTAAAACTCCAAGTGGCGATGAGGTCTTAAAATGTATGGAAAGGGTCTTAGAAAAGGTCTTAAAAGGTATTGAATTTGACTTCAGGATTCCTGCATATACCCTGAGTGATGAGAAAAAGGCTGTTGACTGTGTGAAAGTGTCCAGTAAATATGAAACGTCTGAATCTAACCGTTGGCTTGGCCTCCAGCCCGCTGCGAACCCACCGACCCAGAATCACTCTGCCCTTTGTCTCGAAACCTGAGCAGAGGCCAACGTCTCCCTATCCACTCCAGCTCTCTCTCAACACACACACACAAACACATGCACACACACTCACAAACCTCTCCTCCATAGCTCTCACTACCCTCACCCCTCCTCTTGTACTAGACACCTTTTGTTCAGTGTAAGTGGATCTTTCAGGTGGCCTCTGTAGCCAAGTCATTCCATGCACAAACACACACAACTTTACTTGTGAGAGAAAGCATGAACAAAATGCAATCTCAATGCCCTAACCTCAGTGTAAACGTAATTGTAACAAAGTCCTAACCCTTTAAAATCGATCTTTCAGTGTAGACCGGTCCTCCTAACTTCACCATTTCATAAAAGAAAAACGCAAATTGGTCCTCACAAAGATAGACATACAAGACCAAACACACACACTTTGCCCTCACCATGTCCCACTCTCCCATGCAAAAATAAACGTCTCCCAAAACCCTCTCTTCCTCCCATCCATTGTATCACACACACACACATACACACACACACACACACACACAGTTTCTCATAGTGATAACAAAATGCACCTCCCTCTTCAGCAGAGCATCGGACATATTCAGACCCAGGTAGTCTCATCTTCATTACCTCGCACATTTTAAGCGTTTTTCTTATTTAATGTAAGCTGTTATTGTAAATTAGAATCTCTCTGAGGTGACAATAGTTCACTTTTGCTATTGTGGATTTGAAACACTTTGAAGGGGTAGTCTCTGTTGGATGAAAGCAGGACAGGCGAGAGCGCTGACTGCTAAACAAAGCACTGAAAGTGTGTTAGTGGCACTTTAGATTTAATCATTCTCCCTCTCTTATTAGATTTACTTCATCCTATTAATTTACACAATCCTTCTCTCTGTCTGCAGGAGGTCCATAGTCAGCTGTGTAACCACAAGGCTCTGCTGCAGCGCATCATGGAGAGCCTGAAGATGAAATACTCCGACTCCCTGGTCCCGGTGGAGATCGAGAGCCAGCTGCAGGAGGTCACACAGTCGCTGCAGCAAGTAGAAGTGAAGGTACACAAGACTTAGATTTTTACATATAAATATGTAATTGACTCATAACAGACATTTGAAAGAAATGACAGAAAACTAAGTATGGAAAATTAGAGTAGTTACATTTACAGGGCACTTCAAGGAATATTTTATTTAATAATAACTGTTTAATAATACAGGAAGAGTGTGTTATAAGTGTTATACTTTAGAATTTCTGCCAAATGTACTAAGTTTGAATATTTTAGGATTACAATAGTATATGTCTTAGAAATGACCTTGGAATGAAAAATAATTATAAAGACGTAAGAAAAAAAAAAACTTCTGTTACTGTCATTGTTACATTACATGTCATTGTTAATGTTTGTACTTGATTCCTCCGTCAGGTGGGAGAGGCGGTGGAGAGGAGCGGTCCCGTCCACAGGCTGGGGGCGAAGCTGTCTGAGATCCAGGCTGGCCTGATGTCCGTTCAGAAGAGACTTGAACAGAAAAGCCCAAATGTGACCATAGCTAAATTCACTCAGAAGGTGAGCACTGACATAATAATAATAATACATTTTATTTATATAGCACACTTTAAAAACAACGTCATCTCAAGGTGCTTCACAATGCTATGACATGAAGCTGTCCTGGCTGGATTATTGGCACTCTGCAAACTATGCTATTACAGATACTACAAAAAACTACTAAAGTTGTGTAAAAATCATTCCTTTCAGATAAGCTCCTCATCTTGTAACGCTGCCATTAATCTTGTAACTGGATATCAAACCTTTCTCTGCAAAGCATCTGTTATACATGAGCTAGAGGAAAGTTATTTCAGAGTCATTTGGAAGGCCATGAAAAGAGTTTACTCATTCCTGTTTATTGAATGAAGCCATTAAGATTTCTGTTTTTCTGTAGTGTGCATGGGGCTTAGTGAAGAATTTTAAATAAGGAACATCGATTTCAGCATTAATTTGTATTAAAGGGGACCTATCATGCAAAGTGCACTTTTTATGTCTTTTATACATAAATATGATTCCCCGTGTGTCGGGGAACTCACGCGTCAGAAAATAAAACCCTCTCTTTTCCTCCGTACCCAAATCTCTAAAAACGGGGCTACAACGGAGCTGATACAGATTTGCGTCCGATATGACATAATATCGGAAATGTAGGCTGGCTTTACACCCACGGCCCAATCAGAAACGTTGCTATCAGAAACAATGCCCGACTGTTTTGGACGTAATATGGTCGGTGCATTTTTACATTAGCATCGCTAACACTCAGAGCTAACCTGTACTGGAGAGCCTGTGTGTGAAGAAACAGGAAATAAAAAGGAACTCACCTTGTGGTATAACCGGCAAGAGAAAAAGCCTTTGAGCTCCATACTGTTTCAGAAATAATCCTTGATAATCCATGATATGGCGTTTCATCACGGCAGTATCTGCCGGTAGAATCTCCCGCATGAGCTCAGCCCCTCCTTTTTTTTTTTTATCAATTTTTTTTTTTAAAGCTTTATACCCCAAATCAGCACTTTTGAAACAGGAAGTGAAAAAGAGGGATATGAGGCGTGGCTAGAATGGGTGATCTGTTTAGTATTTTGAGCAAAACACTTCATAGACATGTTTTTTATATATTTTTATATATCTGAGACCTATGTTATTGCCTAAAAATAGCATGATAGGTGACCTTTAACATATACTCAAATTCTTACCGATACCAATGCAGTTTTGGTTTATGATTTACCACCTTGAATAATTGTATAGGTTTGCTGGTTGTTATGGGACAACATTAAAGCTTAACACAAATCTAAGAAAATAAATGCTGTTAGAAATCTTGTCAAGGCGATCATGTTCATGATCATTGTTCTTTCAAAGTTATATTTCATGTGTTACAATATAATCATAAATAAATCCTCTGTATGATTGTGTGTCTGCTCAGCGTGTGTGGGACGAGCTGGACGTGTGGCACTCGTGTCTGGCGGCGCTGGAGGTTGACATGCAGGACCTGGAGAACCCTGAGGAGGCGCTGATGCTCACTGAGAGACTGGTGGAGGTCCAGCAGCTCCACTCCCAGCTGGCCAAACAGGCGGAGCAGAGGACCACCCTCATCAGCAAGGTCAGAAAGACTTCAAAACCCTTCAGTCCTCTTTTTCACTTCTCAAACTGCCAGCGTTATTCCCTGAGTCATAATCACAAGCTGCTGAGTCTCCTTATTTGTTTAGTGGCAACAACTGTGCACGTGAAAACTAATGCTGAACTGTGTACTTAATTCATGTTTATATTGGCAATAATCTGATGTTATGTTATCTCTCATATTTTGCCTCAACACTCTTTAGCAGACAATTCAACAGTATCATTAGCACACACTCATTACAAGCCTTGTAACTTAGCAAGTTCCATGCAGTAAACATAATTTTGTCTTTTAATTTATATGATGTGTGTTTTTAAGATCTGTTTTCACACAGTTGATGTCATTTTCTTGATTAAACTAAGTATTGTTTATGTTTCTGCTCAGATCCCAACGTGGCTTCAGGAGCATCAGGAGATGATCAGCAGCTCTAAAAGCTGGATGGCTGAGGCCAAGTCGTGGCTCGCTACACCCTGCACCTACACCACGGCTAAATGTCTGAGCAGCCATGTTCACACTCTGCAGGTGGGGGCACTATCTGGGGTCTGAACTATCAACACTGCCGTTTCTTCACCTAAAAACTGTCCTTCAAAGACATATTTACCAACCAATAAGAGACTGAAAACCACAAATCAACAAAAAATGACTATAGAAGAACACAAAAAAGCTACAAAGGGATGCAAAATAGCCCAAAAGAGAAACAAAGACTATGAAAAGAGGGAACATTTTTTAAGCGAGACTAAAAATTACTACAAAGTACGCAAAACAAAACACGAAAAAACTACAAAAAGAGGCAAGTCATCTCAAAAGGGGTCAAACAACCACAGATAATTATTCTAAAACAATGAGAAAGTGACACAAAACGACTACAAAATGAACAAATGCAGGCATTGAACAACACAAAGAGAAAGAAAAAATCGAAGTCTGTGTGTTTGCATGTCTGTGCCAAAGGGCTCATGTCTCATAATTCCCTTATGATTGCATTATGCAGAAGAACATAATCAAAATGTAAATGTAGGGAAAATGTGTTTAAAAAATGTGCATTGGTTGAAAAAATAACAACACATACATTTTGTCTTTCTTGTGGTTCAGATGGTGTTGGATGACTCGGCACAGATCCGGAAGACTCTGCAGGGCTTCAGCTCCGTCCTGCAGGAGATGTCTCAGGTTTGCGACGTCACGACTCTACAGGAAAAGCTGCTGGAAGCCGATCAACAAGTGGCCCACGTTCAGGACAGCTTCACTGCTCCTCTGTCCCACCTGGGCCACGCTGCTGACGTGAGACTTCATTTTTACTTTCATCCTTTGACTTGGCAGATGTTAACGATCTCTTTACTGGGAGATTTGTGTGTCTCACCCTTCTACTCTATGTTCACGCCTTATTTCTAAATGGTCAAACATATTGATTCATCTCTTGCTGTCTAGGAGGTGGAAGCCGTTGAGACTGAAGTCAGGTGTATGGAGAATGATGTGGCTGAGATCAAGATCTTATTGTCTTCTCCGGAGACTTTCCCCAGCCCCAAAGAAGAAAGCTTCAAGGTGAGACGTGCAGAAGAAAACTCTTTGTGGCAAACAACAAGACTGACATTTTGGGGTTGTTTGAATAAGCAAATACTAAAAGTGAAACAGATGTAGTGATAAGACCATGCTTGTATTGCTCAAACATTAGTGGTGGCTGTTTTCTGACGTAATGAACTGTATCAGCCAGAAATCACCGCTAAATGCTCTTTAACACAGGGGTATCTCCTCTTGCACTTTATGTAGCTCTTGTATCATCTCTTGCACTTTATATGTCGTTGCTGCTATATTGTACTGCCATGTGGTAAATACTTGTAATACTTGTACTTGTATGCTGCTCTTGCTCTTTTTGCATATCATGTACTTATTTTTTGCTATGTTTATAAATGTCATGTTCTTATATGTTGTATGTCAGGGACTACGGATGGAAATTAGCTCAAAGCTCAAATCCGGCATATTTACACTTGAAGCATTATTTGTGTTCATTAATGTGCATTGTCCCTGTTCAAATAAACAATTAAATTAAATGAAAATACCAACTAATCGGTTTTTCTGAACTCTTCTTATGTGTCCAGAGTGTTGAGCAGAAGATCCAGTCCATGAGGAGGACCATTACTGAGATCCAGAAGTGTAAATCAGACCTGTGTCTTCCAGAGAAGGCTGAAGAGACTCTGACTGTCTTTTCTATAGTGGAGCAGCTGCAGGCTCTGCTGCTGGAGCTGGAGAAGGTCAGTCAGTCAGTCAATCAGTCAGTCAGATACTTATGGCGCATTTCCACTGCAGGGCCTTGCACGGCTTAGTACGGTATAGTTAGGCCTTGGTAGGCCAGGCTCACTTTATGCTGCGTTTCCATTACAGTTTAGTAGTTGGGTAGTAACTATAGTAACGCAGTGTAGGCGGAGCCGTGACGTCATCTTCAATGCGAACCACAAAACCAAACATTAGCTGTTAGCACTCAGAGCTCACAGCTCCTCATATCTGTTCAGAAACTAGACAAAAGTTAAACATGAACAACGTCTGTGTCATGGCGAATACAGTCGCTGGTTTATTTATGTCTGTATGCCGTTGTTGTGAGTGTGGACGGTCGGAGCATATACAACGTTAGCTTAGCCAATCTCCATTCAGAAAACACGCATTTTAAAAGGTGTTTCGCCTGCCGTCTTGTCTGCAGACTTGTCAAAGCATTAATTCATTTTTACTAACCGGTATCAGTATGTTGTTACTTCGGCATCACTTTGAAACGTGTATTACAATTAAATCACGGTCAAATATGTTCGTTGTAGTTGTAGCCACTCACGTCACTAGTTTAGCATATTCAGCCCGGTTGTTGGCCCGGAAAGAACCACGATTTTGGAGGGCCAGAAAAACGGTGAAAAGGTACCCGTTAGCCGGAACTACCCCTATGGAAACGCAACAAAAAACGGGCCGGGTTTGGCACGGCACGCTTAAACCGTGCTACGTGCTGCAGTGGAAATGCGCCATTAAAGTACTTAAAGTGGTCTTCACTGAACCTCCTGCTTTTCTCCTTCTGTAGAAGATCCCTGCTCTGTTCATCCAGCAGCCTACGACTCCGGTCCAAACCAATGCTCCGTCTCTTCAGCAGACCGCCTCTGGCCCTCAACTCTTTAAATCCACTTCAGAGGACGCTGAGGTGGGTTTGGTTCACCGACAAATAAATAGAGAGCGTTCCTGTAGTTATGGAAGATGAGGACGGCATTGATGATGAAATCTTGCATTGTTACAAGCACACGCCTCTCAATCATGAGTGGTTGCACCGACAAGAAATGTAGTAACCCGGTCATTATTTACTGGAAAGAGACGTTGCTGTTAGTTTTCAAAACATGTTTTTTTGTCGCATTATGCACCAATAGCCAAGTGCCATCTAGTTCCACTATAATGGAGAGAAAGGCAGACATCTCTACAGACGCTCCTACACACTGCTTTCCCACCAAAACAATCCAAATTGATAAATACCACCAAAGGGTTAATATCTATTATTTATTTTTTTGAGTTTACTCTTCCTTTAATGATTCTAGCGTTTCAGAAAAAAAAGATCAGTTTAGGTTTTTTTTTTTTTTACTTCATTAGCCTTTAAGTTAATACTCTTAAACTAAGTGTTTTCCATGATGGCTAGAGTATTTAAAGTACATTGGTTAAGTGACCTAAAATCCTATTGTGGAGTCTTAAAGGCATCATGTGTAGAAAGAAGATGCAACCAATGTAACAAAAAACTGTCATTTTGCGTCTCTCAGAAGGAAGGCGTGGAGGGCCACATCAGAATTGTCCGTGTGAAAGAGAACGTGCTGAAGCAGTCCGGAGTGTCGCTGCAGACTGTGGAGCATTCCTCCGCTGAGCAGAGACAATCCCCTGACAGAACTCAGGTAGGAACGCAGGGAGACATCCTCCTGGTTCATTTTGATTGCCTTGAGTGTGAAGCACTTTGTGACATTCAGCTCTTGAGAGGTGCTGAGTAATACTAATTGACTTACTTTGAACACTAAAAGAAACAACTGATCCTTTGAGCACTCTATTTCTAATTCTGTCTGGAGTGCGACTAAACTGATTTTGTTCTCACTGTTCTGTAATTGACATGAAATAAACATCACTGAATAATAAATCATGGGTTATGAATATCAAAAACTCACCACCTGACTCTTTGACGGTAGAACAAAGTTTAGAATGGTTTGTACTAACATGCCTACTTACCCATTCCTCCATGTGTTTTTAACCAAATGATTTAACAAATGTGTTTTTTCCCTGCCTGCTTAATACTACTATTTTCTTCTATTTCAAATTATTATGCAAAATGCGTTGAGTCCTACATATTGTTAAAAGTGCAATCAGTGGGACATTGAGCTGAAGTTTTTGGTTTGACTACATTTGTGAGCAGGGGGAGATTCTAGTGGAGATCCTGAAGTAAAAAATAAGTGAGGCTGAATTAAGAGGAACATTATCCCAAAGATGTGTGCACGATATTTAGAATATTTGAATATGATATTATATTCAATAATAAACCATAACACTCTTGGGGAGAGTGGACTAGCGGACTCCTGTGTCTGAGAAGACTTTTGCACAATGGTTCACGTTTGCCTTCAGATTAGCTTGTCTCCCCTAAAGATACACTAGAGCTGGTTTTAGTGCAATGGTTAAAAAACAACATTAGCAGCAACAGGTGCCAGCTTGCGGCTCAGTGTCCCAGATGCACTTTTTACCCCCCCTCCCCGTGTGACTGCACATGAGCGTGTTTCCGTGTCAGCAGAGGGAGCATCAAGGCGTGCTCCAGGCTGAAGAAGCCAGAGAGTCAAAAGGGAGTGAGGAGCAGAGAGTTGCAGAAGGTGGAGGAGGGGTTTTATGGTGGCTCTGGGATGCTTTCCTGGGTGCTCCGCCAGAGGTAAAAAGATCTAGATCTGCAGTGGAAAATCAATCATCCATTTTCTTTCTCTGTCCCATCTCTGTCCTGCGGTCATCTCTTTTAACCCCCTCCCGGAGTTCCTTGTGACTTAAGGTCAGCTACTTACAATGTAACGTTTTTTAGACCAAATTATAGGTAGATATCTAAAACTAAGTAATTATTTTAATTAGTAACACACCTGAGGTCAAATGACCAATGGCATATTAAAGCATTTCTAACAAAATTACCTTTTTTGACCCGGGTCACTGTGTTCTCAACGTTACCACTGGCAATGAGTTCCCTCCCCTTCCTCTACTACCATCTCCTTGCTCTGCATATCGGCTGCTTCCACAAACCCTCTCCTGACTCTTAACACAGCTCTACAATCAGTGCATTTTCCATTCTACTCAAACCTCCCTGCATATGTGTTTCTTGATTTTGTTCTGCCTCTAGAGAGCAGTATTGAACAGTGTTTGTAGTGTGTGTGTCGGCACTGTAGATGAGTAAATTGCCAATCAAATGTCACAAACATTGTTCTCTCTTTCAGCCATTTCATATTTTGGTTTGGTTGTTTATATAGATTTTGTTAAACCCGTATCATTGTTGGTATTAGGCACAAGAGACTGAAGGGGCCACTGGACAAAGCACTGAGCCGACTAAAGAAGATAGACAGGTAAATAAACTCAATACTGTCAAACATCCTCATTGGCTCCTATTGGATTTGTTTAAAATAGGATACGTCTGGTGCTATGCTATATGTTCATACTGGCAACACATCTAATCAGAAGAACTAAAACAACAATGAATTGATCCTGATAGCAAGTCTAGCCCTTGTCTCCAAAGTCTGGTATACCTTGGTTTCCATATAAGCTAATGAATTTGTATTGTCAGAAATTAGTGAGGGAACAAGCAGTGTCAAAGACAGGATAGAAAAATAAAAAACAACGAGTGTTTGTTTGTACAATAACAAATATAAAGAATATCACCAGCTTTATCTTTTAATGAATCTCAATTATGGGTTTTTGGTAGTGTAAAATGTAAGTAAATGTACATTTTACATTTATATAATTGATGCCAACTTTAATATTTTGTTGACATATTCATTGTTAGTATAAACTGTTAAAACCCACCAATAGGAGGAGCCATTGAGTGTGTTTCACCATCAACAGTTCTAAAAGATAACATAACAAATATTTATAAATAACATTATTTGATATAATTCTGTAACAGAGTGTACCAGTAACTGTGTGAATCCTTCTCTCCCATTAACTAAATGATCCTTGTATTTAACTGACTGACCTGAGTGATTTTCTAACCCTGCTCATGTTTCTTCAGGATGTTGAGGGCCCCACTGACCCCACAGAAGCAAGTTCCTCTGAAGCTTTATCAAAACCCCTGGGCACAGTCAGAACTCAGACACTGCCTGAGAGCATGGTAAACACATCCTCCACCGTAGAAGTCTCCAAATCCTCCTCTGGCTCCCAGCGGAAATGTGTAGTCTCCTAGATCTAGAACTTGTATCGCTAGAACTTCTCACTTCTTCTTCTATCAAGCATTGAACTTCAAGCTTCTTTAAAGCCATGGGCAGAAAGACCCGTCTCTAGAGGCAAGCTTAGATTCCTCTGCTTCTTCTAGAATCAGCCTGTCACACAAGTGTTTACAACCTATCATAGATTTCCCTACTTTTTCTAGGTCCAACCTTTGAACCCATCTAGAATCAAGTTTATATTTTGAATGTTCTTCCAGAATCTTCTAAAAGAATCTACTTAATTCATGGACAGAACAAATGTAGAGTTTTGTTCTACATATACAAGTCTTTAAATCCCTCTCTTTGACTACCTATTGTATATACTCAAAGTTCTTCTAGATCTAACCAAAGAACTCCCCGTCTAGACTCAAGTCTGGCTTTATCTAGAATCTTCTAAAACAAGTTCTGGATCTCCTAAAGTACTTCTTAGATCTTCTAAGGACTCCCTTATTCTTCTCGACCAACATCAACGTGCCCTTCTTCTACACTCAACTCTAATGATAATGTCTTATAGAACCATAGAGCTTTCTAGAATCAATGCTTTTCCACAAATAAACGTTCACACTTTGCACGTCCTCTAGAATCAAACCTAGAACTCCCACTTCTTTTCGTTTCCTCTAGAATCGTTCTAGAACCTTGAATGTGATTTGGACTTTTCCTAGAACCGTTTCCTCTACACCCAAACTCTTTCTAGAACTAAACCTAGAACCCCCATTTTCCTAGAAACAAGAGAACCTGGTAGCTCCAAGCTGACACCTTCAGGTTTTAATCAAAATGTCTGAACCCTCAGTGCATTTACATGGCAGAGAATTGAAACGGTTCACAGCTGTGGACTTTGTGTTTACATGGGGGGATTTGAATCAGTGTTTCCTACTGTATCGTGAAAAATAAAATAGAAGACAGAAAGTAATTAAATCAAATCTGATACGTGCCAAATATCTACTTTTCCCAAAATGACCTCTCTTTAAAGGAGTTGTGGGCTTGCCTGTGTACATTAATATGACTCAGCAGATTATATTGCAACTATGTGAGAAGTGAATGATAGTGTGACAGTTATTTTACCAAAGAAAAGTAGCAGTGATGGTATTTAGCATGTGGGTGGATGGTTTTTGGTCTGTAATAAGCTTTTGCATGGACCTTCACTTTGGGTTAATATGTTTTTATAAAAGCCAGAAACAAAGTGTACTACTAGACATATTTTGTGAACCATGTTTTATAATGTATCATATAGGTATCTTATTTACCAGCAAATGCAGAGCGAATCTGTTAAAAATAAAGTTGCTTGCTTACATGCATCTGCTATTTGAATTTTCATATGCTGAACGTGATAATAAATTGTTGTTTACCCATTTGATTGATTACCTGAATAGTTATGACTTCAATGAATTGCTCAATCACTGCCTGGCAGCAGGAGAGTGTGCAGAAAGAGTCCCGCTTTGTTATGAATCAGCATAGTTACTTTCACTATCGACAATGCCGGTTTTGTACATAAAAAAGTTACCTTTTCTAAGATGACAGTTGGCCATGAAAATGCACTGGTTTGACATGATTCCTGATTAACACACTACTGCTGGCAGGTGAAAACCATGTAACTCCAAATTAAAATCAAATAATGTACTCAACTCAAACTAAAATACTTCCTCCTATGCACATTTTTTAAAGGCTTATCAATATTTTCATAAGAGCAATAATAACTCACCAGAAGCTGCCATTTTTGGAGGTACAAGGTTTTCCCCTGTAAGCAGAAATACTGAGATGTCTTACATTACATGGCATGTCCTGTACTTGTACATTGTTCCACTTTTGCTATTTCCATTCTGTCTACATATCCAAACGAGCAAAAATATAAATAAACCCACAACAGTGATCCACTCCTCCGTCTCTCTTTCTCTGTGTCAGGAGCTCATGAAGGGACAGAGGGGGCTTGCATGGAGGGGGGATGACCCAGAGGGGTGGAAGAAATACACACACACACACACATCTGTGAACTCAGTCACAACGGTCCAAAAAACATGCACTACTGATTCATCTACATACATACTGCAAAACCAGGATGACACTCAGGGCCAGCGTCTTGCAGCGTATCAACATTTAAAAAATAAGGTCACACTCAAAGTCCTAATTCCAGCATGACACACACAACAGCACCGTCCTCCTCCTAACCCTCTAACAGTGCAGGAGTGGATGCAGAGTTGAAACCTGGTTGCACATAAATAACTGACTGATTGACTGAGCTGACAAAAATGTTGTTTAAATACAAAATAAGAGCATGATCATGCACTTCCAAAGCACAAATTGTTAATTTTAATTCGTAATTGGAGCAATTGGAAGGTACAAGTTAGTAAAAATGAGAGAAAGTTTTATCAAGATGTTCTCCTGTAAGAAATGGAGGCCTCTGTATATTCACATTACACTTCAGTGACATCAAAGCTTGGTAAATGTTTCAGTCAAGTGATTAATAACGACATTCAAAGCAGGTTTGTTGACTCTTGGTGTTCACCGCCTGCCAAATCCTCACTAGTTCCTTGGCAACTGTATTTACAGAGTTAATGTGATGCATTGTGGGTTTGTACCATGCAAAATACTCATAGTTCACTCGTAAAAAAGAAGCAGGGGTCATAGATGAAGTTGTCATTTAACAACGGATCAGATGATTGACAGCTACAAAGTGCAGTCTGAAGAGGAAGTGTTTACTGCTTACTCAGCTCCTCCCCTGTAGCCTGAGGCCTCTCTTTCTCTCTCTGTGTGAATGTCTCGGTCATTCTCTCGCTCCGCCTGTGATAAACAGTCGCTGTCACTGAAGCCCGGCCACCGCTCCAGGAAGTGGTTTTGCCACAGGTGGGTGGAGCAGAGAGGGAAAGAAAGACAAGAAATCGATAGGCTGGGAAAGAGAGATAACCAGGCAGAGGAAACAGACTGGAAGTGGTTGTGTCAACATAGTGCTAGAGTTTGCTTAGGACTTAGTGCAGCTCTCACCCTCCTCTCCTCCCCCTCTCTACCTGTGACCCTGGAGCAGAGAGGTTCAGCCGTCCTCCATGTGTGCCTGGAGAGGGTGGGCCAGCTGGAGCTGTGGCTGCAGGAAGCCCAGAGGAGCCTGGTAGCCAGGGGAGCTGCTGCCGGGGCAACCACCATGCAGGACAGTGTGGAGCAGCAACTCCTCACCTGCCAGGTAAGCCCCGCCCACCAGGAACTAGGTCACTACTACAGGACTTTTCAGGTCAAAAGATATCTGCAGTGAGTTAGAATTAGTCTGACAACAATATGAATATTTTAAGCTTAATTTTCAGGTGGAAAGATGTATGACCTGCAGTTTACTAAATCAATGGTCCCTAGGCTGTAACCAATAAGAGGTAGAATAGAAGAATATTAAAATAAACAACTTCTTGGTCAAAATCTTAATATTTGCTATATTTGTTAGAATATCAGAGGGCTCAAAATGAATCGGTGTCTACTTAAGAACCTTTGCAACCAAAGAGATTTTTATATATATATATGTGAAATATTCAGAGGAGTAAAGAAATAGATTGTATAGTAATTTACTAAATTAAAATAACAAAATTGTAAATATATATGTGCTTGTCATGTTGAAATAGGAGAGGATCTTTCCCAAACTCGCACCACATAATTATAAAAACACTATATCACCGTATGACCAAAAGTACTCTGAATTATCTGTACATTCTTCTGGCCTTTTTATAATCTCAAATCTCTTGCAGTTGAGTCCAAAATGACGTTTTTCCTGCTGGATTTAATTAGTTTGCCTTAATGTCATGCAAAACACCAAAAATGAAAGATCACTTTTATTTTTGAAATGTCTTGAAACCAGAAACGTCCACATTCATTATTTTGATCATCTCTTCCCCAGGCTTCATTTACAGAAACACTGATTCAGACTCAAGTTACGAACTCAGAAGTAAAAAAACTAGCTTTTCATGTCAGCACTTTAAGTCGGAGCTCATAATCCTGCGTCTGTTTGGCCTAAGAATAGATGCAATGATATGTCACTGGTCGCGTCATGGGACTCTACACACATTTCAAATTGCACAATGCCGTTTCAAGAGGAAATATGACGCATGAGTAATTTCCAAATCATTGCTGACTATTTCAGATCTTGCAAAATGTTATAAAAACTACGAGCTGATGATGTTTTAGCAGCTCAGAGGTTAACATGTTAATCATGTATGATCCTGGAACACTTCTGGTTCTGTAGGTAAAGCTTAATGTTGGTTTATTTGTTTACCACATGTCATACACAAATGCATTTCAAAGTGCTTTACACACAGTTGAAAAATAAAAATGAAAATAAGGCAATTCATAAAAGACAATGTGCTGGAGGAGTCAAAGTAAAGTCAGTCATTTGAACTTCTGTGAGTGTAATATGTCTGGAAGCTTCCTCCAGCAGTCTGATGTTATAGATTTGACCCAAAGGTTAGTGGTCAGCGTATGTTATTATATTTCATTACTGATAACATAATAAAGCAGACATGTATTACTTACATGTTTAAATACAGTTTGAACTTAATTAGGTTTCATCATTTTATTCAGAATTTTAGCAATTAATCAATACTTATTTCTATGCAAACTACTAATACTTACATTGCTTTATCTCTGCTGGTAAATGAAAGACATTCAAATGAGGACTGCTGGAGAAAGTGAAAGAACAGCCGTCTCACTAAACATCAACTCAAAGCGTCACATTCAAACATCAAACATTTTTACAGCGTAAATATGTACTGTGGCTGTCTCACTGTTTGTACAGTCTTAGATATATGGAGCAGTAATGTGTTAGAGGGCAAAGAAAACAAATGATTTGTAAAGAGTTCACTTTACAAACACTTAATGCCGGCTGCTGGTATTTGCATTGAGGGCGCGGTTTGGCTGGATGTCAGAAATCAACCAATCAAATGTTTTAGTTTCAAACTCTCCCTGACGACCAAACAAACACATGAAAACATGCTGCAGCAGACAGCAGCTGTTACAGCTCACTGTAGACTAATTAACTGTTTTTTATTGTCAATTTATATCGGATATTTACGGAAGAGGATTAGGGCCACATGTTACATTTTTATTGAGATCTGACTTTATTCTCAGAATTCTGACATTAATCTCATAACTAAAAAAAGTATCACTTTGGGTCAGATCTGAAAATAATTTCACATGTGGCCCTCATCCTTTTACGTAGATATCGGGCACAGCCAGTAAACATATTTGTGCTGTTCTGTGAAAAAAAGGATGATTAAATGTACTAAAAACTTGGTGAAAGACTTCAGTTCATTGTGGATATTTGAATCTGAATGTTATATATATAATGGTTTGCAGTCTAGAGTCCCGCCCTCACAGGCTTCACTATTGTGTGTTCATTCAAAGCATTGGAAGGTATTTTCCTCCCAGGATTCACTCCCTGCTGACCCAGAGAGTGTAACTCGAGCCTCCATTAAAGATTCAGAGGTTGAACACGTCACATGTCACGTTTGAATGAAGCATTGTGGGCCAACAAACAGCAACTAGTGAGATCCTGTCTGCCATTCAAATTCACTAAAGAGCCTCGATCCCAGAGACTGACCCTGACCCTAACTTAAACATTATGAACCTTTGTGCTGCATCATCACCTAACATCAGATCCATCTACATAAAAACTCTCAAACTGAAGCTATTTAAACCTCATTATCTTACAGAGGAAATAAAACCCACTATGCCAATTGATGTTATATTTCATTTCCCCCCTGCTTAGCACATCAGTCCTTCTTAATATGATCAATGATTCACGTGTGTGTGTGTGTGTGTGTGTGTGTGTGTGTGTGTGTGTGTGTGTGTGTGTGTGTGTGTGTGTGTGTGTGTGTGTGTGTGTGTGTGTGTGTGTGTGTGTGTGTGTGTGTGTGTGTGTGTGTGTGTGTGTGTGTGTGTGTGTGTGTGTGTGTGTGTTACTGTACAGGACATGTTCCTGGAGATCGAGCGGAGGGTCTCCAGCATGGCGGCTCTCGGTCCGGCGGCTGACCAGCAGCAGCAGGACGAGGCAGCCGAGCTGCTCTCCTCCAAACTGGAGCTCCTGAAGGCCAACCTGGTGTCCTTCCAGCAGCTTCTGCAGGACAGACAGGGAGAGGAGAAGACCCTCACACACAATGAGACACAGGGACAGGTACAAGCTATATGTAGGAGTTGAGTATGTGAGTATATGTTAAGTTAGGTAATCTTTTATGTTGATGCATTTTCTTCAATATAATCATTCCCACCAAACACACGTCGAATTATTAGGATCAATCGTATTCCTATTTCTCCTTCATTTCTCATCTTTATTTAGCTTACAGGATTAAACAAATGTGACAGTGTGGAGGTGTGTCTGCTGTCAGACAGTTCACGTGTGCCAAAGTCACTCCCTGATAATTATTAAGGCTCACAGTCCTGTCTGTAATCGCTCTAGCAGGTCTGTTTAGTTTCATACCTGCAAGTCACAAATCTTAGTAAGCAAATCAAAAGTCACTTAAGTCTTAGCGCTGCAAGTCTACTTCTACTGTGTTTAATATTTTTTACATAACTGTGACTGAGGACAGCCTTTCACTATGGTAGCAATGTGTGATTGTTCCAGCTTGAACCACGTCAAAACTGGACCTAAACATAAAACAAAACTGATTTTAAATTGATGATTTGAACTGATATTTCTTCACTTCTTCAATCCACCAAAGGCTGTAAAACATGCTTGTGGTGTTGATCTTTTTAAATTGTTCCTCCCTGTGTAACTATCCTCTCAGAAGTCAGCAGCTCAGTCAGAGCGCCACCTGGAGTCCAGGCTGCAGCGCAGCAGCAGTGTTCAGGAGATCTTCTCCTCTCCCAGAAACAAACTGCTCCGACAGAGCAGCCTGCAGCAGCAGAAGGTACTGATTTACTGATGGAAGGTTTTACTGAAGTATATAACCATACATCAAGTTCATATTTTGAATATAACTAATATCAGCCACTTTAGACATCAAATGCTTAACTGAAGTCTGAAATCCTCAGTAAAAAACATGTTACTAACTCAGTCCATTGTATTAGAAGTGGATGAGATCTTAAAAAGACAATATTAACCACTTTCTAAAAGTAAACCGGTACATTGATTGATATTGAATGATATGTTGGTGGTAAATGGGTTTCCTTTTTCATTTGAATCATTAATATTCATTTCAGGTTGCTCTGGAATTCAGTCAGCAAAGCAAGCCCAAAATAAATAAAAGTTATAACTGTTGTGTTGACAAAACAAAAAAAGTAGCTAGAAGCAGTAAATAACCGTAATGTTTGTGTTTACTGTTCTGCACATCTCACTCTATCCTCTCTGTGTGCAGGAGTTGGAGCAGCAGCTGACGGAGCAGAGAGGTCTGACCCAGGCCATCGCCCTGCAGGGCGGCAGAGGACGGCTCCACAGCCCGGACACAGAGGACCAGAGCCCGCTGTCACCACGGTAACAACCTGACCATCACTCTGTTATTTATGTGATCGGAATATATATGTACAGCACATAGTGTGTGGGATATGATTTATTTCTATTATGTCCTACACAATAATACTATTTCAGTTATTATTCTTTTGGGCTTTTTATTGAGAATCAAACATACTTTTTTTCAGTGATTCAGTTATTATCAGTACCTGTTAAACAAAAGGACAGAGTAAGGCTGCAGTAGATTTAAAAAAAGAATAAAACGAGGAGAATGTATTATTTAAATGAAATGTTTGCCATTTTGAATTATTTAATTTAATTTATCCGATAATTCAATGAGTTTTTAGGTTGATTTGCCAATAATGAAAGAGAAATAGATGAGATTCTCAACAACAATAATACAAAAAAACAAATACAGACAGAAGAACACAAAGAAAGCAGGATGAAAAACAGATATGAAAGAAAGAGAGAAAGTAAGTATTAAGTGTTATTAGGTGTGAACTCTCTCCTCTTCCCCCCTGCAGGTGGCCTCCTGCTGGGTCTGCTGTGCACGAGGACGCGGCTCACAGGAAGTGGGACGGCCTTCACAGCCAGCTGCTTTCTCTGGCGGAGAGCTGGCTGCTTCCCCCTTCAGAGGTATGGCCTTCATCGTCAGCCTTCTGCTTGATTATCACTTTCAAATACGGAAAAGAAGAAAAATGTGTGTTCTCGCCGCGCTTGATTATCACCTTCTTTGAGCTGAAGGCACTTAGTTGTCTTTTTGTCACTATGGGGAGTCCTGCAGGGCTTCATAAGAGTCGTGTGTGTCTCCTACTTCTGATGTCTCTCTCTCTCCCCCCCCCCCCATCTCTCCTCCTCTCTGAAGGTGACAGACTCATCTACGAGGCACATTGATGGAACAGCAGGACGCATAATTGGCACACAAACCCTGAAAGAGCTCCAAACTCACATCAGCCAACTGAGAGAGCTGGGACTCACAGCGACAGAAACTCTGAGTCAGGTACAGGCTCCTTATGGCTGTTTATCACAGAATATACAGGGTGTCGGGACATGTGACCTCTGATACTACACATGGCTATAACATTTCAATGTCTTTTCACACGTTAGTGACCCCTCTCTATTGTATGATACTGAATGGAGGGGTCATAATCCTAAGGAGTCGGGACCTTTATTGTAAACCATATCTGTTTTGGAAGATAAGGAATATAACATTAACCATATGTATCAGCTATCCTGACCTATAGTTCAATATTAATATGATTTTTTTGATATTCTACTGTGATTTAAAATGATAGAGGTGTGTTAAGGTCAATTGCAGATTTGTAAAGAAACTGAGATTGCCATACTTTACTAAAAAAAGATTTAAATGTGCTTTATACTGGAAAATAGGGACTAAGCACATTTAAACAATTTTTTATCTTTTTAATATATACTTATTTTGTAAACTCACATACTGTAATAAGTGATGGATAGTAAAGGCAACAAAACAAACTTGAATCAACCTCAGATACCCCTCTGATAAAAGCAAGGAAAGAAAGCAATTGTGTATACAAATAAATGTCACCTTTTAATTTGAAATGTTGTTATTGAAAAGGAAAATGGAATGCCAGGCATGATGATTTTTCATCTCTCACCACAGGACACACATTTTGACATCACACTTAACAAAATAAGAGCAGGGAACAACAAACGTGAAAGACAGCCAGTGAGAGAGGAGTGATGCCAGAGTGATGAAAAATATCATACAGCCTCCACCTCCTGGTTAATAATAGCATCCGACTCTAAATGCATCACAACAACAGTCAAAGTAGTCAACAACATGTTCATCTAACTGAATAAAAACTACACATGGTATTCTCCTTTTTTTGTGAATTCTTTATGAATGTTCCCATGTACCAACACAGTGTCAACAGAACATACACCCTGAATGTGAGAAACAAAAGAATGGCTAAGAAGTTTATCATAAAAGTCATATCATATTTGACCCATACAGGTGCAGGAGAGTACAGCAACGATACAGGGATCATGAGAGAAATAAATCTTGCTCTAAAACCATATCTTAAATTTGTCTCACCCCAGGCCTCCTCGGTGGACGGCTCCCATGAGACGCTGGACGAGGGTTTGTTTCATTTGCTGCACGGAGCGTCCCTGTCCCTGTCCTCCTTCAACAACCTGCTGCACTCACCTGCTGGGACGACACATGAAGAAGACACTCAGCTGAGGCTGCTGCAGCTGCAGGTAACATAAGATTAAGATAAGATGGACCTTTATTAATCCCGTGGGGAAATGCAATAGTTTAAACAGCAACAGGGTAAGATTGAAAAACAGGACAGCACAGATTCACACAAGATTACATATTAATACATATTAAATATTAGGTAGGACTCTCTTCAACACACATTCAAACAGGGATCAATCAATTAGGCTTTCTCTCATTTAAAATGTGTTGCTGCCCTTAATAGTCGAGTGGAGGTGGTATTGGACTCAGTCTATTCGTATTTATTTTGTGTTTATTTATGCTGAAAGACTATATGAAGAAATGTACGAGCATATCTGCTACTCACAATATTTAGAGTGGTGGATATGCATTTGCATGAGTCAAAGAGACTTTGAGTTTGACTAAGACTAAAAGTGAAGTCAATACTTGAAAGAACTGAATGATAAGTTATTATAAATGCAAAACATTCACATTTTATTTCAAATTCGAAGTAGGAAACAAAGTCAGATATAAGACCCTGCATCTCTTATTCAGCTCAGCCTCATCTTCAGTAAAGAAGAAACTGATATTTTTTTGGGTCAGTTTAGGATTCCTTTACTTCTACCCATCAATCATTTTGTTTGTGGTTTTAAGGTCTTTTATGCCCAAAAAGGCTGAATCAAAAATGAAAATCTGCAGCATTTATAAAAACAATATCTGAAAAGACCTAAACTGCCCTCTTCACTGGACACAAACGTGTTCCAGCTTATGATTATAATGCAGACTCACTAATAAACCTCCCTTGTATTTCATGCCAGAGCCTGTCAGCAGCGCTAGCTTCCCTTGGCAGTGAGCTGTCCTCTCAGGGTCAGAGGTCAGCCGTGTGCTGGGGTCAGAGCGCGGTCACCAGTGTGTGGAGGCTCTGTGCAGAGTGCTGTGTGTGGTGCAGGCTGCTCTGAGCAGCAGAGAGCAGCAGCTCACACACCTGCAGGAGGAGGCGGCCCAGCAACAGGTCAGACATCAGCACTAACTCTTATTATCAGTGAAGGTCAAACCAAAAGACACTCATATACTCTGCAGTATTTCAATTAAAAGATCTTATTTATATCTTAACTGTATTAGTGTTTATAATCTGTGTCCTACTATCTTTTTTTGTCAAAACTCACCTCCTCTTGCACATTATCTAACACATGTATATTACCAGTACTGTTTAAATATAACTTTTTAAATGCAAAAGAAAATAACCTTGTTTATTGAAATAAAACCCTTGTTTGCATGCAGTTTAAAGGATCAGTGATGTGTGTTTAACCGACAGATACAACTGAATGAGTTGCATGCAGCCTTCACTTCTAACCAGGCGACGGTTCACCAAATAATTCATGAATTCAATGGATCTCCGGGCCTTAACAAACAAATGCAGGTACTGTTTCCATGGAGATATTTTGAGTTTAACAAGCTACTCGTAATCTTTCTGATGTTTGATTGTTCTTAAAGATGCAGTGGTTGTTTGATTGATAACAAAATTGACAATTTTATTAATCAGTTAATTGTATTAATTATAATTATTATTTCATTTTAATCATTTATCTAGCATCTCAAATATTTTACTTTTCTGTGTTTTATATTATAATGAATTGAACATGTTGGGTTTTTGGCTTCTGGTCGGATGAAAAAGACATAAAAAGATCTCAGAAATTATTTATTAATGTATTTGTGTCAGACAAGAGATTTAAAACGTTTCTAAGTCGACATCATAACGTTTTTATTTGTCAGGCTGTGGTTCAGATGCAGGAGTCTCTGCAGCAGCAGGTGGAGCAGGTGAGCTCCCTGATGGAGGAGGCACACCAACACCACCTGCCTGCCTCCCTCATCCAGCAGGCCTCACAGCTTCAGGTATGAAAGCTGCTGTGTCATGTCAAATTTAACCAAGTCTGCTTTGTGTGAACACATTTTGGAATCCTACCTTCTCAATATCAAACTAATTAAGTTGTCATTCAGTTGCCACTAACATATTTTGTTTTGTTTTTTCCTGTATGTGCAGGATGAGCTGGACACTTCTCTAGGTGGTGTTCGCTCGCGCTGTGAGGAGCTGAAGCACAGTGTGGAGCTGCAGCAGCAGTATGAGCGTCTGGTCCTCAGCCTGCAGGAGCTGCTAGTTCTGGGCCCTGAACGCCTCGCGCAGCAGCCTGACGCAGAGCTCTGCGACAGAGCTCATCTACAGCAGCAGCTCAGCAGCCATACGGTGGGATACACAAGGAAATTCCGTTCAAAGAGCTTTGGTGTATAACCATTTTTTAATTATTTTTGACGTTACTTTGTTTTCAGAAGTTCTTCCAGTTTCTGGGCCATCACTTTAGGATCCTGCAGAACCTGACCCACAGAGTCCCAGAGAGCATCCTCCAGAGGTGGCAGGGTGTGGTGATGGGCCTGCAGGTGGAGGTAGCCCGGCTGCAGCAGCAAGGACTGGACCAAGGGACCAGGATGCAGGAGACATTACAGGTAGGGAAATAATTATGAAATACAGCAATGAAAGGATTATCTAAACATTAACAAAGTATCCTCTCACAGAGCTGCTGCCATGGCTGTAGACTCTTAGTTATTGTGGCTTTGAATTAAGAAGGTTATAGGAAGCAACATTGATTTTTTAATGCAAGTACATTAATATGACATAGTATAGTACTCATTCCCAAAAAATCTATCAGCAAAAAGATGTCTGTCTATCTAAAGATCATTCAGGTAAATAGTGCCTTACATTAGTTTCATAAATGTATTTTGCCTCGAAATGTGTTTTAATAATATCAATATATACACCTTGTGTTAAGAGGGCTTCCGTAACAAAATGTTATGACTTGGATGGATTGTAATCATGCAACAGTTAATTCAACCCATACTTATAACAAATAGAAATGTCATAGGAAAATAATCACATTGATGTTAATAAACAATTTTCCTGCACTTCATCATTTCTCCATCTGTCTCAGATGTGGTCGCAGTGGGAGGAGGACAGAGCCTTGTCAGACTCCCTGCTGAGTCCCATTGAAAGTTCATCTATCAAGATGCACAAGGAGGGTAATTCAGAGGAGCGGATATCAGAGAAACTCTCAGTCTACCAGGTAATTTTTATGAATAAATGTGTTCTTTCTGACCGTCGGCGGTAATTGAAATGTACCAACAAGCAGCCGTCTCGAAAACCGAGCGCATTTCGCAATGTTCCGTTCTGCTCATATAGAGAATATTTTGGCGCGCTCTCCATGATGTACTTTGTGCATTGCACTCAAAAACCTAATTGGCTCCATTACATACAAGCGAAAGGTTGTTTTCTGTAGGGTTACATGATGTTCTTTGGTTTTGCTGTAAGTTATTAGCCGAGTCACAACCTCCAAATAACATTCATTTTGGTTAATATTCCTTGTTGCCCTGCTGTAGGATTGGAAATGTGTCTTTTATCCATCTGAAATCAGATCCAGGCTAGCTGTTTCCCCAGCTCCCAGTATATATGCTAAGCTAAGCTAACCCCCTGCTTAACATTCAATGTATAGGCTTTATTGTCAAATTCACAACAGCTAGCTTCATTTAATAGCTTTTGGCAATGAAAACCTCAAAGGGTTAAGGCTTCTCCAACAATTCAACATACACCATACTTAAGAAATAAGAAGAAATAAACATATTGCAAGAAGAGATATATATATAAAATAGTACGAGAGTAAAAAGAATGCAACATTAAATACTGTAGTACTTTTACTTTGTGTAGTACTGGCTGTGTACTGAACAAACATACGTGATAATGATAGTGATCTTACTCTGAGTAAAAGCGATTAAGTGTTAATAAAGTTTTGTGTTTTTCAAAGGACCTGCATGGCGCTCTGCAGGAGAACAAGGCGCGGTTCAGTCGGATGCTGGAGGCGGGGCTCCGGCTGCAGGAGGCGGGCTGCAGAGGAGTGGGAGTGGCCAACAGCAAACTGGAGGCAAGATGGAGAGCACTTCACAAGAAGGTGGAGCACCAACGCACAAATGTAGACAAGAAGAGGAAGCTAAGGAGCAGGTGAGAGAGAGAAAACATGTAGTTGTTTAGACTTAACAAGTTTTATCAAGTATTAACAGTATCAAATATTTTCGAAAGCTTGAAATGTTGAAATTCCATATTTTTGAGTGGTTGGAATATCTTTATACTTTCATAATATTTAGTTTTTTTAACTGGTGGATTTTATGATACAAAGTACTGAAAAAAATGTTTTCTTTGTAAAATGTGCGTAGCATCAATCAAAAAGCACAAGAAGGTTTTACATCTATATATATTAATTATGTATTGATATATATATTTTTCAATAACAGATATGCAGATGACCCATGTCGAATTGTTAATCAAAATGTGTTATTTCCCACCAATAACCAGGTTTCTTCGTGACTCTGCTGTACTGGCTGACTGGGTGGGCGGGGCCAGAGAGATGATTGACAGATGTCAGCTCTCTGTGTCAGCAGAGGAGGAGATGGATGTTGAACAGAGGCGTGATCACTACTTCCAGTTTGTGGTGAGCACACAACACTCACTCGTTGTAAATAACAAAGACGCGCAAAAATAAAACCTGCTCAATTTCATTTTAACATGTAGACTTTAGTTAAATTAATTAATGTTATTTTTAATTTTATGTCACAAACGTTTTTATTGCAATATACAATAAATAACATCAGGTTCAAGCAGGTTAATATTTAAAGTCTGTCCACATAGCCTTTTATCGAATTAAAGCTTCTAGTTTTTATGTCTGTAGACCTAAAGTGGGGAAATGTACCAATTACTTGAAATAAACAGAGTTTATGTGTCTGAAAAGGGAGTAAATCATATGTTGCTAACAACCCTACACCACAAATAAATTGTATTAAGTTGATGATTGCCATAGAAAACAAAATAACATGATAGTTATTTTTTAGGTTTTGACCAAAGGCATGGAAGCAAAGTCTGGACTGAAGGTGGCTGTGAACGGAGCAGGAACCCAGCTGCTGCAGATGAGGGAGGAAGAGGATGGAGACTTAGAAATAAATCTAGAGGACAAAGACACATCAGACCCAGATCTCTGCTCCATCAACGCTCAGCTCAGACAGATGGAGCTGGACTGGTCCCGCCTCCTGGCCGATGTTCCTGTCACCCAACAAGCTCTGCATAAGGTGAGGAGACTCCCAACTTCCATACCAATTATGTAAATATAAAGAAAAGGATGTGGATTTTGGCCTATCCTTATCTTGTTCAGTATTTTTGTATTTTCAACAGTTATAAGATGATACAATACAAAGGCACACACTTAAGAGAAAACATACAAGAAGCAACTGAACAAAAATAAACATTGACACAAAAAAAGGTGTAAACAGCAGGAGCAGGCATTTGCAAAATAAGTTACCTCAAAAACACTAAACCATTCCTCTTTTGTGTTAAAGGTCCCATGTCATGCTTTTCCGGTTACTACCCGTCCCCTTGTTTGTTATGAAGGTTTTTATGCATGTAAACGGTCTGCAGAGTCACAAACCCTCAAAGTACACCCTGTAGCGAGTAAAACTCTAACACAGAAAAGACCTGTCTGTGCTGCCCCAGAACGCCTCATTGGAGATTTCTTTTCTTTCTTGCTGGGTACAGTGACGGGACCATACCCAAATGGACCAATCCGTGGAGCTCCTCACACACACACACTCTCAGCGGCGAAACTGTGACGCGCTGGGGGGGTGCTAGTGGAGCCTCGCAGCGGCGAAACTGTGGCACGCTTACACTGTAGGTGCGCCGCGTTTGGGGGTGCTAGTGGAGCCTCGCAGATGGGGGTGCTGCAGCCCCCTTAGCACCCCCCCTTCCCGCGTCCATGGTGCTCAGTTCGAGTTCAGGCTGAGTTTCGCAGACTCCACGCAGCAACCAGGAAACAACACCAGTAATAGAGCTCACACTGTCCCCTCCTCACAGCAGAGAGCCGCGCAACGTCCCGCCAACACGGCACCCAGACCCCACGCAGTATTCTCATCTGTTTGTCATTACTGGTGTCCTTTTCTGGTTGCTAACGCCATTGTAACACATAATCACTGATGTTCCGCTGTAACTGTGGTGGACTCATCAGAACAGAGTGGGCGAGCTGACCAATCAGAGCACACTGGGCTCACAGGGAGGGGGGGGGGCAGGAGCTCCAACAAGCCGTTTAGGACAGAGAGTGAATTCACATACAGAGATGCTGTATGAGAAACCAATGTGAGTTTGGAAAATTGCACAATGTAAATCTATTCTAGTAGACCTCAACAATGGAATTATGATCAGTAGAAATGGCCATGACATGGGACCTTTAAATGCTATTGACGTCCAGTCTCTATCAAACTTACCAAGAGTATCTTGGTAAGTATCTTGGTACACATGTGACAACCTCAATATCAAAATGGACATCAGCTTTATTTTCAAACCATGCTAAAATATCTTAGCCTATCCTACTTAATATTTATAGAATCTTATTGTAATTCCTTATGTGTTTCTTAATGTCAAAACGTGTTAAATGTGGTTCTCAGTGCCCACATGTACAGAGTTTGATATTTCGAAAGCCACACTGCAGTAGTCCTGTCACCAATTACTTTTAAAAGTTCCCCCCGAGCAGCACAATGCCAGCCTGAGGACTCTTCTCTGCTTATTGGTGTGAAAACTATTCCCCCCTCCAGCTTTTCTGTCTGTCTGAAACTGCAAAATCTTCTTCCATCCTCTCCTCGGCTTCATCCTTTCTGTCCCATCTTCCTAGCCTCCTCTCATCTCTCCTCTCTTCCTTTCCCTCTCATCTCCTCTCCCTGCTGTTCGTATTATCTTCCATTACTCTATTTTCTCCCCCTCTCCTCAGTTTTTGTCAACTCTTCTCATTCAGTTTGACTTTTTCTCTCCCCTCCCTCTGCTGTTTTGCCCTCTGCTCACCCTGTTTTCGAGATTGATTCTAAGATTGTTTTTGAAGGCTTATTTCAGGTGAACACATTTGATTTGTTTCTCACAAATGAGCAAATGTATACACAATTTAAAACAAGTACTTACTTACTTTCTGTACTTACATATGCATGAAAAAATAAAAATACTTCACAAAAAACACATATTCAGTGTATATATATCTTACCAAAATGTGAAATTCTGGACTACCTGAATTTTTATTGGCTTTTTGAGGACTACGAAAGGTTAATAATCTCAATGTCTTGAAGGTCAGATGACTGAAACAGTGAATAAAATAAAGCAAACTTACCAGTTGTGTTTGTAGTCTGAGTAAGTAGTGTTGTAACTGTTTGACATCAATGAAGTCATCACTCCTCCTCTATCTCCTCTTTCCTCTTCCCTCTCCTCCTCCTCCTCCTCTTCCTCCTCAGCGATGGATGCAGATGTTGACCCAGCAGGAGGCCCTGTCTGACCTGCAGGCCTGGCTTCTTTCTGCTGAGTCACAGCTGGAGGAGCATCGCAGCAGGATCACAAAAACCTCCCCCAACACTGATCGGAGTCAGCTCCTGAAACACTGCAAGGTAAAGAAGTGCTGAAGCATGCACTGCCACAAATGTCCCGATTCCTGACGTGTTTTCATCCTGTAGTAGTGAATAGTTTTTAGTGCATTCATTTAACTTCTCTACTAAAGATAGAATTGTGATTAGTTGTGTATCTAGTTGATTGACTCTCTCTCCCTCTATGGCATTTTCCTCAGGAGTGTCAGACAGAAATGTCGGCCCATCACGCCACACTGGACTTTGTGAGCCAGCCGCGACAGACCTGCAGTTCCGATGAGGGCCAGAGGGGGCGCTATGAACACAACCTGTTTGCAGAGGAGCAGGGTCGTCTCAACCATCAGTGGCTCAGTCTGCAGGGAACTCTGCAATCTCAGGTCAGAAAGCAAACAACAAATCAGAGATACTTATTTTGTTTTTCTCATATGTTCAATTGCATCACATGGTGTTTTTCAGTGGGTAAGGTTTTAATGGGATTGGATCTGCTGACATGCAAGCTCAGCGGTGGTGATGATTCACCCATAGCACTTTCAGGCTTCTAATATATGTTGGTTAAAAGTTGAGGATAAAATTAGGTTTTATTCTGGGAAATTGTAGATTGAATAAACACATCTGACTCATGGTCCACTTACAAGTAATTTTTTGTATGGAGCTTTCCACCATATCACATTTTAGGCTGCATGTAAATGGATTTAATCACTTTCCTTTGGGGACATGGTAAAAGCATATTAGTTGTAGCAAACATTTTCCTTTTTACCACCAACGTTAACTAAGTTTTCACTTTTTTAAATGTATTATCTAATATGTTTGACCTGATGTTGTTTATGGTGATCAGATCCAGAAGTTGGAGCAGGAGCTGAGGAGCAGGTTGGAGCATGAGGCCCACCTGCAGCAGATCAACAGCTGGATCACAGATCAGATCCTCTGGATGAAGTCTGCTCAGATGCCCAGCAGCCAGACGGAGCTGCTCCAGAGCATCAGCACCTGCCAGGTCAGAGGTCACATCTGCACTATGAATCAAGCACCTGTAGAAAATGTGCCTTTTCAGGATTTGGAAAGTCATAAAGCTTAAAGTCTTCTCCACGGAAATAATTTGTTTTCCTCTTTGTTTTCTCTGTGTTTCAGGATCTTGAGGAGAAGATCAGGCAGAGGTGTGAAGCTCTTCAGGAGATGAGAGGCAAACTTGATGGAGGAGAAAACAGCAGCTGTGATTTAATGTCTAAAACAGATACATCCATCCAGGCCTGTGCAGCTCTCACACAACAGGTGAATGAGTGAGGAAATGAAGATGTGGAAATAGTTTTGGTTGTAGAGCAAAAAATAATAACAATTAAAAAAGGTATTTACACAGCGATTCTAAAAGCAAATTCACTAAGCGCCTTACATTGTTAAAATGTCTTAAACTATTATAAAATAAATAAAAACAACAACAGAAAAGATAAAAAAAAAGTAGAAAATATAAAGACTGCATTTAGCAAAAACCTTAAAGAAAAAGCTTCAGGTTTTGTTGTTGTGTGACCTCTCGTTGGATGACTTTTATCTTGCCTAATTACCATCAGCAAAATGAATACAAACCATGATACATAGCATCAATAGTAACAATTATGCCAAATGTATTCATACTTTAATAAACTATTGGGCTTTGGGTAGGAATGTTGTGAGGTCATTTTTGCCAGCTTTATCTTAAATATATATTGTTTGGTCTTTGTCGTCTGGTTTTGTCTTTTTCTCCCGATAATTAAACATCCTGTCTGGTCACTAACAGCATGACTCAGTCAAACAGAGGCTGGTTGAGGCGCAGCAGCTGTGGGATTGTGTGGAGAAGCAGCTGAAGCAGATGAGGCTGAAAACAGTGAGAAGGTCTCAGACTCTTGAGTATCACAGCAGCCCTCAGCTCTGCCTGCAGGCACACAGAGATCTGCATGGAAAGCTGCAGGTAGGACTGCTCCTCATCACAAATATTGTATTCACCCCATGCAACTTTTGCTACATGTAGAGAATGCGAAAAGGCTCTATGGTTTCTGAATCAAATGTGCAGGAAGAACATCATTTATTTTGGAACAACTGATAATTGAATGCTGTTTTTATGGTTGGAAGCAGCTTCTTCATGAGGAGACAGCAGCTTCAGAGGCAGAGTGGGACAGATTAAATCAAAGCGTCTCCTCCCTCAAAGACATCATCTCTCCTACTGCTGAGACTCTCCTCACACAGCAGCTGGACAGACAGAGGCACAGGTGAGACCCACACACACTCACAAAACACACAGACAAATGATACACTTAGTCATGCGTTTACTTGCGCCATTGTATTACTTGCACTATTTACTACCTTATTTATTTTAAGACCTTAGTGTATATTGCTCTGTTGGCGGGGCCTGGGACTTCAGATTTCCATGCAAACAACTACTCTGTAGATTTTGAGCATATGACAATAAAACCTTTGATATTTTAATTTTTTGAATTACACAGTAACTCTCTTTATTAAATCCATCCTCCTCTTGTCCTCTAGTTGGACAGAATCGTCCAGAGCGTTGGACCAGCAGGTCCAGAGGGGTCAGGACGTCCTGCAGCTGTGGGAGGTGTACGCCCTGCCGGCTGCGTCTCTCTCCGCCCGGCTGCAGACGCTGCAGAGCGATGTCAGCTCAGCACTGAGCGGAGCGCCTGGAGAACATGACACTGTGGAGCAGCTCACTGTCAGGGTTCACAACGCTCAGGTGAGGAAATAAATAAATAACACAAACAAATATTTCAGAGCTTCACAGGAAGTGAAATCAGAATCAGAACACTTAATATAAAAATGTTTAGTATGATTTCTAAGTTTACTTGTGCCAAGTTAATATAAAACATTTCCCTGTTTTTGAAGGAATACCTAAATCTTACCTAAATCTGTTTTTGTTCTGCGCTCCAGAGTCTCCTGGAGAGGACAGACTCTCTGCAGTCCGACCTGGAGGGGGTGCTGAAGGTCTCCAAGGACCTCACTGGTCACCTGGACCCTTTAGCTGCCAGTCTGGTCCAATCAGAGAGCCGCTTGTTGGCACGTGGAGTTCAGCAGCTCAGCCAGATGGCGACGAGGAAGCTGGGTCAGCTGCAGGTACAACTCGCTGATTCACTGAGTGTGTTTATGGGATTGGATTAAGTTATTTTGGATTTGTTGTGTCCTAGGTGACTCAGACAACTGTACACAGTGATACTGAAGCAAAGAAACATTTTACCTGAGGAAAATTATTGATATGAGCTGTCAGATTAAAAAAGGCTCAGGTAATTAACATTTGTATGTAAACAAACCCAAATATAAGCCTTTTACTGTTACATGCTGCTGATTTTTGTGGCTTTTTAATCATTTACAATGCATAACTGATACGTTTTTGCTCATCCAAACTTATTTAATTCAAAATATTGTTTAGAAAAAGTTAAAATACATTTCTTATGCTCTAGTAGATACTTTTGGATATGCTCTATGATGCAGGCGCTTTTCCAGAGTACTGCATAACTTGTGTGTTGTGTAACCTGCCACCTGTTTGCACTAAGTATCAGAGTGACCTATAAATTAAGACCCAGTAGGCTGTGAGTCATGTGTCATGTTTCCGTGCAGGAGGAGCTTCAGCGGCTGCAGGAGTTTGAAAGCGTCCTGAAGTCTCTGGAGGGAAACCTGCAGCTCTGGCAGGAGCGACTGCAGGATGTGAGTCCCACCGCAGACCAGGTGAGAGAAAATGTACTGAGTTTAGGATGATTGTACTACTGCTTCTTCCTCTCTGTTTTAATCCTACAAAGATGTCTTGAATTGTTATTGTGATAAACATACTGAAGCTGGTTTTTGGACTAGTTTCCAAAGGTCTGGACCTTTAAGGACACTTAAAGCTATAAATAATAGGTTTATCTACACCTGAGAAATTTTCCAAACCACGAGTCAAAAACTAAATATATTAGAAGATTAGATGTGGACAGAAGATCACAGAACAAGTTTAAAGCATGAAGTATTTCTCAGCTGTAATGTCATGCATGCAGTAGTTCAGACTTTGTGATCTGAGCTGCCACCATGTGTTTCCAGTCTGGTCTCCTCGAGCTGAGCGGCCTGTCAGCTGATCTGGACGTACTGAATGAGCAGAGCTGCAGCCTGACGGTCGGAGATGCTGCAGCGCGCCGCCTGCAACGCCTCAACAATCGCTGGACCGAAACCTCCGCCCGAGCTGAGGAGACCTGCAGGTAAGTTATAGTTTATCTCATGTACCAAAAGGTATGATTTTACTATGCCTTTGTAGTAACACATCTGGATATTTAATAGTGAGATTGATTTTATGATTACTTGCCCTGTTGCTAACACTAAAAACACACTCTGTGATCCTACACTTTGTACCAGAACTATCATCAGACGCTCAGCATATACTCCAAATAACATAGATCTTTATAAATACTTTGTTCAACACCTTATTGTCATGCTATATAAGTGAAATCACAAAATCCTTTTAAGGTTTGATTCAAAATGTGAGAGTAAAAGAAGTACAAAATAAAAACATTTAAGGACAGATTTTGACCCCATTAAACTCTAAATTCATGTTGTACATGAAAGAAATGTAGTGCAGCACTTAGCAGATTTGAGATGATTTGTTTTTCTCCAACAATGTATTGTTTTCTGTGTGCAGTGAGCTTCAGACAGAGGCTCTGAGGCGGCAGAGCTTTGAGCAGAAGTGTGAGAGCTGGATGTCCTTCCTGCAGAGGATGGAGGACAGCCTGGCTGTGGACGTGGCCGGCTCCTACACCGGCCTCAGACAGCAGCTCTGCACACACAAGGTATCTGAATCACACACTCAATCACAAAAGATCTAAAAACCCTTCAACACACAGAGATGGAATCCTGATCTCTTATGGTGTTTCAGCGTTTTCAGACCGAGCTGTTTTCTGGACACCAGATCCTGCATTCAGTCATCACTGAAGCTCTTCATCTGCTGCAGAGAGGAGAGGTGGAGGACAGGTAAGACGATCAAAGTGTACTATCATTGTAGTATTAAAAGTGTAAGGGAAAGTTTACCATCATTTCTTAACTGTGTTATCCAGGAGTGACTTCATCCTGAAGCTCACCCACCTCCGGGAGCACTGGCAGGGGGCGGTGCAGCGGGCGGACCAGCGGCGCTGCCTGGTGGAGGGGCTGCTGAGGAACTGGCACCTGTACAGCCGCAGCCTGAAGAAGCTGCAGAGGTTCCTGACGGAGACGCAGACCCTCCTCCCCCCCGCCGGGCCGGCACACTGCAGCCTGCAGCAGCTGAGACGCTCCCTCCAGGACCTGCAGGTGAGGGAATTCATTATTCCACACAGGGAAATATCTGTTATGATTGGTCAACCGCTTAGAGCTGTCCCTCCCCTTAGCCTCCGCTTCCCCTTATCACGTACAATGTGTTGGAGCGCAAGTGTTACATAGAGATGTCACTATGTTACGGAAGTAAACAAAAGAGTCCAATGGAGGCGTTTCAGGCCTGGGGGAGTTTGTGGAAGAGAAACTCACCCCTGGAGGGAACACAGGGATTTTAGCCTTTGCAGACCATTTACATGCACAAAAACCTGGACAACCCCAAAAAGGATAATATGGCCTCTTTAAACATCAAGGACAGAATATTCTAATGTAAAAAAGCAAAGATTCGCAGCATAAATGACAGCATCAGATCTAAGATGGCATGGTCTGATTGGATTATGTTATTTACATCTTCTTTAATACAATCCTTGTCCCTTTCCTGAATCTGACTGTTCCTACAATCTACTTTTTCACTTTCACACCCTCCAGAAACAACTTGGCTGTTTTTATGAATGAGTTTAAAACACTCCCACAGAGAGTTGATATGCTGTAAAATGGTTGTTAGTTGAGATAAAGATCAGTCGTTACCACAAACAGGAACTAAACCTCCGCCTGAGGCCTGGTTTGAGACTTAGGAAAAGGAAACAACTGCTCATGATTACATTTACATTAAAAGCGAAACAAAAGAGATAAGGAAGAGTGATTCCTTTCTAGGTCTTGTGAGCGCTTGATTAAGATGAACAGGAGCAGATAGCTGCTTCTCAATAAAAGGGAACCCTTCACTGCAGAAATCACAGAGCAGCTCAGTGTTTAGCTTTCTCTCAAGGTCTCTTTCTGTCTTCCTTTCTTTCTCTCCTGTCCTTTTTTAAAGTCATCTTTTATATAATCTGTCCTCAGCACACGGAGCTGTTGTTCCAGAGGTATCAGTGCAGCTTCATCCACACTCTGGAAGTGGGCCGGCAGCTCTTCTCCATGGGGGACGAGGAGACCCAGACTCAGCTGCAGACGGATCTGGGAAACCTGCAGGAGGATTGGGAGAAGCTCCACAGCCTGCTGGGCCGGAGGATGGACCTCACCGACGCTATCGTGCAGGCAAGGAAGTTCTCTTAACTCACTGTGGTTTAGCAGCAGATGAAGTGATGCCTTCAGGTATTTTACAGCACCTTTTAGATCTTATTAGTCTGATTAATTATGGCGCATTTCCACTGCAGGGCCTCGCACGGCTTAGTACGGTATAGTTAGGCCTTGGTAGGCCAGGCTCACTTTATGCTGCGTTTCCATTACAGTTTAGGAACTGGGGTAGTAACTATAGTAACGTAGTGTAGGCGGAGCCGTGACGTCATCTTCAATGCGAAACACAAAACCAACATCAGCTGTTAGCTGTGAGCACTCAGAGCCCACAGCTCCTCATATCTGTTCAGAAACTAGACAAAAGTTAAACAAGTACAAACCACAGACTGTCTGTGTCATGGCGAATACAGTCGCTGGTTTATTTATGTCTGTATAGGCCGTTGTTGTGAGTGTGGATGGTCGGAGCTTATACAACGTTAGCTTAGCGGATCTCCATTCAGAAAACACGCATTTTAAAAGGTGTTTCGCCTGCCGTCTTGTCTGCAGACTTGTCAAAGCATTAATTCATGGTTTTACTAACCGGTATCAGTATGTTGTTACTTTGGCATCATTTTGAAACGTGTATTACAATTAAATCACCGTAAAATATGTTCATTTTGTTGTAGTTGCCAGCGATTCTCTCACTAGTTTAGCATACTCAGCCCGGTTGTTGGCCCGGAAAGAACCTGATTTTGGAGAGCCAGAAAAACTGTGAAAAAGTACCCGCTAGCCGGAACTACGCCTAGTGGAAACGCAACCAAAAACGGGCCGGGCACGGCACGCTTAAACCACGCTCCGCGCTGTAGTGGAAATGCGCCATGATCTAGTTGGTCTTATTGGGATTGGGTCTGGACTGGGACCCCATGGTCCTGGTCATGGATTGGGCCCAACATTTTTTTTAATGGTCTGTGGTCAAGGCAGGAAGAAACGTATCTACTGCTGCTGCAAGAAAAATGACAAACCTTCTCTGTTTTTTATTTACTAATGTCAGTTTGTTTAATTGTTTCTTTCTGCTTCATATCCTTCTCAATTGAATATTCTGATGTTTTGTTGGACAAGGCAAGTAATGTTGTAAAGACATCCATTTGGCCTCTTGTCTGTGTCCGGATATTTTAAAGACAAACTATTAATAGTTTAGAAAATGTTTAATAATTGTTATTTATAGCCCTAATTTCATTTTTGCAAATTAAACCCACTGTTTCTGATGTTTGGTCTGGAGAGTTTCTATATCATTGATTGAGTCTATTTTTTTAATATTAATTCATTTTATAAAATGTTTGCAATTTCCTGACACAAGCAAAGATTTACAAAATGTGTCTTTAAAAACCTTAAAGAAATATGCAGTTACTGTTGATGTTTTTTGTCACCACCTAATCTCTGACTGGTACACCTGAATCCTCCTTCTGTCCTCGGCCTCTGACAGATTCTGTTTGCATCTCGAGCGGCCAAGTTAATGTAATCTGCTCTAATTAATGACTGTGGATAGGTTTAGGAAGCCAAAGACAAAGAAGTCGTTCTCAAAGCCTTATCAGCAGGTTCAGATCCCACAGCATCGATCTGTGTGATTAAAGAGTTTCTAAGCAGTTTTTGACTGTGTGACAGAACTGGGAGCGCTGCGAGGCCGGACTGGGAGACAGCACGCTGCAGTTGAAGGACTTGAAGACCAGACTTAACGAGTCGATGCCAGATTTTGCAGAGGAGCTGCAGAGTGCCGAGAAATACATCAAGGTACATCTGCACACAGCTGGTCTCACAAACACAAAACAAAAACACACACTGTTCTGTTCACTGGCAGTTTTATTTCTATACTAAACATCCTGTGCAGAGAAGGAGACACTGTGCAGTAATTATGGTGGAGTTAGACCTCACTGGTTGGAGCCAAAGGATGATTTTTGTAGCTAAGTAACTTGGGACCAAAAGGCTGCTTTCACACCAAATCAGGCATTCATTTGAGTTACCTTTCTTTGATTGACCCATTTATATGAAATTACCCATTAAACATGGTTATGCGATTGGCCACTGCAATGTGACTTCTCCAAAACGTAATCTGTTTCATCTTCTAAAAGGCTAAAAAAAAATCCACATCCCTTTGGTCTCTCATCACAGGAGACCAAACTCACCAACACTATTACACCAAAATGCAGGATATGGTGTGAATGCAGCCTTAGGCATTAATAATCACATGTTCTTTTATATTTTGACTGGGACTCCCTCTGTCCCATGAGTTAACGGTTGGTTCTGTGGCTTTGCTCATTCAGAGGACACAGCCAGTCAAATGATGTCTGCCTCATAAGTGGCTCTTTTTTTTCTTGGGTTATATTGAATCAAAAACACGGCATTTTGTAATGTGGCAATCATGAGAAATTTCCATCATGATGCATATCCACAAAATGAAGCCATATAAAAACATGGTTTCAAACTGACTTAAGTTTTCTAACCCTCCTGTTATATTCGTTTTTTGTAACAGCAATAATATCCGTGGGTCAATTTGACCCAGTGCATGTTTAATTATCCAAAAATGGTCAGAAGCCCCAAAATCCAGATTTTTTTTGTACATAGTTTGTACCTTTTATTACTATCAATGAAATCAATATTTAGTGCAATTGTGTTATTCACCTCTCACAGATCATGGTTCCATTAGAACAGGGGTCTCAGACTCCATTTACCTGGGGTCCGCTGGACGTAGAGTCTGGGCAAGTCTGGGCCGCTTCAAGTATTCCACAAAAAATGTATTAAAAATACAACATTAACAGTTCTTCAACATCTTCTTAACATGAACGGTTCTTCACAACATAACTATTCACAGTTGCTCTTGCCTACTCCTTGCTGGTAGAGACCTGGCAGCGCTTCCTCTCACACAGCTGAGCCACATTTGGTTTGAAGGAGGAAGCAGTTGAAACCCTTAGTATGGCTTGAAGATGTTCATCAGTAAGTCTGGACCTGTACTTTGACTTATTGAAGTTCATGGTGGAGAAGAGCTGTTCACACATATATGTGCTCCCAAAAAGGCACATGGTCCGCTTGAACATCCTGGAAAGCTCAGGGAAGGAGGGGGGCAATTCTCTCATGAACTGTCCAAGCTTGTCTGCTTTCCCATTCACTTCCCTGAACTTGGCTTTGAGCTCAGAATTGCACTGCAGGTCAATGAGCTCCATTTGAAGCACACCAGGGGCATTTTCCACATCAAAGGAGAAGGGGTCTGCAAAATTTGGAAAGTGGCTCTGTGTGTCTTGAAGTCTGCAAACCGCTGATCAAATTCCTCCTGTAGCTTCACAATGGCATCAACATACTTCTCACCACTGAATGCTGTGCCCCTGTCCATGAGAGCCTTGCATGCTGGGAAATGGCAGAGGTTTTTCTGAGGGAGCTGGGCTTTCCATAACACCAGTTTTGTAGAGAATGCTTTGACATTGTCATATGCTGCACTGACAAGCTGGCCCTGGCCCTGCAACTTCTTATTCAGTGCATTCAGCTCCTGCGTGATGTCAACAAGAAAAGCTAAGTCCATGAGCCATTTGGGATCACTCAGCTCGGGAACAGCCATCCCTCCCTTCTCCAGCATGAATACTTTCAGTTCTGTTCTCAACTCAAAAAACCTCTTCAGGACGTTTCCCCTGCTGAGCCAACGTACCTCTGTGAAGTAGAGCACATCCTCATATTCTGACTCAATTTCCTCCAAAAAAGCACGGAACTGGCGGTGCTTTAAGCCCCTGGATCTGATATGGTTGATGCATTTCACAACGACAGACATTACATTGTCAAACTTCAAGCATTTGCTGCAAAGGGCCTGCTGATGGATAATGCAGTGCAGAGCAATAGCCTCCTCCACACCCTCCTCCTCCAGTTTTCTTTGAACAAGTGCCACCAGCCCATTTTTCCTCCCTGTCATTGATGGCGCTCCGTCGGTCGTAATTCCAACAAACCTCTTCCATGGCAGACCGATATCCGCAATGGCATCACACAGTTGCTGGAATATCTCCTGAGCGGTGGTCTGGCCATGCATTGGTTTCACTGTCAGCAACTCCTCTGTCACTTCAAACTTGTCATCAACACCACGGACATACATTGCGAGCTGAGCGGTGTCAGTGATGTCCGTGCTCTCATCAAGAGCCACAGAGTATGCACAGAAAAGTTTGGCTTTGTCGCACAGCTGATCATATATGTCACTTGATAAGTCAGAAATGCGCTCTGCCACTGTGTTAGCTGACAGGCTGATGTTGTTAAACTGACCCTTCTTTTCTGGACAGACTATACTTGCAGCCTGCAACATGCACTTTTTTACAAACTCGCCTTCCGTAAACGGCTTTCCCGCCTTAGCAATCATCTCACTCACCACATAGCTAGCTTCGACTGCTAAATCAGCCTCATTGCTTCCTTTCTTGAAGAGATTTTGTTGCTTCCATAGACATTTTTTAGCTCTGTGACTCTTCTCTCTCTCGTCTCCCAGGTATTTTGCATACTCTGCATGTTTAGTTGAGTAGTGATGTTCGACGTTATACTCCTTGTATACAGCGATTTTTCTCTGTGCATATAAGGCACGTTGCGTTTCCCCTGTACTCGACAAAAAAAATATTCAGTCTCCCACTTCTCCTGAAATTTTCTGTGGTCATCATCGACTTTTCTTTTCCCTGAAAGTTTTGATGAAGACATGACTGGGCGATATATTTTCCTTCCACTCTGTGTCACTTTTGGATCACTCTGTGATTGATTCCGCTGCGCGCATTTGATTGACGTGTGGCGGAGTTCCCTCGGAGGGGGGAGGGGCGAGGGAACTGCGCGCAGGAGTTCCCTGCCAGCAGCGGGATCAATCCAAAAATAAAATTAAAAGCGCAAACGTAAACGCGCGGGCCAGATTAACACTATTACGTGATATCAACCACCGGGCCATGAGAAACTGTCTCGCGGGCCGCGTCTGGCCCGCGGGCCTGGAGTCTGAGACACCTGCATTAGAATAAGTCACTCGTTTTTCACAAAACATATACATTCAAACACATTTTTCTATTTTCTTTTTTACATTGGAAAAACCTTGATATAAAATACATTAGTTTTGCATAACATAACATTTTTTAAATTACTTTTAAAATGTTCCAACTTTTTTTCCAATTGGTTGATGTTGATAAATAGAGACGAGACACCTCTTCTGTTCACGGTCAAATTGACCCGATCACTTAGAATCAAGCCAAATGAGTCATAAGGATTTGTATTGAAAGTATTTTATTGTAACAGCAATTAAGGTGTGTGTGTGTGTGTGTGTGTGTGTGTGTGTGTGTGTGTGTGTGTGTGTGTGTGTGTGTGTGTGTGTGTGTGTGTGTGTGTGTGTGTGTGTGTGTGTGTGTGTGTGTGTGTGTGTGTGTGTGTGTGTGTGTGTGTGTGTGTGTGTGTGTGTGTGTGTGTGTGTGTGTGTAGTGTAGTGTAGTGTATCACTTTTGAACCCTCTGACCCCTTCTAGCCTCCACTTTCACTCTCAGGTGCAGGGTGTCTGTCTGTGTACGTGTACGTGTACATTTCTGACCCGAATACCATCTCTGTGATATAGACATGTAGGGGGGGGTTCCATTTTTCATACAAAAAAAATACTTGAAAGTATTTTTCGTAGATTTTCAAACTTTCAAACGGGCCAATTTGACCCTGAATGTAACAGGAGGGTTTTAAATGTATCATTTATTTTTTTGAAAGAACGGAATAATTGGAGACCAATTTAATCCCCTGAATGAACTTTGTCCCAAAATGTTGTACTACTCCCTATAAATTTGGGCTTTTTATTCTGCTGTGAGTTGTACTGCATTACACGATAGAGCTAAGCACCATCTTTTTGAAAATGACTTCAATGAATAAAAAGACTAGATTCTAATCTATTGATACAGATGTAAAGTTTAGATTCACATAACTTTTCATAGTGACAATAGCAATAAAAGCCCCTTTTTAAAATATCTAAACCAGACTAAACAGTTTGTGAAGAAGACATATTGTAAGGACATCAGGAAGCAGTCTTCACACAGACTTGGAGCCTTCAGTGAAAACGATCACTTGAGGTCAAAGAATGCAAAGCCAAGTTTGAAACAGGTTTGTCTCAACACATCCTCTCTGACCCATCACTGCCTTTATCCCCCACCCCTCCCTCAATCCCCTCCCCCTCCAATGCACCCTTCCCCCGGCCGGCCTGCAGCCGGTGGCCCTCGTTAATCCTCTCTGGGCCAGTAGAAAGAAGGGAAAGAGAGAAAAGAGAGACAGGGAGAGAGAAAGGGGCTGGGCAGACAGAGACATCAGGGAGTATCTGTAGAGTGAGCTGTGGGAGAGGAGGTCTGACAGTTTGTTGTGGCGCTCGCTGTGTTATGGTATGCAGGAGAACGAGGACTGCCTGGAGGACTGGGCTGAGAGCCTGACAGAGCTGAGCACCATGAAGACGGACCTGTCCCAGTACATCATCGCCGACGACGTCCTGCTGCTGCAGGAGCAGGTGGAACACCTGCACTGTCAGTGGGAGGAACTGTGCCTCAAGGTAAGTCTGATGAACTCCTGAGGACGATGAAACATGATGGGACTCATCTTCTCATAAAGTGTCTCAGGTTGTCCTCCAAACACAACCTGTAAAACAATGAGATTGTCTCCACTGTTTGTCTGCTTTTATTTATTTATTTTGAACGCTTACATGTGATCTTGATTGTTCACTTGCTGGGAGTGACATCAGCCTGATGTTTAAATGGGTACTACTTTCTATCCTTTGGAGTAAGTACTTTGTAGTTTGTTTTTTCTAGCTCGTGTCGTCAATATGGCAAAACACATGTTGTTCAAAGGGTAACCCCCTTATTAAACTTTGTACCTCTTTGGGAACCACTTTAAAATAATTTCCCATTTTCTTTTGGATTCACCATTGATTCATTTGAAAATGAAAGTTTAGGACTGCTGGTTGTGGAGGGTTAATCATTTTAAAGCTAACTTGTGCAAGCAGGTCAACCAAAACATATACTCACTTTGTGTTTAGTTAGGAGTGTGTGCTTGTTAGTCTAAGTGTGTGTGTGAGAGTTTAGAGACAGCAGCCAATCAGGTGAGATCATTTAGCTTCCCAAACTGCTTCAAAACTAAGAGACAACGTGAGTCAAAAGTAAGTGCAGCTCAATGTAGACACTTAATTCTCTTTATTAAATCAAAGTTGGTCATCTGACTTGTGTGAGACAGTCCTCACTCCTGCAGACTTTATAAAGCTGCATTTGAACCAGAATTCACTCTTTAGTCATTAGTTTTAGGAGCCAGAGCCTTTAATGAGGAGTTAAGTTAGTACATCTTATGTAGGACTGAAGTGACCAACCGGTCTGTGGTGGGGGGTGGTGAGGGGGGAACAGAGGGTGACAGGAGAGAAATGTTGTAATGGGCTTTTGTATGGAGATGAGTCTGGGGGAGGGGGAGTGATAATACTCACTTTCACTTTTAAACTCTGTGTGTTTGTGTTTGACTGAGTGTTTTTTGGTTATTTTAACTTATAGACCTGTAAACCAACATGCCCCTCTAACAAAAGTGGATGTGTGCGGTTCAAGATAGGAAATGGGAGGTTAAACAAGATAAAGTGAAGCTACAGTTTTCAGTTTAGTCCTCATCTAAGAAGCCTTTTATTTTGCGCACCATCATATCGTTGTCCAACCTTTATGGACAATGGGCCTCCGACTCCTACCTAAAATGGTGCAGAATGATCTCCATATTTAAAAGACGATCACATCTCCCCTCTCTATGATGGCAGGCGTTCGCAGTCACCTTAACCTTTGACCATTTGGAACAGTAAAACATTTTCTAACATGCATCCAACTTCGTCATCCCTCCCAACTCTGCTCACAAGACAAATCAAGTTGAAATTATTGGACCACATGCCTCTGGCTCATTAGTAGTAAGGATGTTAAAGATCCATCTACAGTGCAACTAGCATCTTATTCATTTTCTTTCTCAACATCCTTTTTGTGTCAGGTTTCAATGCGTAAACAGGAGATCGAAGACCGCCTGAATGCATGGATCATCTTCAAAGAGAAGAACAAGGAGCTGTGTGAGTGGCTGGCGCAGATGGAGAACAAGGTGGCGCACAACTCCGACCTCAACATCGAGGAGATGGTGGAGAAACTCAAGAAGGTAGGAAGCTGAAGCGTAGACACAATCCCATTCAACAGTGTTTATGTGATACAACAGATAACCACTAGTTACAGTGGACTGAAGATGGGATTACTGTCACTTGTTTTGATGGCTGTAAATTCATCATCAAGAAAGCTGATGATTCAAGTTTATTGTGTGAATGGATTGGTCCAAACAAGAATCCAACTGAAAGAGATGTACCTTCAATCTGACTTTTGGAGTGAATATTTAAGAAAATACTTTTGGGTCCAATATATCTGTGGTTTTTGTCATTACGATGACTTTAAAACCTGTCCAAATAGTTGCTAGAAAGTTCACAAGGGCTGATAAAAAAGTTATTTGTTTTGTCCTTACAATTACAAAAATCAGACACATTTATCTGCATAGCTCGATACGTATTTGGATAAAGCTAGCCAGATATATTTATATGTTTGTATATCTGTGCAAAATTTGACCTTATTTATTACATATAAGTAATACTTTTTGTCAAGTTCTCAACAAATGTTAACCATTTTGTGGGTGATGGGATTCTAGAGAGCGTCATATCGCTCTTTAATTGTAAAAAGTTGTCGGCAATACACCTTTTTGGAGAAAGAAGATACATATTGCAGTGGAGCAGTTTGGTTTTGTTTTATTTCGCTGTGTCACGCCTGCTCACTCGGCGGAGCAGGGTCTGGGCTTTTCCAAAAGCTGTGTATTCCCCCCTGATTGTTAAAGAGACGACAGCTGTTTGAGCCCCAGCAGGGCCACGCGGGTTTGTTTTGTGTCCAGTTCACGGCCCCTTTCATTTGTCACGGTGTGGGGAGGTGACGAGGGGGGGGTGTGGAGGGTAGTTGAGGCAACTGCTGTTATAGAAACCCAAACTTATTGCCCTGCCAGGGGGTTCAAACCTTTTCAGGACAGGAGCTTTACATTTAGTGTCTTATCCACGCACACAGAGTCCCAGCAGGAGTTGTTACTTCCTGGCAAACTTCCAAAAAGTCGTTTTTTCTAGCGACGACTAAATCAAGTTCAATTCAAGTTTAAGGTCTCTTTCAGGAGTAGAGCTTACCCACTTTTTAGGCTTTCAGGAATGTTAATGCACTACATTTCTGGTTGAAAATATAGTAAGTTGACTCAAAATTATTAATGAAAAGTGGGTTTTCTAAGTAAAACATTTTTCAAAGAACATGAACCTTTTTCTTTTTTAATGATTTCTTTGAAATCTTCTTTGTATCCTTACCTTAGCCAGTATGAAGTTCTAACGCTGTCCTTAAAGTCAGACTTCTAGCAATTAGAATAAGTCAATTCCTTAAATCCTGCAGAGAAGTTATTAAATGTGTAGTACTCGTAATTACTGTGGATTGAATTGTAGATCTATAAGTACTTATTTCGTTCTTTTTCTCCTGTGTTTCTCCATTAGGACTGCATGGAAGAGATCAACCTGTTCAGTGAGAATAAGACTCATTTGAAGCAGCTCGGAGAACAACTCATTACAGCCAGCAACAAGACGAAAGAGACAGAAGTCAACGACAAGCTGAAGGACATCAACGACCGCTGGCAGCATCTGTTCGACCACATAGAGGCCAGGTAGGAACAGCTTTCCGTGTCTAGTCTCGTGTTTATGTTATTGGTTTCTCCTCTGAGAACAGGAGCAGAGCACAGCTGTTTATTCACTGAGGCTGCAGATTAAACAGAAAAGCTGCGAGCCGACAGAGGATAGAGTGATATTATTAATCCATAAATCTCATTCCGCTACAGAGCGCAGTGTTGTGGCTGAAATGTACAGCTTAGTGTCTCCTTAATGCTGATCTACATGAAGCAGCACTGTGCAATGTGACTGACTGGTAGAAGTACAATGTGAACATAAACAGTTTGATTGAGAGGAACACATTGGCTGATCTACTGTGGTGGGGTCAGTTAGTTGATTGACAGTGGTCAAATCCTGCTTCTGGCTGCATATCACATGACAGTTAGTATGTTACATTACACACATAGGAAATACACACATGAACACAACCAGGACCTATACACCATCATTAGCGGAGAGGTGTCAGTGTGAAGTGGCTGCCAGTTTGGGGTTTGGTGCCTTGTTATTGGGAACTGCCACGGAGGTAAACTAGCACCTCTTAAGTCTGTATTTGGTCCGATCGGGTCTTTAACCAGCGAGCCAAGGTTCCCAAGCCAAGTCCCCACACACTACTTTCAGTTCTTCAAGAATCTGGCCATTCATTGCGTAAAACAGGTGTGATTTTGTATTGATGGGTTTGAAAAGTTATCAATATTGCCATTTGGATCATGGCTGTATTTTACCAGTGACAGATAGCAGAATACAAGCTTGGCCCATTAATAATAATGCTCCACATTTGGACTTTTAATACTTGGCTTCCACTTTTAACTGATGCTATATTAGGAATGTTTTTTAGTTTAAAGTGCACTCTATATTATTTTTTGTATAATAAGGTGTTCTCACTGCTTGGCTGGTAGTTGATGAAAGAGATTTGTTTTAAATACCACACATTAGCTGCAGGGTTTTCTGGACCTTTCCCGTCCTTTTTAAGTAACTTAGCTTCCTCATCATCAAACAGTACAGATATTATTATTGCTGTGTCCTCGCTGTGCAGCAGAATGGATGCAGAGTGTTAGAGTGCACCACAATTATCCCCACATCTCTGGCAAAAACAGGACAGACAGGGAGTTTAATCCGAATTTTCTCCAGATAAGTGCCTGTAATGGGACTATAAAATGACAGATGGAAAGTTTATAAACTCCACATTAAATCAGAGAAAATTAAACTTAATAGAGCTGAGCAACAGTGAAGCCAGATGGGTTAAACCAGCCAGGGTGTGTGGGGGGGTGGAGCTGACTGATCCTCCATGGGAATGAGTGACTTAGATCTTCCATATGGTGGCTGTTTAGTGACCAGTTAGTGTCTCTCTTCAGGCTCTTCTTTAACCCACATTTAGCATTTAAAGGTCCCCCAAATAAATGTTTTCAGACTGTGAATCTCTCATTGGTTTCAATGATAAGTTAAAGGTAGGGTAGGTATTAGGTAAAAATGGAGAAACCAGCTCGAGTGCGCTAGAATTTGAAAGTACGCAGCCGAAAAAAATCTGCCCCTTCCTTCAGACTTCCTTACAGAGCCCCTCCTCCAACACACACGAACGTGCACATGACCAATGAGGGCACGAGATAAGTTTGTGCACAGATGGAAGGCTGACAGGCAGGTAGGCCATCCAGTTATTTTAGCCGGGCCGGCTAAAATAACTGGTCGTGCTTTTTACAGCGCCACGGCTTCCACAGATGAAATGTTTTTATGTATTTATTGTCAAAGCATTTAATGTATTCATTGCTATCGGGATGTTAAGAGCATTCCATGGAATATAACAAAAAGTGTTTTACCTACCCTACCTTTAACCCAGATATTTTACATTTAACACTTACAAATATAGAGAGACAGGCTCCTACGAGCTTAACACTTATGGGCATGTCTGTGTTGAGAGTTTAAGAATATTACTATTGGGAGAGTTATTTTCCACTGTATAGAAGTGCATGATGAAGCAAATGAAGCACAATCAATTAATCCCCAAGCCTCAAGATATCCATGTGGAATATATTATAACAGAATATATTTTAACATTATATTTTACTACTACTATTATACTCTATGTGAACATGAGTTCCATTTACTGAACAATAAACACTGCACCCTTCAAATCAATATTTGTATTGTAATAACTAGAGCTGTCAATCGACAGAAAATAATCTGTTAATATATTTTGCCCCAGTTTCTTAGCCAAACAAATATAGAGATTTCCTGATTCTCTTTTTTAACTATCATACAGAAGTGAATATCTTTGTATTTTGGACTGAAAAAAGTACGACACCACTTTGGGCTTTGAGAAACTGATTTGGACATTTTTCAATATTTTTTATAAAATTGTCAGATTAATAGATAAAGTAAACAGTCTAAAGGTGCAGGCCTAGTCAACAAGAGCCCATATTAATGTGGTTGGAAACATTAAAACTGAGCGCTAAATATAACTTCAAAATATCCACTTACTTTAGATATGCCTACGACTAGTCACCAGGATCTGTGGGTTTTTATCATGATCGTCAGGTTATTAGCACAGAGAAGTGCCCTCCATCTGAAACAATAGATGGGGTTCCTGGAGAGACACTCTGCGTGACAGTCAACGCTGGAGTTGCCCTCCTCTCAGCCACCCCCCCCCCCCCGAATCATCATCATAACGGGGCTAAGCCTGTTAATGAGCTGCTGCTGAGGCACGAGCCTTGTGTCTGTGATGGAATGTGCATCAGTCACCCTGTTGATTCAGATTTGATTATACCACAGACACGCTAAATACCAGCTTCTGTCAGCGCTCAGTTCATCACAAAGGTCAGGGCTGTACACTGTTTGTGAAAAACATTTCTTTATGGAGCATGCTTTGTGCTTGGGCCATTGTCATGTTGAAACAGGAAAGGGCATTACCCAAAATGTTGACACAGTTGCAGGAACACTGTGGACTAAAATATCATCTGGCATGCTCTAACAGAGGTCCAAACCAGGAAACAGCTTGCATATCACACATTTAATAGCACTTTACTGAGTTTATTTGGCATTATCATAATAGAGCCAAAACTAATTGTGGGATTTGAGGCTCAGGATCTGCTGTACACTGGAGGGGGTGAAGAGCCTTTAAGCTGATAAACGTGGGGAGTCTTTACAAGCGGCTTAACAGAACTGGGGAAACATTTATCTTTTGTATATGTTGTTCCCTCAAAACCATTGGAGCAATATGGGGGGGATGACATTTGTGTTTAGTGTTTTCCCCAAGCCTAGCTATTGATTAATGATGAGCAACTAAAGACAGGACTAAAAGTAACTTTGTAGCTCAGTGGGCTCCAGCCCTCATTAAACCGCAGTATTTTAATCCACGCGTACCCTGCATGCTCAGAGAGGACACCCCAAGACTCTCTGAGTTAAAATAATATATATGCTGCAAGAAGCTGGTTAGAATAAACGTGTGGCACTTTGATTTTAGTGGTCTGATTCATAGTTAGTATTAAAGGGGCCCTATTATGCTTTTTTGGGTTCTCCCTTAACTTTAGTGTGTACTACTTCGGCAACATAATGACATCATTATGTAACACTTGTGCTCCTATTGGCTAGCGCTCCAACACATTGTATGTATTAAGGGGTGGGACATCTCCAATCAGAGCAGACTGGGCTCTGGTTTCAGACAGAGGGTGAAAAGAGGTGCTGCAGCACAGGCAGTATGAGAAAAATAAAGAGCTTTTTGAACATTAAAGCATGGAGACATGTCACAGGAGAGGCACACAATACAAATAGGGACCTGAAAATATTCATAATATATCCTCTTTAATCCCTATTCCATTTCACTATTTTCTTTCCATTATCATCTTCTTCTACATTACATGAAGAGTTTACTTCAAAGCCATGAAGTGTTTTCATTAGTCGGTCCATTGCCAGAGTCCTGAGTCACGCGTTTCGATAAGCCCTGGTGGAGTAGAAGAGCTGTTTCAGAGCGGGTGACGAGCGTCCCTCAGCCTTTTGTCTGCGCCTCGCCTCAATAAGTAACGGCAGAAGCCTGCTGAGGTTTGACTTGCACAGGGATTAGATGCGTTGACACTAGCCCAATGCTCGCCTTTGTCTCCCAAAACAAACCGGGTGCTCCGTCACCCGCACCAGCAGCTGCCGTCTGCTGACACGAGCCTTTGTGATGACGGGCCCTCAGCCTCGGGGGCCACCATCCTCTCTCCTCATTGTCTGAATAAGACGCTTGCGAGGCAGATGTTTGTTTTTAAAAGTCTGTCTCCCTACCTCCTCCTCCATTTCTTTCTCCATCTCCCTCACAGCTGGTACAGCAAATCCACTTCTTTCAGTGTACCACAGCCTGTTTTTGTTTCTAAATTGCAGATTTTGAGTCTTAAATTTCAAGTGGCGCTTTTACCGATTATTTAGTGTCATGTTGTTTGGCAGTTTAATGCTGACATTGGTCACACACTGCTCTCTTTCAACTATGCTCTCTCTTTTTTTAAGTGGTTGTAGATCTGGTTGTCATGGTAAAAAGAGCGCACTCCTCTTGTTGTTGACTGGCTCGATCCACACAGTGATTTGTTAAGCTTGAACAAGGGATTGTGGGTAAGGATGTAGTTGCTTATGAGTTAATGTTTTCTGTGTGTTTAGCAAAGAAGGTAAAGTATAGGTGTGGGGGGGTTTGTTAAAGAAGAGGAAATAGAGATATAAGAAATTAGATGAAATGACTGACCGACACTTACTATGAGGACAGAATGACATTTACAAATTACATTACATGTCATTTGTTAGACGCTTTTTATCCAAAGCGACTAACATACATTCAGTACTGTGGACAATCCCCACAGGAGCAATTTGGGGTGAAGTGTCTTGCCCAGGGACACAACGACATGCTGACTGCACTGGGACTCGAACTTGCTACCCCCTGATTTGAAGTCCAGCACACTATCCACTGAGCCACAGCCGCCTCGAATATGAATATGAATATGAATATTAATTGAACACTGGCAAAGTAATATTAATAGGTTGAATTCACAAAGAGGTTCTCCTTAAACTAACTGGTTTTCGATCAAAGAGAACACATTAAATTCAACCAATGAAGAAACACTTTGACTGGATTGTGCTTCAAATATTACATCTAGACTAGCAGCAGTTAAATGAATAAACGAATAGACTGCAGAACTTTGTACACTAAGCACGTGGGAAGTTAAGCAATAAATCAGACTGTACAATATATGATTGTGTCGACATTATGAAATAAGCAGCAGAATTCTCCTTTAAATGACAGAAAGAAAGAATGATGAGGAAAGAAAATATATTAGGTTATTCACTGTGAGGCGCGTTGGCGAGTGTCCGTTGGGCTCACATTGGTCATTTATCAGGGATTCAATCGGCAAATATGAGAGAAAACACTTCTTGATATCATTACTTTTCAACTCGTTGCCGTTTTGTTAGGCGTGCAATTCTCCGTCTGTCGCACCAGGTGCAGAATTACATTACAATCATTGTAGCTCCTGTCGTAAAACAGCCATTACAGTGACAGATAGATGAAGACTATAATGTAATACATTTCATGTGAGAAAAGAGCTTTAGATGAATGTGTTTTTGTTTGTTTTATTAGTGTGTTCTTCCTTTCTTTCTCCACCTGTTGTCACCTTAACCATTCTGTCCTGTAATATAAATCTTGCTTTGCATAATCGCTCTTAATAACACTGGACCGCAGGCTGGTTGATTGAAAATGGCAGGAGGCAGATGGAGGTTTTTCTCACTGAGGTTTCCCGCTGAGTCTGCTGAGTCAACAGATTCTGCCCTGTAGGCTGTATCCACTAACAGTAACAGCGATGGACAGCTGCACCTGTAATCTGCTCAGGACCTGCAGACTGACTTTAATGTGCTTCTGCTTCTTGGTTCCTGCTTGATGGCTCTGTTTGTGGTGCAGGACTGTTTAAAGGGATATTACAGCCATACAGATGGTTTGTTTCCAGCGTAAATATGTACATCTCTACTCCAAGGTGCCACGGTGACAGTCTTTGGTCCTGCTAAGTTGTCCATTGAAACGTCAAAATATTTTAAGAGACACTTCTCCTGTCTCTCAAACATCAGATGTTGCATTAACAAGTGTTGGAGTGCATTTTGTAGCACCTTTATTCAATTGTAAATACTGATAGAGGATATACAGATATCTGACTGTAGTTTATATAGATCAAATAAAACACCCTGAAGCAGTGTTAGTGAAATCACCCCTCAATAGATACTTATTACTTGAAACTATTGCCTTTTTATGTACATGACATTTATCATGCATCACGCATTTAACGACTCAAATTACATGACTGAAGAAACAAAAGATACATATGTATAGGCTTTTAAAAGACAGAGGGGGAAGAGTGAGAATGATGAAGCTGAACAGAAAAGTCATTTTTGTATTACCTTATTTCTTTATTTTTATCAAAAGGCTTAAGTTTGTCTGTCTGCAGCTTTTGAAGTATGAGGATTTCTCTGTATTATTTAATAAAATTCCCAGATTTTAGAATGTTGTTCAGCCTTTTTTGTTCTGATGTATTAAATAATACAATCATCATAAAATAAGTCAACACATGAATCGATAGTGAAAACTGTCGTTGTAGTCAGTTGGATATTTTCCAAAGGATCTCCTGATGCTGTGTATCCTTGGATGAACCCGCATCCAGATGTGTGGAGAGAGGAGGAGGAGACAAGCAGACTGCAGAGGAGGGAGGGAAGGGATGGAGGAGGGGGGGGGGGGGGGGTAGTGTTTGCTAGCGGATGAGCCACCGCCATGGAGTAGCCTCCTCACTAGCTCGTAAGTACCTTTCTTCCTCATCACCGACGCAAATGAGGCTGAGGCCGGTGAAAGAGAGCAGATCGGGTTTTTTGTTGTGATGAGGAGGAGGAGGAGGAGGAGGAGGAGGAGGAGGAGGAGGAGGAGGAGGAGGAAGAGACATTGAGAGTGGGAGGGGGGGATGGGCTGGGCGTTGTGGGTGCAGGCATGTCGACCGGCAGGCGAGTCATTCAGAGGAAATATTATTGAGGTAGCCGGCTCCAGATGTCTAGTGTGTCGCTATTTAGGTGGCAACTGTGTGTGTGTGTGTGTGTGTGTGTGTGTGTGTGTGTGTGTGTGTGTGTGTGTGTGTGTGTGTGTGTGTGTGTGTGTGTGTGTGTGTGTGTGTGTGTGTGTGTGTGTGTGTGTGTGTGTGTGTGTGTGTGTGTGTGTGTGTGTGTGTGTGTGTGTGTGGTTGTGTGTGGATGCATTAAGCGTATATATGTCTATCTATGATCGTTGCATGTTTTTATCTCACTTACGTTGCTCTCCGTACCTCCATTCACTGCCACGTCATCATATCCTGTAGAGACATGCAACCCTGAGCACACAAACACAAACACGTCATGCAGAGGCTGCAGGATCCAGAAATAGAGCAGGGACATCCTCCATACAGTCTCTGTCATTGCAGCGTCAGCATCTTTAATTGTGTGTCTCATTATGGAAATCACAAACCGTTTTCACAGTTTGGCTTCAGTGACAGTTGGATGACAGCTGCATGTTGCTGGTTGATTACATCATAGGCTGTGCTTCTTTAAATGGACACTAGATGATATATAAAAAATGCACAAACTGATATTAACTTATTCATTGTAATGTCAAGAAAACATAAGCATTCGGCCGTGAAAATATTGCGATGTGTTTGTTCAAGGCAAGTTCTTTTGCAAAACCTGCTTCCCCATGTTATGAGATATACGTTAATGTCTCGTCATGAGACTCATTTTTTTTCAAGTTTGCTGAATGTCTGATAAACTATAGAGACATGCTTCTGCATAAAAGTCTCAGAAAATATCCTTGAAAACAAATCTATTATATGAAAGAAATTGAACAAGATTATAAAAGAGTTGGTTTGTAGAAAGTCAAAACAATTCACTTAAACTTATTGAAAACCTATTGACTTGTGTGATTCTTGTTTTTGAGTTTGTATTTTCACGTTTTATTGCACTTTCTTGGCATAGAAGCATTGGCTAAATGAAATGTGATGGATTGTAACTGAAGGTTGAATTTAGGGGTATTAAGGTGTTCCGCAGCCAGTGAATGTCATTCCTCTGCATTGTGTTAGTTTGTGTTCTGATGTGGGTCACTGACGTGGAGCTGAGCTGGAATGTGCCTCTCAGTCAGATGTAGGTCAGTGTGCAACTCTGCTATAATGGCTCCTGTTGTGTCATACGTTAGAATGATAGCAGCGTTTCCCACACTCAGCTGCCTCACTGTAGAGCCGAGCGCAGTGCTAACAATACCCAGGGTGATGGGTGTGATTCCCACTGTGGACCAACGCTCAACATCTCTGCTCTGTGAAGTAAGGTTGTCTTCACACTGCATCTCAAAGTGTCACAACTCTGATTATCCTCCTCTCATATGAGACATGCAGCACCTCTGATGTGTTTAAAAGAGTGAAACAGAGTTGATTCTTATCCATTTCAGTTCAGCTGATGTGTTTTTAAAAGTCGTTGTGCAACAATGGAGATAGCTCAGAGGAATAAGATATATTTTCATCCCTTAGTGGTTTTATGGAAATTGTTAACAATATAAAAAAGTAGAGATAAAGAAATGTTCTTAATAATTTAGTGCGAGTAATAACACCTCAGGAGGATGTTTGTGTGATTTACTTTAGTGACTCTTTGATAGAAACACAACTATTGAGATTTTCATAATAATTATTGACATTAAGAAGAATGTAGAATAACCCCTGTCAATGTAGAGACTGTGCAGTAAATCTGAGAAAAAGTGCACACATTGCTGAAAAGTAGGGGGATTAATCCATGGAAACATTTAAAAAATATTTGGTGCTAGAGAACTCAAGAAAATGTTTGCACAATATTGGGATCATGTGTACAATGTTTATGTTGTACGGTACTCCTTAAATTAGGTTTGTACAAAAGTAGAACAGGTTTCTCGATCTCTGACCAGCAAATCTCCAGTGACACCTTCTTAAACATGATACTTTTCTCTCTGCAGAGTGGGAAAGCTGAAGGAGACGCTGGTGACGGTGCAGCAGCTGGATAAGAACATGAGCAATCTGCGGATGTGGCTGTCTCGCATCGAGGCGGAGCTCACCAAACCCGTGGTGTACGACGTGTGCCACAGCGAAGAGATCCAGAGGAAACTGGCTGAGCAGCAGGTGGGAGCAATGATCCTTGTTTAAATAAGCAGCATATAACTCCATCCTGGAAGTCGAATTTAAAGGTCTCCTATCATGCAAAATGCACTTTTCGATGTCTTTTATACATAAATATGTGTCCCCGGTGTGTCAGGGAACTCACAAAGTGTCAGAAAATAAAACCCTCTCTCTTTTCCTCCGTACCCAAATCTCTAAAAACGGGGGTACAACGGAGCCGATCCAGATTTGCGTCCCATATGACATAATATCGGAAATGTGGACCCAAGGCACTATCAGAAACGTTGCTATCAGAAACAATGCCTGACGTGTTTTGGACGTAATATGGTCTGTGTTTTCATTAGCATCGCTAACAGAGCTAACCTGTACTGGAAAGAGTGTAAAAAAGCAGGAAATAAAAAAAACGAACTCACCTTGTGGTAAACCCGCAAGAGAAAAACATTTGAGCTCCATACTGTTTCAGAAATAATCCTTAATGTGGTTTTGAACATGACATGGCGTTTAATCACGGCAGCATTGAGCTGTATCTGGGTAGAATTCTCCTGATCAGATACTCAGCATATGCTTTTTTTTTCAAGCTAAGGACCCCGGACCTGCAGTTCTATAACAGGGCTGAAATAGAGGGATATGAGGGATGTCTAAAATGCATGATCTGTTTGGTATGTTGAGCAAAACACATCATAGACATGTTTTTGATATATTTGTATATATCTGAGACCCATAATATATGCCTAAAAATAGCATGATAGTAGATCTTTAAGTTTGAATCATCTTTGGTCAATGAAAAAGTGAGGCTTTCTTCAGTTTAGCATCTAAATCATGAAGGCCAAAGCTGGAGCTGTGTTCCTGCTTCTAGAGCCGCTCACCAAACCACACACGCCAAAAGTGGAAAGCTCAAGGAATCAAGGTCAAATAATGTAATCATAACAAGTCCCATGGTTCTACGTGGAAGAACAACTAAACTTTTCACCAAAAGAAGCTTCCAAATTGTTATCCGGAGCGGGGGAAAATATGGACTTTGCACCTCTAAAGAGTTTGGACATCTTTCAGGTAAAAATGAAAAAAGCTTTATAATGGCTCCACTTTGAAGGAAGACACGGTGGGGCACTTTGAGGGGATTTAAAGACAGGAAGTACTCTACTGATGCACGCATGCTTTTAAACCCTTTGTGTTATGGCCATCCTGTAGTGGTTTACAGCGTAATCACAGAAAAGTAGCAAAGGTGTGCTTCAAAGTAACATCTCAGCGAGCTGCAGGGTGACGGATATTTGTGAAGAGAAGCTGACACACTGAGACGGTAAATGCTCTGAGAGCCCGACCTCAGCAAGCGGCCTGCAGAAACGACATATAATTGAGTGTATCACTCCTGTTGCAACCTGCTGTGCTCCTGCTTTACTGAAAGGAGAATTATTAATGGTTGGAGAGGAAAAAGGTAGGATGAGATCCACAGAGATAGATCCATACAGGAAGAGAGAGTAGGCGTTCTACTTCACTGCCTTCACTTAGCACCTGAAAGTGTGTGTTTGGTGGACAAAAAGCAATAGCAATCTGATGTGTTGAATAAACTCCTGTTAATTAAATGGCATTAACGCCGGGTTCTACACACAAAAAGCTAATTTTCCCCACAAAAACTCAACTTGTCTCACCTGTTGCTTCTCTCATACCTCACTGCACCCCTTACTGTGATCCAGACACTGGTTTATTTAACTCTCAAACCCCACAGAAACTCAAGACTTTCTAAACTTTTAAACTGCTCAGCTCTGTCAAAAACATGTCAGGCAGGGTCTTTAAAGCCATTTTCCGGTTTGTCAAAAGCTACTGACATTTATAAAATGGCCAATTCTGACAAGATCCTGCTGGTGCTGCCAAACTGGATTAGTTTGCTTTTATCTTTTCTTCTAGTTTTATGATGGAGTTTGTGGTTAAAGCGCAGATATTTGCAAGGAGGTGAGTGACAGAAGAACATTTAAATCTTTAATTTGGACAGGGCTATATCTGAGGAAAGAGTAGCTGTCTGAAGAAAGAAAGAGAGCTAAAGCATAAGACATAAGAAAAAAACACAAGAAAACACGAGTGGAATTGGTAGAGTGAAGAAGAAATACAGTCCGGGCCGGCATTAGTGGAAGAAGGCCAGCTGAAATAACTCCCTTGTGGACGGGCTCTTCAAGCTTTCATGTGTCACCATGGAAACCCAGAGAGCGGTCATTTTGTACAAACAAGAGCCGACAAAAGTGCTGTCAAGCTTCTGAGCGAGATACAGGTAAAAGAAAATCACAATCTGTTGTCGAAGAACTTACTAATAATTCATCTGGATTACTCTGTGGCTGACAGAAAACCATCAATACAATACGGGTTATTGTTCATCCATAAGAAAATGTTTTTAACATATCTAACTATTAAATAGAGAGTTTAATTTCAGGCCAGTTGAGGCAAATTACCGAATTAAAAATATGTAAAAATAGAATGTTAATGTCGTAAGGCAAAGTAGCATCTCAGTAACAAGTCTTTCCAGTAATCACTCAGCAAATGTTTGTCTATTCTCTAGTTTCCCATTCAAATAAATCCAACAGATTACATTTCAAATCTTCACACAGTATTTGGACTCATGTGTTGCCTTTATGTGCTGGTGGAAGTATCCAACATCTGGGACCAGGTTGTTTTTGTTTATTTTGACAGAGATGCATCAATAAAAAATAGGTTAATGATTATTAAGTCTAGTTTCTCCTGTTTTGACTGCTGCTTATAGGAATGCTTTGAAGAATATCCACTTTTCAAAAGTGTTTACTTCTGTTGCATTCAGGAACAAAAGCTTGTCTAAACTATTTGTGGTTTATTTGGACAGCTGGAATATGTTTTTAGCTCAAACTCATTAGGAACATTGCAGAAAATGTTAAAATGTAAGTGTATGTACATTTCTTGATGGTTTACACACTGTGCTGTTTGCCTGCAGGAGCTGCAGTGGGACATCGAGCAGCACACAGAGAGCGTGGCGTCGGTGCTGACGCTCTGTGACGTCCTGCTGCACGACGCCGACGCCTGCGGCAGCGACGCGGAGAACGACTCCATCCAGCAGACCACGCGCAGCCTGGACCGGCGCTGGAGGAACATCTGCGCCACGTCCATGGAGAGGAGGATGAGGTGAGCGGGCCGACAACTAAGCCACAAAATGATCAGAAATCTCCCCCGTGAAGTCTTTATTATGTCAGGATGGGTCATTACACCTGAGGGCAGGGTTAACTCAATTCCATCACCCTCTAACAAAAAGTCAATTTATTAAGATGAGTAAGTTATTTTTTTTATCTTTTTTTATTATTTCTTATAAAAATCTGCTTTTGGATTTAAGACATACTTCAAGGCTTCTTTTGTTTGTTTTTTACTTATTATTTATTTTTCTTAAATATATGAATTTGTTTTATTTTTTTAGGTATGGACAATATAAGTCAATCAATAAAAAGGAAAAAATAAAATAAGTTATCAGTCAGTTTTCATATGCATGTTTGTATGTATGATTTATTTATTTGATTACCTGTCTCAGTTGCTCGGGTTTTATCAGTTGACCTTCCACATAGACAACGCACATTTTAAAAGTGAAATGATCCATCTGTTGTCTCCAGGATCGAGGAGACCTGGCGTCTCTGGTGTAAGTTCCTGATGACTTCTGTCGCTTTGAGGACTGGCTGAAGAGCGCTGAGATCACTGCAGCCAGCCCGGACTCTGCCAACGTGCTCTACACCAGCGCCAAGGAGGAGCTCAAGAAGTTCGAGGTGAGAGGAAACATCTCTTTTTAGTTCTTTTGATTTCTGTAAGCAGTCTTTCACTTTGGCAGAATAGTGGAGAGTGTGGGGTAAAAAGAAAGTCTGAGAAGAGGTCTTAAACCCCACAAGACTTAAAAGAAGGATGTGTCTTTTTTCCCATTGGGTAGATTTCTAACACTCTTATCTTATGAACTACATCCCGCAGTGTGAGTGAAGTTTCAGCTTCAGGTGTCCTGTTGCTATAAAACACAGAAATAACTTCTGATTTGCCGATATGGATTATAAACACAGATTAGCATCTGATAATCTTGAGGTGTTGATATTGTTGTTAACTAAACACATTTCATCCTGTGGACGACCAGTGACTGACCACCCGAGACATTTGATGGGAGCTATGGGAGAGTAAGGGTCAGAATCAGCAGTGGGATGTAGGTTCATTTCCATAAAGTGACACGAAAAGGTTATCAATCCTCCGGAGCAGCTGGAAGTGGAGGCAGTTTCAACGTGTCAGTTTACTTTAATCTAATATGAAAGAAAAAAATGATGTGTGTTTGTTTTTTGAGGTATCTTTGTAAATCCAACGGTTAATAATTCAAGTTCCAATTAAATCATTCTTTTATATGGTATTACAGTTAAAGTGTTTTGGAAGTAAGTGCCTTTTTAATAAAGAAATCTGGCATTAAACAGGAAAAGGGAATTAAAGTGGAATTTGGTGAAAAAAAAGGGGAACACGTTAAAAATTAAAATTCCTAGGAAATGTTGATCTTTGGTAACACATCAAATTTAAAGTAATCCTGTCTTCTAAAAAACGTTAGCAGGTCCTTTATATTGACTCGTAAGTTGTTTCTGTTGTCCTGTCAGGCTTTCCAGCGGCAGGTCCACGAGCGTCTGACTCAGCTGGAGCTGGTCAACAAACAGTACCGCCGTCTGGCCCGGGAGAACCGCACCGACGCCGCCAGCAAACTCAAGCTCCTCGTCCAGGAGGGGAACCAGAGGTGGGACAGCCTGCAGAAGAGGGTGGTTTCGGTTCTCCGCAGACTCAAGGTGAGACGGGGTTCAGGAGAGGATCTTTCTTAACAATAAAGACCTCAGATCTCATTTACGCAGACAATTAAATCATTAAGAGATTTAAAGCTTCCTTAAACAGCAGCAGGAGGTCGATGATTTTGAACTCAAAGTAACTGCATGCGTGAAAATAAAACGAAATGAGCAGTGTAGGAAATACTGCTTTTCTTAAAGTGCCAGTGAAGTGCATTTTTTTGCGCCAAAGTGAAATGGCAGTTTCATTTCTTACATATAATTGTACCTGTTCATGGCTAAAATATTTTTTTAGGAAGTGCGAGGGACGAGATAAACATCGCAAATTTTTCAGAGTCTGAGCCTACCGCTGCTGCAGACGATAGCGGCTGTGACGTCACAAGATGGGCCCAGTTGTGATTGTAAACATGGCGGAGACTTCGGAAAGTGATACTGGTGCGAGAGAAATGAGTGATTTTGACAGCTTTTCGGACAGGATAGATGAGGAAAGTGGCCATGGAAGTCAATTTAGTTGAGGACAATATTTTGTCATAGATCTAGAGTAGATCTACACACAGGATTGGCCATCACCTGATCATACATTCATCTGTTCATAGCATGATGCAACATTCATGTTCACATGCAGTGTTGTGCTAGTTACTGAAAACCAGTAACTAGTTACAATTACTAGTTACTTCACTACTTACACCAAAAAGTAATGCGTTACTGTGAAAAGTAACTTCTTAGTTACTTAGAAAAGGGCACCCATTAATGCCCTTATACTGTAGCCTTCATTTCAGTACTGTTATTGCATCGGAGAATAATACAACCTGTTGATCAACTTGACATGCATTTGCATCACTGAACTCTGCTAAGCAATGTGGTCTATACAAACACAAACACAAAGATATGTTTCAAAGTGCCAATCCAGCCGCTGTTGCTTAGGTGGAGGTGGAATGGCGTCGGATGAGTCTGGGTCTGTGGTCTTAGCTACTAGCTTCGCTACTAGCTTCGTCCCAGCATGTTTTTTCTGCAGATGTTTCAACAGATTTTAATTGCTGTTTTGGGCAGTCGATAGGATCTTTGACCCGCCAAGACACAACTTACATTTAACTAAAACCTTCTTTTCTTTGTGCTCGACAAAAGTGAAATAGTGAGAATATCTCCAGGCGGAGAAACTCGACTTGAGCTCTGCCGCCGCCATGATAGTCTTGTTAGTTAACACAAACACAGTGGCGTTTATTTTTCATAAACAATCTACGAATCTACGAAACAATGACACCAGCCACTCACCTTCATCTTTTGGGAACAGAAACATCGCCACTTCGGCAGACTTCACATTACCACAGCCAGCGGCAATGCATCGCTTCCCGTGTGTTTTTCCTCCCTTTTTCGTCACTGTCGCCTCCATTGTCAGCTTTTCTCGATTGGCAATCACTTCCAGTCGACTGCGAAACACTTTCCAATCAAATACTCGCTCAAAAACGTTGGTAAATTCGACTTTGAAATAGAGACAAAATGAATGGTGGTGAATGTAAACACTTCGGCTTGGCCCATCTTCTGACGTCACGCAGTAGATCGCAAGCCACGCCCACGAAGGCGGAGGTCGACTGCGAATTTCCCAGCGGAAAATTCAAACTCGTCAAATTCGTTGCTATTCCAACATCTTTGATATGGGTTCCAATGGACAATTTTGGTCATTACTATACGTATTAGCATAAAAGATCATGCACCGTCGCACACTTCAGTGGGTCTTTAAGTAGTAGTAGTAATACCAAAGTGTAGAATTACTGTTAAAAGTAAACCTCTTGAATTTTACCAAGGTATAAGCATCAAAATATACTAAAATGACCAAAACTAATACTTTAAAACACTTGAAACTTTTCAAGACTTTTTTTATACTGCCAGCTATCTCAATCAATAACAGTGCGTCATAAATTATTTGTAAATGTATGTGTCGTATTAATAAAAGGAACCTGGCAAAGTAACTTAAGTTGGCAAATAAATGTAGTGGAGTAAAAAGAAAAATACTTCCTTCCAAAATGTAGTGGAGTAGCAGTATAAAGTAGCATATAGTGAACAAATTGAAGTACCTCATAATGTACTTAAGGGCAGTACTTGAGTAAATGTACGAGTCAGATAACGGTCAGAAAGCAGAGTGTGTGGAGATGCAGCGGATCTGAGGGATCTGAGGGATCTGAGGGATCTCCCTGCTCTCCGCTCTAAGCCGGCAGGATTTAGGTCAGCTCTCCGACGGTGACGAGGCACCAGTGTCACGTTGCCAGGGAGACGTTTGCATCACGACACGTGGAGCTGAGCAGATCAATATATTTATGTTGCTTTGAGTTAGGATGTTGTCAAAGAACTCAGCTGGTGTAGAAATATCCACATCCTGGGAAATTGCAGCAGAGAGTCACCAGTGGTTTATATATTCCTATTGTTGTTGTTATTTTTATTTATACTGTAACTTAAATGTTTTCTTATTATCTTTGTGTGATCGGTCTTATCCCGGTGTTTAATTTATCCTATGACATATAGTCACAGTGGTTTATTCCCAGAATATAGATGAATGAGAGGCTGCTAAGATACAATTCATTTAATTCAGACAAGAATTGTGCACAATATTATTATGTATCTTTTCAGGGATGTGTGTAAAAAATGCAATTTACTTTGAAAAACATGCAGTTCTAATGACATTTGAGCTCTGTTGGAGAGAATGAATGTTGTTTTATAGATATCAGTGCTTGTAAGAGAATCACTGTTTTCAGAGGCATGGTTTCTTAACTCACACTAATGTTGTTAACATGATATGCTCTGAACTAGTTAGAACAGCTTTAAAACGCTCTCCATCCTCTGCCCTGTGCTCCTGCAGCACTTCACCTCTCAGAGAGAGGACTTTGAGGGGACTCGGGAGGGGATCCTGGTCTGGCTCACAGAGATGGACCTGCAGCTCACCAACGTGGAGCATTTCTCCGAGAGCGACGTCGAGGACAAGATGAGGCAACTCAACGTAAGTCTGCTCCTGCTGGCAGTTACACAAAGCACAGCGCCATCTTTTCTTTAACCCTGGCTTCCTTAATGACCAAATTGTCTTCTTCTCCCCTTTAATGTTCAGGGCTTCCAGCAGGAAATCACTCTGAACACCAACAAGATCGACGCTCTGATTGTGTTCGGGGAGAACCTGATCCAGAAGAGCGCCCCTCTGGACGCCGTGCTGATGGAGGACGAGCTGGAGGAGCTGCACTCGTACTGCCAGGAGGTGTTCGGCAGGGTGTCCCGCTTCCACCACCGCCTGGTGCACCGCCGCCCGGTCAGTGAGCACAGGGACACAGTCACAGTAGACTTTGATGCTTTTATTATTACAAATGGGCGTTTCAGGCTTTTCTTTATAGTAATAAGATATTTTGTAAAGCAAAAAGAACGAATGATCCACAGAAAACAAATTAAAGAACATGCTTATCAAATGTAAAAAATATTCCTTATTATAAGGCAATGTTTTGTGTTTAATTGTGTTCTTACTGAGTAAGTGAGGGTTTCAATACTCTACTTAAATCATTTCAACATGTAGCATCATTTTTATTTTTCCAAAAAAAGTGCATAAAGAAATAATATATATAAACAAATTATTGCATAAAAATATAAATAATAATAAAGAAACGAATAAAGAAACACAGAAAATATATAAATTATAAAAACAAAATCATCATAGAGTATGAACTAAAACTCTAAGGCTAAAAATGTCTTATTTGTCAGTTTCACACATGGCTTGTCCAGAAGAGACTAAATATTTGTTACAGTGGTACATTTCACTATTATTTTTACTACAAATAAAACAAGAAAATGGCTTTACCAATTAAACCTTTTATTTTGTAAGAATACTGCTCTTTTTGTTATTCATCCTACTTGAAATCATTCAATTGTCTGTCTAATCAAACATGGAGGACAATATGTATCTGTCTCTCATCAGGGATACATACGTCTAACCAGACTAACTCAGTTTTCAGTCTACTTACTTTTTCCTTCTTTAATATTTTGAAGTTCCTGGAGGAGGAGAGGGATCTATCAGACCTGGACGACTCCCCCGATCTGACCAGTGGGACGTCCTGGGAGGAGTCGAGGAAGAAAGACGAGGAAGAGGAGGATGTTCCAGCAGGAGGGGCAGCGGGACGGCAGGTCATGTGTCAGCTCCTCGCCCCCCCCCTGGAGCGGTCGGGCAGAGAGACGCCCGTCAGCGTGGACTCAATCCCGCTGGAGTGGGACCACACTGTGGACGTGGGAGGGTCTTCATCACATGAGGATGATGAGGAGGACACCACATACTTCAGCACCCTGTCAGGTAATAACGGCTGCTTATAGGCTAAACTTGTTTGTGTTGTGGTGTCATATGTGTACATTATTTTAATAATCTTTCACATTTTCCAATAGCTTGAAGAAATAATAAAACGTTATAAATAAATGTATAATATGAATAAAATCTGAAGAATAATTAAAGTAGGCACAACCAAGGATTGCTTTTCATCAGTTTCCTAAAATAAATAAATAAGGTAACAGCCTTGGATTAAATACGGTTAAACATTCAAACATTTCAAAGAACTGAGAGTTTACTAGGAACAGTTTTTCTGAGAAAACCAAGTCCAAGATATATAGTGCTGTGAATAAAACCTCAGTGCATTCTTGAACACAGCAGAGCTCAAAACAGTCGCGGTGCCCAGAAACAGCAAAGTTAACGGTTTCCTGTGATTGACGTTTCCAAGTCCCACTTATTTGCAAGATGGTTTCCAGACTGTAATGGAATTAAAGGAGATCAAAGAAAGTTAGAGAGTTTGAAGAATAACCAACACTTAAGCTGCAGGTCTTTTCTCCCGTTTCTCTCCCACTCCCCCCCCCCCTGCCTGAAACACCTCCATACTACTTCTGGCATCACTATGTCACACATGCTTCTATTGAGTAGCGCTCCAACACATTGTACGTGATGCTAAGTGGCAGGACATCTCTAAGTGGTTGACCAATCAAAACAGAGCCGGCCAGCTAACCAATCAGAGCAGACTGGGCTCTGGTTTCAGACAGAGGGTGAAAAGAGGAGCTGCAGCACAGGCAGTATGAGAAAAATAAAGAGCTTTTTGAACATTAAAGCATGGAAACATGTCCCAGTAGAGGCACTTAATACTAATATGAAACTGGAAATGATCAGAATGTCTTGGTTTTTTTCAAAAGGCTTCAGTTCAAACACACAGATTTTCTCTTCTCAACGTCTCAGCTGCTCTTATATTTAGCCCCTCCCCCCCCCCTTCTCTGTTACAGATGTGCAGGTCACAAAGAGCTCAGAGTCTTTTGTTAAAGCGACTGTCAGAGCAGTGAACGCTGTCTCGGGTAGGCTCCGCCTCCGCATGCCTCTGCTCTCTGTCTGCTTATGGACCCACATCAAGTTGCCCCCCCACATCCCCATTAGTACACGTTGTTGCTGTGCAGAGCTACAGCTTCTCATTCACTTTAAAGAAATAGTTTTGCTTACCAAGATCAAATCTTTGTTGGAGAAAAAAGGAAACTTGCCTGATGTGGAAATTGATATATTTTACTCTTCAGTCCATTTGTTTTCCCATGTTATAATGCTGTGTATGCATGTATATGACATATACCTGAGTCTTATGCATGTATTAGAAGACGTGTGATGAATCCTTATTACTCTGTTTTCTCTCTCTTGGTTTTGCCCCTCCATACATTCCCTCATTAGTTTTCACTCTTCATTTCCTTAACTGTTTTCTCCTCTTTCTCCGTAGGGAAGTCAGTGAGCGACCCCCCCAGCTGGCACCAGCCCATCTCACCTAAAAGGAAACGAGTTCCCAGAGAAATGATCCGAGGCCTGAGCGCGTCTCCTTCACACACCTCCAGCACTCCCTTCCACCAGCAGGGCTACGTAAAGGACACACACATTAAGATCCAAGCTCCATCATCTCAGGATTTACATTTGTATTTGTTTTGATCAGTGTATTAAGTTTAAGTGTTTTACGCTGTGTGTGTTCAGGCTAAGCTGATGTCGGAGTGCAGCGGCAGCATCAACACGGTGAAGAGAGTGAAGCTGATCCTGAACGATGAAGAGGAGCCGGAGGATCAGGGTCTGACCGTCAGCACGGCCGACAAGCAGACCAGCACAGGTACAAGATACACAACAGGGAGGGAGGTGTCACTCTGCTGGACTTCTTTCAGGGAAATGACCCATTCAGTATCTAAAAGGTTTTTTTTTTATAAATATGATTTTGGGTTGTATACCCCTCCGGCACAAAATGTAAGAAAGTCCTGCAATTTAGGCTTTATACTTAATGTTCTGCTTTCCTTTTTGATTATTCATTATCATTAACCTTAGACATATACAGGGTACTTGCTTTATTCAACGAAGAGTCCAAAACTCAAAGATATTTAATTAAAAATGATGTAAAATGGGGAAATTCACCAAATCAACATCTTTGGAAAGAGTTTAATAAAACATCCACATTGTGTTAAGGGTGATGGTCTTCTTTGTAATTGTGTAGTTTGTTTTGGTTTTCAAACTGATGCTTTATAAATGGTAATGCTTTTTTGAGTGCATTTATCTCTTTTGATAACGCAGTTAAATTATCAATGTAGGAAAAGCTTATAAACACAGTTTAATGCTCATTTAGTAACGCTAAATCCAGGTTGAAATGAATTCATATAGAAAGTCCTCCTGCTAATGCTTTAGGACCGCACTACAGTGAACAATAAGGCACAGTGTTTTTACAGCAGTGATAATAACGTGTCTCTCGTGTCTCTGCAGGTGTGATCGAGCGCTGGGAGCTGCTTCAGGGACAGAAGCTCAACAACGAGACGGACATCAAGCAGGACCTGGAGCAGTGGCAGAAGCTGAACTCTGACCTCTGTGATGTCACTTCCTGGTTGGGCCGGGTGCTGCCAGAGCTAGAGAGGCTGCAGAGGATCGCACCGGCCACCAGCATCCGAGACATTGAAGTCAACATCCGGAAACTAAAGGTAAAACACCGACAACACCGTATAATCGCATAAACCTTCTAAATGATAGAGGATAAACAAGTATCATCTGTTCTGTCTTGTAGGAGATGCAGAAGTCCTTCAACAGCTACAAGTGTCTGATGATCTCAACCAACCTGAGCAGCCGTCACTTCCTGTGTGGTGACAGCGCCGAGCTGCAGGAGCTGCAGGAAGCCCTGAGCTCTGCCAACAGCAGCTGGCCTCAGGCCTGCAGCGGGCTGGAGAGCTGGGAGAGGAGGCTGCACGCTGCGCTCATGCAGTGTCAGGTCAGACATGGATACACTCTTACATCAGAGAATACAGAATGTAAAGTAGTGTGGTTCAGGAAATGCTCCAATGAATGCACAGAAGGCAAGCACCTCTACCCCTCTGACTCTGCTCTTCTCCTGCAGGAGTTCCATGAGACGCTGCACTCCCTGCTGCTGTGGCTCGCTCAGGCGGAGAACAAACTGAACGCTGTGAATGTCAGCGACACCTCGACGCCACGCTCCGTCCTGCTGGAGCACCAGGACACCCTGACGGTGAGCAGAGAACCATCCTTTCATCAGCCCTGCCATGACATTTCTGTTTCATCTTGTATAGCCCAAAAAAACATTTCTAAACTGATTCCAAGATATTTGAATTTCAGTGAGTTGAGGGGACATTTGGAGTTCATGAGGATTTTTTTGCCACAGTTTTGTCTTTATTTTGGTAATATATAAGTTTGACTTATTGCCTTGGTTATGTTGGATCTTTCATTTTTTGATTTTCACCTGGAGTGTCGCAAACAAATCCTTTACTTGAAATACCGTTGCGCTACTAGATAATGAGACAAGAGAACATTACATTTACTTCTAATTAAAGGGTTGGTATTGGAAAATATATTTCAACCTAACTTTAATCTGCTTGATACATTTGTTACAGTTCCCTCACTAGCTTATACACTTAATTAAAACAGGAAACACATTTGCACATGTACTTTGTCATGATTTCACTATCCGATCCCCCCAGGCTCTGCAGGAGGAGCTGTGCGGCCGCCAGCGGCAGGTCTCCTCCCTGCAGGAGATCTCCTCTCAGCTGCTGCTGGAGGACAGCAGAGAGGACAGCGTGGAGGCCAAGGAGAAGGTCCACGTCATCGGGAACAAGCTGCAGCTGCTGCTCCGACAGGTGGCCGCTCACCTGAGCACGCTGCAGGGCACACTGGTGAGGCCTACTGTTCATCTCACTCTGGTCTGACTGTGGGGGGGCTGTGATAGTGTCTTTTAAACCATGAGCTGCCAATTTTCTATTTAAATGTGCAAGTGATAATATTGTAAAAACAGGACCATAGAGTGTGCCACTTTTTGACAAATGACAGTTTATGTAGCCAACTATTCCTAAAAAAATTGTAATTTTGTTGCACAAAGACGTTAGCCGATTGGTCGTCACGTGTATAAACAATAATGTTATCACTGCACCAAGTCTGTTTTAAATATCTGTTGGAACTGTAAAACACTAAATGTACGTCACTAGTGTTCTTGTTGGACATTCCTCGGCGATGCTATCAGAGGTTAAGTAAGGTAACTTTCCTCTGATGAAAGTCCTCGTATCTGATGGTGTGTTCACTGTCTGTGTCCCAGGAAACCTGCTCCTCCGGCACAGAGATGGACAGCATTGGTCTGGGAACGCTGCAGAAGGTATGATCATTTTATCTTTAGTTACAATCTCCACAATCTCTGACTGAGAGCAGTGATGCACAGTAACACCTCCATTACAGCTAACACTACATTAGGTCATCCGTTTTCAAATATAATGTAAAATAAAAACAAGGATTGTGTTGCTGTTAAGGCATAATACTACATTTTTGAAATACTCAATTACAAGAGAAAAACAAGGAAGTTACATTATAGTAAGTTGTGAAACTATTACTCTGTTACTTCTTCTACCACTTTAGAGTTTTATATTGAAAACCTAAATAGTTTGACCTATTTGGAACTTCTTCATGAAGCCACACTGACTGATGTAGCTGTTGTTTTAAGTGATGAATGCTTTGTCTCCTGCTTCAGGAGGAGGCTGCAGGTCTACATGCAGCTATCAGACCCCCAGCAACTAAAAGGTAACTTTGACAAACTGTACTTTATGAAGTATGTAATTCTAAGGGTTTAACTGACCCCCCCAAAAAACTATGCAGATATGTGGGCCTTCAAAACAGTTTGATGTTACTGTAGATTTTTCATAATGTTGAATATCCTAATTAATGGGGTAACTTTTTGTGGCAATACATATTGCAGTAAAATGTATAAGTGTATGAAAATGATGTTTGAATGTTGGGCACACTGTTGTGGATAAAAACACTAACATTTACATATGACTTTCATTTTAGAAGAAGCTTGTACCTGGGCTTAGAGGATTTAAGTAGTTTTAAACTCTCATCGTAGAACCTAAAATAGTTAGATCTTGAGAAGTAGTTTTAAGTTCCAAAAATCCTTAAAGGTAAACTTTTATGCAAAATCCACTTTTTCATGTCTTTCTACATCAACACGTGTCCCCTCTGTGCAAAGAGATTCTGAAAGTTTCAGGAAAAAGATTCTCTCTCTTTTTCTCCTGATCCATTTATATAAAAACCTGTCTGAAAATGAGCTGATCAGATTTTGGCCACTTGATGATGTCATAACGATTTTTTGTCTTGTGTAACCATTAGCCAATCACCAACCAAGGTAACCCCCCCCCCTTATCACCTGAATCTCCTCCTAGAGCACCATTGTGTTCTTTTTAACCAAATATCTCAGAGGGGCGTGGGGAGGGGCTCCTTATTTTCATCTAAAGTAACAGACAGAGAATCAGCACTTTTGAAACAGGGCTGAAACAGAGGGGATTATGGGATGCTGCAATGATCTGTTTGGTATTTGGAGCCAAACACTTCAGAGAGATGTTTGTATATATCTGAGACCTATAATATCTTGATGAAAAACAGTATAATAGGGGACTTTTAAAGTAAATGTTATAACGCTGATGTCATACATCTATTTCCCCCTCAATAATCTCTAACGTCTGTGCAGCTCCAGGGAGCGGCGGGACTCCCCCCCCCAGCGGCCCTTCCTCCACCGGGTCCTGCGCGCGGCCTTCCCGCTCCACCTGCTCCTCCTGCTGCTGCTGGTCCTGGCCTGCCTGGTGCCCGTCTCCGAGGACAACTACAGCTGTACGCTGTCCAACAACTTCGCCCGCTCCTTCTACCCCATGCTGCGCTACACCAACGGCCCCCCGCCCACATGAGCACTGCCACCACGCCCAGAACCTCCCCTAAGAAGACTGAAGGACTCAATATGTGACGTGGAAACAGAACATTGAGCCGTTCATTGTGTGAAGGTGCAATTTAAAGACATTCTACCCGTCACACAAAAAAAGCACCGCCCTTTTTTAAATCTAATCTGATTGGTGTATTTAAATATATATTTATTGTTCATGGTGTTCCACATTTATAAAAAAAGAAGCCATATACTGGTTCGTTTTTAACGTTCTGCCATTTTTATATGTAGATTTAACGTCCCCACTTACCATATTCAACACACGAAGATAAGTAAGGTCTCTAGATTTATTTTAATATCTACGCTATATTTTCTGATTTTGTACTTGCATTGTTATCCATGGGATCTATATTGAGGAGTAAAGGTCAGTGATTACCAAAGCGTACAGAAAGCGAGAATTACACTAGGCATTTTCTACCACTGCAGCTATTTTTACAGTTTTTCAGAGAAGAAGGCAGCCTGTTGTTGACGGCACATTTTGTACAGAAGAGAAGAAGATTGATTAAGAGATATTTAAAAAGATCTGTAAGATATTTTTTCTAAATAATGCTGGCAGTGACTCCTGCAGACATGCCTTTCTATAGCCAACAGAGCGCCCAGCTGGAAGATATTGTATTTTTAATGGTGTTTGAGGACTACTGTGTATAAGGGCAAACTACTGAGAAAGAAAACGCAAAATTATTGTTTCTGCATATTTGAGTTTGAGTGTCTTCCTGTATAATAATTTAGCATGGGACTGTAGTCTAAGCGCTGGTGTAATAAAATGACAGATATTTTCTTATGTTAACAACTTCATGGCCAGTGTTCGGGGGGTCAGTTCTGTATATTTCAGCATATATACAAAAAGTCGTCAAATTAAAGCTGCATTAGGTGATTTGGTTCCTAGGGGGCAGAAAGAGCCCCAAATCACCGCTCATATAATAACGGATAATAAGGGGCTTTTAACAAATATAGTAGCATTTTAAAAAAACGGTTCAAATTCCAGCAGATTTAGCTATTGGGTCTATGTGTAGCATTACAACCACACCTGATAGCTAACAGATGCTATTTTTTACGATCATTTCCACATTAAATTGCAGTAATTGCATTCAATGAAATATAGTTTGATGAAGTTTCAAAGTGTTTTTTATATTTTGTTAATATTGATGCAACAATATTAGCTCCAGCAGGTGGTCCTGTCACATCACTGCCATTTAGCTGTAGATCAAAGAACACAAAGCCCCCCCCCATTTTATGTTCAAATATCTAAATTACTTTATTCTTAAATTATTTGATGTTGTTCAAAACGTACCCAACGCTGTCCGAGTTGGACCCGTGGAGCAAATCCTGCAGGTGTCAAAAATCCCACAGGTTGAAACAAAGATTGTTTAAAAATATATATAATTTGTGGTTAATATTGTGATGTACGCGGCGATTTACCTGCTTCACACCACTCTTCATCATGAAGTTAGAGGACTGGTTTCAAATCTATTGATCCAGACTCTGAGTCGAATGAATGCAAGTGATGCTTTGAGCATTGGATGTAGCTGTGTACCGCACAATCAAAGACCATTCAATGTACAATGTTAATATTATTGATCCTAAATGTTGGAAGTGTTTGGTCCTTATTTGTATATAATGTCACACTCAGCAGCACAGAAACAAACAACAAAACGTGTGTAAAGTTTGATTTATTTTGTGAACTCTTATGTAGAGACTGTCAGTTTTGATTGACAATAAACTGTTTGCCATGATTCGTGGCTCCTTGTTTATGACATTGTAGGTTTGCTACAGGCAGGAAACAAGATCTCAGATTTGCATATGTGTGTGTTGTGAACAAGTGGAAATAGTTTCAGCATCAGAGATGGATGAGTGTGTGTTGTGTGCATGCATGTACGGGTTACAGACACCAGGAAAACACAGATATTGAACATGTTTCTGTATAATAGCAGTGGTAGGAATATTTGGCACTAAGGCTTCATTTACATTGGCAGAAAAATGGCACTGTTCATGACATGTCCAAATGATGTTGGGTCATTTTGGGTTTCTTCAGTTTGTCTGGCCAGATGGAAACAAATCTAGTTTAAGGACTTAAAGCCAACCGTTCCTTGTTTCTAGTAAAGCCAAAAACAATTAAACTAACCAGTCGTGGACCGATGCTCATGAGACTTTTCATCATGTCTAAATTACAGCAATGAACGCTGATTATTCCATCCTGTTCGGCTACTTGGTTAAATAAGACCACCAAGGCACATTCATTTCCCTTTCCTGTTTAACTTATCATTGAGTAAACTGACCGGTGGTTACGTGACATACTGTAGGAATATTTCATATTATTTTCAAAGCAAACAGTACAGAACATTTAATACACTACACTTAAAATGTACACAAAAACAATGCATCAGAGATCAGTTTTAGTTTAACAATGATGCATACTTAATAAGCTTTTTTTCAGAAAAAGTCTATGTTTTCTGCACCTAGATGCGTGGCTATTGTTATATGATCACTTTGGTTTGCTTTTGAGGAAGGCTCTGTGAATATAGCAGCTTATGTTCAAGAGTAATCCAAACTTTAAAATCTGACAGGTACTTTAAAGGTGTCATGAACTTTAGGGCTAAACATAATAGGTAAATACATTTGAGTTTTGTATAACTTCTGTGTGCATCACTCTTCATAGTTGAATGCACTTATTGTGAGTCGCTTTGGATAAAAGCGTCAACTCTTTATGTGTTAACTACGAACAGTGCCACAAATTGTATTGTAATTCCAGCCTTTGAAGAAGAAAAGTTTTTGTTAACAGTCGTTTTGTTAAAAGGCCACAAACTGCGGAATCTTTACTCGTCTAAAACTTGTAGTGTGTACAAAGAGAGTAGAAAACAGGCACCGATTAAAACACCAAAGAACAGTAGTAGTAGTGAAAGAGAAAAACACCACAGTGTGATAGAACACACAGCCATTTTTTTTTGTTAAAGCTATATAACTATAACAACCCTTATGGAGATGAATATTGACCACATGCATTTCTCTGTAAGTCACAGCAGATTGTGGATGGCTTGTTCTGGATGATACACCAAGGTGACACAAGAGATACAAATACTGCATATCAAAAAAGAGCTCAAACTGACTGGCAGAGGTCCAGCGATGTTCTCATGAACATCTACTGTAGTGCACATTCACAAGAAATATTTACGCACACAAAATATACATTCGATCGAAAGCTTCTCTTTTTCCAAAGACTAATAACATCTCAAAAAAACCTTACCTCACAACAGCACTTTCTGTTTGTTGTTAATCCTTTTTTTGTTTTCCCTTTTCTCGATCTTTGGGAGATGAAAAGCCATTAAAGGTTTGGTCTCAGTTAGTGTCTTTCCGTCCCGTTACCCCTGTAAGGCAGTTTCCATGACAACTCGATCAGGGATGATGTAATCTGTTGGTTCGATTGACGGACCGCCGTCTCCTTCATCCAGCGACCACAGCTCCGGATGGACGTAGCTGTGAAGAACGTGTTTAAAGTTATTTACCACAAGTCAACAAAAAAAGGTGCACTTACTGAAGAAAAAGCACAATACAGTGTGTTGAAAAATATGAAAAAAGTTATTATAACATGTCGTAAAAAGTAATATTATAGTATGTTGAGAAATGTAAAAAAAAAAGTCATATTATAGTATGTTAAGAAATGTTATAAAGTCATAATTTAGTATGTTGAGAAATGTGAAAAATAGTTATTATAGTATGTCGAAAATAAATAAAAAATCATAGTACAGTAAGTCGAACATTTTGAAAAAAAAAGTATGTCAAAATGATCATGAAAAAAGGCATGACATAGTACGCATAAAAAGTCATGTTATAATACAATGAAAATATCTCGAAACATGTCATATCTGAAGTGAGAAAATCTTGCAATTTTTTCAGGAAAAATGACTTTAAAGATTAATTATTTATCAAAAAGATTTGCTGTTTATTTTCCTGCTGATACTAATTACTCAAATCATTGCAGGTCCATAGTTTTCACCACTGTAACTCACTCGTTGCTGTCCATACGAGCCAGACTCTGAAAAGACGGAGAGAGCTGCAGACCCTCAGGGCTTCTGTCCGGGACCGGAACCTCTGAGTGGGGCGGGGGGGCCGCGTACTGCTGCTGCTCGGAGGAGGTGTCGGAGCTGGGCGAGGACGATGACTGGCTGCTGCCGCTGGACATGTTGGCGTCCAACATCTCCAGCAGGAGGTCGTACACCATCACAGCGTTCTTCCTCTTCATGCTGGAGAGGTGGTCCATGCCTTTGTTACTGCAGAGGAAGAGGAGGGAAGCACACGTCACACATTGACATCAAAAAAAAGTTCGTTAAAACGATGCAAATTGTGGTTGTTGATTATTGCTTCGTTGCATCATTTCGAAATAGTACCTGGGAATGTTACGGTCACAGACATTGCTGCTTCTCTGTTGGAAGCTCTTTCCACAGCGTTAAATATAAATGACTTCCTTAAAAAGTCCAAATATATGCATCAATATCAGTCAGTATTGTTGAATATTGTCTTCAGTTATCCTCTATTTTACGAGTTTTCTCCTACTTTGTTCTACGTGTTACTGGCAACTCTACATTTGGCAAACCAACATTTTATAAACATGCAAATGTAATTATACAAACTTAACTCAACTTTAAAAATCCCACAAAATTGATTTATGTCTAATTTCAAAAAATGCTTTATTTTAGACAAATATTATTTGTTATGTTATGTTTTTCATTATTGTTTAAAAGTCAGCTTCTTCAAATAAAGCACTTTGACTTTCTTGTGTAAAAAGTGCTGCATGAATAACATTTTTATTTATGATAACATAAAAAAAGTATGTTTTTTCTTGAAATGTCTTTCGAACATCACAAGTCAAGTATTCTCTCTAAGTGTCTGAAAGAGTAACGTGCGTGAGTGCGTATTCATGCCTGCTGAGAATGAATGTAGGAATACATTAGTGAGAGTGTACTAATAACGACAGATGATGCCAGACAGCTAGAGTATAATCGTCTCTGAGAATGTGTGCTTTTTCGATTCTCTCCTCTGCGATTTTGCCGTTTCCTGCCGCCTCTGGCCGTACCTGACGTGGCGGATGTGGGAGAGCAGCATGGTGAGGTGTCCCAGACGCAGAGTCTGCTGCTGGGTGGACAGGCCCAGCTTGGAGATGGCCCAGACCAGAGCATCGATCACAGAGTCGAGCAGACGCAGCATCTTGTTCCTGCTCTCCAGCTCCTCGGCCGTCTGAGGGGAGCTGGAGCACAGATCTGCAACACACACACATACACACACACACACACACACACACACACACACACACACACACACACACACACACACACACACACACACACACACACACACACACACACACACACACACACACACACACACACACACACACACACACACACACACACACACACACACACACACACACACACACACACATCTCAGGAGGGAGACACACACATCATCTCCCTGCAGACGGAGACTAACAATCTGCCAAAGCGTTGTGCCAGTATTATAAATCACTGCATATCTGCAGCTATGTGGTCTACCGAGGCTGCTGTGGATGCTCTTTTAGAACAAAATAACACTATATTGAATCTATTTCTCAAGACTTAGAGGTCCCCTATTATACTGTTATTCATCAATATATTATAGGTCTCAGATATATACAAAATATGCCTCTGAAGTGTTTGGCTCAAAATGAAATGTATCTATTGTTATCGACAGGGCAATGTGTTCACAGGGTGTTCAACTGATAGCAACCTTTATTGATTAAACAAGAGGTTAACCAAAGTTCATCCATTATTTTAAATACACAGGGTCACGGTTGTTTTTGTATTTACTTGCACAATTTTTTCTCTTTTTCGGTTTTATTGTGTTGCACTGTTGGAGGAGCCTGTGACCTAAGATGTTCATTGTCATAACTACACTGTAGCTAAGTTCGTATGACTAATAAAAGCCTTGACCTTGAACTTGATGTATATTCCAGATGAAAAGCACCGCAGAGAGAGAAGAAGCTGTAGATCATCCTGTTGTTACAGTTCAGCCACAGCCCTCCATCTGTCTAAATACATAAATCTTAAAATTCCTCCCTGTCCTCTCTGACTTTTCAAACTCGATTTCACTTCTTTCACAATTTGTTCCCTTTTTCGCACGCCAGCTGCAGTGGAGCAGAGTCAACAGCGAGCTGGCGGAGGAGCCTGTGTGCCTGTTAGGGAGGAACTGTGTTAAACTCTGAGGTCATGCGGAGAGGTCAGTCACCTCCATGAAACCTGTACAGTGGCTGCTGCTGGGGCTGGGAGAGGGGTTGGGGGGTGAGGGGGTCAGGGGGTCAGGACAGTACACTGTGACCGCTGGGAACACATCACAGGTTAAAAAACACAAGCCGCTGTGCAATAAAGTACATCAGGTAATTTCATCCTACATGTACTTCAAACAAGTGGAAGCTTCGGCCAATCTCACTTCACCTGCACAATGAAACTACATCCAACCCTGGAGCAACACACACTGTTTTATTGTGAGGTTAAAAATGCGTCACATAAACTAAACCTCAAGTCAATGAAAAACTAGAAAAGTGCCCAGATTAGCTATTATTTAATGGTACATATTTGATGTTTTAGGATCACATTTGCATGAAAACAAACACGGTAATAGGCATTCCTAGCAATCCATATGTATGTTTGTACATATCTTTTTCTTATTTCTGGGTATATAAAAGCTTTGTAGCGATATGTATAATTTTCACATGCTAGTTTTACCTTTAAGAGGACATTTTCATATTTTCAGGTTCATATTTGTGTTTTGTGCCTCTTCTGTGACATGTTAACATGCTTTATTGTTCAAAATGCTTCATTGTTCTTTGTCAAGATACCTGAATTTAATCAAGTTGTTATCCCTTTTTTGTATCTGCAAAAAGCAAGGCATTCAGCAGTCTTTACTATTTAAATAACATAAATCTGCTGTAAGAAGACACTTTTGGCGGCTGTCTGCTCCTCTGAAGTGCTTTCTGCAGCAGGTGTATGTTACGACTAATTCATAAGAACAAGAGCACGGAGATTGATCACCTCTAACGTAGAGACTGAGGGAGGTGATGCAACCTCTCAGACTTGATGAATTGAGATGCTGGCTCCTCTGAGAGCTTTGAGAGAACTTGGCCTTTATTTGGATTACACTTGTGCAAAGCTTTAACCCCACATCTACTTTAATGCAACTCCAAATGGATAATGAACATTTATTTACCCCAGCTAATAAATTACACAGACAGTAAGGCCAAAAATATATATAAATATATTCATTTTTCAGCCTTTTTTTTGCTCTGGTCAGTTTGTTTTAATGTGTGGGTCTGATGCGTGACAGGTGTCAATGAACCACTAAGTTCCAGATTAAAGTGTCATTAACCAAAACCAAGCAGAGGGAAAAGAAGAAGAAGAAGAAGCAAAAAAACACTGTGATATACCAACTGGACAGGATCAGGCAGGATTTGTTGCTCGTTGCAAACTAACTCATCCGTCTCAGAAAACATTAAATGAAGACTGCGGTTTGTCCGCGTCAGCAGAACTCACTGGAGTTGAGGAGGATCATGGCCTTCAGACAGACGTACTCCTCCCTCTGAAGCTTCAGCTCACGAAAGCGAGAGGTGGCTGCCAGCAGCATGTCGAAGATCTCCATGATGCCCTCCACACACTGGCCCTCCTCCCTGCAGACACACACACAAGGGAACATTTATATTCCTCCACAGCCAGGTGCCGATAACATTTAATAGGTGTTAATAGGCTCAGAATGTGACAATAGGACATTGTTGACAATATCTGGGGGGGGGGTTTTGTGGGGGTTTTTATAGGTTTTTTTGTTATTATAGTGTTCTTCAAATATGGTTCGCTATCTGCGTTTTTTTTTTTTACTTGTATGTATGCACCACGACACCAAGTCAAATTCCTCGTTCGTGTCAACCTACCTGGTAATAAACCCGTTTCGGATTTCGGATTTTTGTAACAAAATAAAGAAATGAAATCAAACCTCAACGAAATGTGTGCAGATTTTGCTCGGTCAAACTGCCTTTTTTAATTATTCAACACTTTGCAAAAGTATCTTTTAAGCAGTAGGGATACTGATAAACAGATAGTGGGTGGATATTCTGTTTTCTGATCCCGACAGCCTATGTGACTGGATAGTCTTATTTCACAGTTGGTGAGCTGGTTAGCACCTGAAAAAAAAGCACTCAAACACATTAGAGGCTTCTCAATACTCTAATTTCCCCTCCTCGACTCCTATCCTCGAGACTTAGTCCCGCCCACAGGAGATGCGAGCGGAGGACTCGAGGAGGGGAACCGAGGAGAGAGGAGGGGAACCAGCAGGCGGTTAGAGAAATGAGAACTCCTCTCCTCTGAGCGGTCATTTTAAAGAGACGTCCATTAATGATGACAGGAGGCACAGCAGCACTCTGTCTGATGGACAGATGTGTTCATGACGACTTATATATTTACTTTTAATTCATTGACAGTGCGGTATAATGAGACAATAACAGGCTACAGATGCGGACATATACACACAAATATATTTATATAAATATAATCAATTTAAAGTATGAGAGCACTCTCATAATAACGTAACACAATCAGAGACTGGATATATCCCCCCCTCTCTCTGGTCGCTGAAATGGGGAATTTAAATTACGGGCCAAAAGTTGTATTTACAAGTATTAAAAGTAAGCATAGGACACCAAACCAACTGAGACCCGTCTGTCCGCCGCATCTATGCACTGTACAACACACACCTACACACTGTACCACACACACCTACAGCTCCTAAAGCATAATCAGGCTACAGCCGTTGTGTATTTTATTATGTGAAGCACTAAATGGTCTTAGAAAAATATCGACTCTTTGTTTGTAGATATCTACTAAACTACAGCATACAAATACAGAGAGTAATGTAGGCCTGTTAAACTGAGTGATATATATTTTACACACTGCTCTGCTTTCTGCACGGACCTGACAGCTGTTCTCACTGTAAACATCGCGTCGCGATGAAAGCAGTTACTAAAATAATATCCAGGGGATGCATGCAGAGCTGTCATTGGCTGAGATAAGTCCGGCCGTGCGTCACGCCTCCACCGTTCCCGGAAATGCATCCGCAGAGGAGCCGTGGAGGACCCATCAGTGTATCCTCGGTTATAGCTCCTCCAGAGAGCCTCCTCGATGCTCGATGCTCGGTCCTCGATGTGCATTTAGAGAAATGAGATGTCCTTCAACATGACGCGCTGAAATCCATTTCCGGGTCACTACCGGAGGACCGAGGAGTCGAGGAGTCGAGGAGTCGAGGAGGGGAAATTAGAGTATTGAGAAGCATCTAATAGAGGCTAAGGGGCGGGACATCTCGAAGCAGTTGACCAATCAGAGCAGACTGGGCTCTGGTTTCAGACAGAGGGTGAAAAGAGGTGCTGGAGGCAGTATGAGAAAAATAAAGAGCTTTTTGAACATTAAAGCATGGAAACATGTCACAGTAGAGGCAATAAATACAAATATAAACCTTAACATTAGCACAATTTGGCAACATTGACATGACAACATTCAACTGACAATCTGAACGACTATTCTGTTTTCTGTTATTCTTATTTCCAATGTTTAAATCGCATAACAACATTGTGGTTTCCTTTTATATTATTTAGTCTGTTTAACTATTCTGTCTTTACTTCTATATCTATTGCACCAATATAAGGTGAGGTTTCCTGGGAGGAGTTTCAAAACATTTGAAAAATACCCGGCCAACTCTACAACTTCCTGGTTAGCAGATGTCATCATACGCTGGATCACACAAAGCAAACTAAGAGACGTGTGCTTTGCTGATTCTTTTATTTTGAATATACCTGCACATTAAGATGCAAGATAACCTCCCGAGTGTCTGGATCCAACAACGGGTGTTAAAACTCTGATGCAAATGTATGCGGTGAACTGGAAACGAAGCATTACTTTGTCAAGGTTCATCTCATCCAGACCCAAAACAATATTCTAAGTGTTAATTGGCTAGATTATATTCTACATGTTGCACCATTGACTTGACACATTTATTGCAGAGTGCTTCCAATAAGGCATTAGTAGGGTGACCAGGTGCCAACAAGCCACATGTGGGACAAATAGGACGTTTTTGCGGGACAATGCGGGACATGTTACTACGTTGCTTAGAGCTAGATTAGATGTTTATATAATGTCTATCTAACCCTTAAGAAGAACATTTCTATTAAACTATAAGCTTATAAATATTAATAACAACGCTTTACTTTGGTTTAATTGTTTGCACAAACTATGCAAGTGAAGGAATTAAATATATTTGTTTTGAATGGAATTAACATAACAAATTATTATGACCAGAAAAAAATGACCGGATCTAGCTTACTGCCACAGTCTGCTGAACTGTGTGCTAAATCTTAATTAAATGAGCTGCTGTTACCTCATTTCTTTTGGTTTCAGGAGGAATATATCCATAGATCATGGGGGGGGATGGGCCCTGCCCATATGTTAATACATTTCTCTGTTGATTGATTGACATCTGACACAGCTAATGGTGATGATAGTCCTCTCGTTTTCTACACACCTTTGTAAAAAAGCCTTGTTTAAGACGCGCAACTGTCAATCAAATGCGGGACATCGGCAACATGTGTGGGACAAATGATCAAAATGCTGTGCAGTCCAGCACAAAGCGGGACACCTGGTCACCCTAGGCATTAGGTAGTTGGAATGTTTCTCTTAAACACATTGAATCTTAAATACAATCTGACTTCAAAAAGATTGAGTGAGTACAAAATCATGCAGCAAAGAGATATGGAGTTAAAGAGAACTTTAATACCATGTGACAAAAAGAGAAGATCCACAGAACAGACACTGTTAGAGAGAAAATTGGAAAACCACTCTGTTTCTGTCTCTGTTCAAGCGTCTCGTTGAGTGAGTGCATGGATTAGTATCCAGGATGTTTTCTGAGCCGTCCAAGGAGAAAGGGCTACCACTCGGCAGAGAAAAATAAGGCTGTGTTGTGAGAACATGTCGAGGTTAACCTAAGTCTATAGTGATAGTTTCCCTGGCAGTCGATGAACAAACACTTCCTATTGTCCTCATTAACATACATTTACCACTTGTCCAACTATGCCTTTTTCACATGAAGATTTGGTTAAATCATCTTTTTTCTCAACAACTACTATAAAAAGACCACAATATATCTATACAACTGACCAAAAGCACATTAACACACACTGTTTATTTCGACTAAATCCTCACTCACTAGAGTACCAAATGTGTATTTATCCACCACTGACAAATAGTCCCTAACAAAAGCACTTTTTCCTCCTGTTTGAGTAACTTTTGAATAAAAAACTAGAGACCAGCTGAAAGTTATTGACCATTTAAGACAAAAAAAGGTTACATTTATGCTGCGTATTTAAAGATTTATGTCTCCCATTGAAGTCAGAAACTATCAAGAGAAGAACTAACACATTGTTTATTTTGGTCTTTGTATTGGATTTGTTGACAGTGAGAATAAATACAATTTAACTGCAAACCTGGAAAATCTACTTTATATATATATATAATATATATATAATAACTTATGCAAGCCCGACCTTCTGTCTTCAATCTACTGCACTTTGAACACCAGGAGGAACAAGTTGCTTTAATGTTTCATTAGCTGCTGCTACTGCTGACAAAACGTTCAGTTTTAAGTATCCTATAAGGAAGTCCCCAGTGCTGGTATAGTGGCAGCCTAATTACAGGTGTTTACCGTGAATACAAAGGTTGAACTGAAGTGCCAGAAACAGCCAACTGTTGTCTGGCCGAAGTTGAAGGTCAGTGTGGAAGAAAACAGTAAGTGATAAAAGAAAATGTTGGCAAGAAAATGAGGTGGCAGTCTAGAAGAATCAGAGATGCAGCGAGGGTTGTTGATATCTTTACCGTTTCAAGGTCTGAGTGAACTCCCTGATTATTGTGGGATATCAAATAATGAGAGTGCACCAATCTGGGAAGTTTAAAACAAAACGCCAACAGGGAAACTGGTAAACTGGAGGCTGCACACAATAATCATTCAGTAAAAGCCTTCCGAGGGTTAGGCTGCAGTTTGTAATATATCTCAAGTTGAGGAAAACAATACTATTAGTCTGAGTCTGGAGAGAAGAATGACTGTAATGTAATGTTTTGGGGAAAAGGAAAACAAGTACTTGATAAGACTTGGACTTGGTGAACACACACAACTCATGCATATGAGGAACAATCTCTGCTAGCAAAAGCCTTAGCATGTTGGAGTAGAAGAGAAAAGAGGTTGTCACAAAGACATCAGCTGATCGGCACATAGCCCTCATAAAAACTGTGAGAGCTCTAAAACAAATCAGCTATTTGTTTATTCGACTGCTAATGTGTGAATTACTTATTTGTAAGTTGGACTTCAAACCTACCTGTTGAGTTTGAAGTCTGGAGAGAAGATGAGTTTTCCAGGATGATCCACAGACCTCCACATCAGGCCCAACATCAGGATCTCCAGCCAGCAGCACTTCAGCAGGTGGATCTGGTCCGCTAGACTCAGCTCCATAAAGCCTGAGGAAACAGAATAAAGAGAAGCACAGAATTACCACACACCTCAAATGAATATCCTGCCTGGATTCAGAATATAAGGGGACAAAAATGACTCATCATGGATCACAATGAGAAAACTTAACTTAAAAAAAGTATTGTCGTAAAAAACACTTTCAGATTTAGAGACTTGAAAAAGTTCTGTAGCTCATACAGTATGTCATGATAGAGAAGGGAAAAATGGAGAATTATAAAAAAAAAAAAGATAATAAATAATGTAAGAAAAACAGGTCCACACAATATGGCTATTGTTTTATTTGATTTCTATGATATTTATACAGAGGGGACCTATTATTTATGATTATCTTATTTAGGATTGTTTCTCAAATATTTTGGCCAGGACAATCAGGATGCACGCAATTATTCTTTAATATATTGTCAGCAAGCTAAAAACCTACAACATGTAAATATAAAATAATATTGGGAGTTAACCAAAGGTACTTTTGCCTTTTTTTTATGAAACTACATCAACTAAATGAGGTTTTCAAAGGAGCCTATCAACCAACCTTCTAAGAGTTATATGAAGACAGAGAAACGCCCTTGTGCCATAGACTCTAGAGCACTACTGGATCTAACAATGACCTCATAGAGCAGCAGCTATGTATTTAGCTTCACTGCGCCTCGCTCACCTGTCTGTACTTTCTTAGATCTTTTATAAAGCAGACAATGCACACTCATTTCCACCTCCGCTGGAAAAGAAATGGTGGAATATGGTCGTTATTCAAAAAACGGGGAGTCTTTGTGAACCCCTCACATTAACGCCTCTGCTGGGGAGTTACCTGCTGGTCTGAACACTGGCTAAGAGAGGAAAGGAGAGGAGAGCGAAAGAGAATCAGGACCAGTTGAGAAAGAAAGAAATTCATAGAGGACAGAACATTATACAGAGAGGTTGACAATGATTTCCTACCGTTGGTCTCTGTTTATCCATGCAACAATTATGTCACTTTATTATTATGTCACGTTTGTTTATTCAACCTTCCCACGCAGCATCTGACACACCAACATGAATGTTGAGTGGAAGATGTGTTTACTGTAGCCGCAGCTTTGTTTTTACCTTTATAACCCTCAGTCTGGTTTGCTGGTTTTCACCTGACTTCCACACGTTGTTAATCAGAGCCAAACTGCTTCCACTGATCCGGACCTAGAGTTTATCCTGACCCTAACCCAACATGGCTCTTTCACTCAGAAAGGCCACACCGAATGCCTCCAGTCTTATTTGATGACATGTAAACTGGTCTGTGATTAAGTGGATGTTCCTCAAGTATAAACATAGACTGAATTAAGATCATGACAAAGATAATATATGCACAATGCAATGAAAACATTTACATCCAAAAGAAACAACAATGAGCAGGAAATATGGAGTTTTCAAAAGAAGGAAAGTAGATTTTCCATGTTCCAGTGTTTTCATTATGGATACAAATAAGGGCAAAGGTCAAATAGAAACTATATAATGATCAACAGCTAAAAAATTCAAACTGAATTAATGTCATGCGGTAGATTTTATAAAACACGTAAGATGTGATTTCATGTGAATTTAATCGCAGGTTTTAGCATTGTTTTAAGTTTTTAGCTTGTTTTATAACGTATCAATTTTTATTTTTATTTAAATAGCTTTATTTTTGCTCCTATTTTAAATAGCCTAATTCCTCTTACTGTATTTATGTATGAACCATTATACAACAAAGCAAATTCCTAATAAATAAATAATATCTAATTCTGATATGTTTCATGTATTTAGTAATTTAATCTCAACAATAGGTACAATTCTATCGAACAAACAATGTTGGTAGTTTTTAAGAAAAAAAAGATATTTATAAATTAAATAAATAGGATTTCAATTGTGAAAATGTTTAATTTTAAAATGATTTGCGCAACTGTTTGTATCTTACCAGGGATCTTTTTGGCCCAGCAGATCATGAGGACCAGTTCCTTGTCTGCCAGGTTGGTGAGGGACATCATCATGCTGGCCTCGGTGAAGGGCTTCTTCATGTCCTCCATGAGGTAGATCTCCGGCGGCTCCGCCTCCATGATGCGGGAGATGAACTCCTCTGGGCCCATGGCTGAGTGGTGAGCATGGCACATCTGAGGGAGGGGGTCCACAGGGACGATAGGAACCTCCAGGTGGAGATGCTTTTCGGCACGGGAAGCCAGCCCCACCCTGACCAAACCCCTACCCGCGGGGTCCCGAGGCTGGAGCCCCCCGCGGCGGAGCCGGGCTCCTCTGTAGCTGCAGCGCTCACGCCTTACACCTGGAGCAAGAGACAGAGAGAGTCACATGACCATACTTTGTACCCTTTGTACTTTATGTACATTGTTCTTGTTTAGTGTAAAATAACCAATACAACCACAATAGGGCAAAATATTGGCTACTTGCCTAAAGGGCAATTATGCTGATTTTCAGGTTCATATTTATATTGTACATCACAATGTACAACAATATCTGTTTTTCTTTTTTTTATTACTGCCGATTTTATTCCATATTTTATTCCTTCTTATTCCATTTCATTGCAATGTAAATACTGTTATATTTTACTATGTTTTTTATTATTTTGAATATTTTTCTAGTTCTCTACCTGTGTTTTTAATTCTTGTTTTACTTTTATGTATGCACCACCACACAAAGTCAAATTCCTCGTATGTGTAAACCTACCTGGTAATAAACCTGTTTCTGATTCTGATTCGATATTGTGTGCCTCTATGTGACATGTTTCCATGCTGTAATGTTCAAAAAGGTCAAAATGCACACTGTCTTAGTCACTGTTGATGAAAAACCAGCATGTCTGAAAAATACATCTCTGATATAACATTGAACAAAATGATTGCCAGTGGCCTACTGAGAATTTGGCTCTAAATTATCAATATTCTTCTGAAAGAATCTTCCACTGCACTATTAGCTCCAAGGCCCTCTGAGCTCAGAATCTTAGCTCATATTGCTGGTGGAGGATTGTAGTTGAAGTGCCCTATAAACACATAGTTACTCTATAGTTACTCATCTGTTTTGACCCTCCTCTTATGTGCAGGTGTGAGGGTACAGGGCAAGAAACATGTGAAATGGTTACGGCCCCTACACACGGCGGCGTGCGTTGTCGCTTGCCGGCGGGCATGTCTGAAGCTAGACCAACAACCAATCACCTGAATCTCCCGCCCCGGACACACAAGCAGCGGTTTGATTGGCTAGAGCTTGTACTGGCATATGATTCGATTGGCTGACGCTTCCGTCGAAGCTTCAAAAGTAGAAAATTGCTCTACTTTTGCAGCGAGCACCGCAAGAAAAGCTACGCTTTGCTCCCACAATGCAGTTTGGCGAAGCGTGACGTCACCCCATTCAAAGTGAATGGGCAGAAGCGTTGAAGCGTCAACGCACGCCGCCGTGTGTAGGGGCCGTTAGAATGAGGAATAATACTGTGAAGGTTCCCACACTACAGAGGGTAAAGAGGCAGATTCTTAGTGCTTAGATTGTAACAAGGCATGTGTGAGAAGGACTAGCTAAGACTGAGAGTGTTTCTGTGTGTCTCAGTATGCGGGGCAAACACTGGATGAAGGCCACAAATGGGCCCCATACATTTAACATGTGGATTTCTGTTTCTTGTACATGATCATTACCCAAAATAAGCAAAGGCTAAGGTTGAAAAAATATTCTTGTATCATTTTCTTTTAGTAAAAATGTAACAGTGGGCAATTTGACCCAAACCCCACACAAGGGATAAGTTATTCCACTTTCTTTTGCTATAAAGGGTCAAGGACCCCGGTAAAAGAGGTGAGAACCTACCGCACTTCATCATGCCCACTTCGTAGCATTTCCGTAGGCGGCAGGCCTGGCAGCTTTTACGTCTGTTCTTGTCGATAGTGCATTGGTTTGTGGCGGGGCAGATGTAGTCATTGTGTCCTGGAGGATGAAAGGAAAGAAGACACTTCAATGGATGAGGAACATGAAGAGATGGTGACTTGTTATTGACTGAAAGACAGAGTTTATACCTTGGATACTCCTCTTAAAAAAGGCCTTGCAGCCCTCGCAGGACCACACTCCATAGTGGTACCCGGAGGCGTAGTCTTGGCACACGGCGCAGAAGTGCATGTCCGCCTTCCCGACCGCAGACGAACACAAAGAGGAGTCCATGCCTTCCACTCCCTTCTCCAGTGGCTTGTTACAGCTGATGATGGAGCTGCAGGAAGAAACAGAGACATTGTGAAAAGGGACAACTTGACATCTGAAAGTTTGCCTGTCATTTACCTGTCATTAGTCATCTAACAGGTACTCTTTTGCAAAAAAAATCTCCACAACCACATTTCCGTCAACTGGAAAATTGCATGAAGAAACTAGAGTGTTCATCATTGAAACATAATGGGTATAAAAGTCTCAAGCATCCAAGGCCAGTTTCACTATGACTGTCAACTGGTAGTATAGAGAATGACCCCGAATATGAAGTAGAGGCAGGGATGTAAATCAAATGTTGTGGTGAGAGTAAATCCATCCAATAGAATCAGTGTTTCAATGTCAGTCTATTGGTTATTATAATATGTTGCAACTCCATCTCAACACTAATGATTTTACTGGATTCTTTGCACAGGCTCTGCTATTATCCAACGATCATCTTAGCTGAAGAATACTAAAACCACCGTAACTATTTTCTCTCTTTATGTTGTCATTGCAGTCAAAGCTGCTTCGCCCATTCATCACTCCAACACCAAACCATCACAAATGTCAAGGGCTTATCTACAGTAGCCTTGGGGAAACTTTAGATGGCTGCTGTTAAAAGGGCTCTATACCTACACATGTATCAAACTGATAGGGTCAAAAAGAAAATCTTTATGTTAAAGAACCTACATTAAACCTTTCTTGTCCCTCCTAAATTAAATGCAATCTAGTACGTTTTTCCCCTAAACTTTTTATATAATAGCACAGAACTGTACGTGCTTGAGTTCTTTTCATCAAATTTGGGGTATAGAAGAAAGGCATTATCACTGAATTCCTAATGAGCCAACAGTCGTAGTGTTTCCAAAAATCATGGAAACACTACGACCGATTTCAATTCCGTTTTTTTTAAAAGGACTGAAAAGGACGCATTTCTCTTATTTATTTGTTTTTATTAATTTACACAAAAACACATGACAGATTATCAACATGAGTTAATAGTCATCATTATCTTTTTATTATTGGTTTTGGTTGCATCATCTGGTGACCTTGCTTTCTATTGAGCTTGGGTATTTTTGAACAATCCGGTAGCAGATGATGTCTATTTACTGAAGTTGCTAATTGGGCTGTAATTATCCGGAACATGGAAAGGGAAGTCTTGGCCAAAACACTGTCTAAACAAAGAACCCAGAAAATACTGAATCCATTAATCTTTGACCACTTTTCCCTTAAAACTCTATCATCAGTCGCGAAAAAAGCCTCCTATCGTCTTCATACAGCTTAATTGGCACTCACCAAACAGCCTTTTCTCCTAAGTATTATCACTATACATGTCTATCAATGTATCAATGTCAATAAACATACCTGCTAGCGTTGATGCTGTGGGTTTTGTGCTCCAGCCAGGGAGCATGTGGGCTGTGATCATTGTAGACGAGAGGCTGAGGGCAGCGCAGAGTCAGTGAGGGCATGTTGGGGTGGTTGTTGGAGGGCCAGAAGGCTGATGGGCTAAGTGCGGGGCACAGAGGGGACGGGCTGTCAGTGATGGGCGGCCTGGCATAGCCGAGTACAGACGGGCTGTAGAAGGTTAAAGGTCCATTGCCGTACTCATGGCTGCTATCCGTGTAAGGAGACTGGATGCAGACGGTGTGGCTATCCATGCCCAGAGGAGGGCTGTACGAGGCGGATATGATTCCCGGGGAGCTTGGCCTCTCTGAGGATTTGCTAGAGTCCACCTCCTGTAGCTGAAGCAGTGTTAACGGGTCAGCATCCAGTCTGGGGGAGGAGTCCATGTCAGGGTGAATTTTAGTAGTTTCACAGTGTTTATGAATAAGATAATATAGCTGGTTCCTCTACTGCATGTTCCAGTAAAGACAAGTCCTGGGACAAAGGGGGAGAAAAACTGTGTTATGGTTAAAAAATGCATGTCAGTCTGAGCTGCACTTTTAGTTAGTGCTTATGAGGAAATGCTAACACACTAAGCTAAGGCAGTGGACATAACATGTCAGGTAACATCAGAATGTTATCGTTGTCAATATCATCCTGTTAGCATGCTTACACACCAAGCTATGGTGGTGAACGTAGTAAACATACCATAACAGGTAACATCAGAATGTTACTATTGTCATCATGTTAGCGCTCAAACACACTAAGCTAAGATGGTAAACATTAAATACCTGGTAAACATTCAAATGTTAGCATTGTTATTGTGAGCATGTTAGCATGATGACGTTAGCATATGTTCTAAGCATGGCTGTAGATTCTTAAGGTGCTTTGTTTGTTTCTTCTCTGGGGCAATGAGTTAGTAAAAAAAACATGTATATTAATTACGTCATATTGCTAACCACTATTTTAAGCTAAAACTGCTTTCTGTCTAAAAGAACCTTTAGGCCTAGAAATAAAAGGAAGGGGACTGGTAACACAAGAAAGCAAAACGTTTTTAAAATGCTTTTAAGCAATAAGAAGAAGAAAATAGTTGTATAATTGTAATATTTACATCTGTAAACATTGTGGATAAACCTTCTGTTGCTCAGCTTGAAAAGCTTCATACCTTACAGACACAATAAAAGTAGCACCTTTGCAATCTCAAAAGAAAAATTGAGGGAGATAAGTACACACTTATTAAGTGGAGGAGACACTGTTAACAAAACACTTACTGAGACATTTAATAAATGCAACCTTTCTTGAAAAAGGAAAGAAAAACAGACACAAAAGGACAGGTTTTCTATGGTTATTTCGTCTGCTTGATGTTCTCTACCATTATTGAGCTGTTGTGACTCAGTTCAGGACATTCATGGGGAGTTTACAGAGGTTGCTTTCATTTGAGGAAAAGTAATGATGTTATTAGGTCTTCATTGCAGTGAGTATCTCTGACCCACAGGTGGTCATTTGATTGTGTCCAATGTATATTGACGGGTTTTCCCAAAAGCATTGGACTAATTGTTTTTAGCTCTTGTTCTTGATGTTACGGTTATACTTATGGTTGTATTCATGAATTTTGAAATAATAACTTTTTTTTTAAATTGAGTAAAGTGAGACAGCTTAATAAAAAACACTTTTAACACAACTATTACATTTGAACAAGATAGTATTAAAGGTCCCATGTCATGGCCATTTCTACTGATCATAATTCCATTGTTGAGGTATACTAAAATAGATTTATATTGTGCAATTTTCCAAAATCACATTGGTTTCTCATACAGCATCTCTGTATTCACTATCTTTCCTAAACGGCTTGTTGGAGCTCCTGCCCCCCCCCCCCTCCCTGTGAGCCCAGTGGCCGTCTGCGAGACAGCGAGACACAGCGAAACCCAGCCCGAAACACACACACACCCGCAGCCTGGCTGGGAGTTTGTGTGTGTGCTCAGGCTGAGTTCCCGCTTTCTCGCCGACCCCACACCAGTGAGCCAGCTCACAGTGTCCCGCTCCTCGCAGCAGCGAGCCTCACAATGTCCCGCCGAGCGTGTGAGGAAGTCCGCGGATTGGTCCAAACGTAACGGCTCTGCGGACGTAACGTCACTATACCCAAATACGTCACTATATCCAAGAAGTAAACAATGGAAAAAGAGAAATCTCCAACGAGGCGTTCTGGGGCAGCATAGACAGGTCTTTTCTGTGTTAGAGTTTTACTCGCTACAGGGTGTACTTTGAGGGTTTGTGACTCTGCAGACCGTTTACATGCATAAAAAGCTACATAACACACAAGGGGATGGGTAATAACCAGAAAAGCATGACATGGGACCTTTAAGCTGTGTTCTGAAAGATGATACAAATTAAATTACAGAAATGCTGTACGTTTCATATGACTCAGTGGCTCTGGATGGCTCTGTATGGATATATTATGTCATTGCTATAAGAATGGTTTAACACACACAGGCATACACACACCCACAACCACTTGTACTTTTGAAACATTCCAGCGATGTCAAGTTCATTGTGTATCTTTAAGGTTTTATTGCGTCAGAGACACAGGACATGTACCTATCAATATTGTTACTCAAGAAAGCACACAACACAAGATAATGGTATGTTTTCTTTACCGAGTGCATCACAACCAGAGGTTTAATGAGATCCTGCTAGCGCACGTGGGGACAAGGCCTTAAGACACACGTTGTTATCCCATTTCAATTGGGGGGACTACTCTAAAACTCTTTCTATGAACCTAAATACATAAAAACCAAAGTAACTGGGGGCTAAATTTGATTACTGGTTTTTAGCTCCTGTTAAAAGCACTGCACGTTGAGACTGTATGAATACCCAAAACTACAGCCCTAAGGTACTTTGCAGTACTAGGTAATATAAAAGATCCTATAGACAAGTGTAGTCCAAGAAGTCTGAAATGTTCTCACAGAAGTTGATACAAACAGGTATTTTATTGATGCACTTAAAAGGTAAAATTAAGCAACAGCTTCCTTACTGTGTCAACGGTGAAAGGAAAAGCTCTCTATGTATTAACAGTGTATTTAAACTATGAACATTTGTTCTGAGGATATAAAAGCACAGCATTATCTGTGTATGTCATATCACACAGTAACCGAACTGTGCCAGAGAAGCCATCAGCTGGTTAATCAATGTGAAAATCAACAGTACAGCAGACACTAGCTGCACAATGAACCTCAGACTGCAGCAATCACAAGTCCAAACGCACAGCTGCCATTCCTGCAAGGCTTGGGGTTAAATGGTTTTTGGGGGATTTTCTGCCTCTACTTTGGAGTTAGCAGTCGGTATCATAAAAAGATTAAAAGAAACAAACGGTTAAAACGTCCTCCCTTCCTGAAGTCCAAGTTGCCAATAACACCTGGCAGAGAATTGGGCGATCATGACGGCATTGTCAAGCAGGAAATGGACTTACAAAATCCATCATTAATAGCGCAGATTTGACGATAGGTTAGAGTTTATTGTCATGTATTCTCAAGTATTGATTGCTAATTGTGATGATGATTTTTAAAGACTGGATTTAGAAGTAAAGCTCAGATTGTGTTATTCTAAATCTTCCAAAAACTGCATAGTGGACAGGAGACACCATGCCAAATAGGCGCAAGGTCAATCGCAGCAACCGTCAACATGTGAAACACACATGTCAGGTCGAAGTGGCCTTTAGCAAAACAATGCAATGTTACCTGTTTATGGTACAAGCACATTGACAGTATGCCCTGAATTAGACCGAAAAAAGTGTCTCATAATAAAATGCTACTCCAAATCTCTCAGAAAATACCGCCTAACAGCTTCCTTCCTCCACAAGCTTCTTTAAATGTGTCCCACGAGTGATTTTTCGGCATTTTGCACATAATCAGTCCAAACATGATTTTAATAACAGGGAGTTACAGATACATTTATATAGATTCCTGCCATTAACTATTTTGTGTCAGTTGTCCATCATGTGTTGATGTTAAACATCATAGCTTGTACTGTAAACTCAGGTTTAATGGAACTCGTCAAGTTTCTATTTTTAGGGGGAACTTCCTAGTGACTTGGACACTTTGACACTTTCAAGCAATTAAATGCACCATTAGTTTTGTTCTCTTTGAGGCTGGTGTGGCTCAAGTTAAAGGTTCTAGTTCATCCCCTGAATTTAGATACAGAAAGGGGTTTAACGCTTCTCCAAATCTAGGGACATGCACTGAGAATCGAATAAGACGAACCACAAACTATGGCAAGTATGTAGACAGTGTGACTGAATGATAAGCACAAAAATCAAGAACTATTAAACCAGAAATACTAATATTTTGTCCACATTTGGTCCATCGAGGAGTAATAAACCTTGGGTCAACATTTTAAACCTTGAATGAGGAACCGACATCAAATATTTCTGGATATGTGTTTAAAAATCAATAAATATTTGTTTTAACGATTTTTTCGGGCAACCAGTGTCAGGGGAAGATATAAGCGGGGATCAAGATAAAACTATTTTTTTTATAATTTTCCAGTTTGGATTTGCTGCTTTAAAATTATTTGACATTATAGGGCCACTTACTGGCAGAGAAGATTGTCAAGTTAGCCTCAATCATACAGGAACATTTGGTGTCTTCTTGCATTCATTATTCTGACGTACCATTGGTTGTGAGTGACCGTGAATAATACTGTCAGCATAATCGACTGATACCCTAAAATAAAATGTTATTGCGGCCATGAAAATTGAATTTCAAGAGCTAAACCAACATATGTAGATAAAGATTTATAAAACAAACAACTACGCAGACAGAGGGTTGTATTCTGTATCTCATGAAGTTCTACTATTGAGTATAACCATGAAATGCACAATAAATACATATTATTAAAGTAAAACTAATTGCTCACATTCTGGTTGACATTGGACAAGTTATTATCTTCTCAGACTTGCCAGAATTAAACTCTGAGCGTAGATTTCCTAAAAATAAATCCACAGTCTGACATTAATACAATGATTTGAGAGTGCGAGGTTAAAGTTCACTGATCCATAGGCTAAAACACTGAATAAGAAGACATCAAAAAGGTTTGAAGACTCACTCTTTTTCTGGGATATTCGTGGCTCAACAGTTCGACTTTTACCCATCGACTATGTGAAAATGTGTTTTGTCAGAACGTCTAGCCAAGGTTTGAGCTTTGGACACACTGGTGTTCATGGCAGCTTTCCATGGCAAACCAGCAGGCAAGCAAAGGTCAAAGGGCACTGTCTCAATGCAACTCTGTCTTTTATTTCACTGATTCATTCATATATAGCCACTGATCTGGTTTTAAACAAACAGGCCATCGAGGTTAATTTTTACTGACTCACTCTCAGTCAGTTTGGCACAGAAATACAACATTAAAATGTAGGTAAAAACATGGAGACATTCCTCCAGGTGAAAATGGTAGACGCCGGCAATTAAGAAGAAATCAGCTTAACAACATGTGCCTTGAATATATTCAAACACATTGAAGGAAATCTAACCCAATGGTTGGATAACCACAGAGTTCTGTCAATAAACAATCAAACTATTAAAACAACAATTTCCTCTGTAGTTGATACACTTTTACCCAAAATGGTGTTGCGTAACAAGCAACCCTCACTGACCTGATTTTAAATAAACCTATTTTTGTATTCTGTTTTTGTAATAAATTAATGTTTAAACTTAGTAACAGCTTATGCCTTCTTTCAAAGTGTTAACCCCACTTTGAACAGTGCTTTCTTTCACTAAAGATGCATGAAAATGCCACAATCTGTCTCTTTCATAGGAAAAGTTGTGCTGATCTGATACCTACTTGAACTAATGACAACATTAAGAGTCTTTCATACTTCAGCAGCAGCAGACAGCATGACTGCTCTCTGTGACATTTTTAACCATCATTTTCTCACTACAAGAATACACTTAAAAGTCACATTAACTAATAGTAACTCTTAACTTAACATTGAATTTCCAGTGAAAACAGAACATTTAAAATGATTACATGGATCTAAACACATATGGGTATCTAAAAAGAACCTAGGAAATGTGGTTATTACAATGATATATGACAGTGACAAACATTGAGGGGAGGACATTATTTCAAGGTTTCACATTACATTTCACAGTGAAGCAGCATGTATGGAAGTAAGAACATACCAACATGTCAAAAGACAAACAAATGTAAAAAATACACAATAAAAAGCTTTCTTTTCAGAAAAGATTGCCGTCTTCACCTAAAACCTATATGGCTAGATGTACGTTTCTCATTGAGTTTAATTAACCAATAAGCGTCTCTTTGTATAAATCACTAAGCATTTATCTATCTTTTTACAAATGTTATCTAATTAAAAGTTACAAGTATATTTTTCTCTGATTATCTGACATTTTATAGAATAAAAAAAGAATTAAATGATCAATAGAGAAATCAAGATGGAGGTAGTTGTTGCCAAACACTGCACGTCATCCTAATCAATCATTTGTTTATGATGTGTTATCAATATTTTCCTACATTTTATGATTTGTTTATTATTTATTATTATTATCTTCAACCTCTGACTTGATGCTTGTAAACTTAGTAATATAAATACATTTAAAGCTTTCTACTGATCAAGAGCATACCAATACTCTAAGTCTGAGCAATAAATATAAAAGGTGGACGGATGCTTTTATTCAGTAATTTACACTTTGAGCTACAATATTTTAGGACATGAGTTTCAACATCTAGTCCAAACATGTTGTAATAAACTAGCGCTCCATAATGATTCATGAATCAACTAAGAACCTGGAACACCCTGCAGACTTCAGAAAAAGAGAGTGCTCTGTTTGCACTGCAGAAATATGTTTTTCATTTAGTAATAATGGGCAGAAAGAATCTGGTGATACCGTCTCTGACCATAGAGGTAGGCCCACCTTTACAAGAAAGAAGATAAGGTCAAAATGTGTCCGTCTTTCACGAACATAAATCTCTTTGTTGGAGCTGCTCTTTAAAAATTCTGCCTCAACACGTCACATCCACATGAAAAGGTCTGGAGGTCCCACATTGCTGTTATAGGCTTTAACAAAGCATGATTCAGCGACACAAAATATCATGAGTCCAGACATGACTGAAAAGACAATACGTCTCCCGAGAGAGCATGTTTTGCAGGCCACTACATTCAAAACCTGGTTATTTCTTGTGAATAAAAAGAGGCATGGAGCCCTCCTCTCCTCAGAACAAGGCTCCCAGCCAGCAGCACATACCGAAAAACAAAGACCCCCATTAGCCGGCCCATTCTCACAAAGCCAACAAGGAGCTGCTGGAGGAGAAGGGTGGTGTTGAATTGAAGAGGTGGACGGATTACATGGGATCTGGACGGAGCTATTCCTGTCTCACAGAGGAGCCTGACAGCGAGAGGCTTCAGAGGGACGGACAGGCTGATTATAGCGCCCCCCCAATTGGAGTAATTGTAGCCGTACTCCTGCTGCACTGTGTCCCTGTCTGGCAGCTCGGGCCCATCTACTGTACTCAGTAACTACACCAAATTCCCAGGAAATCATCTTCTTTTGAGCCTTAAGTGTCTCTCTTTTCTCGAAAAATAAAAGACATGACATGATCATATTAACACGCTTTGGGAGTATTACATGTATCAGGATACACAACTGTATTCCCTTTCAGTTACATAAAACATTTGTAATCATGATTACTTGAATAATCTTGAATCCTAAAAGATTGGGATTACAATGTCACTGAAAAAAACTAAAAGAAAGAGTATCTTGTATTTCTTATTTTTTTTCGAATACTTTGAATCTATACACCTGCCTGAATTTGCTATATGGTGTTCAGTTTCTTTGGTTCATTGGTTCTTGTTTTTTATTCAGTAGGTTAATCTATTTGTTATTAAAATATTGTGCATGAGTATGTGCATTTTCTGTCTGCTTTTTTTTTTTAAACTGTAGTATGTGCTCATGTGTTTCTTTGTTGATGTATAGGCTACTGCAGCTTAATGAAAGGCAGGTTTTCCTATGAATAAAATCTCTGAACAGAGACATATTTTTTAATTTAATACTTGGTTTATTCTTTTCTAAGGTTACATTGTTCTGTTCCTATTTGCATTTATATTGTCTTGTATTTTTGGCATTGCATTTGATATTGAGATACTCTGTCTCAAGTAAAGGTAAGTAATCAGGTTACATGACTTTTATATTTTGGTACTCAGATTAGGTTACTGATAGTTTTTTTAAAAGTAAATAGTAATTGTAACGGACGGCATTCTTAAAGTAACCCTCCCAACCAGAGGCGCGGGAAGGTAATTTGGGTGGGGGTGCTGAGGTGCTGTCCGATGTGCTAATTACGCACCAAGGGGGGGGGGGGCAAAACCACACACACACAGCATAACAATGGACTCCAGTGAACACTATTACAGGCACAGAGCACGCACAAATGCACTAGCACACACACTACAAAGATGTAAAATATTATTTTACCAACAATGTGGAATTTATTGGCTACATATTACCAGTGGCGGCTCCAGAGTATTTTTGTTGGGTAATCTATGGTAGGGCTAACCCATACAGTGGTGGGGCTCAAGTCAGTATTTGCAATGTAATTACATACACGCTATATCGCCCCCATTGACAGTGAAACGCCACGCGTGAGGTTTAGATTATTTCCCTGTCTCAATCCAAATTGAACTGTATGAAATAAAACGGCACATTTGTCTTGTAGTAAATAAAAAGGGCGACCTGGAGCCAATCCTGCAATTTCCCCACAGGTGAAAGAGTTGACATGCTGAAAACCCAACCCCTGCAGGGGGGTCTGGGGAGATTTTTTGAAATACTAACATAAAATACACATTCTGGTACTCTCTTGAGAAGAAAAATAAATCTATTACTACACATTTAAAAAAATGAATGCCATTTTAGTTTTTTGTTACTTTGTTCTGAAAGCTGAACCTGCTGCTCCTCACAGAGAAAAGAGGGAAGAGGCTGTGTGAATTACTTTACATTGTGGATAAGGGTGGATAGCCCCCATTGTTCTGTGTGTCAAAATGAAAGACAGCCCACACACCTATCAATCATCAAACCGTGGGGACTTATTTCATTACGTGTTGATTTCTATCAAAATTCCGAGATACGTTTTTGCACCATGTCAGTTACTTGTGTTGTTGTGCGTCACGTTAAAAGTAGCCGACTAAAAACTAACAAAAAACTTTTTGTTCCACATCTTTTTTATTTTTCTTCCCTGAAGCAAAATCATTTATTATATAGTTTTAAATTATCATTTGAATAATAACATATAATATAAAATATAATCTCAGGCAAAATGAAATTAAATACATATATATAAAATAAAAATAAAATACATTTCCTGACAGGGGAGCTCCGCACCGCCTGCCTGCCGCTAGGGGGTGCTGCAGCACCCTCAGCACCCCCCCTTCCCGCGCCCCTGCTCCCAACCCTGGTTGTTATAGATTCAATGATAAGCGCAATGAAAAAAACTGTACGCACAAACCTGATCCAAAGTTTATACATCAGTACACAAAACACCAATTCCAGTAACTTGGTAAACATTTTGGCGAGAATAACAGTCAGTTCATGAGCACTAAAAGACATCAACGACGAGAAAGTCCCTATTTGTCTCTTTTTGCCATCCTAAAGTCACATGACAGAAAGATGAGGGTATCTCGAGGGGGCTCAATTTGGATTAATGTATCCATTCAATTTGGTTACAGCAGAAAGCCACACAATGAAAAGGATTTTTCTTAAAAACAAAAATGTGAACTTGTGACCCGTTAGAAGTGACAAGATGGCCAGACAAGACCCTACCTTCTGCCTAGATTTTGTTGTGTTTCGGTGTTTCTGGGCGTCATCGTGCTTGCATCCGAGATGTAAGCACGGATCCAAGAAGTAGCTACCAAATGGGCAATACTGCACAGAAAAATGCAAATTCAGAAAAGGAGAAAGACCAAACAAGAAAGCCGTTTTAAAACGAGGGAGGAGGGTACTACTTTTAATGTTGTGTTAACAAACTGCGACCAACTAATCCTACTGGTTTTGCCTTTTATATCTCCATGCGCAGCTAGATGTTATAGATCTTTAAATAATACAGAAATAGAACCCAAAACACATCTACCTAAACGTTAAATAAACCTCAAAGCGTGACCTCCATCCTTCATGACGCTGGCCCTAAAATTAAAATAAAGCACACCCCTTTATACCAGTCAAAGATTTCCTTTAATGACCAAAAAACCACATACTTGAAACATTTTTTTTTTAAATCAAGTGACTTCCAAAGCCTATCCAACAGTTGCAGGGCAGTTGACTATCACACCATCAGTTGAACAGCAGCCAACAACAACTGAACTGTGGTTTTATGTAGAGTTCTATTCAATATAAAACGCTGGGTCCAATTATAGACACAACCTGGTTAGCAACGCTTCTGTTAAGATACTATAGTAGGTTTTAGATGGTATGTTATAGAAAAATGTGGTTTTCTTTCTTAATGAAGACATTTGCATCCTTTAGAGATAAATGTATTTCAAAAAAGTTTCACATCAACTTTCAGTGTACTTCTTTAAATGTTTTAACCACTGCAACAACATAACCTGAATAGCACAGACGAGTAGCCTATCATGTCACACTGGTAGTCATGGTAGGCCTTTTGTTTGTGAACCAAACCCTAAACCAGTAATGTTCCAGGTTAAGCTCTATTATTTTTTTATGTGGGCTCTACTACATTTTTAGACTTACAGTCACTGTTTTGTTGTGTGTGTTTTCCCAACTTGAAATGTGCTCCCTACTTTTGTTTTTGCTAGATTTGAAAAGTGAATATAAGAAGCAGGAATTGTTTAATGTCTGCTATTACTTGAGAAAATGCTGAAATTATTAACTTACTATCAAAGTATATGCCTGTTAGTATTATGGCATCATTTTAGCTCTATACTGGAGTGGCTTAAACATCCAGAAGTCAAGGTTACACATGCAAAACTACTGACATAGTATTTTAAGAGCACAGCAGGAAGCAGCTGTACGCATCAGTCCATCCCACGGTTTTCACCAAGTTCATGTTGACCAACACAGCTTCTTGTGCAACTCAGACATCTACCTAAAATGGATAAAATTACACCAGTTTTCTTCTCAAAGGTCTGCAACCAATTCAGGATCGTCAGGTCTGCAGGAAACCGCGTCTACACAGAGTGAATGCATACAGGCCACGCTCACTTTCACCCTGTTTACTGTGATTAAACCCCTGACACTACAAACAGTGACTGCACTATCACTGGAACGAAACCCTCCTCTCACCGCCGTCTGGAAACACCCAATGAGGGCGAGGAAAAAACATGCCGCGCCATGTTTTAGTTACACTGTGTACTCGGGTATCTTGGGCGATGGACGAGCAGTGGATGGAGTGGGGGAGGTATGGACAATTGTTGAACAGTGTGACCTTGGAGAGTTTTTGGCGCCGGCCGTTGGAATGCTAGCCGACTTGGGTGAAACCCGGAGAGCGGAAGGGGATGTGCATTAAATCCGATTTCTTATTTCTGGTAACGGCAGGACTTCCCTCCATCCTCCCTACCAACACTTTCGACTCCCCCAGAACTCAGTTATTTGCAAGTAGAAAAGGGAATCTGGCATTATTAAATAGCCAAATCATGATAACAAGACTCAAGGCTTGAGAGGTCCTGGTTTCTACAGTAATGTAGTAAGTTGTAACGATGTGAGTAAGCCTGAGCTGACAGATCTGTTTGAAATACAGCTTGTGTTTTGCAAACTTTTTCAGATCTAAGATACGCATCAGCAAAAGGGAGACTATTTACTGCAAAAACTGGCTGCAGTGTATCTGTGCAGAGGCAGTGAAATCTTGGATGAAACAGTCATTCTTATTATATTTTACTGGGATATTGCAAATGACGCATATTGGCATTCATTTATTTCAGGAAGTACTAATTTTTTCCCATTTTGTCTAAATGTTTCCAGTAGATGCTGTCACTAGACTAGATTTTCTATTATGCTGCTGAACAACTGTAGGCATCTGCACTTTAAGGCAGAGAGTTCTCGACTAAAATTACTAAATATGCAGTTTGAAGGCAACATGAAAGAAAAGTGTTAATATGAACATTTTTTATATTTGTAATACCATGACTTCTTCTGCTGCTAAGGATGATTGTGTGGTATGAGTGAAGGCTCCACAAATGCTATTAAATGCGCTTTGTGGTGAAATGTTCTGTCATCTGACTGACTGATTTTTTTTAATCATCTGTAGATCATGGTGTGTTTTCAATCAATATAGAAAACATCAACATTACCATCAATTAATAAGTTTCCCTATTATATCTGTAATAAATGCCTTTAAAATACAATACGTTTTATAGTTTTGAATTTCTATTTATTGTATTTGTAGCTATATCTTGATCGTCATATTTCTAAGGGTTGGTTATTTCTAAGAGTTGGTCCAATGAATGGAGTACCTGCTCTACAGATGTATTATAAAACACCTCTGACATGCATTGCTTTAACACATTTAACATATTGCCTCGTAAGTAATTTAACAAGAGAGAGCTGGCCAAATAATGGCAAATTATTGTATTAATGTCCCCGTTTAGCGTGTGTGTACAAAATCACGAAGCACCAGCTGATTCTAATCAGGCAAATAAAACCAAGTTTACTTTCAGAGGCAGAGCTGCACCTGTCAGACTGAAGGTCCCTTTTACTCTGAAATGCACTTTGGTCAAACTCTTTCTGTTTCTCTTTCCAGCAAAGTTGGTCATACAAACATAGTCTTAGTCACAAACCTGTCACTCGGTCCAGGTGACGATCAGAGGAGAAGATATGCAGCAGGTTTTGGACTTTTATCGGTTTTCAGCACCTCCTTTGCCACCGCGCTGTTGCTGCTGCTGCTGCTGCTGCAAACAGTCAATACAAGCAGAAAAACAGGAACCATGACGCGTAAAAGTGAACCTATAAACGGACGTCACATGCACCCGGCGCTTATTCCTCCGCAATATTCCTCCAAAGACTTCTCCGATCCCGTGCTTGTCGTTAATATTTCCCTACATCCCCTCTCCAGTGCACCAAGTGCCAGGTTTAAGGTTTGGCCGATTTGGAGACGTCACTGGCGCCGCCTTTTTGGAGAGCTGCCCATCAGCGCAGCGCATGGGAGGGGGTCACAAACTTTACTGAAATACAGTATGTTAGTAAAACCACGATAAAAGGATGGTATATTATCTTTCTCTCAGAGGTGAAAAGTGACTTAGTACATTTACCTAAGTATACAAAGTCATTAAAACTAGCTGCACCTTTACCAGCTTTGATAAACACATTAATGCATCAATAATCATAATCAAAACATATAACATATGTTATTCTAAAATGGACAATTTTAGAATACTTACTTTTGGTAGGCTACTTTAAGTATATTTTGATGCCAATATTTTTACTTTCACACTTGTAACATTTTCAATTCAGGACTTTTACTTGAGTATTACACTCTGGTACTTCTGCTTTTACCTAAGTACAAGATCTGAGTACTTCTCCCAGCCCTGCTTTCTCTTCATCAGACGTTTGTCTTTAATATTAGTATAAAAAAAATTGTGCAGTGATAAGACTCCCAACTTTACGATTTCCCTGCATCCTTCATCCGCACAGAGTTAATGATTAAAGAGTTTGAACACAATCAAAACAGACTGAGGGCCAAAAGAGCCTGAAAGCACAATCTGTGCACTCCACTTTTATGTAAAAACCTGTAATAGATGTAATACAACAGGACAGAGCCAAACCAAATGAACATCCCCAAGTGTTTCCTGACAAATGTCTGGCATACACCTAAAAGCACAGTTTATAGCAACCTGCAGAGCCCCTGTTAAGAAATGTATGACAAGCAAGCAGTCACTGATATCACAGTAAAGAAAAGAAAATATCTATATTATCTGGATCAACATCTGTTTTCTGTTTATTGTTGTTTATATAATGGTCTAGGCACGATAGACACCTGTGTTTTGATGTATTAATTTGATATAAAATGCAGCATGTATACATGGAATTCAATAAAGGCCTATCTACAAGATGGTAAAACGGATGTGTCTCATATCCTTTACCTAGCCTTATTTCTTTTTCTGTATTTAGGTATTTTAAATGGCCGTTGCACTGAATGAGAGCGTACGTTTGGACTGACAGTTTGATCAACCAATCATATATTGATTTGTAGCCAATGGGCGTATTCTTTCAGAGTTTCCCTCGGTTCCAGGGTACTCTCGAAGGCCCGGTAGTTCACTGGCTCGAGACAGAGGATTCTAGATAAATGCGACGAAGCAATTCATGCCGTTTTATTGTTTTTAACGTTGAAATGGCAAGTGCAACAGGTGAAGATGAAGTTGTTGCGGAATTGTTGTGAGTACCCTTTTCAAGACGACAATTCAGTGAAAAGACGGACATTATAACGCCGGGGGGCGGCGGGGGGTGTGTGTGTCTACAGAAGGTCCAGTTGTGATAGACACGGTTCGTCACTAAGATTTAATAAACACAAACACACAGTTTTGTTAAAAGTGCAGATGTGATTAAACCTTTTTAGTACAGGCTTTTACTGAGATGCTTTGTCTGGGAGGATTTGCAGTCCTAAATGGCCCTTTTGATTAGATTTCCAACTTTGATTTATATTTTTTAAACTCCTCTCAGCGCTATAAGGTCATCCTGCTTTATTTCAGCCACAATCTACATGCAGCTGAGGTGGTGGAAAGGTTCAGGGCCGTACAGTCACATATTTTACAGCTCAAATGAGATAATTTAACTTCTCTTCGTCTGGATTGCAGGGCTTGTTTGACATTGTTAAGTTTCTTAGGCTAGACAGGGACAAAAGGTAAGTCAGATTGATTTTGGCCTTTATCTGAAAGTCAGCTGTCACTGCTGCCTTACATAACAATATATTGGAAGTCATGTTTTTTACATTAGCAATCAATCCTGTCCTAACCTCCCGTTGTGCCCTTTAAGATGAAGTGTCAGTCAAATTCATCAGCATCTTTTTTAGGAAACAGATAACGCTGGAAGCTCGGTAACGCAGTGACTACTTTTACTCTTGGTCATTAAACAACACTTTATTAATGTTGTATTTTGTACAGTGTACTTGTATGTTCTACTCCCGTCCCATGACTGTTTCACAAACTGCAAGATGTTTCTTTTTTGTGGAGTTGTTTTCATGCAGTGGAAGTTTCGAGTATGCCTGACTCGCATCAGGGACCAAAAGCTTTTTTGTGGCTTCACAGTCTTGTAATTAATGTTTATCTTTTTATTAACAGAGGTAACAATCTTTCCATAACCTAAATCATTAGTTTTTCAAACACAACCAAACCATTGTTTGATTTCAGTTTGCCATGACCACTATTTGCAACCACACTATAGTTGCATTTCATTTTACGGGAGTATTTGCGGCCAGTGTCAGGATTCTTGCTAAAAATCCTTGCCCGTGTCTCGTTTGGGTGAGTTGATTGTATTTTGGCAAAGCTGATAATATATTTCTTCCATTTGGACAGGCTTACGGTCTGTTTCCTCTAAGGTCAGCCCGTTAAATACAGTTCAAATGATCAGTAGATAAAAGAGAGTTATCAGTTGTTATTGCTTCCATTCTAACTTTCCAGACAGGCCGAACGGCACTTACTACTTTCGAAAAGAGAAAGTGAAACTTTAATATTACACGTTTGAAAACTGCATCAGGCGTTTAATTTTGAAAACAAACAAAATAACTTGTTATGGTTTAGTTAAGCAACAAAACTACTCATGATTGGCTTAAACAATAATTGAAACTTAAAGTTGTTAACCCAAATACAAAAACACCTGACTATTCGATTTCACATATGGGCACAAATCCCAGTGTGTGAAAGTCACCCATCGTTCGCCCTGTATTCAGGACTATGGTTGCTAAAGGTTGGTAAACGTCTTCTCTCAGTTATCAACTATCTGAATAGATAAAAACTACAATTAGGTGAAGCACACCATCCTCTAATTCCATATCAGCCTGGATGATTATCAGGCTGATATGATTTGATTATTAATCAGATATCAGATAGTCAGTGCACACTACCAATAAGATGGAGATGAAGCATTTGAAGCCTAATCAATCTGCTTTGTTAAACCAGCATGTAATCCTAAAAGGAGCCAGACATCACAACTCCCTAACCCTAACCGGGGAGGGACCTGCCGTTTACATAAAGTGGTTCTGTTACATCTTGCTCATAAGACTAGACATGTCAAAATGCAATAGCAAGTGTTACCTAAATGTATAAAGATGTTTGAAGAAGAAGTTCAGAAAATATCTCTTAGCAGGTTTAATTTGACATGATCTGCCTCTATATTTTGCTTTTTCGATTAGTTTTTTTCCCCATTTTTAAAAATGGATTGAGCCAAGGAAATGTACGTTTTAATATTCACAAACAATTCCTTTAGCAGCTGCATGTTTGTTTTGGGGAGTTTTAGATTACTTTAAAGGTGACATATTAATCCTCAGCAGAAACATGGAGCTAAGAGAAATGATTGCAGGAGAAAGTAGCAAAGTGGGAACAAATGGAGATCGACCTCCCCCCCCCCACTGAAGCGTGTGTTCACTGAAACACACGCTGCTCGTACGAAACGAGGCAGCGCCAGCGAACTATTTCCTTTCCAAAAGGTCCTGAGTGTAGGGAGGAACTGTTTGTTCCCTTATGTGTCCTCTCTTCTTCTTTAGCCTTCGCTCCAGTAGCTCAGAGACCAGCGAGGGAGAAAATGTGTTCCCTCCCCTCTCAGACTAGGGTGTGTGTGTGTGTGTGTGTGTGTGTGTGTGTGTGTGTGTGTGTGTGTGGGTTGTGTGTGTGTGTGTGTACATGTATTAGTGTGTGTGGTATGGGCTGTACATGTCAGTGTATGTTCGAGCAAGTGAGTCGTGTTCGTACGGGGACTCAGTTTCTCTATCGAGTCTAAATTCTTTGTAAATGCTACCCGATTCATCCTTTGCCCATTTCTTTTTTTCCATAATCATATCCAAATTAGTTTCGTTGGCCCTCGGTGCTTCGGCTGCTCCGGCAGTAATGACAGAAGGGGAAAAAAGGTTGGATTCCCAGTGCCTTCATCCGCCTGCTGTCTATTACTCCAGTAATAGACTCATATTTTGCTGCACAAGCTCCGAGGTCAATCACAGGTTAAGTCAGGAGGGGGCAGATGGATTATTAGTATCAATACAGAGCTATCTTCTGAAATAGAGCAGCTGAGCAGAGTGCAGTTATCAAGGAAACCAAACGTATCATCTCACTGAGGCTGGAGAGGGAACAAAGAGCCTGAACTGAATTGGAATTGTCTGCTGGTTTCCAATGAAATCTTTATGTTAGATTTGTATTAAAGTTTAAGCAGGAATTGAAGAGATTAAGTTCTTAAGTAGTATTTCAATTATTGGAATTTTGTTTTCTTGATACTATCTCTATAAGGCATTGATTTGTCAGAGGTGTGTGCTTTTTGGGATGCTGTTCCGGGTTTTTGTGAAATTTAGCATTTGTTCCTATTGGAGACTTACGCTTCTGCCAAATGAATGAAATGTTATGTGACCGAGCAGGGAAACTAAAATACTGACTACACATGACTTCACATTCTGTAAATGTTTTCAAAATATCGACTTAATATGATATAGTAATTATAGGGAGGGCGGAGGAGACCAAACAAGAGCGTGTAGTGTCTTGAAATGGCGGCCTGCTGGATGTATAGAAAGTGTTTTTTCTAGCTTATTTTGCAGTTCCTCTAATAGCGAAATACATTTAATTAATCTAGCTTTTTATACATATTAAACCCATCAAAAATGTATTAACATTACATTTGACTTTATTTGCATCAGAGCAGTACATGCAGATACATTGACTTGAGTGAGCTTGTGTATAACCCACCAAAACTGGAGTAAACACATTCTACATATTTGGAATTTCTTGGTATTGAAGAGGCTAAAAGTCATGATGGCTTTCCAAACATTGATTAAGTTAACATTAACTTGTTATTCAAAATCCTACGTATCAAAGTAATTTAGCCCAACCCTTCATTCTTTAAACATTTTAATTTATGCTTAAACTATCTCTTATTCCCAAAGTAATCATTACAAAGAGCTATGTTGTTTCATATGATTTACAACAAACACTGTAAAACAATCCCAAATTACATCACCTCCTTCCCGCACAACTGTTTCCCAACAAAGTGTCTTTGAGCTTTTGCCGACTTTTAATTGTGATTTGGATCCGCAGAGTGTGGGAGTGAGGAGGAGCGGCAGGAGAGGTTACCTTGAACTCTTGTACCTTCAGTCTTGTGGAAATCCTTCTCTTGTCTGGGAAATTTAGGGCTCTTTTTAAATTCTCTGGCAGGACATGGGCTGCTTTCGGTCCTTGATCGCAAGACAAAAAAACCCCGACGGCAGTTTTTCATAAAAACTCCCTGTTAAACAAGGATATGAAGTTTAATGCATGAGGCAGTAAGCTGGTGCTCTGATAATGTATTTTACTGTACATCATACCTCACAAATCATTTCCTCTGTTCCATAGAGCTCCATGTTACTCTACACTGTTGCACTAGGTTGAATCTTTTTTCATTAAGTTTTATGAAAACTTTTTTACTTTGACTCAAACCACATAGAGGGTCCTGTTGCTAAATCAGTGTTTAGCAACACAACATTGTCCCCAGTATATGCATTATTCCCACTGTTGATGTAAACATACCTGCCTAGTTATTTGAGGAAACAAAGAGAAAATATATTTAGGCCAGGATTATTTTTTAACAAAACCTTGTAGCTTCGTGTAAATTGATGATATATAAATGATGTCAATACAAATCAAGACAGAGGGAGTGCATACATTTAGATGTTGACTACTATTATTTTTACTCTCCTCTCTAAAACAGGATTCAATAAGGATTTTCAAAATAGACTTATTTCACTTGAATGATAAAAAGCAAAGGAGACACTTAACTACATTTTGACTCTAAACTAAAATTGCTGCATAGTTTCTCTCATATTAGTCCTAGAATAATGTAATTGTATTCATAACATGTATTCTGCATTTTATCATTTGTCAATATCGCTGCCTAATCTTCAGGGCCCTTCAGATTTGCAGAATCACAACATAATTATGCAAAAGGAACTTTTAGTCATTTAGTTTCTCTGTCTGATGCTCTTTCACTCCTATGATTGCGGAATGTCTCAAATCAGGGCCATCTTTCAAAGTGCAATATGGTGGACTCGAAACACACTGCCAAACTGAAGGCTCTTTTTTAAAACCTAAATGATTTTCATGATTTTATCCTGAATGACTTCACCTCCTTCTCCCACAAGTGATGTTGCTGAGTCAGATTTCAACACCTGAGCTGGTGAGTAAAATGTCAGCCTTACTGAAGGCCAGAGAAATGGCCAAGCAATTAAGGTAATAAATAAGAAGAATACCTGTTAACACAAGAGAACTGCAAACTCACAGCGTTCAGAATGACAGAAGTGTTTGGCTGGCGTTTGCAGGAAAAAGTCATTTATCATCAATCACACAGATGTATATAAACACACAAACCAACCGAAACAGAAGCTGGTCGATCCAGTTCACCTCCCATCTGTGTTGTTATCTGCTGGTTGCTATGGAGTTTTTATTGCTAGCCCTTCCATGGCACACACTGGTTCTCTACACAGCTTACAGGAACAAACAAACCCAGAGGACACGACCAAGAGGACACAAATAAGGTTAAGGGATAAAAGACATCAGCATTTAACCTGCCCATATCCTCACAACATTGTAAGTGTGTGTGTGAGTGTTTGGGAAAGGGTGCTGGCAGAAAGTAAAAAGTGAGTTATCGGTTTTTAATAAGCAGAGTTATGCCAGTACACATTCAGAAGAGCTCTCTGCCATTTACTGTGCAGGTATAATGTTTTTTCAAGCAGTTCCTGAGGAGAGAAAACACTCCGGAGTCAAATCTAAAGAGATGCTGTGAAGGGATACAGAGGAGATTAAGTATTTTATCAAGCTAAATATGTGGTAAACAAAAGCCCAGGGGCTGCTAGAGCTGTATTACTATAAACAGAATCTGCATTTACTGTATATACACACGATTGTGGTATCGGATGATTTTTGGTTGTAGTTTCATTAGTATTGTCTCGTCACATTTGTGCAGGATGTGATTGAATTAATAATTAATTTGGTGATGAAAAAGAATGTGAGATGGAATGCATTTGCCAAAATTCACGGTTGCAATTTAATGGCTATCCTCCGACGATGATTAAAGAGTCCCTATTTAAGCAGCTTTTTAGTGTGTTAATGGCTTGTGGCCCCACAAACCAAATGAACTCTCCAGGTACTTTAAAGTTAATAATTAAAGAGTTATTGGACACTTTCTAACACTCAAGAAAAGAGATCAGATCTACCTGAACACACACACACACACACACACACACACACACACACACACACACACACACACACACACACACACACACACACACAGTGAACCAGTTCAACTCGTGTTTTTACACTCAGAGATACAAAATCTGTGTTGATAGACATGTGTTTCTTAATTTTCATCTCCAAACATTATTTGATCAGAAATCCTTTACTAGTCCGACAGCAGGGGATTTCACAGTGTTACAATAAAGAAACAGACTAACATAAACAGCATATGTTAATAAAATCAAATAAGTCCTCGGAAAGAAAATAGCTGCATTATAAGGAAGTTAGTGAACATCCGCCAGTAATAACATTGATAAATTGTTCTAAATAAGTGATGATCGTCTCTTGATTTACCCTTTCTCACCTCGAAGAATATCCTACCCTCAATTCTTTATTAGCCTAGGGGTACAAATAGAAAGTCAAATTAAAGTTGACATTTTAGGCATTTAGCTGGTGCTGTAATCCAGAGAATATTGGGATTAGTGCAACAGAATAGGTTTCAATTGAAATGTCATCAGGATTTTCCAACTTGATGTACCGGTGTAAGGGAAAGATTTGGGAGGATTAATGACTGTCTAACTACTTTGATCCTGTTGAAGTTGAAACTAAAATTTCACTTTCTCATTTTACAGACCTTTGATTTAAAATAGTCCTTCACATGCTGAAGCCTGGATTTGACTATACAGCACATCCAAAGAGTTTAAAGGGGTCATGTTAGTTTTATTGCATTTCCAAAGCCAAAAATGCAATAAAAATGATATTATTAAGCTTCTCCTATGTGAGGAGCTTTTATTAGCACGCCAAGTTTCGTGCTAGTTTATTACCTGCATTGTTACATTTAGCATTACAAGGTTTAAACTTGAGGGCAACCCAAATGTAACGCCTCTGTATGAATTGTACTCTGAGAAATATTTCTTCAGGTGCAAACGTGTTGTAACTCTGATAGAAACAAAACTTGAAAAAGTAATCAATTCATAAATAATTTCACAAGCAGAACCTCTATATTTCTGTCATTGAGTTAGGAATATAATAATATGAAGTTTATTTGGAAAATTAGTATTGGTTTATTGGGATTTTTTTTTAATATGACTTAATTGGATTGTCTGAAATACAAACAATTTGTTATTAATTCTAAATGGATCCTCTCCAGGGGATTCATGCTGTTTAATGAGGTGCAGCAGGGTCAAAACACATGTTTGAAACAGCTGCAGTTCATCTCTTTAACTGGGTGGCGACTCCTTTTGATCAAAGTTTGCACAGTTTGACTATGTGTTGCTGTTTAAAGCTCTGATCAGATGGGGAACATTGCTACGTTGAAAAGAAAAGTTCTGCCGTGTGTGTGTGTGTGTGTGTGTGTGTGTCATCAGAACAGAAAGAGCAAGAGGACACAAGCATCCTTATCAACCTGGTTACTATGTAACGCACATTTTGAGAACAACGTAGACGCCCAAATTAGCATTTGCCGTCGAAGAGAGTAAGATTCTCTGCTTGCTGCTGAAGAAAATGATGAAAATAGAGCAGCTGAATCAGAGGACAAGGGAACATGATGTCCCATTACAGAGAACTGAGAGCATGTTGTGCAAAAACTCCACCTCAATAGTTTAAGACCACTTCATCTGACACTTGATGCAGCTAATCTGTCCAACACGCTAGTTCAGCGTTTGAATCAGGCGCCTTCATGCATTCACCACGCTAAAAAAATACAGGTTCAAGGTTTCAAGGTTTTTTATTTGTCATACCAACATAGCTACAGTGTAGTTATGACGATGACAATGCTAGGTCACAGGCTCCTCCAACAGTGCAACACAAAAAAACAGATAAACAGAAAAATATAGTGCAAGTAAATAGTAAATACAAAAAGAAAAATAGTTTAAAAAAGTGAAATAGTGCAATAAGAGTCTATATGCAAGTTATTGGAATATGATATATAAAATACATAATTTCTAAGTAGCAGCCAGATGAATATTATGCATAGGTATAGGTATATAGGTGCTGTATAGGTGCGTTAAATAATTATTTGGGCCACTAAGGGGCAGATTAAAGAACAATATTAAGTCTCTGACATCGCCTTTTAAATGACAGATTGCTACGGTGTCATGTGCTTTACACACACAGAGCATCATTTGCATGTATTCAAAGTCATGGTCACCAATCCACCGTATCATCAGGTGGATTGAGAGTCCTCACATGGGAAAGAAGTTGGAAAATCTTAGCTTGAGGAAGCAGGTTTCCTAACAGAAACACATTGTTTTAAATCAGTTTTTGATTAAACAAGATAAATCAGGTTCCTGCAGAGGGCTCTTACCCATTTAAAAGTCAGACATAGTTCAGTAATTTTGAATAAACCTTTAAGAGACATCATATAAGTGGAAGATTTTGTTTCACAGATTTTTCCACCCAAGATGCCATCCCTCTCAAACCATCCGGCCAATCACGCTGTAGGAGCCTTCAGTGGGACAAAGAGATGTGATCCCTCCCTGGCTGGCCAACACATAACCAAACTGAAGCCAATGTAACCACTTATGCTACTTTTTCTATTTTTGTAAAGGGAAAGGGGCTTTATTTTGCACTACTATATGGTATTGTTCTGTTACATTACAACTGCTGATCTCACTAACCCTATTTAATAATTATGAAGCCTTAATCGGACAACGTAGATGAGAGTCAAAGAAAAATTGGACAGAGGAGATTTCTGAATTAATCCTCTCAACTGTAAGAGCAAATGTTTTCTTCAACTGAGTAACCAATAACCTTTGCTGCATGTGGCCAATCAGCTCTGCCGTATCTTGGGAGTCTGTCCCTCTCGATGAAAGCCTTGAGTGGTAATTTATGGTTGAGTGTCCTCCTTATAAGAACATGGAGTGACACCGAGAAGGTCCTGTAAATGAAATATTATCATTAAAACCTTGGGGAGCCTTTTAAGTCAGGGTCCGATAAGAGGACTCATATCTTAATCACACTGATATATTTCAAAGATGAATATAATAAACATTGTATGAGAAGGAGCCAAATACCCATGATGACTAGAAAGGGGACGCTGCACACATGAAGACAGTCTTCGGTGAAGAAATATTGATGCATCTTGTTCAAATATTTAAGAATTTGTTACAAAATGACAAATGTAAGGGAAAACAGACAATTGAGTTTTACTTTTGAACTTTATACACACTATTACCTTAGCAGACCTGAAATATCTATAATATCCCTTAATTGCACATGAAACTGCTTTTTATATTGGTCGTATTTCATGTTTTTTTGGAGGCTTCTTTTACTGGAAAATATCCTTTAAAAGATAGTGGCAATCTAAAACCCCAATAGGATTGATGTCCATTATCAAACTTATTTTGGTTGGTACACATTTTTTAAAATAATTTGTAAAAAAAAGTGTCTTAGTAAAAAAAGTTAGTTATTATATATATTTTACAACCGCAAAATCAATAATCCTAGTAAAGTATACAATGCATGCTAATCAATTGCAATGCTCTAAAGCTGAGCCGAGTTAATGTGTCGTTGTAGAGTCCGCCACATTATCCAGTTTCAGTAATAAAGGAGCAGTGTTCTCTGTTTCTCTCTAAACGTGCAGCAGGTGCAGAACTTGTAAAAGGATAAAAGGATTACAATTTACAGCAGATACAGTAACCACTGAGTGTCTCTAACAGCCGATTGATCTCGTCTTACAGGGAACACAATCAGGATCTCCTTTTATTCAACTTTATTTAGCCTTGACACATCAACTAACACCTTCTCAAATGACAGTTTAAATACTTACAACAGCTGTCATTGCTATAAAGCAACTAAACCCCTTAACTATCCCCAGCCCTCGGCTTCAACTGTATCTCCAATTTCTATTACTTTCATCTCCTCAAAGGATTACTTCTCCCACAGAATGACCATTTCTAGATCCATTACTCAACCCTGTGTTACCTTGTTCTAAAGTTCTCCAATTCTGAAAACTCAAGACTCGGTTCTCAACCAAGACTTAAAAAGATGGTCAAAGTCTTGATCAATTGAAATGCATGGTGCAACAGCAAAACTAAAAAGAGAACATCCATTCAAAAACGTTTTCACAAATACTGCACCCTCTGTCTTAAACCAGAGCCCAGTCTGTTCTGATTGTTTAGCTGGCCGGCTCTGTTATGATTGGTCAACGGCTAAGAGATGTCCCACCCTTAGCCTATCACGTACAATGTTTTGGAACGCGAGCCAAAAGAAGCGCAAGTGTGAGTGTTACATAGTGATGTCACTTTGTTACGGAAGGATACAAAGGAGATAATGGAGGCGTTTCAGGCAGGGGAGGAGAGAAACCCCTCTGGAGGGATCACAGGGATTTTAGCCTTTGCAGACCATTTACAGGCACAAACACTACAGGAAAGAGAAATCCCCTAAAGCATAATAGGGCCTCTTTAAAACAAATTTAAGCTGTTATTCTTTAACTTATTTTCAGTGGTTTCACCGCATGCTCTTACAATTCAATGGAGATACTAAACCCTTAGTGTAAAGGATATTTTTTCTCCTAAAGTTTTATTATTTCAGCGATCAACTGTCGATGGGTTCCAAGAACTTTTTGAGAACAGCTTATCTGCTTCATCTCGGCAGATAAACGTAGCCTTCCATTTAGTCTCATTAATTCTGGGGCGGATACAGTCAACACAGTTTATTACAGCACAGAGCTGTAACCGGAGAAGAGTGTTTGCTCACTTTTAATCAACGCTCTCTTAAAATCCTGAGGGCTTTATAGGATAAACGGAGAGGTGACAGATGAATACTCATGCAAGCGAATCTCCCCCTAGGACAGGGGTGTCAAACTCAATTTAATCGCGAGCCACATCAGCATTAGGGCTGCACTCAAAGGGCCGGTTGTAACTTTAAGACTATATAAAAATACATATATAAATATATATATAAAATAATGTATTATATGACATTATTGCCTCTGCATTGGATTATGATCAGATAGGGTAATAACTTCTTAATTAACTACGTCTGAAAGCAGAAGTCTGGGGCAAATAAATGCAAGCCTCTTCAGTGAGAATGTCACAAAATGATTTAAAAAGAAAAGCCAAATTCTGGAAAAAAAGTCCAAATCAAAAAAAAGAAGTGACATTTAAAAAAAAGAGTCAAATTCTGAGAAAAGGGCACATTCTGAGAAAAAAGGCATATTTAGAAGAAAAAAAGTCAAATTCTGAGAAAAGGGCACATTCTATGAAAAAAGGCATATTTAGAAGAAAAAAAGTCAAATTCTGAGAAAAAACATGTAGAATATGGGCAACGGGCTTCTGTAAATCATCATGTAACCGTATAATAAACATATAATATTCTTTGCAAGCTCAGAAAATGAAGCCACGGGCCGGATTTGGCCCCCGGGCCTTGAGTTTGACACCCCTGCCCTAGGAGATCTAATACCCTTCATTTGACTCCGGCTGTACTGGTGAACCTTCTGTGAAAGGTAGGGCTTATTTTCTCTTTATTTAAAGATCCATCAGCCGTTTTATTAGACATTTTTCTTTTTCTTATTCCTTCCCAAATAACTGTCTTCAATCTGAACCGGCAGACACTTTAATGCACAGAGCAGGCAAAGAAATGACACTATTCAGCTCTAACCTTTTTTCTCTGTTGGCACTGCACTATCTCTAACAATGGCACAGGAGGAGGTTAATAAAAGTTTGGCAGTGAGAAAAAGTATATTCGGTATGGTTTGAAACTCCTCTTCTTCACTCTCTATCCTTTTTCTGTCACCTCATTGTTCTCTCCCCGCACAAAAGGGCCTTTCAGCGTCCACATGTGATAGAAATTGAAATCCAGAGTAAAATCAGGGAATCGTGTGCAACACAAAGGAAGATGAAATTCAATCAGGGAAAAGCATTTATTTCCGATTAAGATGGGAATGAGACGACACCAGGCGTGATGATCTATTATAAATCTTTACATTGGTGCACACACAGGTGAAGCTCGATATCATGGTGCCAAATTGTGTGTTTTATAATTTGCTTGAAATCAAGAATGGATGAAATGACAGTATGTAAACAAACGTAGAGAATCCAATAGAAATAAATGATCATCCCTGCACTGCTTTTAGCTAACTCAATGTAGCATCTTAGCGTCTTTCAGGTTATTGTTTTGGCATGCAACCACACTTAAAAAAGACAATTACCAAGGTGATAATAAGTCAGTATTGCATGATACAGCTTGTTCTGCTGTCATTTTTTATATATAATTGTAATAATTGATTGATTGATTGTGTGTGTGTGTGTGTGTGTGTGTGTGTGTGTGTGTGTGTGTGTGTCTGTGTGTGTGTGTGTGTGTCTCAGCATTGAAACCACCAAAACAAAAGTGATTATCAGACAGAAGATCATCCTTCCTTTCAAAATGTCTTAGTTTAGTAGGAGAGCCGGGGGGACTTGAGTAGGCTTAATGGCGCCATCTGTTGAACATCTTTTTATAAATCCTTTACTTTTCATCCTTCACCTCAGTATAGCTCAATCAGATAACATGACAAACACTTATTTCCAACATGATTCCATGAGGCAAATAAAAAACAAAGACCAACCAGACACTACAACTTAAGAAAAAATAACCAAAAAGTGTTGTTGCAATTTCATTAGAAATATGCTATCTTCTTACATTTTAAAAGTCCTAACCTCTGTAACTGATATTATTTACGTTTAAAGTTTATTTAAAACACTGTTGAATTTGATCATTTCTTACTGCTAATTTATGTTAATAGTATAAAAATAAAATCCTCCTGAGTCATCATTAAAAATTGCCGTATATTTTAACAAGTAACGCAATTCAAGTTTAAAAAACTGTACGTTTTTACATTGAGGTATTCCTATTGTAACACAATTGTACTTTTTGAAACTCTTGCTCCATCCTGCGTCAACCTGTCTATCTGTAAGACATTTTTAAATGTTCCTCTCAGAATCATATGAATGACCACAGAAAAACGACCATTTTGAAATGACAACTGCTAAAAAATGGTAGTCAATGTGGACAGAAGGAGGGTAACTTGACATGATGACAAATCCAGATTGGATCCTCAGTCTTTTCAAGACAGTAAATGATGAACATAAAAATATAAAATCTTCCCGTTCTTCTAAAAAGACATACACCATGTTTGTGTATACCTGCAGCATCCTCGGTGCAACCTCGTGGATTTTTCTTTCCCACAAACCATCAGAAAGTGCAGATGTACCAGCTGTACGACATACTGCTTTCTAGGAATATGCTCTCAGTGCTTCCTAGAATCCCTCTGGAGCGTACCATAAATATTCACCCGGCTGAAGCAAGCGTCTGAATCATGGAGACAAAGGCAGGTATTCACTGATGAACAGATTGTCTGTAATAAAAACCCTCATTTCTATGAATCATTAATATCCCACCTAACACAGTTTCCTCCGATCACAAAGCAATTATTTAACCTTTTAAGCCCTGAGCCTCTTTTTCAGGTTTCAGGCTCGAAAATGCCACTAACACAACAAATGATATATCTTCACTTCTAAAAGGGGTAAATTAATAATCCTTTTTCTCAAAGCAAGGTTACATCTGTGAGTTGGATGTAGAAGTGTCAGAATCAATATAGATGTTTTTATTTTAAAGTAAATTCAGATGGAACATAGTAAAAACATGTAAATTCTAATCTCCGCCTAAAAAAACCCCATTACTTATAGTGAAAACCACCCTTGCATGATGGGTTAGCAGACTAAAAGCTTTAGGAATCCAAACTATAACATATAATAAGTACCCTGTATCAAGATTGATGCAAAACAAGTGAAATTTGACCTTTTTAGAGCGGTTTAGAAAAATAAAGTCCAGACGGACTCACCTCTGGATAATTTGGGAACCATCAGTTCCATTTGACCTTTTTCACTGTAAAAATCATTTTATTACTTTGAATTATCACTATAGGTATTCATTCCATCCAAATACAACTGTTGTAAAAAAAAAATGTTTTTTAAAAAAAACATACAAAATGAAGTTTGACTCCGACTGGAGCAGATTTATTTCAAACATTTACAATGTTACAATATTTTAGTCAGAATTTCCACTGCCTGTAAAGTATTAAAAGTCTCTTTCCTGCGAGCCATTATTTGACAAAAGTCAAAGTATAGAAAAAGTCCTAAATGCAAATCTTGTAATCTGCTGTCCGGTCTGTGCTCCGCGCACTCTGGGTCCTGCTGCAATTCCTGCTTCCTTACGTAGTAAACACTGCGTAGAGTCTGCTGCGTAATGTGCTGACGCCGGCTGGCATTCTTTATACTTTACGCAGGACCATATCTCTGGAACCCATAGAGAACCGCAGTGACGCGTCCTAAAACCCGGAAGTAAACTTCTTCCGGTTCCTTCGACAAAAATGCAATGCAATTTCTCCATAGGGTTTTGGAAAATAGCTCGAAATAAGGTCTGTGGTTGACACACATTTAAGAGACAGATCACGTTTTGTTTAGTCGGATAATCTCCACATGTCTACCCATCTCTTATAATTTTCGAATCATAAATCTATCGATCATAAATCTATCGATCATAAATCTATCGATTAGATCTATGATTCGAAAATCATATGTGGAGATTATCCGGCTGAACAAAACGTGATCCGTCTCTTAAATGTGTCTCAACCACAGACCTTATTTCGAGCTATTTTCCAAAATCCTATGGAGAAATTGCATTGCATTTTTGTCGAAGGAACCGGAAGGAGTTTACTTCCGGGTTTTAGGACGCGTCACTGCGGTTCTCTATTGGTCGATTTGGGTGATTTACACCTTTTTCTTAACCGTTAGATCCGATAGAATCGATGGGCAGTTCCCAAATCCACGTAAACATTACATCTGCGGACATAATAGAGATACAAACGAAGCATATCTGAAAGTACAGCCTTGGACTGTAAAACTTTATACCCACTATATTGCCATAAATATGATGATGGATTATCAGTAAAAAAGTATACCTGACACAGAGACATTGGATTAACCTTGAGCGGCGTATTTATTCCGTTGAACACAACTTTTTATCACAAATAAAAAAAGGTAAGGCTTAATTATTGTTATTGTTTTGAAACCGGATGTTGTTTTTTTTCTGTTTTCTGGCTGATATCTCCGCGAATTCGGGGTCGTACAGTGATGACAATTACATGTATGGAATCTGTGGAATCTCAGCTACTTAGTCGATATCTTGTTTGTGCAGTTAAGATAAGTAATAAGGGCATTTCTACCGTGAGTTCTGTGCTAGGTCCGTTAGCATTAGTTAGCATTTTTTCGCTCAAGGCTAATTCAAAGGCTTGGTATTACTCTTGTGTTTTTTTTAGCTAAAAATGGTTCATATTATCAGTTATCGGAGTTTCTTCCCGTTAAAAGGGTATGGAACATTAATAGTTTCATAAATGTTAAGAAGCCCTGAGACACAGTCTAAAAAAAAAAGGTTGGAGGCCCCCTTTCGTGGTGGCTTCAGGGCTTAAGAGGTTTTAAAGGTGTCGCCTACTGTGTTTTGGAGGTCTGTTTCTTCAAGGAAAAGGCTTCCAACAACCCTTTTTCAAATACCATTATCAGCAATTAATCTCCTATCAAAAAGAAATGGGTGTATCAGGGCCAGGTATTAATATGCATTTTGACTCATTATAAGCCACCCTGAAGCCCCTTATTACTCGGAGCACCACATTTGGATTAATCCACATCTGAAAAAAAAGTCCCATTATACTGTTTAAGCCCCTAAAGTAACGTTTCCTTCTGTTTGAGTAACGATTGATTATAACTACATTGACCAGTTATTTTAGGAAATGACTGAGTATTTTTTCAAACCTTACTCACATTTTCTAAGATTCGAACTGTGTGAGTATCATACGCCTGATATATCTTGTTTCTCTCATCTCAATTGTTGTTTAAAAACTATAAAACCAATGAGCCACACTGTTGCAATGAGGGACATGTTCCTACATTACTACTGAAACAATTGGATTAATCCGCTGCTGGAAATATTCCCCAACAAATGCAATATGTCCTCCCCTCCCCAAAACAGTTTTTTAAAAACTTCAGTGACAAGTTGTTTTACAAAAATATATTTATAAGATATAGTTCCTCAGTAATAACCTACCAAATCAAACATAATCCAACTTCATAGCACATTAGAATATGTTGAGCTATCACAGCAGGATTTGAAGCAAACTGTAGCTTTTAATCATTTTTGGCAATCAAATCAAACCAAACAGGAATATCTTTCTGATTTGAAATTCATAAACATTATTAATAATGTTGCAGATGAACTAAACCTTTAAGCTGTCAGGTTTCAGATGAAAATCTCATCACAGTGCAAAGACATTCATTTAAATGAATCATATTCCACTTGTTTATGAAGTGCGCAGATTTTGTATCTCTTGTAAAAGTCAAGGTGCAATAGCACAATTCCCATAATGCAATGCATGCTATAAACTTTATAGCACCTGTCAATAGCACAAAATGACCTCTAATGTTTTTTAATAGAATAATGTATACTTATTTATTCATAGTGATGAAGGTTTTCACTCATATCTGTAGATACAGTATGTCAACTCAACTACTCCATCTTTTTGTCTTTATTATTGTGTTATCACCTACCTGTCCTATCCTGTGTTTTACTCTGATTGCTGTTGCTGCTCAGCAATTTAATTTCCATACGGGAATTAAGAAAGATTTCTTACCTACAAGTATAAAAACTGAAGATGAGTCAATTACATTGAGGTGCAATAACATGAAACCAACACTAGAGAGCAGTGTTACCTCACATATATCATGTGTTCGGTCCACAGAGTTGTGTGAGACCTTTGGATGCCTTCATGATTCTCTGTGGATCGGTGACCACACACACAATCTCACATACACACACACACACACACACACACACACACACACACACACACACACACACACACACACACACACACACACACACCTGCTGGACCTGCTGCTGATCTCTCTGTTAACAGATCTGATGGTGACAGTCTGTCAGCAGCAACAGAGAAAAGCAGCCTCTTAACACACATCACTAAGCCCGGCACGTAGCACTGGAGCTGTTTATGATCGCTGTGTGTTTTATTAAGAAAGGTGTGTGTGGTCTGCTATGCACACTTTACTTCACTTGAAATAGCTAGGAATCATTCAAATGTTTGAAGCAGATCATATTTAATTAACATACATGTGTCAATTGTGTAGTAAATTAGGTGACAAAGGTTAAAGCAGTTTGACGTTAAAGCACTACAGAAGGTTTCAAAATGTACAAACTATTGAAGTTGTGATGTAAACTCAAGAAACAGCAGCTTGAGTTCCATCTCAAAAGTTTTTCTCAAAAGTATTGTTGCCCCACCTCCAACCTGTCTAACAATGTGTTAATTGTGTAGTAAATTAGGGCCTTAGGTGACGAAGGTTGAACCAATTTGAGTGGAACCTACAGAACGAAATGTTGAAGTTATGACACAAAACACAGCTTGAATCCCATCTCAAAAGTACATATTTGTTTCTTCTTAACCAGTTACACCAACTTCCCTTATACATACTACTTGCCATACTTGCATAGACAAAAAGTATTTCACTTCAAATCAAAATGTTGCTCTGCACGTGTGATTGCCTGCATTCATATCCAGGTATACTGTACGTTTACAGAGATAACTTTAACTAAATCAAACCTGGCAGATCAGCTGTTTGTAATTTTTTTAACAGAAATATGGATCATTTTGGAACAAACTGACGAAGAAAGAAAGGATTTTTCTGTAAAGATCTCAAGACTTGTGACACTTGGTACAAGATGATAGAAGACCTTTAGAGGCACTTTCATTGTGAAGGCATTTTACTTTTTCCTCCTTGCTGCAACACCCCTGCTGCAACTGTTACACACAGCTAGGTCGGAGAAACCACGGGACCATTTACTGAATCTGCGAGCAACATGACCGCAGATGAAGCTCAGGAGGACAAGACTTTACAAGCTGCACGAGGACTTTCACCACACAGAAGAGATTACTACATTACACTGAGCGTTGGCTAAATGCACCACGGGGAGAAGGAGTGTCGTATCAACACTGATGTAACTTACTCACACTTTCACAACCTTGTTTATCTCTGACATCATGTCACCCTCTGCCTTTTCCACTTCCCTAACCCCATCTTCCTCTGGCAGGAAATGGAGGAGAGAAAGTGTGACTTGATGATGAGTTACTTTAGTTCATTACGCATACGTTTCAGATGCTGTGTTAACCTGGCCTTTTTTAATGAACGCATGTGAAGGCATCATACGTACTGCTGGTAATGTTGTCTTGTGTGTCTTTATGGGCTGATTATGGGTGGTGCGAAAAACCAGTATTAACAATAACTTTATTAAAAAATAAACTTAAACTAAATATCGATAACACGTATCAATAATGTAGTAAACATACAAAAATATTGCGTAAATTATCCTGCACCTCTTGTATCTCACTCTCCATTAGTTAGTTTTTTCTTTCGTATGCTTTTATAGAGTCATGGTAACAGACTCTCTTCTCCTGTATGCACTTGCATTTTGAGTGTAATTCATTCAACAAATCATAAAAAACACACAGTAAACAAAGATAAAGAATCATTTGACAGAAAAGATGATTTATAATTGTTTTTATATATCATGATAATGTTGTTACTGTGATTTATTTTGGTCATGATCATTCTTTTTTCTATATTCTGATATAGAAACTAGTCTGAAATGTCACCTTTTTTTGGGTTTGTTTGTTTTCTCTCATCCATTACATTACATGTCACTTGTTAGACGCTTTTATCCAAAGTGACTTACATACTCAATACTATGGACAATCCCCAGGAGCAACTTGGGGTGAAGTGTCTTGCCCAGGGACACAACGACATGCTGACTGCAGAGGGGTTTGAACCTGTGACCCCCTGATCCCAACACCAACGCACTAACCCACTACGCCACACGCCTCCTCATCCAATACCAAATCCCAGATTCATTGCAACAATGCTTGAGGTAATGCTATCTGCTTCAATCATTGAATACTAGCAATGGAAATGTATCATTTTAGATGTGTTAAGGAATAAAATATATTTTAAAATGCTGTAACAAAATCTGATCTGCCACCTATAGCTATATTTTGTCGGCAAAAGTAACAAGACATTATATTATATATATTATATTCAATATATATAATATAACTGAATTCCCCTTATTGTATTCATTGCACCACTTTACAACCAAGCATATTCCTTGCATGCGTAAACCTACTTGGCAATAAACTTGATTCTGATTCTGGCATTAGCCACCTGATATTCTGCTTTCAAAATATCTGTTGTGAAATATCATAAAAGCAGATAAATCACAATCTCCAAATGCAAACAGCCTTTTTTAAATCAAAACAGCTTTGTCTTTTCAATTGTCAGCCTCAATTTTAGGTCAATGGGCTAGGCAGATATTACAGAAGAGATCATAATAGGATGAGAGCGGAGAGAATAAAGCAAACAGTGTTGATTATGTGGAGTAGAGACCAGCAGCAGCGCAGAGAGCTCCATTAGGCTAATTGCTATTGGAACTGGGAGGTAGTGGCACTCTACCGGCACCCAACACCAGTTCTTGGACCAGATCCTGCACCCAATATCAACCGGCGTCCCTGGAGTGGCCCCCGTCCACAATCTAAGCGCTCTCAAATCCAATAAGTGGCCCCTACTCAGTCATAATGGCTAATTGCACAACTCATTGTGGCGGTAGCAGCGGATAAAACTGCTCACGCTCACATTGTTTTCACATTTCCATGTTTTGTTGCCATGGCAGGGGAGGCATAGAAACGCGGGGGGGTTAGGCCCGTATACTTTCAATAAGAGCTTGGCACCAGCCGGGCTGAAATGTAACCACGCTTCTTATTCTTATTGCCCCCCCCCCTCCTCTCTTTTCAACCACTTCAATCACACAGAGGGACATGCATGTGACAGTGGTAGGATTACAACAGGGGGTGGGGGGTGTCCAAATGTAGCAAAAGGCAGGAAAACAGTCCCTCTGCTCTGCTGTGTTAGTTGTTGGCTCTTCAGCATGCTTGCATACAGACATAATGACATATTGCTGGAGCCCCATGCTGCGTGCCAGTGTACACTGAGGAGAAAATGCTGTGTTTTCACTGTCACACTGTTGGGAAACTAGTTGGATGGTCAGGAGTTAAGAAACTACTTTGCATGGTGAAACTGTGGCAGATATTCATGGGGGCACAAGTACACTCTTAAGTGGGGCAATTAAGGTGAATTACACCATTTGATGCTGAAAAACTGCTTTAAAAAAATACTTTAAATACCAAAATCGACACAGATGTTGGCGTTTTTTAAGCGTTGCACATTTATAGTGTAAAAAGTATCCTATGTTGATATCTTACACTGCTCTGTAACTTTTATACCTGTCTTGTTCTATTTTAGCTTGTTTTACTTTGATGTATTCTCTTGGCTTTTTGATGACTGTTTATAAATGTAGTTCAATGTTATTTTATATTGTGTTTGCACTATATCTTATTTCCCATTTAATTGTATTTTGTATTCATATATACATGCTGCTATGAAAAACTATTTCCAAAATTAGTCCATAAAGGAAATCTAATATAATGTAATCTTATAGCTCTACAAATCCTCAAGATGAACAAAGGAAAAAGTAAAACAAAATGGTTTTATTAACTAATGTCTCACTGATTTCACATTACAGGTTGTCCACAACTTGTATCTGCAGCGATTTTTTTTAATCGTTTTTTGCTAATCATCTGATCCACTCTGGTTTGGAGGTTAAATAATTGTTGAAACTCTGAAGGGACAATATCAGTAGTTTTGGAGAGGTCAGATGTGGTTTGACTTCCCCTTTTGAAAGCATTATTTTGAATGAAACCGAAATGCAATTTTGTGAAGAAAGCAGTGCCAGAAAGTCACCAAAAGATATTAAAGTAAATGAGATCAGCTAAAAACCCTGTAGCTGTAAGTAAGAGAACAACAAGCTTCTATTTATTAGTACTTTTTATAAGTTCTGCTTGTACTAATGCTAACGCCCTGTTGAATGCACCAAACAGATGCCATCCCCTTGATCTGCTCACATTCAGTCATCCTCTTTCGTGCCTTAGAGCTGAATTAAACACAGAAGGTAGTGTGTGTGCACAGAATCAAGTATAAATGCTGTTTTCACTCTTCGGAGAGACCACATATCCTCTTCAAATGTAATGCCATGGTGAGTGCATCCACCGTACACCGCAGACTCCTAAAGCATGCCGGGGAGGAGGAGGGAGAGGAGGGTTGTGGGTAAGTCAGCGTGTTTGTTTTACAGTGATTAGCCTATTATGCGCTCCGGCACTACACGCATGCCTCCGTGACCTCTCTGGGCTGAGTGGGTGAGTCGCGGGCGTCATTATGGACACTCGGCTGGGCGGGGATCCGTCCGTCGCTGTCGTGGAAATAAGCGAGCGGACGGAGGCCAGAGGGGTTTGTGAGTTCAACGGCATGGAGGTCACAGCAGGTCACACACATACACACACACACACAGCTCATACGGCTTCTGTGGTGTGTTGTGTCAACGCTGTCATCGTGACAGGTGATTGTGTGTGAGCGATGATAAAATGTAGCTTCCCTCTGAAAGCCGTGAGAGGAGCAGTTGTTCATCGGCATCCATGACTGTTATCTAATCTGTGGTGGTTTTGGCTTCACCATCCATGGAAAAACATAGGCACTGGTTGGTGTGTGTCCTTTCTTGGCTCTATGTGTCCTTTCTTGGCTCTGTGTGTGTGTGTGTGTGTGTGTGTGTGTGTGTGTGTGTGTGTGTGTGTGTGTGTGTGTGTGTGTGTGTGTGTGTGTGTGTGTGTGCGTGTGTACTTGTGGCTTCAATTGTGAGTCCAAGAGAAAGAGAGGAGCTGCTGTTGGTCAGTTTTGGCTCGTGGTGTTGGTCTCGTGGATATCCTAAAACAAACTCCAGCTCTGACAACTTCATGCTTTGACTGGAAGCAAACAGACTACAACTGAACTTACATAAGAAACACGGAAATAAAAAGGTAGTCATTTAAAACTAGCCGTGTCTAAAAGAGTCTCGAGACACTCTACTTTTACTATTTCCTCATGTAGGCTTTACTTAACTCAGTACAAACATGTCATTTTATTTTTTCCAAAGGTATGTCGTAAGACCTACGTTTGAGCGTTTTTTTGTCTAAATGCAGGATAGCAGTCGTTGTGATTGCAAGCAAGTCGAAATTCAAGCTCTTAGAACCCATCTGCTATTGTCTGTGAACAATTTAGCTTTTTTATTAGCAAAGAAATCAACTGTTGACCAAGTGCAATGTTGTTGGTGATGAACAAATCCCGTTGTAGATGACCTGATCTACTCCAACTTATTACTCGCGCCTCAAGTTGCTGACACAAAGTCCGGAGCTCGAATGAAAAACTCTAGTAATCACTTGCCACACCATTTGAAAGCTCTGAAACAATGTCAATCTGCTGATGAAGAATATGTTTGGATAGAAAGCACTAAAACAGCTACAAAATGACTCTTGTGGTGGCCTCTTCTTTTTTTGAAAGTGTGTTCCTCCTGGTTGAGGATACAGGAGAGTGAATAGAGGGTCAAAGATTCTCCCTACTAAGATCACTGTATGTACGATTACAATAAGTCTGAAGATTGTTGATTGGTTCCTCTGATCACCGGCCTCCACAAGCCTGAAGACAGGGTTGGTAACTGTTTGGTAAACGCCTTGGTGAGCTTTAATCGAGGTGGCGATGAAAAGACAATTGAAAGACATATTTCATACTCTTGAGCTACTATCGCATCTCTGACAGTTTATTGATCCACACAGCTGACAGCTCTCTGAGGCTACGGTTTTCTGAGCCCTTCACCCAGACTACAGCATCACATCCAATGGGGAACGACACCCTTTTACTTGCACCACTCCCTATCCTTTAACATCTTACTGCAACTTTCATTCAAAAATCCTGAGACAGATGAAGAGTAGATTAGAAAAGGAACTTTCACATTTCAGGGTAATGACTAGAAAATCATCTGCACTGCTAACATTGGACACCAGATCTTTAAGTAGCCTGTGAAATGCATTCATTTAAAAGAGTAAATATGCCACAGTAGTTGCACAGTAAGTGTAGAGGCTTATTTATAGCAGGAAAACGACTGTGCTTCTATTTTGAGGAACTCTTTGTGTCCATACATGCATGGCAGTTAAAAATCCCTGATCCTTGAATCTTAAAAGCATCACTGTCTTCATCTCTAAAGCCGAGAGGAAGCCAAGTACTGAAAGCTGACCGATGCAGGAGAGCTGTAATGGCAAAGTCAATAAAAAGTTCCCAACGTTTGAGTTTTTATTAACAGTAGTGGCGGATGGAAAAAGCAGATTTGACAGGCCACCGTCGTGAGAGTCTCCACATTGTCTTGTGTCCCGTCGCTCTCTTTTTCACTGACTACATCATGTCTTGGCACACAGATTAAAAAACCCCTCTGGTTTATTAGACCCCGAATGATAACCACATGAGTGTAATTACTGCATTATACAGACTTCTCTAGAAAGACTGCCTGGATCAATAAATCAAGCTGGAATGAGCGTCGGCTCTTAAGAGACACAAGATGTGGTGAGGTTATTTGTGTAAATGCATTTTAAAGGCAGTTTGGTGCAGTAAAATGGAGGGTTGTGCAGTGTGTGGTGCGCTGCATTTTAAACACATTCAGTCACCCCGTCAGAGGCTCTGACACCCGTCTGGTGTTGGTATCAAAGAGCTGAGATGTATTACTGTTGACTTTAAGGGCCCAATGAGTAGGATTTTCCTAAAAAACAATGTGTCTGTATCTGCAGGGACCTCACCCTGCCCTCTTTTCTTTTCACTATGTTATGTTCAGCACGTTTCTGGGCGTCAACACCTTGTAACATAGCAACCAGGTACCAGATTGTAAGCATGCATTTTGGAGGAAGCTACCTTCACAGATACCTAACAACCAGCTCATCTGGTCATTTAATGTGCCTAATTAAAACAGAACGTTTTTTGCACATTTCTTAAACACAAAACACTGAGGAATTGGTGTCATTTTCCCTAAATTGCACCATTATTTTGTTTTTGTGAAAAGGTCATATCACATTATCATCATCATGTATTTTACAATATCTCTATTATTGGCTCCATATTGAAAAAATAGATGTTTAAATTGCTTGGACAAGTGATTAAAAACAGGAGCATTTAATATTCTTTATAAATACTTTGAAAAAGCCATTCTGCATACTTTTGATACTTTGAGTACATTTGGTTGATTATTCTTGTATACTCTATAATACTGAAATGGGCCATTGTGAAGAATGAGTACTTTTAGTTTTTGTCCTTCAATTTCATTTTGATGATAATACTTTCGTACTTTTACTTAAATAACATTTTGAATGCATGACTATTACTTATAATGGACTGTTTTAAGACCATAGTGGTTCTACTTTTCCTCAACTACAGTATCCAATTACTTTTCCCAACCCGGATCTTATCTTATCTTATGATGGAAAAGATTACGCTCAATGCTGCTAAGCTAAACTTAATGTTTGAAAGAGTAGTTTATTCTTTAACACTAAAATTCAGAAAGAAACATGTGTTTAAGTCTAATATTGGTTGAACACATGCACTGACACTGAGCTTTAAATGTAACATCTCTGTGTTTTGATGATATGAGAACAAATGAGGAACTTGAACCCCTGTGATCTGGGGTCCCTGACCTTCGACCCGGGCCGACGGTCAGCCTCAGCAGGCGCTCGCTCCAGGAGCAGGAGAGCAACTGTGAAAACACTCTTATTAAACTGTACACCCCTCCATCCCCCTGCCCTGTACCCTCGGTCTACACAACAACTGAAAATGCAGTAAAGCAGACTCAAGATGAGACAATGGGATCGACTTTCAGAGGCCTCTGCCCCCCCGTCCCTGCACACTCCCAGGAGTCTATGCTGCTGTCGCTCACACGGCTGTCAAGTCATCAGTCAAACTAAGAACACTCAGACACATGCGATGAATGCTTTTCCAGGAACATGCACGCACATATTTAGAGAACAAACACACGCGCAACCAAAGCATGATCACAGGCATCACACACACACTTTAACCCTCCGGGCACAGGCACTATATTATCACTCACAAGGACACACACACATTGTCATCATAGGCCCGCCCTCCTCTGACCGTCTGTTTCTCCGGTGGTTCAGTGTCACCTGTTGAACTCCCTCAGACACACCTCTCAGCCTCAGCCAGACAAACACAGAGAGCGTGTGTGTGTCAGGTTGAAATGCCAGCGAAGGCCAGGCGCTGCTGCCTGAAGCAACCGGACACTAAGAGGACAAAACAGCTCCTTCTGAACACTGCTGGAGCAACATATTATCATACCTTAATGTTAACCTTTTAAACTGACAACACTTTTAACCAATGACTCAAAAAACTTGTTCTAATCTGCCAGCTCGAGGGTTAACGGCGGTTACGTTTGGTTATAATCATTACTTGGTTAAGGTCAAGGTCATGGCTTTATGAGTAAAATAAATCATACCAAATGTTATGTCCAACCATTGACTCAGACCTCCTCCTTAAGATATTTTACAAGGTTGTGACGTGATTTTCGGCTTTGCTTCTTGGAAACAGGCATGATAATTACCATTGACTGATTAGTTAATTGTTATAAAACACAAGTCCCGTTAAGTGGAGAGTCTGAGCAAAGACTGGAGGATGGTTTGAAGTTTTAAATAAACTAAATATTCTGTAATAAAAGATAAGTGCGACAGGTAATTGAAAATCGTGTTCCTTTCACCAATTGTATTCTATTTTTAATTGTATCATTAACACACAAAAAAAGAGTGAGGATGGCGCTCATCTTGAAAAAAAAAACCTTCTGAATAAAAGATAATGAGTCTAAAGTGGGACGGATAATTGAAAACAAATTCCTTTCCCCGATTTGTACATCTTTAGACTATGTAAATCAAGTTGTTTCAAGCAAACAAAAAATAGTCTGTGCTGTTAACAACTCGTGAAAAAGCTCTGTGAGGTTAAGGATAATAAGAAAATAATATTTTCAGTTAAAGACACAGATACCTTACCCAATATGCAGTTATAATCTAATTGAATACTTAAACTTATTGACATGTATCAGTTTTTTGGCAACAAAAGTCTCCAGGAAGCAATCAATTGTCCGTAGCTTTTGTAAAGCGGAAGCCACAGAGCTGTGTCCACCACAGGGTGTTCTTCCTCTTTGTATCTATTTGAAACTGCCTTGATGTGGCAGCAGGATATGAAGAGTGTCAGTGTGAGAAATCTGTTTACACACACCATAAAACATGATTACACATGATGTCTGAGCAGAAACACATACATCTTCTGCACTGTCACTTCAAACTCCGCAGAAGCCATTTCCTTCCACTAATCTCCTGCTTCTGAGGAGAAAATTACACGTCGCGTCAGATAAGACGGTCGAGGAATCAAAATAACACTCTCTCTTTTCTTCCCACCGTCAATCAACCCCCGAGCAGAGACACTGGCTGGTGGCAGAGCCGGGGGGATACAACAATAGAGACAAAGCCAAAAACACAGGGAGAAGCTGTAACAGATAGGCAGCGAGCGAGGGAGAGGAGGAGGCCGAGAGGAAGGAGGGATGAGACACGGATAGGAGGGGAGATAAGGAGATTAGAAATGAGGAGGTGACATGTGAGTAAGATCGAGGCGATAACAAGTAGGGAAAGAGAAAATGAGGGCAGGTGGATGAAAGAGGGAAGGTAAGGAGAGACAAATGGAGAGAATAAGAGGAGGGGAAACAAGAGATAAAGAAGAATAAAATGATGATAGAGGAGAAGAAATTGAGAGAGGAAGTGAGAAGGGTAGGTGAGGCAGAGGAGGTCAAAGAAAAGTAAAAGAAAGACGAGAAGTGAAAACACAGCATATCTCTACTTCAGTCAGACAACTCACGTGTTTCTTTAACATGTTTATTAGAAGCAGCATAGTTGAGTTTGGCGTCTAGGCTCGGGTCTCATCACTCTACAGATATACATAGCACGATGAGTGATGATTAAATAACTAACCCCCAGAGCCTACAGGTGGAAGCTGGGGTGGTGGTGGGGCAGGCAAGCAGCAGCGACGTAGAGTAGCTGCAGCAAAGCAGCAGCAAGCAATGCATAGAGAGAGATCTGGCAGATTAAATAGAGCGGCATATTAAGGAGACTCTGTTTGGTTGGTTGTAGAGTGGCAAGGGGCGTTATGTATGAATGCAGCATAAGTGCTCGAGTTGACTGCCTGAACTAGCTCGCAGGCTTCGCCCCATTTATGATAACTCTAGTTTGGTTATTATTCACTATCTTTCTACTATTATTATTTTTAGCAAATTTCTACTATTGTGGAGTTCAGTGTCAAACAACTAGGTTCTGTTTATGCTCAGTTGTACCGAAAAAAACATTCTGTGGTTTCTTGAGGTCTGACCAACCTGATGAATGCATTTCCTTCCTCATAAGACATTTGCAAATCTGATTTTCAAGTATAATTATATTTCAAATTGTGCACTGTTTGCATCAATATTAGCTTGCTTGTAGTCTTTGTTGCTGCATTTCTTCGTGCCTTACTGCTACTAACTGTTGACCAGTTAAAGTGTGTGGAACCAACATGAACCCACTCGTAAAATTGCTCTGCAAGGCTACTTGTAGTGAAATAAATGATTGCCAACCAGGGCAAATTTGTGTACATTTGTGTTCATTTGGTTCTTTGCATGCCCTTTTAATTAATCATATAGTCTCTAAAATGTGATTCACATTCAGTCTGATCACACCTGAGGCAAAAACATAAAGGAGAAGAGAGACAGATGTGAGAGTTTGAAAGTGAGAAGAGAAATTAGAAGCTGCATGATTTGGAAAAAATAACTAATTGTGATTATAATACCTCATATTGCAATTGTGAAATGATTCCCGGTATAAGGGATAATGACAAATAACTCATATACAATAACAAATATGTAAAAATGATAATAGTATGTTTTTTTCTGTGACCAAAAAAGGCTACTGTTTGTGGGATATCTCTTCAGCACGACAAAACTTAACTCAGAATTATATTTTGATATTTTGCCTTAACCAAATATTTGGTTACCAACACAATTTCTGTATTACGAAATAAAAAAGAAAGAAGGAGATAGGAGAGGAAGAAAGAGAGAGGAGGAATTGTGCCAGTGTGAGAAAGATAGAAAGAGATCGGGAGAAAGAACGTAGAGTTACAAAAAATAAAGGAGGTGAGAAGTGTGATGGAAGAGAGAAAAGGAGGAGAAGTGAGAGCCTAGATTGATGAGGTGGATCCAGAGAGGGAGGGAGGACAGCCATTGTCGTCCCACCTGTGTGTGATGGCAGGATTTCCGGCAGAGGCAGTATTGTTTTCTCTCCTTTATGTGGTTTCCAGCCCCCAGGATACGGGGAAGCGTCAGGATATCTTTACACACTTCCTTTACAGCACAAAGCCGCCCAGCGCTACTCTGCAGATCCCCAGATAATCCAACACCCGCTGTGTGTTTAAGAGAGAGCCAGAAACACGAGACCTGAGCGACGCTTCCTATCACACCTGATGACACTTTCAATATACACAGAAACACTTTCAATATAAGCTGTTTCTTGGAACATGAGAGTTTTCAGTGACAGTGTTGGTGCAGTGCTCTCCTCCTGTACTTGTCACTCTCACTGAAACTCCTCAATGGACGGTAGGCGCCCAAAAGTCAGATGCCAATGTGAGTTTCCTGAGTGTAAAAAAAAAAAAAGCTAATTTCTTTATTAAGAATGTCTCAGATAAGACACTAATGCCATAGAATCATCTGTACACTGCTGAGTCAAGCTGATGACAATATTGGTGAATCTAGCAGCTAAAGAGACGGATAGAAGAAACAGGTATAGAGAAGCTCATGCCATATTCAGATTGATGGTGTTTTTAAGGCTAGCATGTGCTCTTTATACATGTACTGAAAAGTTATTTACCAAGCTGATGAGCTTGTCAAATATCCCTATTGCAACACAGCAGGATGCACATATGACTTGTTTATAATTAGCGTGCTACCAAACTTGAACTGCTGTTTTACAACTTACACAGTACTCTGTGGATAAGGCAGTCAGTTACATCATGTGAGGCTATACCCACTTTACCACAAATAGGAAAGAAATGTGCAGAAAGTACACTAAAAGAAGGCTCATCTGCACAACACCATTTCTCCTTTATATGAGGTCAGACAACAGTTCATAAAAGTTTGTTTCAAGTAAACCCAGGCCTTTAGTTCTTCTCCTCACCCAGCAGCTAACCCTTGCAAGTACATCAACGATAACCCCCGCCCCACTTTACATTCAATAGCTGTTCTTTTATTAAATGTACTTCCAGGCAAAAGGTCCCACTACCAGGAATCAAACTGTTGGAATCAAACCCTGGGGGTAACCCCACCTTTTTTGACCTTTTCTCCAGACCTCCAAGAGCTTGATAAAACACTTCTTGCAATTTACCATGAGGAATTGTACTGATGAAATGCACCTTATTGAGTAAGTTATTTTAAAAGGATGCAACCTTTTCTCCATTTCTAACCCTCTTAGCAACCACCACAGAGACTTAGGATGATTACAACACATTAATTTAATCAATTTTCTTGGTTTTCAACAATGCAAGCAATGATCACACAGGAATGTAAGGGCGAGGAGCTTCAACACTCCCCATTTTTCTGATGCAGACGTGAACGACAACACCCACGAATACTGCCAGGAAACCTGCCCCGCGGGCCTCCAGGAGAACCTTTAGAGAAATCTCAACCCACCACGGTTTAAGTTGACAGATGTGTTTGTCAGAGACACTTGTTGGCCGCACAAAAGCTGCTGGTAGCTTTTGTTGCCAAAGATGACAAGCAGAATCGCCTTACTCTGACAATGGAGGGCTGCGTTGATATTGTATTGTGTGTCAGCATTTTTTAGGTCTCAGTGAAGAGGTGATCTGCCATCACACAATATTTGATTTCTTGTCCCCAAACAACAAAGAAGCTGTAAAAACTGCTCCCTTTTTTTCTGCTGGAAGCCGGGAGAATGAACACACACAAAGCTCTCAGGATCACAGAGCTACAGCTGTTTCCGAAGAGCAGGCCTAAAGTGGCTTAGAGGGAAAACCCGAGTTAAAACACGCGTCACTACGCTCTTCCTGTGATCTGCAGGCATAATGATGATCTTCCTGCCTGTGATCTGGGAAATTTGAAATATAAACAAATCCTTCGAAAAGCTGCAGACAACAGAAGCAGGATGAGTCTGTGGTGATGTCATTCAGAGGCAAATCCTGCTGCTGCAGCACTGAACACACACACACACACACACACACACACACACATACACACACACACACCACCACACACACCACACACTACACTTTCATGTTCCATCTTTACAATGTGCAGTAAAGTATAGCTGTAGTTTTTTTGGTATATATGTTCTTTTGAATAACATTATGTTGCACGTTTTGTACCTACTTACCTTTAGTTATTATCTTTATGTCTTTCTTCACTGAAAAAATGAATACTGTTGAAGGTGTGTATGTATATAAGTATACTAGATTATTTAGGAACAACATTTGCAAACATTTTTTATGTGTCTCTTACAAATGATTCTCAGAGATTAAAACAATCATATTGATGGATAATATAAAGTATATTGCTTTTTTTATATTAAGTATATTGCTTTAAAATTAGTGAGTATAATTAGACAAAGTACATTTTTCCTTTTTTGTTAAAATATTGATGATTTGGCTGTTTTTCTTGTTTTGCATCAATGCCGCATGTGTATAACTTTTACCTTTAATAATTTATTTTTGGCCACTTTTTGGCAGCGCAGCATGCCAACAATACATTGAACAGTTATCACATGGAACTGTTAGTAAACAGCTGCCTGTGTATACACATTCAGCATTATCATCCCTTTGGAGCCATCCCGAGTCGTGTGATGGTTGTAAGTCCGATATTCGAGACAACAGTCTTTAACCTGTCATCACATGTCATTGTAATTGTCAAAAAACATGATTAGCACAGCTTTAAAGGGACATTTAATTATCTCTGCAGGTTATTAAAAGCGCAGCAGTTACTGTTTTTACATTTCATTTGTTAACTCTGCCTCACACACACTCTAATTGATTCCAGTGAACACAGCTGTCATTCCTGCAGCCAGAAAAAATGCCAACACGCAGGAATGTGTCGTACCCAGCAAGGACAACAGTCACTGTTACACACGCACACGCACACGCACAGACACACACACACACACACACACACACACACACACACACACCTCCAAACCCGCAGACCCCCCTCCCTGTGACCAAAGAACAGGTGATCAGCTGCAAATGGGTGTAGTGAGGGAGGGAGGGAGGGGGTGGTAGACAAGCCATTCATCACCCCAGGGTCTGCCACCATCTCCCCCCACCACACACACACACACACACACACACACACACATACACACACACCGCAGCAGCAGACATCTCCATTTAAGAGCTCTTCAATGGCAGCTTAACAAACTCGGCCTCAGGTCGGCCACTCTGGGCCACACAACTGGGATGAAGCTCGGCCGACGTGCAGCCCGTCCTCCTATTAGGGCGAAGTTCAAAGGAGACACACACACACACACACACACGCATACACACCTTCATTCACAGGCGACACAGCAAGGAGCGGTGAGGTGGGGGAGATAGATCAAACAGGACCAATGTGCTGCCAAGTCAACAGAGTCACTGGTGATAGGGTGAATAATACACACAAATATGTGATGTTTATTTAGCTTGTTATTTTTGGGTCACTTAATGGACTGATCTGTCAATTGATCAAACTGTCATTACTATGTGACTATAAATATATATTTATAAATAAAGGTGGAAAAATGTTGCTTTTGTGTCAATGTTAAATGAAATATTTGTATATATTTATATATTTTTTAATTCTTACAAAACAATTGAATTAATTTAAATCTGAATATTTTGGTGATTTCTTTATTACCTTTTATAGATGAGCCAACATTATTATAATAATAATAAATCATAAATAATCAACTCAAGCAGATTAACGATGTGAATATACATGCAAATTAAAAATGTTCTATGCAATTTAGAAAAATCTGTAATTTCTAAAACACGTCATAAAATGAAGCTTTGTCCACAGAGTTGGATGTGTGGTTGGTAGCGAAGCAACAGGGCCCCCTCAGGGTCCATTGGTAATACTATGTGCATAACTACAAGACAGTACAAGCTGAAATGACGGGGCGGTGACACCTGCACAGTAGCCCTGGTGAAATGCATTTTGCACACTTCAATGACCTGTAGACCTTAGTCCTGTCATGTGACCAGAAAGTGGCAACAGTAGAAAAAGATGAACAGGTGGAGAATCAAGGCACACAATTAATTTAAGATCTACTTAAAGCACAGTTTGATACATTATTGAAAACGCTGGAAACTCACACCATTGTGAACCAGACACACATCAGTCCCAGCACCCCCCTCGAACCCTGAATAGGATAAGCGGTTACACATCATGGATGGATGGATGGATGGATGGATGGATGGACAAAGCATGAAAAGGCCTTAAGCCTCGAGGGGGAAATCTTCATCTGTTGCCTCTGCCAGATGTTTAAAGGCATCCTAAACATGATACACCTGTCACTTAATTGTACGCTTACTAATGTGCTTACACTCTCACACTTTAATGTGAAAAGTGTCTACAAAGTCATGTACAAATCATACATATTCAAGACATGTACAGTCTGTTTTATCCGATCTGGTGTTTCATCCTTAACCCTGTTCTTCATGTGTTTGTTTATTTGTTTAACCTGAGTTAAACAGCCTAATCAGAGACAGGCATGCATTCAGTAGATGCCCCATATGCAGCAAACTTGTAGCAATGTTTATGTTGTTTAACATATACAAATAAATAAATACATACAATATATAAAAAAAATATATAACAGCAGAATATATTATTGGTCTTTCCTTGTTTTCCTCATGCTGTCCCCCTAAGTGTTTTCTCCCCATTTCACACTCTGTAAATCAGCTGTGAGCAACAAGAGGTGACCTGAGAGGTGAGACTGGCTGTCTGCCGCACGATGTCTCAGTCAAAGGCCGACGACCTCCTGACCTTTGACCCCCCCCATGTGAGAGCGCACTTACAGCCAGGTGCTGCCCTCTCATTCTTCACAGCTTTCTAACAAAGCGTAGAAACACAATCACTGCTACAATTCCATGAGAATAACCCAAAAAAACATTTAAGAGGCCATACTATGTTTTTCTGAGTTTTCCCTTCCCTGTATTGTATTCCATAGGTTTTTTGTGCATGTAAATCATCTGCAAAGGATCAAATCCCTGTGTTTCTTTCCCACAAACACTGAAAACGCTTTCATTGGGCTCCTCTGTTTATTCCGGAACACAGTGACATCATATGTAACACTAGCGCTTCTATTGGCTAGTGATCCAACACATTGTACGTGATGGGCTAAGGGGCGGGACATATCTAAGCAGTTGACCAAACACAACAGGGCCGGCCAGCTTACCAATCAGAGCAGACTGGGCTCTGGTTTCAGACAGAGGGTGAAAAGAGGTGCTGCAGCACAGGCAGTATGAGAAAAATAAAGAGCTTTCTGAACAGTAGAGACACTAAATACAATTAAGAACCTGAAAATGAGCATAATATGTCCTCTTTAAATAAAGGGAAGTGACCTTTTATAATATCAGGCCATCTATGATTTATGCTTTTCCACCTGGGGGTGCTAGAGACAGCGACTAAATGGAGCTTACAGACTGGTGAAGTACAACCATGATGAGCTGATCTCTTTAATTACTGTACACTCTTTACAGGAGCAAATGTGCGTCCAGGCTCAATCTTTTAAGTGCAGGCTTGAGTAGCAGCAGGTTTAATGTCTGTTTATGCTTGTTCACAAGAGGTTATGATTACTGACGACAGTGGCGTCACGGAGGGAAACACAGTCAGCAGGTGCAGACGGAGAGAGAGGCTGACCAAAAACAAGTCTGGATGATATAGAGTAACACACATCCAAATGTCCAGAGAGTTAAGCTGCCTGGATGCTGATAAGTGTATTCGATGATGATTTCACTGACCCGCAGGATGGACTTTGTTTTTAACACTCACAGCAGAGGCAGCTTAATAAAGCATTTCATCACAGGCGAAGACTCTAAAATGTATGGATGCACCTTTAAATTACTGTTATTGGTACTGAAAACAAACCTTGCAGCAATTTAAACCTAGCGTTTGTTCCTGGAATCTTCTACTGGGCACACAGAACATGAAGTTTTATGGTAATCTGAAGTTAATCGAGCATTTTATTTGCAACACTTGTAACCTGAGAGAGTGATTGCAGGCTGATATGAGGCTGCTGCTGAATGCCAGTCGGTAAGCCCGAACTGCCCGGAGGCGACTTCAGCTGTGCGACACACCTCTGGAGCATAACGTTTATAAAGCCAGGGCCTAAAGCCTGGATTTACCAAACAGCACTCTACTGTTCAGGGACAAGAAATCTGTCCAAACTGGCAGCCATGTTTTTGCCAGAGCGTTTGAGTCCTCCATCGCAAAGAACAGTCATGAATGGAGACAATGAAGGGTATTGGGTCAGATATTGTTCACATATCTTGGTACAAACTTAAAAAATAAACAGGGCTGATTTTATCAACAATTTGTATTCCCTCCATTCCGTACTATATTTAATAATTCTTCTTTGTTCCCTTTGTGGTTCCCTTGCTCCCTTCTTTGCTTCCCTTGATTCTTCTCTATTTCCTTTCTTATTTCTCATTCTCTCCTTTATCCTTTTTTACTCAGTCTTTATCCTTTTATATTTCCTAATTTATTTTCCTCCTTTCCTTCTTCAAATCATGGGAAAATTGCAAATCTAAAGCTTGAACTGTTGCTCCAAAACTCAAGCTATTAGAGGCTATTAAATATCTACTCTTCTTTGCTATTTTCCAAAACTTTACAGCAAACATTGTCAATTTTAATGATCTTTAATTAGTATTTTAGAAGCCTTCTTCAATCTCTGTCCTCACTTACACAGATGTACTTTCCTAAAGGTGAAGGTGTCAGTAAGTTACTTTCATATTCGTTGTGTCGCAGCGTAACACATGAGGATCAGTGAGTGAAAAATGAAGACTTGATGTCACAGAAGCATCCGTGTAAACACCGAACACGCTAACATGATTTAAGGCGGTGTAACTGAACCCGCCCTCTGCTTCGTCCTCCCTCCAGCCGTCTCTCCGTAAACTTACATGACGACCCAGCGACAGTTATATAGATAAACCTTTAGACCGTCTACCACCACCACTGCCGCTGCCCCCCACTCAACACATGCATACAGCCTGCATTCCTCTGGATCCTCATATGTGCAGCGTGGTCAGCTCACATGCCTGGGCTTGTCCTCGGGCTACTTCCTGCTCGCTGCTGATGAATGCAGCACGGCTCATTGAACACAGAGCTGCTGTTACTACGATGCTCTTCCTCATGTGGCACGGGGTATTTCACCGTTGCTGTGTTTTCCAAGTGCAGATGCAAACATCAGCTCAAAATCTAACTCTTGTGGTTGGTCCACAAAGTGTTTTGCACCCTTTAGCAACCACCGTTTTAAACCTCTAAATTGAATGTGGCATGGATGTCAAGTGTTTTTTTCATGTTTTATATATTTTCTATATTTAAACAATATTAATGTGTTTGGTTTGAAAAATACCTAGTCATGCTTTTTGGGGTGTTCCCATTCCTTTAGTGTGTTATAGGTTTGTGTGGATGTAAATGGTCTGCAAAGGCTAAAATCACTATGTTTCCTCCAGAGGGACTTTCTCTCCCACACATTCCCCCTTTGCCTGAAACGCCTCCTTTTTTTCTTCCGAAACAAAGTGACATCAGTATGTAACACTAGCACTTCTATTGGCCAGCGCTCCAACACATTGTACTTGATATAGCTGTCCCACCCCTCAGCCTAAGTGGTTGACCAATAACAACAGAGCCGGCCAGCTAACCAATCAGAACAGACTGGGCTCTGGTTTCGGACATGGGGTGAAAAGAGGTGCTGCCAGTCATGTTGCTCTGGATGGACTCTTACCCCTCAACCCTATAGGTGCCATGTTGGTCTGATGAAACCAACATAGAAATGATGAAGCCGAAGATATTTTAAGTGAAGGATTATGGGATACTATTGGTTATAGTACATGGTTATAAATGGCTAATGACACTTTCGATAAAATCCTATGGTGATTAATTTTTATATTACGAAACCCTAGAGGTGCCTATGTTGGTCTGTCTGTATGATGATACACACTCATGTTCAGACTAACAGCCCAAATTAGAGAGGAGAATTTGAGTAAGATAGAGTTACTTGTTTTTTCTGGCTAAGAGAAAATGAAAATAATACAGATAAAGAGGAAAATAAGTACTAAAGGTATTATCAAGGAATAAAGCAATATTAAGAAAGATAAAGGAGGGAAGCATCACTCATCCTGAACATTAACACTAATCCTCAGTCACAGTCAAGTGATATCAGTAATTCAAACCTCTCAACACTACGATATGAAGAACAAATACATCCGATGAGATCAGCTTTAGCCCGTCTCTGATGTTCCCTATGTAAATGTTTCCATTTGCTGTGGATGCAGGGAATTTCTCTCCAGAGATAATAAAAACACAAAGTGCTCGCCAAACCTCTGCTATTAATCACACAGGCCCAATAGAGCAGCAACGCAGAGAGGCCTTTATGTGGGTGGGATGGAAATAGGTTTTTCTCCTCCAATAATTAGCTTATCAGACCATTTACACGGCTAAGAATCATTAGCACCAGTTTAATGAGGTGGCTAAAAATAGAGGAACCACATAAAGGATCAGAAGAACCTGCTGGAACCAGAGCTTCACACTCCAAGTGTGTGTGAGCATAAATTCACAACATCATACTGTTCATGTGTGTATTTCTGAGTGTATTATTGTGCTGTCACTTGTGTGTCAAGTTCTTGTTTGTGCATGACAGTGTGTTTGTTCATACTTTTCTCGAGCGTGTATATGCTATGCTATAAGTACTATAACTATCAAACTACCCTTTGTCAAAGTACTGCACATACTGTACTGTACATCACTCCATATTTATTTAAATATTGTTTGGTTTCATATGATGGTTGCATTCATAGCTAAGTATAACACCTGCGCTATGCTCTATTTTTCTTTTGGCAACCAATCATGAAAAATTCCGTCTTGCAATAATGTCACACTCACTAGCCTGTCTATGTCACATAGCAGCAACTGATTTACTTAAAACATTTGAAGTGAAGTTTATTTAAATTAATGATGAACTGCTGGGTAGCTTAACCTATAATAAATAGAGCTTGTAACTAAAGTTATAAAAATGAAAGTAGTGGAGTAAAATGTACGACATATATCTGCAAAATAGTAGTAGAGTGTATGTATTATGTAGCATGAAGTAAAATAAAAAACACCCATACATGTGTACTTAAGTAAAGTCCTTGAGTAAATGTACTTAGTTACTTTCCACCACTGCTGTCTGAAAACTATAGACTTCACCACAATTGTGTCTGCTATATTACTGCATATTTTAACTATCGAAAGAAATCTGAAATTTGAAGGCTGAGGAGAAATGAAATGAACCATAACTCTATGAGGGGGCCATTAATGTAGTGAAGATGACGTTTATTTTACAGTATATTAACATTAAAACACTGCAAACATTAAATAACTGAAACAACATTTGTAAAGCTGTGACATGTATTCTCTAACTCTCCAGGTAGTTTCAATATTTCAGTTCTTTTACTTTCTGCTGAGAGCTGAAATTAAATCACCACTCACAGTTAGAAATCACTTTGCTAATGTCATGGGGTGGAGACAAGCAGAGACTCAATGACCATGCTGACACAAACATACGACACAAGTTCAGCAGGACCTCACAAACCAGCAAAGTGAGACCTCAAGTCACCTGAAACCAGGATTAATTTGCTCGTATCATTTGATGGTGGAGCAGAGCATTCACAGTCTGGCTGCTCTCGCCTTCACTGAAGTGACGTGAGCAACTGTTTGGGCCTAGGGGGTCAAGTAGGGTGTGTGTATGTGTGTGTAACTGTGAGTGTGTTTGTGTGTTGGCACAGACTGTGAGTAGTAAGTTACAGTCTGGGGCAGCTGGAGCAACACCCACACATAAAAACACCAAGCACTTGCAGACATACACAGGCAAGAAGCCTATGGAGGCTTATTAATGCCAAAATATTGTTTGAGCAAGAAGCGATTTCCAATTTACATACACAGTCATATTCAACAACAAGGTCAACTTTTGATCAGGACTGCAGCTCTAGTGATCTCAGAACATCAATACATGTTTTGCAGCACTTTCAACTCTTTTTGTGTGTGTAAAAAACCTGACCTGATATGATTGACTTCCTTTTAAATTTGGTTTTGCGCCCAGAAATATTCCTGTTGTTTTTCTAGGATTTTGGCAATAGTTCGAACAAATACAACACTCTGTAAAGAGGTCAATAGGCAACAAGATCCAGAATATAGTGGTTAAGTGTTATAGAGTAAAAAGTAATATAAAGAAATATCAGATTTTAGAAGCAAGAATCAGTACAAGCTGGTGGTTCCATGTGAAAAATATTGTTTTATCAAATATCTAAGTGATTGATGGTTAAGGATTTGACATTGTGGTCAATTGACTGTTAGATTTTGATTTATTCCATTGTATGCAAAGCAAGTCAACAGGCTTTGTCATTAGAGAGCCTCTGTAACTACTGCAGACAAATCAGCAGCAGAAACACACTGAGAGCACAGTGCTTGGTTTCGGTCGGGGGGGAGTAAGATTAGTCCTGCCAGCCTTTTGGCCTTATCCCCGTCCAGTTTGTAGCTGTTACGAAACCTCAAACTCAACGTAGCAACTGACAGCAGGCTGACGGCAGCCCTGTGTTCCTCTGAGTGGCAGCCTCAGCCTTCAATACAACACAAACTCATTGTTGTGTTCAGACCACAGGGTTAACCAAACTAAACTACATTGCTCACATGCAGATCTTAACAGTTTGACACAAGGCTCGGAGGAAATCATGAACGTACAAGTTATTGGGAGTCTTAAGTGTGGATAAATCATTGCTTATTTAAAATGCAGCGGGCATAGTTGATCACAATTTAAATTTGGAAATGCTTGGAAACATATTTGTTGGATGCATTGCAATTACATCAAACATTACATCACAACTAAGAGAAATTAATGGCTTTGATAATGTTAAAAGGTCAGATTTTGCTTGTAAAGTTAAGTCAACTTGACCAGGATGATCACTCTGCAACCCGGAAGATGTATCTGCTATCCCCATCAGGGGGCCCAACATCTGGGTTGGAAAAAACTGTTGCCTTTTTCTCCAACGATATTCTGAAATACTTCACATTTGGCAGGTGTACTGTTGAATATAAGAGCAGTGTGTGCACTTCCAGTGTGTTACTTATAGGGCAATATGTCTGACTGTGTAGTGTATTGAGATTCTCCATCACAAGACACAGCAGTGTTAATAAAATCTGTGAAAACTGGTGTGGCATGTGAATAAATGCGAGATTTCTCGGCCATTAAGAAGTACAGTTCTACTTCTTTTAGTTTGTGTTGCCGCTAATGATGATGCATAATGCTATACCATACATGCCTGAGAGTGTGCAGTAAAGAAAACATAATTTAAGTTTGAAACCTAAAGTCAATAAATATAAAAGGGCAAGCATCGGGGCACTGCACTAGTCTTAGAACGATTGTGGTAATTGTAATTTGCCTGGAAACAAGTGTGTGTTTCCTGGTGGAAGAGAAGGTGCTGATATTGTGTGTAAGTGGTGGTGATGATGTAGCCTGGCTGAGTGCTGGTGTGGGTGAGCTGTTAGCTGGGAGAGGCCGGGATGGGAAGTCTGGGAAAGTCTTAATGACAGACTAGTGGCGAGACGAGACACAGAGCCATAACCATGAATCACATGGTAATTAATGACCAGGTTCCCATGGCCGGGGCTTGTTTGATGGTAAAACAAAAGCTATCTGGACCACGCAAGCGTTATTTACACACACATTAGACAGATTAAGATAGGGGGAACGGGGGAGAGACGAGGGGAGGGGGGCAAGGTTAAAGAGAGCAGCTTACGTGGTGTTTGCGATAAGAGGAGGGTAGTAACATGACCAGCAGGTAACGTGGAGATGAGATGGACTGGAGCTAATGAGGGAGTGCAGGACCAGCTGGCTGCCCTGCTGCAGATTGAAGGGGAGGGCCAAAGGTCCCGCTAATGATAGCCTCTGCCTCTCCAAACTACACCGGGGTCACACAGAGGGGCAATAAAGCAGAGCCCGCCTGCATGAAGACACTAAACACACTGAAAATCATGTGGTCGCTGCATGACTGTTTGTGAATTTACAGTCACCTCTCACTCATTTTCTCACCTTCAAAACAATGAGTCATGAAGTTAACACAAGTGAGAAATCTGTGATAGAAATGATGAAGCCGAAGATCTTTTAAGTGAAGGATTATGGGGTAATATTAGTGTTGCAATAAAAACAAAACATGGTTATAAATGGCTAATGACACTTTCGATAAAATCCTAAAGTGATGAATTTTTATATTACGAACAGATTTGTACTTATAAAGGCATAAAAGACCTTTCTGACGCTTGGTGTGTTTTAGCCCTCTTATGCTGCGTTCACACCGGACGCGATGCGAATATTCGCTTCGCTCTAATCGCTCTTATCGCATCGCTCTAAACGCTCGAGTTTCACCGCGGCTGTCAGCTGTTTACTCGCATCATTCAAATAAGACTCGCTGGCCAGGGGGCTACAACTACAACAAAATGAACATATTTTACCGTGATTAAATTGTAATACACATTTCTAAATGATGCCGAAGTAACAACATACTAATACCATGAATTATTGTTTTGACAAGTCTGCAGACAAGACGGCAGGCGAAAAACCTTTTAAAATGCGTGTTTTCTGAATGAAGATCGGATCGACCAGGCTAAGCTAACGTTGTATATGCTCCGTCCACACTCATAACAACGGCCTACAGACATAAATTAACCAGCGACTGTATTCGCCATGACACAGACAGTCTGTGGTTTGTACTTGTTTAACTTTTGTCCAGTTTCTGAACAGATATGAGGAGCTGTGAGCTCTGAGTGCTAACAGCTAACGGCTGATGTTTTGGTTTTGTGGTTCTACGTCAGTGACAGCAGGCTGAGATCCTCACCGCTGATTGGCTACCGCGAGATCGCGTCACGCGAATTTGATGCTCGAGTTGAAAAAATTGTTGTCACGGCCCCCTCCAATCGCCTCAATCGCGCCGCGGCATTCGCATCAACCGCTTCATGCGCGCCGTCGGAGCGAATTCGCGCCTGTCCGCATCTCTGCATTGACTTTACATGTAATCGCGCCGCCCCCAAACATCGCATCGTGTCCGGTGTGATCGCAGCATTACAATGATTAGCCAAGACTTTTCACCACTGGTTACTGTTATGGATATAAGAAAATGTGCAAGTAAAAGCAAGAACTGAGACCTCATTATAATCTTATACCCATTACGCTTAGCTGTACTTTGTGTAAAGTGTTATTTGTTGTATTTGAGTGGCAAATGTTAACATGCTGAGACGCTAACAATTAGCAGGATTTAAGCGTGTTAGCATGCTAACGTTATCATTTAGCTACAGGAACTACTAGTACTATGGTCCCAATGCATTTGAACTATTATGGCTATTTTTAAAAAAAGAATATTGAGAAGGATGAGTAAATAGATAAAAGTAAACAATAAAGGTAGGTGATTGTTATTTTCTGTGTAAAAGTAAAATCAAGCCATGCTGCACGATTATGTAATGCAGGGGTGGGGAACCTCCGGCCTCCGGGCCGTATACGGACCGCGAGACCATTTGGTACGGCCCTCGAGGTCATTTATAAACATACACAAAAAAGAAAAAATGCGGGAAATCTAGACCGCAAAATAATTAAACAAGCGAGTGTCTGTTTTTTCAGGGTCCTTGAACGCAACACGAGCCTAACGTGTCATCAAGTGGTATATGTCTCGTCTGACAGGGGTGCAGTTCTGACGGAGAGCACCAGAACGCCGCTCCGGCACTACTGTACCCATAAGGAGCCGTACACATGCCGCAGTTTTTGCGTGGCTGTGTCTTTAGTTGAAAACCCAGTGGCGATCTGCTCATCTGTCATACTGATCATACAGTCAATAACTTTGTTGTTATTAGCATCTGGTTAGCTAGCTATGCTAACGAATATAAGAAGCTTTTTCTACAACCAGTGATGTAAAGGCACATCTTTATATGATCATTATAGTTATAAAAAAATAAGAGAATAAAGTAAACCGGTATAAAATACTATATGACAGTAAAAAAAAGTTGTTATTAATAAACAAGAATACAGTTTAAAAGGGGAGTGATTTGTAAAATATCCATAAAGAAAAAGAAAATCTGCTTACAGTTCTGTTCATATGGATGTTGATGTATCCATAGATCTCCTAATGTTGCTCTCAAAGTGCACCAGATTGATGCTTTTAACTTCAGCCCTCTTAAAACGGGCTCCGCGCTGTAGTGGAAACGCGCCAATAGAGGAGGTTAGGTCCCCCTCCCACTTAAATCATGTTCACATGGATAGGAAACTAAATACATTTGCACACATCTTGTGTCCATATCTTTCTGTTTTGGTGGTCATGCCACAACCGTGCACATGCATGCATACGCGAGTCATGGTAAGATATCTGGATTAAGAGGTTGCTTTTTCTTTGCACAGCATGAAAGGAAGGCAAAATGAATGGGCTGTGATTTTTAAGCAGAGGTCAATAATTTGTACGGCCCTCGGAGGATGTTGAAAAAATAGAAATGGCACTTGAGAGGAAAAAGTAGATAGATAAAAGTAGTTTGTAGATAATTATAACTCCTGCATTTACTACAGTGTCTTGGTTACCCACAAATGTCAAACTATCCTCTGTCTTACTCACCACCACACTGTGCACAAACACTTACACCGCCTTTTACCATAACATACACCACACACTGTTCATAAAACACGTTTCACAGTGTGTAATGTAAAACAATAAGACACAGGCCAATTAAAGGGGCGGCACAATTAAAGGGAAGGACGTGTTGGCTGCAGTGACAGCGAATGGGCTGTCAGCCGCGCAGAGGGCGGGGCCAGCTGGGCGTGAGCAGGAAGTCCTGACAGCCGTGAGAACAGGAAGATGAAAGACTGGGGGGAGTTTGGATCATGCAGTACAACACACACACACACACACACACACACACACAAACTTTCTCACGCTTTAGCAACAATGCTAATCATACTGCTGCTAACTGTAAAACTGCTCTGTGGTGTTCTGTGTTGTGTAAAGACGCGTAACACCCACACAGGCTTTCATAATAGATGCATGCACTGCTACTGTTGTTCACATGCTGAAGATATAAACATACACTTAGCCGCACACAAACGACCATAGAAAATAACACTTAGACGTATGTGCATATATAAAACATGTTTGCCCTGAATCAGTTTGTACACGTGTAGTAAGCTCATGATCACACACGCACACACCTAACGTATATCTGTGTTTATTAATTTAACGGTGTGTGTAGGTGTTCTCTCTTAAAGGAAAAGTCTACCCTACATTTTTCACACTGGTTAAAAAATGGTGAAGATGGATGTTCTTAACCTGTTTGTATTTGTTATGTTTAGTTGTGTGTGTTTCCATGGGCAATCACATTCGACCTGTTATCTATTTGTATATTTTCAGCAAGTTAATGGAAAATGTTAAACTTAATTTAAATATCAACAGTGATTACTAGGTTTTGTTGTCAGTTCTTCAAAATCTGAGATCTGAAAACGAAAAACATCCTAAATTCTCAGTTTAACACCATGTGCTAGACAAATATTGTTCATTTGTGCTGTTTTCAGTGCTTATTGAGACTAAAATATCCACAGAGTAGCTTCAATCAACAACAACCTAACTTTACCCACATACGACAGCTGAGAGTGAGCTTCAACACTTGATGATATCAAAGAGAATTAGTGGGAGGTATTTTCCTTTAAGAGAAGTACCTCCCACGGCGGCGCTCTTGTCACATCCCACTGCCTCACACCGTTTCTCTCTGGGCCACAATCAGCTGTGAGAGCCCGGACACTTCACACAACGAAGAGATGGAGCTATTTTCAGCCAGCGTCAGAGGGGAGATCTCTGGAAAATGTGTATTGTGTGTTATGTCTGTGTGTGTTTCAGGGGAGTATAGTCCTGAAGGAATGTGTGTGCATACAAATATTTGCATGCATGTGTTTGTGCATGGATGTGCGAATGCATACAGTACGTGTGTGACTTTTGTGTGTGTGCCAAAATTATTGTATTGTCGAGAATGTGTTTGTGCAGGTTAAACCAACTCAATAAAGACCTCAAGGGTTTGAGACAGCAACGACTTCCGATTTGTGCATTAAAACCTTTTTTTTTACTAAATAAGAAAATGGTTTATAAATTATTATGTGAAGCACCAGTGTTGGTAAATCAGCTCCCCTGCCTCATGATTTAAAAGCGTTATTGTCATTTGCACAAGAGGTACAGCGTAGTTGTTGGCAATGAAATTCTTAAGGCCCATGCCCCGCCAACAGTGCAACATACAGTATCATAATCTTTGAATGAGCCATGTCCTGACAAGATATGGTTAATATTTAACAAAATACTGAAGGTCCAAGGAAATAAATATTGCACAAAAACACAAAAAACTAATAAATATACATTTATTGACAAAGGCATCTGAAACATAGACACATCTGTTAGCTCTGATAAAACTTCCAAGCACATCTTGCAACAACTGTTAGTGTAAACTGAGTGAACTTTCATGCTTATTAACAAAAAACACATTGCACTGCTGCCATTGATTTGTTATTCCCTGTACCAATTCCTGTTGGTTCCATATTTATTCCGTCACAAATGACCATTGTAGTTCTGATTCTGACGAGTTGTATGGCTATTCATATCTTTAGAAAACGTTATAACGATGGTGTGTAATGAAACAAAACAAAATGTGGACCCCAATGAGCAAACTTTTTCCGAAAACAAGGATATTAAAGGTTCCCCCTGTGATTTTGAGCTAAATAGCTGGTGTGAAGTCAGGTCAGCAAGTGCTAACACGCTCACCGTAGCAGCTAACCAGCTACTCAGCAGAAAGCCCCCCTCCCAGCGGCTCTGCTATCAGCAACATCAGCCTAGACAGATCACTACCAGCAGGAAGCAACGGGAGAAATGAACCGTGACAGGGAGAGAAACACATGCGGTTACTATGACGCTGCCAAACGCACTACAAGTGTGTTTACGTGAAGATCTGCTCGCAAAGTTGTGTTTCCACATGTGGTGTTGTTCAGGTGTTGTTTGTCTGTGTGCCAGTAATTGCGTGCATGAATGTGTGCATCAGCTTGTGTTTGGCTCTGCACCATCTACATCCAAACAAACAAGGAAGCGCTCCCATCATTCATTCATCGAGGCGAATGAACAAACATACACAAACAGCTGGTCCCACATGTCCTAATGAGAGAGTGGCTGACTGGCACAACATCCTTTCCTCTCCGACGCAGATTCGATTTCACTCCTTCAAGGATCCTGACCTTGGCTGGCATCGTCTCGTCATCTGACTTGGCCGTTTACTTTTTATTACTATACAGTAACTGCTGCTGCTAACTTACTTAATTGTTAAAGGTAACTTTACTGAAAGTCCTTCTATTATGTTAAAAAAACAACTGTTCTGTATGAGTTCTGTCCTGTGTTTCTCTCCTATTCTGTTGCTGCTCTGACACCTGCATTTCTCTACAGGGAACATTAAAAGGTCTATTGTATCCTATCTTGTCTTTTGTAAAGATTGTAGCTTGGGAACGGCAGATGTAATCTGCATATAGTCTGAATTAATAGTTGTAACCACTGATTCTAAAAATGCATGCTCTAAACTTTCAGTGTGTTCTAAACAATTGTAATTAGATAGTAAATTGTCAAATGTACCACTATTAGTTAATGCAGGTTGAACGTTAATAGATATGAGGAGGCAAAAAGGGTTTAAAACAAACAATCAACAAAAAGGTATTTATTAACTATTTTCTGGCAACTGACAAAATCGATGAATAAAACTAAACTCAAGGATTAAAAAAGTATTTCCGGAAAAAAAATTAGGAAAACAGGGACGCAACAAAACTCCGTTTTTTGATCGGTTTCTGATACAATTGATTATATACCGTGTCATAATAGGCACAAGTATATCATCTCAGATTGCCAATACAAACCCATCTAAACTTAACCTCACATAGATTCAAAGGCAGTAGGTGGAGATGATCTAAGCCCAGGCATGACTTTTTAAGTCTTCATGCCAACAGCGTTTCAAAGAGACGTGAAGCATGAAGACAAATATCCTCCAAAGATTTCCGAAGAAAAACTGAGCAATTCTTCTGAGGAAATCCTGCATATCTGGATGGGAACCGATCAACAGAAACCCACAGCAGGAATTACTGAGCATTTTGAGTTTTCAATGCTAGAGGGAACATGAAAGAGAGATTAATGGTTTAATACTGTTTCATATTTACAATTAGAACTGAAAGGCATTGATTTAATTAGCAGAAGCCTGAAATACAAATGTACAAATAATACAAATGACGACACCTGTTTGCTCATACGGTGTCTGGTGGGTTGTACAGAGATAATGTTATGTATGTCATACACTGTAAATCTGTCAGTCCCTGCTTTTAAAACTATTTTTAACCGCAATGTTGTTATGCCAGAGACAGATGTCCATATGTTGTCAATGTAATGGACAATAAAGTTGTCAGATTAGCAGGATGGACAAGTATTTTTTAGAGAACATGGGTGTGTGATGGATTGGAAATGTGGTCCAGCCATACGTTTTTTGGAAAAATAAATAAGAGTGGTATTGATGTATTTTCTTACTGTCAATAATAGGTAAGTAAAATGCTTAGTTATCCAAACGTGACCTTTTACTTTAAAATCACTTCAAAATCTCTATAACAAACTCAATCAAAGTACTTAGTTTCTAATTTTTTTTTCTGAATCTGTTTTCTTGGAAATACCCAACATTTCCCAACCTAATATTATTAACACTTACAGATAAAAGAGAGTTCATCTAAGACCCAATTTCTTACAGCAAGGAAATGAAAAGAAAAAAAATTCTAGGAAATAGAAAATAGTATTATTTTGGTCTTTTGCCCGAAGGCCTAGCTTTGATGGACAAATATGACTGAAAACTTCTTGCCATAAGGAATTAACATGCCAACCTCTGCACTACTTAGGGATGATCTATAGTGAAATTCCCAGTATTGCACATGTATTTTCTTTAAGCTCCTGCCAAAAATGCATCACATCTTTTGCCATATTCCATCACTGTCTCACTTAAACCTGACGGAAGAAACACATTTTACAAGAAGCTTAAACATTGACAACAAGAAGTTAATTTGCGAAATTTTCAACAATTAAGAGTTTAATTGCCTGAAATTAGGATCATCAAGGATCATCTGCCACCATGAAAGATTCACAAAAGATGTTAAGCATCATAGATGTTATCCTCTTAAGCCCTGAAGCCCCCACAAAAGGGGGCCTCCAAACGTTTTTTTTTTAGACTGTGTCTCAGGGCTTCTTAACATTTATGAAACTATTAATGTTCCATACCCTTTTAACGGGAAGAAACTCCGATAACTGATAATATGAACCATTTTTAGCTAAAAAAAACACAAGAGTCATACCAAGCCTTTGAATTAGCCTTGAGCGAAAAAATGCTAACTAATGCTAACGGACTTAGCACAGAACTCACGGTAGAAATGCCCTTATTACTTATCTTAACTGCACAAACAAGATATCGACTAAGTAGTTGAGATTCCACAGATTCCATACATGTAATTGTCATCACTGTACGACCCCGAATTCGCGGAGATAACAGCCAGAAAAGAGAAAAAAAACAAGATCCGGTTTCAAAACACTAACAATAATTAAGCCTTACCTTTTTTTATTTGTGATCAAAAGTTGTGTTCAACGGAATCAAAACGCCGCTCAAGGTTAATCCAATGTCTCTGTGTCACGTATACTTTTTTACTGATAATCCATCATCATATTTATGGCAATATAGTGGGTATAAAGTTTTACAGTCCAAGGCTGTACTTTCAGATATGCTTCGTTTGTATCTCTATTATGTCCGCAGATGTAATGTTTACGTGGATTTGGGAACTGCCCATCGATTCTATTGGATCTAACGATTAAGAAAAAGGTGTAAATCGACCAATGGGTTCCAGAGATATGGTCCTGCGTAAAGTATAAAGAATGCCAGCCGGCGTCAGCACATTACGCAGCAGACTCTACGCAGTGTTTACTACGTAAGGAAGAAGGAATTGCAGCAGGACCCAGAGCGCGTGGAGCACAGACCGGACAGCAGATAACAGAGCAGATTACAAGATTTGCATTTAGGACTTTTTCTATACTTTGACTTTTGTCAAATAATGGCTCGCAGGAAAGAGACTTTTAATACTTCACAGGCAGTGGAAATTCTGACTAAAATATTGTAACATTGTAAATGTTTGAAATAAATCTGCTCCAGTTGGAGTCAAACTTCATTTTGTATGTTTTTTTTTTTTATTTTCTTTTTTTTTTACAACAGTTGTATTTGGATGGAATGAATACTTATAGTGATAATTCAAAGTAATAAAATGATTTTTACAGTGAAAAAGGTCAAATGGAACTGATGGTTCCCAAATTATCCAGAGGTGAGTCCGCCTGGACTTTATTTTTCTAAACCGCTCTAAAAAGGTCAAACTTCACTTGTTTTGCATCAATCTTGATACAGGGTACTTATTATATGTTATAGTTTGGATTCCTAAAGCTTTTAGTCTGCTAACCCATCATTCAAGGGTGGTTTTCACTATAAGTAATGGGTTTTTTTTAGGCGGAGATTAGAATTTACATGTTTTTACTATGTTCCATCTGAATTTACTTTAAAATAAAAACATCTATATTGATTCTGACACTTCTACATCCAACTCACAGATGTAACCTTGCTTTGAGAAAAAGGATTATTAATTTACCCCTTTTAGAAGTGAAGATATATCATTTGTTGTGTTAGTGGCATTTTCGAGCCTGAAACCTGAAAAACAGGCTCAGGGTTTAAGAGGATTTATTCAAGAGGATGGGAAGCATTTAGCAAATGCCAATCCTGTGTCAGCGAGCGTAGTATTGATCAGCAGAATTAGTGTTTTTACTTCAATCTTCAACATGCACAGACTCTCGCTCCGTTGCAGTGCAGGAACATGTTTTCCCTGCTAGCATGCTGCTAACTACTACCCAGGTCAGGAGGACGGTGGATGTGTGTCACCTCTCTGGAGGGTGCTTTTCGGGAGGGTGGGGTCTTGGGTTTTGTTGATGTGCTGTTGACAGTGTGTTCGGGACAGAGGCAGCTGGGAATGCAGAGCCAGCGCTCCTCTGTGTCTCGCTAATCAGGCCTGTCCTGCTGTTAGCCAGTACTGCCACACACACTTATTATTGCTACCTCTTTTTCTATTTCTTTTATCTTGTCATCTGCTGCCAAAACATGATTTTTGTGATTGGCTGGAAACAAGGAAGGATAATTTACCCATCAATGAAAATGTACTAAATGTTAGCCTCTTAAAGTTTCAAAAGGTCAATTTCAACCATTGAAAACGTTATAAATGTGTGTCCCTGATCAGTCAGCTCTTTGAAACGCATGCAAGGTCTTTATACGCTACTGAGAAATGTACACATTGCGGCAGTGGTATGGACTAAACAATCCAAAATAGTGTAAAGAAGGACCACTAATAGTACAACAACCAATAAGACAATATGTTTTCAGGCCCTTCAAAATAGTGATTTATCCAAAAAAGGTTGGTGGTTACCACTGCAGCCATACATATATTAACAGTAGTTACTACAGTGTATGTAGACAATTCTCTGATTGCCTGTGTATGTGCATGCAAATGTATGATTCTAATGTCTTTCATATCTCTTGCATAGATACCTACTTGGTACTTGATACAGTACAGAATAATCCTAACCACAAAATGTTGCACATTACTAAATAAAGACATACTAACAGAAATGGCACCAATGCATTAATAAGCAAGCCCTTACTGACCTACATTGTGTTAGAATAAAAATGGTGTTAGGGTAAAACATTAAACATGTAACACCAAGGTGCAGCTGAACATGTGATGAGCTCCTACAGTGGAGTTCTTTCATGGTAATTAGTCTGGCTTATAAAAGATCTTAGCTAATGTTCCCAGCAGACACTGCAGTGATTGTTGTACCCAAAAGGCAAAACACAACACAGGTGAACAAACAGGGCTGAACCTCTCCAAAGCACCTTGAGGGCAAAGATATTTTTTTGTTTCATTCTAAGCCGACGTCAAACATGATCTCGGTGCTTAGAGACCAAAACCAAACACAGTAGTTTCAGAGGGGAGCAGAAGAAGAGAGGAGCTCTCACATACCCACACCTCCATCTGTCTTCATTAATGCATTACAGGGCTATTTATCTTGACGTATCAAGAAAGAATTTGTTCTTACTTACAGATATGGGCTGTAGGGTTGGATGAAGAGGAGGCAGGAGATGAAACTGTGTTGGTCCCTGTGGAGAAAAAAAACAGTAATTGCAGCAACCAAAATAAAAGTACATTGAGTACGTGCAGCAATAAAGAAAAATGTACGATAGCCAAAAATCAATATATAATAAACGATAAAACAACTTGATGAAACAGTTCTAATGTAGTGTTTCTATGAACTTCATGTATAAAACACTTTATTGTATAAAGTAAGTTTAATAAGGATATGAATAAGATTACATCGATGGGTTTTTGTTTTGCACATAGAAGGTACAACTTTAGGCTTTGTTTTAAGATAGTAAACCAAAAAGGTCAATATCATGGAAAAGAAAAACTCAGAGGATCAACAAGGTCATTAGGGTTCATTATCTGGGGACCCTGAAAGCCTAAATGATATGCCTATCTCCCCTATAGATATGTATATCACATCCAAAATTGTGGACTGACGGATTGACCATCTGACATTGCCATAATAGAGATAGTATGGCTAAAATAAACAACAATGAACAAGGTCACAAAATATGTTTGTAAGATGTTTCTGCAATGGGCCCTTTTCAGGGTTTGAGCCACCGACCCTTGAATAACAGCCCTTCTGGTTCAAATATGGCCAAGATCATGTGTTACATGTCTCGTTCCTCTTATTTCCCGTCACTTTTGCACTTAAGTTACACACTAGAATACTACATTTGTATCGTTTAACTAGTCTGAAAGAAGAGATGTTGCAAAAGCCAAAAGTTTTTGTCTTTTGTGTTTGGCCTTAAAATGATTTATTTAAAAAGAGTGGGACTGGTTGGAAACAATATCAGCATAGAGAGGAAGTACATAATGAAATATTGTGTTTAATAATAGTATATCACCGAACCCACAAGTGGAGTGAACACTCAAAGTTCGCCCACGTGGACTGAGATTGAATAGAAAATAGAATAAGTGGCACTGGGAGGAACCTCCTTCTGATGTGTATTTCCTGGTTTATATAAGGGTCCTCCATGTCTCATAAATCTATTAATACTCCGCCACCAATATGAATGCAACGGGTCCTTCAAATGCACCACTCTCCCTGCAATTCAACACAACACAGGCTGTGGTGCACGTACACACAAGGGCTTTGTGCGGTTGTTTGTTATCAGCAGGAACCCGGGTCTACATGAGGGAGGAAATGTTACTCGTTCCCACCATAACTCATTACAGGCCTAATCATTCATGGTAGCTTGATGAATGGACGGCTTCAGTACACACGGGCATTTGTCGCGAGCCGTAAACAATGAGTCAGACTGGTCTATCTGACAATTATAACCACCCTTCAAGGACTTCGTAACATATCCAAATGTGGTCTTAACCCCCCCTCTGCACACAAATCCCCCTCCTCCTTCCCTTTTTAGCGTCAGTCATGTGGTTTTGTGAAATGACAGGTTCCACGTTCTCACACAAAGTAAATCAGATACACACACAGCAGTATATCACTGTTGGCGTTTACACTGTTTGACCTCCACCGGGCAAATGTCAGTTTATAGAAAGCAGCGATGCAAAAAAACTACAAAGCAGAACATGATAACTCTGTGTTCTCACGCTTTGTAGTCACACACACAGAACATTAAACATTGGTCAGGCCGGTTTGACCTACACTAAAATCTCACGGAGAAACATTCTGGAGTCAGAGCAGGTCAAAAGCTTTCAAACAGATACAATATACGTCAGTAGTTAAACCTAGGAGGCTAAGAAATTTGGGCTAAATTAGTTTAGAGTGAGCTAACCTGGGTAAAACAACTTGCCAAGACATAACTATTGTTAAGATATTGACTAAGATATCTGAACTCGCTAGTTAAGACGGTTAGCAAGCATGTGACATTAGTTACGGCTATCACTTAACACTCATACAAAACTTTAAAGTATGACAACTCAAAAGCTATGGATACATTTCTGCCAGCACTGTAACATACTGTATGTCAGTCTTAAATGTTAAGGTGCTTGATAGCTAATGTGGTTGTTAGTATACCAACTCCTGTTAATGTTAACATGTAGCATATTGGGCTTTATCACATTCAGTTGGTAACGCTAATCAAGCTAATAACTTAACCCTGTAAGCATTGCCACTTAAGGCTCAGGTCATGAAGAAAGAGCTACTGCAGAAAAATATCTGTCAGAGAACATCCTTAGAAATTGGAGAAAATTTCACTATATCAAGAACATCGAATATTTTGATCCATAATGTGAAATATTGAAATCCTGCGCCACGTGAGACCTATTGAGGTTAAATACATGAAGCAGTGTTCATTTAAAAATAGTTTAAATAGCCTATGGGATATACTTGATTCAAGTTAATTTGGATATGAGAAGACAAAAACCTTTAGAGTCTACAAGAAAATTAGTCTTCGGGTGTAATTTCTAATCGGTGGTTTTGGTTCTCCGTTTCTCTCTGCATAAACAAATAAAAAATATTTCTCCATTGCTAATCATATTCAGTGAAAAAGCTCTAGGGCATCAATGATGTTTGATAAATAGTTATTAAGACACACCTTAACTCAGCAACAGACCTTTGACTTCAGAACGATTGGTATTAGTAATGCCACAAATCAAAATAGCATTTCCACAGAAATTGAAATTGGACTCCAGTGGAATACCTGTGTATTCTCTTTCCAGAGTTTAAAACTGGAATTAAATATAACATTTTTACATTCTGAGACAGTTTTCTCATTGTAACATGAACATATTACTGAAAAATGCTAAAAGCGTTTGTTGTTCCCATTCAATTAGTTATGTGATGTTCCAAGGAACTGTCCATTTAAACATTTATCACCTTAAGCACTTTGGCATTAAAACCACAGATCCATATAAATGAAAGTTTCACGGCTTTGAAAGCAACAAGCATCAACACAGTTGTGCTTTGTTTGATCTGTCCTGGTAGCTGATTTTAGTTAACTTAAAACAAAAACGTGTATCTTTGTTACAAAAACAGCACTAGATACTTATTTATCAATTTAGACATTGACTTAAGGAACGGATGTCAGGTTTCAAAAGAGTTTTTAAGAGAAAATCCTAAAAACATGAAGAGAACAGAATAATATTATAGGTTTAAGATTGAGAACTCAAGTTGATATTGAATTGTTCTTTATTACTGAATTGTTCTTATTATTACTTTATGCCCACTGCTCCTAGTACTAGGATGGGTTAAATGCAGAGGTCACATGTCACTGTAAGTGCTGTGTGCATGTATGTGTGACAATTAAAGAGGGTTTCATCCTCTGATACTATCTGCTGTTGATGTGAAAATAAACGTGCGGAATGATGATGGAAAGTAACAACCAAAATACTGAACTGCAAAATATTACTGTGAGTGTAATTTCCCTGTTTGGAAAGGAAATGGGAAGCTCATTCCCTAAATTGAAACTCAAGTACCTGAGCCTTAAACATTACCTTCTGTAAGTGCACTGCTTAAATAAAAATCATTTTCCTGGCAGGGAGGAGACAATGATATGGTCTGACTGTTATGTGGATTTGGAGGAGGCACTTTCCCGAGTGCTGATTGAAGAAGATGATTTAGTATTTGGGTTTGTTTTTCTCAAATAAGAAGTCTACAATATAATAAGGACTCTTATGTTCCATGTCTTGTTAAAAAGTTATCTATCAGTGTGTGCAATCTTGTGAAAAAAGAAATGATTACTACAAACCACACAAAACACAAGTACTACAACCAGTGAATAAAAGTAGAAATAAAACATATGATGATAACCTAAAGAGTACATTCAAAAGATTCAAAACAATCTTATTAACCAGGCTCCTCCAACGATGCAACTTAAATATATATATATAAAAATACTGCAAGAAGAAACAGAAATAAGCTAGTGACAAATGTGCAAGTAAATGCAAGAATAAGTAAACATGTAAAACAGAAAAATATGGAATAAATACAAATGAACACTGCTTATTGTAATAAAGAAATATTTTTGCGCTGTAAGCAGATGAAACAAACATACGAAGGTGGAGTCTGTGTGACTGAGGTCGGGACAGAGACTTAGAGAGACAAAAGGGACAGATACGTGGTTACTGTATTAGCCTCAGATAGTAATGAGGGTGCTTTGCTTTGGTCTTCTCTTACCTGGAGTTTGGTGCCAGAGAGCATTGATAATGAGAGGGAGGAAAGGGTGTGTGTCAGTGTGAGTGGGCGCTTTAATGACAGTGAGCTGTGTGTACATGTGTGTGTGAGCGTCTGCATGCAAAGCTGTGATGCAGTTTGGTGAACACTGGTGGTCGATACATGTTTGAGGGTTCACATGTACACACAGGAACCCCTGTGTATACATTAGGTGTGTGTGTGTGTGTGTGTGTGTGTGTGTGTGTGTGTGTGTGTGTGTGTGTGTGTGTGTGTGTGTGTGTGTGTGTGTGTGTGTGTGTGTGTGTGTGTGTGTGTGTGTGTGTGTGTGTGTGTGTGTGTGTGGAGGATGGGAATGTCTAGCATTAGGAGACAGTCTTCAGTCTGCCACTCCCACAGACAGTCTGGAGCACTACATCACTCGAGCACTTTTTCTTGGCAGGATGTTAAAAAAATAAAAGGGTAAACAATCTATTGCAAGGTTTTACTGCCCCGCAGTTTAGCTTCAGGGCATTACAGAAGGAGTGTTCAAATACTTATTACTAACCACAAATTAAACTAACCACAAATTGGAATTTGAGCATCACACAAAAGCTCCCCACCTACCTGCACAAAACAGTTTATGGCTATACCAAAAAGCAAACTGCGTCACAGGACATTCCTGATAAATTAACTCCTTCATAGTCATTGCTTCATCATTTGTTCTCCGATCTCCCGTCTTATGATTGAAGGAGAAGCTCTTCTAAAAAATCTGTCTTACTTCACTGACTTTTTAAGTCAACATCTCAATTCCAAATATGTATTCACAAAAATGTTTACTGAAAAAAACGTGACTGACTGTTCCCTGCACAAGTGTAAATAGATTAGTGTTAGGCCTACTGTACAGTATATACAAAAAGACCAATAAAAAAGCCATTACAGGATGCCAAAACTCCACTTTTTGTTCTTCTTGGCAGCAGCAATTATATGTTGTTAATCACTCAACGTTGGCTGTGGCAATCATTGACACAAATTATGCCAGAATTGTCTGTTAAACTAAAAAGATAGATTAATCATTAACCTGCTAGGTTGTTTCCCAGTCTTCCATTTTGTGTTGGAGAGACATGTCACAACATGTGTATTTTCCCTTTTAGAAGATGTTCAAGTGAACCCGGTCATAACCTAGCATATTTATGACTTCCATAAATCCCATTTTTTTTTTAATATAATATACACACTAAAATTAAACCTCTTTGCTTTTAATGTGTTGTCTTTAATTGACAGATCCCTGGCTAAGGTGTGAAGATAATGTGCGCTTCTCATTTAGTTTTGTTTGTAACAAATCTTTTGCCTGAACACTTAAACGTAGAAGAGGTCATAGTACCCAATGGTTGCCACTGCTGCAGCAAAACAGAAAGTACCATTTAACAAAGTAACTATGTACAATCCACTAAACACACAAGAGTTATCGTGACTCTTTGTATAATTTCTCCTTTTCACCTTGAGATTGCTCTATTCACACAGTGTACTTCCAGTAAGTGTATTATATATTCCCTATCCTCAGGGAATGCATTAAACAATCAAAAATGAATAGGTGAGAAATAGGTTAAAGATGTTAGAGTGACCTTTAAACAGCCTCTTTGAATAATTTAGATAATGTTTTGATACAAAAAACACAAGTGTTTCAAATAAGACAAGGTAAAATAACATAAACATCCAACATGTAGATAGAAATCTAAGGAAATAACAAATTAATACAATGATATTATAAGTTACATGATGGTATATATCCAAACTTTTCCTCACTGTCAAAAAGTTCAATAACACAAATGTTTCAATTTCCTAAAACATTTTCCAGATGGCAGTTGTTTTCCAAAATGTCCTCACTTTTCAATGATGTCCTCATTAAAAATTAAATCAAAAATCTAGAATTTTCAAATTGTCTCCACTTCTAGATGTATAATGACTGTTCTTACTTTTATTAGAGCCACCTTTATTTATTATGTCTTCATCCCTAAGGTCTATATTTCAAATAGGTCCTCACAAAGATAAGAGTACACAAATGCGCACACACACAGACACACACACATACATTTAGGGCCTTTCCAAGCAGAACTACTGTATAATAATGTGGATGACATAACAACTTCTACACTAACACTTCCACACTTTTGCTGACACACACACACACACACACACACACACACACACTCACACTCAACATGCAGAAACATGTGGACACAGAGTTGCTGAAACATACTGTTCATATGAATAACGGAGCACTCAAGGTTTCTGACATGATAGGACCCACCCACCCACCCACACACACGCACACGTTTTATTCGACTCCCTCTGGCTCTGCGCCTGCTCCCAAATGGTTGTGAATTAAAAAATGACAGAGTTTGAACAAATGTAGCATTAAGTGTTTTCTAACACGACGCTTAGCAAATCCTTTAAAGCTTAGAGGTGATGATTACCGAGCAAACCACCGGAAAAAGCAGACACTGCTCTCCACTTTATGTCGAAGAAATGCCCATTCATTTTCTGAGTTAAACTAAAGACAACATGAGAGAACAAGGGAGGAAGAGGCCATTACAGAGCAGCCACAGCAGAGCGAGGCCTGGGTTAAATCCCCACTGCACAAAGGTGGGAACTGTTTCCTCTGAACCACACGACGGACTGACTTAATCCCTAAAAACAATCCTCATCCTCTGGGAACTTCTGTTCTGGACTGATGACAAGGAGACGGATATGATAGTGGTTCTGAAAGTGTGATGTTTACCATCTAAACTGAAATATATAACCATCACATTTTGTGTCAAAGTATAATTAAGCTGGCTAAACCATTTCTGGCCTCTATACCACCATTTAAACTTGGCAGCAGTGAAGTAGATCTTGTGGTGAAACTTCTCAATTGTTACATTTCAAAACGCAGAAAGAGGGCGCTGTTTTGTCAGTGTGAGCAGACCTACAATAAAAAATATTCTTCCAGGGTTCGAGTTATGTGGGAGCCATTGGGAGCTGAGCTCCCATAAGGAGGGGTCTGAGCTCCCACGGACGCAGTGAAATCATACATCTGTGGGGGTCGCTAATACATTACCAGCAACAACCATTATTTTAATCACAAATAATGCATGTGTCAATGTAATGAGTATTATTTACGTTAACGAGGTAATATAGGCTAAAAGAAAAACATGTTTTCCAAAAGAACTACGCATCTCCAAGGTGCGCAATCTATGCCTGTGAGCGTGCTGCGCGAGCCAAGATGATGTGTGTGTGCGTAGTTGAACCTTTTCATATTTAAGTTTGTAGCAAGTAGAGGGCTGCTGGCATGCCCGGACTGGCCTGTTAAGTGGCCTGCTGGCCTGGCGATTTTTTTGTTTGTTTATGTATTGTGAACGCAACGCTGCGCAAATGTGGGTTTGCCTCACACAGGGTGACTGTCTGTCTACTACATGATGTGGCATATGTTTCATATGGGTGTTTCCATAGATCTAGTCTCTTTATTTTCCCCTCAAAATGCACCAGATTGATGCATTTAACTCCAAAATAAAAAAAAAAAAATCTTACCGGGGGGCATGCCCCCGGACCCCCTTGAGGATTTGAGGTCCACCCCCAAAATATGTTCACATGGATAGGTTCCCAAATACATTTGCACATTTTTTAAAATAGTAACCCCTGTCCATATGTTTATTATTGGTGTGTGTGTTTGAGTTTGAGTGTGTGTGTATGTGTGTGTGTGCGCGTCCGTGCGTGCATGCGCACGCGTTAGTTTTAAAGACCCCCATAGAGCTCAGTTTATAACTCGAACCCTGCTTTCTTCAAATGCCTGGTCAAATCAATCCCACAATATTATCTTAGTATTTAATTAAAATCTTAATATGGTTTCATATGTTTACAGTAACTACCAGGGTTGCACAATTAATTTGAATGACTGAAAATTAAGATCCTGCACATCACACCATTAAAGTGTATCTGCAAAGTGTGGACATCTCAGGATGGATTCTCATTTTCTTTTTAACCTTAAAAGAGATGAAAGAGATGCATTTTGTAAGTGTCATAAAGATAAATCAAGATATCATAAAGGGAGCACAGATACTTTGAGTGGTGGTAAAACTAAATACTAAAGTTGAGATATACTTCTAAGAGGTGCCTCAATACACTAATCACAGTTACATATGCATTATTGAATCCTTCACACTATAATACTCTATTGCTTTGCCTGCTTAAATTCATGTTACACACCAGATGTTGGGCGGATTAGATAACTATGTCATATCATCAGACAGTGGAAGATGTTTTAATTCCAGATCCTAAATCAAATGTGGTTAAATTACAAGACTGTATTAGATTGAGCTGTATCAAAACCTACTTCTGGAACATAGTGACATCACTATGTAACACTAGTGAACAACACGATTCTATTGGCTAGCAATTCAACACATTGTAATCTCTAAGCGGTTGACCAATCACAACAGAGCCGGACAGCTGACCAATCAGAGCAGACTGGGCTCTGGTTTCAGACAGAGGGTGTAAAGAGGTGCTGCAGCACAGGCAGTATGAGAACAATAAAGGGCTTTTTGAACATTAAAGCATGGAGACATGTCACAGTAGAGACACAAAATACAACTATGAACCTGAAAATCAGTATAATAGAGCCCCTTTATACTGATTTTGCAAAAAAAACTCTATAGGGAAGTTCTCACTAACACCCTTTGTGCATATGAATATATTTTCTGTTATCTTCACCATCAGATAATCTTATGACTTTTCACAGTTGAAATATCTTGAAAGAAGTTAAATGTCCCTGGGTTAACCTACACATCCGCAAATACTATTGACATTTGTTGAATTCTTTGACGCAATTCATCCTCCAGAAAGATAGCATCTTCGGGAAAGAATTACAGGATTATGTGACCTCATTTGCCTATTATACAGCTAAAACTAAAGTCAAGGCAAAAGAAAGGTCAAAGCATTTAGAGCGCTGTTCTTTTCTTCTCTTCTGTGCAGTCTCAATTCCTGCAGGATCTTTACAGGAAGTTGCCAGGGAAACCTTCAGATAAGGGCGTGCCACCGGTAGCTTCTCCTTACCATCAAAGGCAAAGAGAAAAAGCTAAATCGCCCACTCATGCATGTTCTCTTGTTGAGTCACTCGAACAGCTAAAAGGCCCCCGCGGCTATGTTTGAAAGGAGTTTATTCTGTGCCAAAATATTTCACCCATCGCTGTATCACTCTCAACGCCTGCTGTTTGCCCAGACAAGCACAGGTAGGCTCGGCGAGGGTGGCGTGTTTAGGCAGGGAAGAGGGTTTAGCTCGCTGACAGTAATGTTCAAAAGAGCAACAAAGAAGCACACCTCAGAGAATTAATCACTCGTAAGGCTCTATCACACTGAGTTGTCGTCCTCTTTCATTGAGGATAAGCCACCAAGAAAATAAGTGATTTTGATTTCTGTGCTGTAGTCCATTGGCTGCAGTGGATTGGTTAGCAGGTATTCAGGAGGTTAATCACCAGATTAATACAGACTCCATCATAATAAGAAAATATGCAGCATCTCCCACGCATGCTTCAGTTGTTGACATTCTGGTCTATGTACGTGACAGAAAAATATGTGTCTGGTAGATTTCCAGACTTCTTTATGGCAAACTGACAAGTGTTTTTTTTCTCTTGGACTTTCTCCTAAACGTGCACTTACTGTGCATTTTTTTGTTAGGGACAATAGTGAAGAATGAACCTATTGCATTTCTCTGTTTGGTTTCGGTTAGATTTTGTCCGCACTGTCCCATTGCATTTGGGACAACATCAAATGAACCAAGAAGGATCAGGTTAGGTTAGTCGTAAATTAGGGTTAGTCCAAATTCAATAAGGATTATTGTGATTATAGATTACATAGAAATCATGTACTTTTGCTGTCCTTTACATTAATTAAGTCCATAACAAAAGAATAACTTGATTTGTAGCACTGTGCTTTTCAGACAGAGCAATAAAACTGCACTTGCATCAGGTAGCTACCAGATAACCATTTATGTTCAATCATATTCATAGATTTGTACCATTCGACGTTTCCATCAGATCGACTCTCTACCAAAAATGTAAATTCTCAATATCTGCAAATACTTATGTGCTTACAATCACAAACACATAACCTTACAAACTCTGCTGAGTGCAATGATGAAAAGGTATGAAAAGGGGTGTGGCTTAGGTATAAAGAAGTTATATGACCTTTTTTTGTTATTGGCCACGCACTGCCACACCAGCTTTTTGCCTATACTCGCATCAAAAGCTGATGACGTTAACGTTAAATTATAGACTCCTGGGGCGAGAACCCTGGCCAGCAAATGGCAAGGAACTTTTTCATAGAGCTGCTGGTCTTAAATAAAAAACTTTGAGCCATCAGCGTCCCCTGCCGCCCCAACTAAAAACACGTTTTTCTCCTGTTGTTCCAAAGGATCAGTGGTGAGTACACCAAACTCTCACGATAGTGTTGGCAGTCCTCCAGCCTGTTAAAGGGTAATCATTAGATCAAGAAGACGATCCATGTTAAAATAAAAAAATATGTCTCCCACGCAGTGGATCAGCTCTGTGTATTTGTGGTGTTGATGTTCCGGTCTGATATTATTTGTGAAGAAAGAATTGGTAGATGTAAAGAGACACATAACATTTGGTTTGTTGTTTAAAGATTTAAACTTGACTAATAGGGTCTCCCAAACAATTATTTGGTTTTGGTAAATTCCTCGATAAGGGTTGTGAAGTTTAGCCAGATTCCCCTTGGCAAACATCAAATTACTGTTGTCTGTAAATGTAATAAAGACCAAAAACTGGTTCCCACACAGACTATTGCCAAACGGTGCTTACATCTCTGATGTTTTGTATGTTAAGACAAGACTTATGAGTAATTAGTAGATAAACAAATGAGAACTTGTCAGAGCAATGACTGTTACCGATAAAAATATGTTCCCAATGACAAACTACGCAAAACTTCACAGTACAAAATAAATCATGAGCTCATTAAAACGGTGGTTGAGTAGCTTTCTGGCTTGTGACTGTAATATGAATCAGTAAAAAATACAGATTATATTACTTATAATAAGCAATTCAATAACAGATGAAAACATCCATTGAACAAAAAAATGAACATTTAAGATAGACTATATATGAATTAAAACTACTAGCTAGTGAACCTACTTTGTACACTGAGGAAACTGTATGGAATGGACACTTAAGCAAACAGCAATGCATACAAACAAAAATTGTTTATAAAAACTGCACAGGGCTGATTTAACATACATGTTGTCATGTTGCCGGGCTACAGATCCAAACAGGACCGACTAATCCGCTCTATGGGAATTGTGATGTGAGATGGGATTAGTGATGATGCAGCTTTTTGGCATGTTAGCTTGGTTTACTGTATAAAAGGTCACAACACCACATCATAGTCTACAGTAAAGCTGTTTCACACTCATGTTTACTTTACCATTTTTATCCACTATGAACTCATTAGTACGTTCAACTGCAGCCTTTTTCATTCAAGAACAAAGCAAAGTTAAAGGTCCCATGTCATGGCCATTTCTACTGATCATAATTCCATTGTTGAGGTCTACTAAAATAGATTTATATTGTGCAATTTTCCAAACTCACATTGGTTTCTCATACTGTACGGCATCTCGGTATAGTAGGTGTATTCACTCTCTGTCCTAAACGGCTAGTTGGAGCTCCTGCCCCCCCCCCTCCCTGTGAGCCCAGTGGCCGTCTGCGAGACAGCGAGACAGCGAGACACAGCTAAACCCAGCCCGAAACACACACACACCCGCAGCCTGGCTGGGAGTTTGTGTGTGTGCTCAGGCTGAGTTCCGTGGTGTCTCGCTGTCTCGCCGACCCCACACCAGTGAGCCAGCTCACACTGTCCGCTCCTCGCAGCAGCGAGCCTCGCAACGTCCCGCCGTGTGTGTGTGTGTGAGGAAGTCCACGGATTGGTCCAAACGTAACGGCTCCGCGGACGTAACGTCACTATACCCAAATACGTCACTATACCCAAGAAGAAAACAATGGAAAAAGAGAAATCTCCAACGAGGCGTTCTGGGGCAGCATAGACAGGTCTTTTCTGTGTTAGAGTTTTACTCGCTACAGGGTGTACTTTGAGGGTTTGTGACTCTGCAGACCGTTTACATGCATAAAAAGCTACATAACACACAAGGGGACGGGTAATAACCAGAAAAGCATGGCATGGGACCTTTAAACACATTTTTATGAAAAATGCTTTTTTTTTTATTTATGGGGTTTGATGTCATGATTAGCATTCTTTTTTTTTTCAAAAAAACATCTTGAAAACCCAACATTAGGTTGTCCTCAAATGCACCGTGCGTGTTCATTTAGGGTTCTTGCAATTCAAGTTTCACATCTCAGCACATCGTCCTCACATAAATATCAGTAGCATATTTACACATCATGTTCTTCTTTGAGTGTGTCCCAGATATAAAACGTTTACCTTTTGGTAGACGTGTGTGATGATGTGATGAGTTGTGTCTCGTCTGTGTCTAGTGAGTCAGGTCAGTCAGACGTTCAAATGTTGTAACTACATGAATATCACCACAGCCTGTGCCATCACTACTTTGTTCTGGGATGGACACACACACACACACACACACACACACACACACACACACACACACACACACACACACCTCAAGCCCAGCCTCTGTTTTAACAGCATGAATAATCTGGCATGGTATCACACAAGTACATTTAATCAAGGTATCAACTTAAGTACAATTACAAGACAGTTGTAAATAATGAATCCATATTGTACAATTGTTGTGAGAACTGTCCAAGTAAAAAAAAAAAAGCAATAATCCATCCATAATCCAGTTACTATACAACTCTATCCTGTGCAGGTCAATGGGAATTGGAACTGTCCTTTGATTTCAGATAGAAGTACCCAAAAGCATCTTCAAATGTTGTCAGAAAATCTATTTTGCAAACAGAAGGTGTTCAGATCATGTACAAACTAAACTCCATCAATGCATTTTCAAACTGCCTTTACTGAATAAACACTGTCAATAATTAAATCAGTAGCATTTGACACATTATATGATGTAAAAGGAAAGACAGATGATGACACTTGATGCTAACGCTAGGCCTCCAGCTGTTACAGCACCCAGCATCAGAAGAGGAATGCAGCCATCACTGCTTGTAATGTTTTCACTCCTCACCACATGGATCTGGTAGTTATTTCCTGTTTGACGGGATTCAGACATGCAACAATAAAACTTTGAGTTTAAGTCTGTGTGTCACTGAGGTCAGAGCTGTCTGAAACTGATGTATGGACAACCCAAATCCAAGCCAAAATCTATTTATATTAAGAATTACACTTGATATAATAACTTTCACACGTCTATTTAACCTGTTAAGCCCTGAGCCTGTTTTTCAGCTCTCAGGCTCGAAAATGACATGCCCAGAACAAATGACTATATCTTCACTTCTAAAAGGAGTAAAATAATAATCTTTTTTCTCAAAGCAATGATACACCTGTGAGTTGGCTGTAGAACAGTCAGAATCGATATAGATGTTTTTATTTTAAAGTAAATTCAGATTGAACATAGTAAAAAAATGTAAATTATAGTTTCCGTCCAAAAAAAAAACCATTACGTGAAAACCACCCTTCATTTTAAACAAACAGCATGGTCCAATGAAAATGTCCAATGTTAGCCAACAGATCATCTTGAAATCATCTGGCCAAAAAAGCCTCAACAGTTGGTAAATATTTCCTCTAGTACCACCACGATAAATCACAGAAACAAGATTAAAGACTTATGCATTCTCTTTCAAATCAACAGAGCATCTAAGTATTGAACCATAGTTTCAAGAACAATTTGAACCAAATCAGTACAACTATTAGCTTCAGGGGATGTCCCTGTTGCTTTCTGAATAAAAAGGCTTTGTTCAACTCCTCTAAAGCAGTAGCAGTTGTATTAGAAGAGCAGTAGTCCCTGGGCTCTCACAGGTCAAAATTGTGTATGTGTTAGCTTAACGTATGACCTCAGGAAACCTTTAAATGTCCCTTATGCTCTCATTCTAATTCTATTGGATAAATATTATATACAATAGAAAGAAAATATAACAGACAGATAGCCCTTGCAGATAGACAGATTGGACATTCTTGCTCCCAAGAGGATACACCATTTAGAGATGTATGGACCATCTTTACTTGTTTTTCCCCACTACTGGTGAGATTGAATATCACTTACAGTACAGTTCAGTCTCAGAGAAACGTTCCTGTTCAGAATGCCCCGACAATTTGGATTTAAAAAAAAGGGAGTTTTCCTAAAAGGGATCTAACATTCTTGCATGGGACGAGACAGGATTTGGACAATCTAACAGGTGTTTTATGTTTTTTAAATGTTTTTAGAGACTTTCAGTGTGCATGGAGAACTGCTTAGTTCCACTATAACTTTCCAAACCGCCAACATGAGATGCACATTCATTTTTAAAACATTAAATTCACGAGGGTTGTCCTTTTTGCCCACCAAACAGTAACATTTTTGGAGCATTTGGTCATCTGCATCTTTGAAGTTTTGACTGACGAATTCCTGAAAAAAGGATTAGGCTTTGAAATAAAAGCCTACATTTTTCCTCATGAGTGGATCCAGCCTCTCTCTGTTGTGGACGTTTCCCTGGGAGGATGAGCAGACCGACCTGCCACTGATCATCACTGATGCAGCATGTGTGTGTAAACCAGAAGCAGGTGTGTGTCAGCCTGGTAAAAATAGAGCAGAGCTGTATTCCAGCTGTATCTGGAAGGGGACAGTCAGGAAACCCGAGCTGCAGATGAACAATGTGCTCATATCAGATGGTGTTCAACAGGTTTTCTTGTTTGCCAAAGATGTCACTGAAAGTAGGGTGAAGCATTATTAAGGAGCTAATCACCTGGAATATTGATGACAATCTTTTGGAATAAGAAATGGAGGAGAAATGGAGGCACCTGTTTATATTGGCCATGAAACCCAAGCTGGTTAAGTACAACAGTTTTTAGCATGATTGCTTTTACAAGTTAGAAAACAATCAAATACAACAATATCATTTGTAACATGATATGATGAAGGGTTTTCTTGTAAGGAAAATGCTTCATACATGCAAAGAAAGTTCAGGGGTATACTGTATTTGAGGGTCTAAATATGTCAAGGTCTAAAGGGTGTTAGGTAACCACTACAGTAGGTGTTCAAGTATTTAGAAAATGCACGAGTGGGTGTCCCACCTACACATTTTAACTAATTCAAGGAAATGTGTTGGTGGGTGGCATGTTGTTTCAGGTATCCCCAAGATGATGAAATCATATTATGAAAGACAGTGAGGGAAAAAGATCCATTAGTTTGAGATCTTATCAGATGTTCAAGCACTGTACAGTAGATTCATGCAGTGAGTGTATGTATAATGTGTTTATGCATAACCCAGGTGCACCTTCATAAATCATTAAACTCAAGATCAATCACTAAGTTTAATTTTAGTTCATTCTATTTAGTTTTTAGTTAAATCACATAAACTTGATGAAATGGTCGGCTCATATTCACTAGTGATTTAACTGCAAGTGTTGTTCCAGTAATTACTTTTAATTTATTGGATCTTTAGCCCTGTTTTCCAAATAGTTATTTAACAGTTGACTACAACTTGTTAGAGGTGTTTATTACAACAACCATCACACCAACCAATCACAAATATGTATTTTCCAGGCTCATGGCATGCGTTATCATTAATTGTGGCATCATTTTCAGTATTTTTTGTCTTCACTACTTTTTTTTATGTTTTCCAACTAATACATACAACTTAGAGTGAAATGTAATAATCCATTTGACAAAACAAGTTATTGATGTGGGGGCCAAATTTCCCATCTGCATACCTCTGCAGTGAGTGTTTCCTCATTGTGTTACACGCTCTACATGTCTATCATGGTGTTAAAATAAGAGGAGGTGAGAAGAGTGTCTCGCACCTCGGAGACACTGGAGCGATAACCAGGATCTGTCTGTCTTCGTCCTGTCTCTCTGTCTGTTTTCCAGGAGGGCAGTTATCCGAGATCCATCGGCTGGACTTCCACAAGAAGCATCTGGGACTCAAACGCTCTATGCCGCCATCAGACTTTGGTTAAAAGCTTTGAAGCGCGGGCCAACACACCAACCTGCCTGCACTGGCCAGGCTGAGGTGTAGGATGGCTGCAGGGGGGTGGAGATCACACAGGAAGTACAGAAATATGCCCCGATTTACATACACTGGTGGGCTTTTTTTGCATATGTCCTGTTACACAGACTTTAGCTCCTCTGCACAGGGAACATGGGGATGTTAGGGTTCCACATGTTTCCATGTTAAAGAAGAAAGGTGATGATTTATGTCGAATGGATTCATTTATGGAAGGCAATAAAATCCATTGCAGTTAAGAGTTGCATCCTAGGTATTTATTTGTGAAAGCCGAAGTGAAGTGCAGCATCATATAAAGTTAAAGGAGTCCTCTGGTCTTAAACATGGTTTAAAAAAGTTGGTGCATGTAAATAAAATGCGATTCAACCCTGCCATAGATTGGTGCACTTGCATTGTAGGTGAAGCCGGGACACAGAGTTATTTATTAACAGGGCAATAGCAGAATAATCAAAAATCAATGTTGGAGGGTAGGGGTGGAAGAGAATACTATATCAGGCAAAATATGGACCAAATATCCCCATATGATTCCCTTTAAATAAAGAAAAATCCTTGAAAATAAAATACTTTATATTAAAAGATGACTGCCACTTTTCTATTAGGACTGAAAAAAACATCCATTTTAAATGACAGAAATCCTTATATATGTTAGATTTGTGAGTTTCAATGGATGTTCGATAAACTCCACTCATGATTCTCTGAAATGAATTTAATTATCTAAACTACATTTGGCTGATTTTGGGTTGAATTTGGTTAAAAGTGCAAACTTTAGTTATCCACCATGAGTTTTTAGTCGTCCTTTTTTTACAATACTACTATATGCCATTTTAAATGCATTCATGGGAAGGTGTTGTCTTAGAGGGTTTAACATTCCTGTCTTTAAGAGAAAGGTATCATCTACCCCTCTTGTCTTTAAGAGGGTCGGGGGGTTTGTCTGTGTCACGGAGCTGATGTCTATCTTGAGATCTGACCTGGAAACTCAGAGGTGAAGTGGCCCATTAACCTCCGTCTGGACGTCTGAAGGCCTCTTCACAGGAGCCACTTAGCTGCTGTCCTCTCAGCTCAACTCCCTCTGGAGAGCAGTGACCCTCTCTTTTCAGGACAAGTCATCCATCCCACCCTCCATCCATCCATCCAGCAGCAGTACGCAACAACACGCCTGCTAAGAGGTGTTCAGTTCAAAGGCTTTTTCCAAGTAGAGGTCAGCAGAAACCCGTCCTCGACCACCTCCCCAAAATCCGCTCAGGTCTTTGGTTTCACTAGAAGGCGGAAAAACACAGGTATTTTTGTTGTGGGACATCAAAGCTGAGGAACTGAAGAGAAGATGTATGTGCTGGACGTTTTCCTCTGTCAGGTTGATCCATGTTTATACACGACTTCTCTGTACTTTGACAGCTGCTGTGGTCAGAAGTATAGATTATACAATAGCTTGGAAAACCTACTGTAGAAGTGCGGATGCCATTTTAAATCATCTCAGAATAAAAAAAACAAAGAGTCGAACCCCACCTTAGTGGTAGCTATTCAGTATACCAAAAATCCAATGAATCATCGGTTAAACTGATGAAACAAACATGATGCTTTTCCTGTTGTGAAGATTACAAAGACAGTCTGGCAGACTCAACCTCAGCAATGACGTGTTCAATCATACCGAAGATACTAAATCACAGGACACTTAAGAGGTTTGCCAAACCCATCACCGATCAAACACCATGTTCATACCTGAACGTCACCGAATCATCGGTACGATTCACCAAAGGTATCACCGAAGTTATGACGTGTACGTACGTCTCCACTGCACTGCATTACACAGCGCCCAGTCTGCTCTGGTTGGTTAGCTGACCGGCTCTGGTGTGATTGGCCCTATTATGCTTTTTAGGGTTTTCCCTCTGCTGTAGTGTGCTATAAAGGTGTGTGCATGAATATGGTCTGAAAAATACTAAAATCCCCGAGTTCCCTCCAGGAGTTTTCTCTCCAACACTCGTCATTTGGATGTATTTGCCATATCTCTGGAACCCCACTTTTGAACCGTTAGAGCCAATAGAATCGAGGGGAAGTTCCTAAATCCACCTAAACATTACCATTGAGGAGTGAGAGTGATGCGCATGCAGTTTTCCCAAACCGAAAGCTATGTTACGCTCTGAAAACTGAAAACTGAAAACTAGGCTTATTGCCATAAATATGATGATGGATTATCAGTAATCATTTCAAAGGGACACAGAGACATTGGATTAACCTTCAGCAGAGTTTATCTGCGTTTTATCGCCCTTGAATACAACTTTCATCAGAAAACAGCAAAAGACGTATTTGCCGTTTTGGCTACGTAAAGTGAAGTTGTGTGTTGTCTTTGCTGGCTTTCGCTGCCGCGAGTTTTGGTCGCACAGTGATGATACTTATACCATTGGAATCTGTGGAATCTCAGCTTTCATATGCTATTGAGTTTGTGCAGATCCGATGAAGTATAATATATTTATACCGTGAGTTATGTGCTAAGTGCGATAGCACTCTTTCGCTTAGTGCTAATTCAGAGGCTCGGCGTTAGACTTGTGTTTTGTTTCGGTAAAAATGGTTCATATCATCAGGTAGCTGAGTTTCTTCCCATTAAGTGGGTATGACACATTCATAGTTTGTTAAATGTTAAGAAGCCCTCAGACGCTGTTTCTTTCAAGATGTTGCTTGTTGCCCCGGGGGCGGGGGCTCCCGGGCTTAACAGGTTAAGGGGCGGGACATCTCTAAGCGGGTAACCAATCACAACAGAGCTGGCCAGCTAACCAATCTTTTTTTTTTACATTAAAGCATGTAAACATGTCAAAGTAGAGGCACAAAATATAATTATGAACCTGAAAATAAGCATTATAGGGCCCCTTTAATACCTCCTGACACTGTACTGTGCTTAGCATTTTTTAGTACTACTCCACTGTGGGTATTAGTGTAGTGCAGCATTGGGAATCTGCCTGTGTGTTTACTGTGTGTCACAGATGGACAACAGAGGGACTGCATCTCATATATCATCGGAAACCTCATGTTTATCATAAAATAAATGTTTGTGTGTGTGTTGCATGTGTGCTGACAGTCACATCATGCATGCAAATGGTTAAGACCTCTATATCATGCTCGGAGGCTTCAGTCAAATGGGATCAGGGAATAAACCTAAATAGAATTAAACATGTGCTGGTGATTAGAAAAAGGCCTTTTAGTGTAATCCGGAAGAATCCTCATGTCTATCTTCTCTAGACCTCCTGTAGTTGAATATACCATTTCTAAACCTGCAATCTGAAGAATTACTTTTGTATTGACAGCCAAACTGTCAAATATTTGGAAAGAGTTATTAAAAGGGCTTTACCAGCCCATGGGTTGTGACACTTCCTCAAACCAAAGATGAACTATTAATCCTTAAATTCAAGCAGAAGCATGCTAAAAATCATCAAAACTGCAGGGACAGTGTTCTCAGCTGACAGCGGCTATAAAGTAACTTTCCTCCATTAAAAACTCTCTTTGGTTTCTCTCGGCTCCCTGAAACAGACAGACCTCAACATGTTTTATTTCAGCTACTCTAAAATCCCGAGGGTAGTGGAGGAGGATTCTGATGAATGGCCTGGTATCAAATAAATCCCTCACCCTTTCAACATATCAAACTATGGCACTGCAAACATCGCCTGTGGAGTCAACTGACGGGTAGCATCAGGTGCTAAAAGTGAAATGTGCCCAGGGAGGAGAGGGCAGAATATAAAGTCTGAAACAATGCTTTCCTTCACAGAGGATGAGATTTAACAAGAGAAAAAAAGGTGGCAGATTTAATGTTACAGAGGTGTTGCCTGTCACAAATTGAATCCTGCAGTTTTTGTGGAGAGAGATGGAGTCTGATGTAATTGTGAGTAAGACAAGAGTGGTGAGGAAGCACAGAAAGACACATCAGAGGCGACTGGCATTACAAGTCAAAAGTACCCCAAGAGGCAAATTCAGGAAGACACAGGCAAGTGTAGTGTTTCACTTTGGAGAAGATTCAATGAGATAAAAGAGAAGAAGCAACACCTCTGATGGGCAAAAAGATGAGACAAGCAGACAGGAAAACTGGTGGTAACAACAAAGTAAAAGATGCAAAGAGACTGAAAGCAGCAGCAGAGCCCCTGTGTGAGTTCAAGGGGGGGGTGGATTTGGATGCAGGGTTCAGTTTCTGAAAGGGAGCCGAGCTGCACTCACGATTGACGTGCTCACTCATAATGAGAGCTGATTCGGGACTTAATCACGCATTAAAGCCTTATTGTTGCACCTCCGGCCGACTGATGACACAGGGCTCCATCACGCTGCCTCACCAAAAGCCTCCACCTCACAGCGTGCTGATGGCATGACGTGAGGCCTGACCCGTGTCGTGTGTGTGTGTGTGTGTGGGGGGGGGGGGTCTGTCTGTGTGGGTCTCTGTGTGTGTGATGTACAAGCTAAAAGAGAGGGGAGTGAAAGGTCAGAAAGTCAGATCTGGTTCACATTGCTGTTCTGAATAATAAATATACTTAAAATATATAATTTAATAATATTGGTATATACTGTATGTACATACACTGTACATGTTCATACTCTTATAGATATTATTTGACATGCCCATAGAATAGAATAATGTAAATCTTTATAGTACTTTGATGTCAGTTAGTTATTGTGTCAATTTTCTCTAAATATTTTTCATATATTGATATACATAGATACAATTTATGAAATCTAAAGAGCTAAAACTATTTTTTAAATGTGTTTCATTTAAAATGGTTGTATTAATTAGAAGTGTATATAAAAATAGTACTTAATTTTGTGGGTTAAATATGTGCATGACATCCTGTAAAGTCAATCTGTATATGTTAAACACATATATACATATACAATGTATATACAGTATAAATATACTAGTATCTCATATGCACATATTTTGTAAAATCTTTAAATCTTGTAAACATCTTTAACTCTGTTTTAACTTGTGTTTAACATAGTTATGTTTAAATTGCAGTATTTGATTTAAAATGCGTGCTTAGAATATAGGCGTCTTTACGTGCGAGTGTAGAAACCACAGATTTACAAGCAACAACCCCAGTCAAACCTCTTCTTTCCCTCCAGGCTATCTTTCTAACATAATGAAAAACGTACAGGTCAACATCATTTGCCAAATTAACAGTGTGTGGCACGCAATGTGTAAACATATGAACATAATGCGTTTTACAGCATCACAATGAGCCCCACTCTTCTCCTTCCTGTACAGGCGTCTCCACAGCTTTCATTATGAGTGTGCAGTGAAACTCTGACACGATCCAGTCCATTTGTCGAGATGAATGGGTGGATGATGTTGGGACTTACGGCGTTCCTCTCTCAGTTGAGGCTTGTCTATAAATGTGTAGCCTCGGGTGGTGTGCATGCGAGCCAGGCGTGCCGCATCATACTCTTACGAATTCAAAAGGCAATGAAATGACTCAATGTATTTCTCTGTATTCTGACTGAACACCATGTGCGTCTTAATTACTTTTTCCTATTGCTTACTTACACAAATATCTTCTGTCTCCATGTTTGGATCAAAAACAGAAGGAGATCATCAAGGTCAAATCTTACTCTCTGTCTCCTGTTGGAAAACGTCCCTTTGATCAGACAAAAGGTGTGCTGGGCATGTGATTATGCAGTCAATTAAATGTGATAACCCATATTTTCTATCAAGCAATTTCATTTTTCATTCTTTCCAAATGAAGAATAATTTTCAATTATTTGACATTACATGCGCAATTAGAAAAAATAGCAATGTGCTGCAAGAAAATCACAATCTAACAAAACCATTTCCAAGGCCTTGGGTTCCTTGAAAGGCGCAGTATAAATGAATTATATTATTTTATTAATAAAATGTATATAGTATGTATATTCCTTCATTACTTCCACATTGGTCTTGCAACATAATCTGCACTAATTTATTCTACTCTATTCTACTCAGTTTCTTCTTACACCATTTACTTTTCTTATTTGTTTTATGTCCTATGCATTGTTGGAGGAGCTCGGGACTTACGTTTTTCATTGCCATGTCTACACTGTAATTACTGTGCATATTACAATAAAGCCTTTGAGAAGGTATATACAGTAGAAGATGAAAATGCTGCTTACATGTAAATGCATCAGTGACCATAATCTAATATTCTATATCCCACTGAAAGAAAATGACTTTTAGGCCCTACTAAACTTTGCATGCAGGACTTTTGCATGTAAATCTTTTAATTCACGTTGTGGTATTTTTACTTTTACTTGCAGATATGAAAACTTTCAACACCACTCTCGTACCGTGTTGACATGAACAGGGAATCAATCACTCATCATGTGTATACAGTACAGTGAAGCATGTATGTACAGTACAGTATGAATGAAACTGTTAGCAAAAGGATGCCGGTGTTTGCTCAAAGTGTGCGTTAGCCCTTTCTATTCTCTCTGATTACATACCCACAGCACATTAACATCAGCTATTCTGATGAGGCACCCAACCCACTTCTTACCCTCCTAAATCCTTGATTCCCTCTTTCCACACACACACACACACACACACACACACACACACACACACACACACACACACACACACACACACACACACACACACACACACACACTTCTCTCCTTCCCTCTGTGGAAGTGCTCATTGTTTTGAGTCCTCCTCCACACTTTGATGTGCAGGGGTCAGGCGGAGGTCCCTGGTCCCTGGGGAGCGGCGAACAGCAGAATATTCAGTGTCAGGAACATCTGGGAGAGCGGTGCGAAGCAGGGCTTACTTGGCAGGCGGTTGGTGTTGACACCGACAACCTTCCTACCGGGGGCCTTTCATCTCCGTTTGAACATGTGGACTCGGCCCTAACCCTGGGAGGAGGGCGCTCCGCCAGCTGAGAGGCCGAGGCGTGGTCGCTCCGAGGAGGAATCCGGCTCTCCTGCTGTCCTCAGGAGCTCCGCAGAGCATTCCTGCCTCCTCCCTGTCTCCTGATCCATGTGCTAGTCATTGGATAATTGATAAATAAATCAAAGTCTTGAATGTCAGTGATGAACAGAAAGGAACAGAGTGAAATATGTCAGAACAATATCAAAGATCGCTTTGGTGCAAAATAAAAATAAAAGACTTAAACCGACAGTATAATTTCAGTTTGTGGGGCTGGTAGGCACTACAGATAGTCAAATGTGTGCACAAGTTTTTCAGTTTATGTCATCATGCTGTTACAACAATCATATTTGTGGACATAATCAAAGTACAATACTGTAAAGATCTGAGTAACTCATATTAGCCACAATATTGCCTGGTATGGCAGCTGCACCGCCCTCAACCTTAAGTCTTTACAGAGGGTGGTGAAAACTGCACAGCACATCACCAGGACGGAGCTGCCATCCATGGAGGACCTTTACTCCCAGCAGCTCAGGAAGAAAGCCCTCAGGATTATAAAAGACCCCCATCACCCCAGCATCAAACTGTTCTGCCTGCTGCCGTCTGGCAGGAGGTACCGCAGCATCAGGACTAAAACCACCAGACTCAGGGACAGTTTCATCCCACAGGCCATAAGAATGTTAAACACCTGCACTTTTGAAAGAACATACATAACATTCATCTGTTTGCAACTTATATATCAATATTCCAATTACTTGTATATAGACTATTCTTGCACTATTTCTATTATATTCCGTTTTATTTGTATTTACTTGCACTATTTTATCTGTTTATTGTGTTGCACTGTGACCAAAGATTTTAATTGTCATAACTACACTGTAGCTATGTACAAATGACAATAAAAGCCTTGCAGCCGATCACCTTCTCTGCAGAGCGGATGACACGCTGCAGCCTGCCCTTATCCTTGGCTGTGGCTGCGGCGTACCAGATGGTGATGGAGGAGGTGAGGATGGACTCGATGATGGAGGTGTAGAAGTTCACCATCATCGTCTTTGGCAGGTTGAATTTCTTCAGCTGCCTCAGGAAGAACATCCTCTGCTGTGCTTTTTTGGTGAGGGAGCAGATGTTCTGCTCCCATTTGAGGTCTTGGGCGATGATGGAGCCCAGGAAGCGGAAAGACTCCACAGCAGTTACTGGGGAGTCACACAGAGTGATGGGGGTGGGTGGGGCTACAATCAGAGCAGAGTGGGCTCACAGGGAGGGTAGGAGCTCCAGCAAGCCATGTAGGACAGAGAGTGAATACACATACTATACAGAGATGCTGTATGAGAAACCAATGTGAGTTTGGAAAATTGCACAATATAAATCTATTCTAGCTCAACAATGGAATTATGATCAGTAGAAATGGCCATGACATGGGACCTTTAAGAATCAAAGGTAGTCGACCACAGATGGGTTTAAATAAACGAAGATAAATACAACATATGTTGGCCATTCTAATGGGCTGGTAAACAAAACACAATTTGAGGCACCAAAAGACCAAATCTAAAGATACGACAGGTGAGTTATCAGTTTCTGTCAGAATATGTGTAGACTTTCTGCGCTCCTGATGTCAATGGGGAGCATTTCACACCATTTTGGAGCCAGGGTAGCAAACTAGTAATGTTTTTGTTGACGGAAAGTAATTTTAATCGTTTTCCCAGATTTCATTAAATTGAAGATGCCCCAACATGGACAAGGAGTTCTTCAAGTGTTCAGAATAAATGGAAATGGAAACAATGGAAATTCTTTGACAATTGGTTTCACTTGATCTGCTGATGAAGATATTTTTAATTTCCTTCTAAGGTTCAGAATAGCTTCTACCGGAACTTCTATTTTAATGACAAAAAAATAAACTTTTCAGATACAATGTTTTGCAGCTTCTACTTTATCCAGGACTGTTTCATTGTAACGCTCAGATCCAAAGCCCCCCACACTCTCTGACACTGCGACTGTGACATGAATCATGATGAAGCCCAACATGCAGCATAGAAAACCAGCAGCCTTCACTATAAGCAGCTCCTGGAGGAATCTGGTTTCAGTTTACACGCTGCATTGTAGTATGACAAGCAACCATCATACCACCATTGGCCCGTCCTCCTTCTACTATACCATCCATCTCCTTCTCCTTCATTGTACTTCTCTCCAAGTAGGTCAGCAGTCGTGTGTTTTGTTAGTGCATGTGACCCGAGCGGCGATCCGTCCAGGATTCCAGACACGTTTCCCATTCTTCCCAAAACAACTGCCGGGTTAATGAACACACAGCACGGCACATAACGTCCCGCCAAGCATTATGGATGTCCGACACAGCTGCTGGAAGGCCTCCATGCAGAGCGGGCTAATGTTAATAATTTCCCAGTGTCATTAGAGGGGCAGATGGAGGCCCGCCAAGGACTCACCTCATTGGACTGCCGCTAAACGAAGCGGGAGGCAGAGAGGTGGTGGAGGGGCTTTTAGTGAGTGTAAAGAGTGTTAAGACTACATTTTCAAACAGATACATTTCCATCTTAGAATGAAACAAATACATTATGATCAAATACTAAATGAGACTTTTTAATTTTTTTACAAAAGCTGGATACTCATTTCAAATCCAAAGCCTCTGATATAACGAGTGATTTTTGTGAACAAACATTTCTTAAATCAAACACTTCAAAGTTATGTTCTCTGCTCTTTATTAAATCTGACAGGACGTTGCCAGCCTTATTAGATAATCCTAAAAACCTTCTCTAATGTAAAAGTAATATGTTGTGACACTACAAATGAACATAAAGTAATCTTAGCCATACTTGTTCATCTAAATTACAACGTTTTCCTTTTTTATTTTCTAAAAGCATGCTGAGTTATATCATGTATATGTAACAATTACATTTTTCCTGGGTTTTGATTTTCTTTCAAGTCAGCTGGTGTTTTCCAACACATTGTGGACTTAATGGTAATTATCTAGCGGGCTAACTGGCTATCTAGCTTACTAGAAAACTAGCTTAAATGTGACCATCTTTGTAGGAAAAAGGTGTTCACCCATTTATAAAGATAAATCTGCCACAGTTATCATTGCCATCGGCAATGGCATACAAAGTTCTAGAGAAATCTTGGTCGGAATAGCAACAGTAACTAAGGGGGCGGGGCTTTGTGAAGGGTCAGTTGCTAAAGAAACATTGTTCTCAAATATGTTATCAGAAAAAACGAGACAAAGCAAAATGAACTTGGTATAAAATACTTTAATAAATAATAGGGTTGTTCTAAGAACAAAACAAAAAAAATTCCACTAACAAACCAAGACTTTTACCAAATTTTGTACAAAATAATTACAATGTTCTGCCCATTCAGAAGATTTACCAACAGAATATGAATTTGGGTTTTATGTGATTTGCATCAGATTTGTAACAAAATCATAAAACATAATGTAGTGACAACATTTGACTTATTTTAATTTTTAAGTTTCTCTTCTCCTGTGTGTTCTTAGTGCAGAAACAGACTCTTTACAAACATTGAACGACAAGCACAACAGTCAACAACATCAACAACAACACAACTTGTTCCCTTCATTAGACCATAATACAAACAGAAGGAGAGGCGGGGCTTAACAGGGAGTAACATTAAGGATTCACACTCATCCACTGCGAGTCCATTCAAAACCTCACACCTTCTGATTTGTCAGTGATGGGGGTTCAGTGTCGTGCAATAGGGCACTTAAGTAGGGGTGGGGGGGCGTGGCACAACAAGGGTTTTCATACTCACTAAACACCCCGCTGCCCTGCGTGGCATCTCCACTGACAACAGACTGTAAAATAGTGAATTTATAACTGAAGTACGAGCAGGATTAAGAAGAGAGAGACTGGCAGCAGTGCTTTTACGTTGTTTGGACCCTGTGACCCGTAAGAGTGGATTGAAAATAGAAATCGGATGCATCAGCGACGGTTTAAGACCTGAATCTCCTGCACAGGGCTACTTTAGTGTTCTTGTGCCATTTGGAGTCCTAAAATGGAAACATGAAATGAAATAGGCGACTTGAAGCAGAGCTCTAAGCTTTAAATGTGTGTTAAATGTGTCTCTTGAAAAAAAAAACGCTTCACACAAAATCAAAAGACGTGTCTGAAATGTGTTCAATATATCACTATGGAACAGTTGGTGTCAAATAATTAAAGGAGGGAGTCATTTTGGACAAAGCTAGTCTCTTTACATCATAGATTTGGACAAAAGTGCAGAAACAAACCAGTTCAATTTCTGCAATTAAGCATCATTTCAAAGCCAAAGAAATGATTGATATTCTACCCTTTTGGAAAGGCCGTTAGCGTTCTTCATTTTAAAATAAAAATAGTTAAAAGGGAACGTGAAATTTGGCCTGTTTGCTGCTGCTGGGTCTGGCTGTTGCTTTGAACCGGATGCTAACAGTGTGTTAATAATTATTTACACTCAGTCATAGGATGTGAACATAGCTTGAACTGTGTACAAGTGGAAAAGACCAACAGTATTTTCCAAAGAAATCTCAGTGGTAGCAGCTAAAGCATAATTTTTTGAACGTTTGAAAAAACGTTGAAATTAGTGACATTTATATTACTTTCTGCGGTTTAATAAGAATGAAATGTTTTAAAGAGGTGGATTATTGCATGAAGGGTGGCCCATAAGACATTTGTAGTTGTAAGGACTTTCAGAAACCTAAAACATAAATAGCTGTTATAGAAAGTGAATCCTGCAGTTTAAGGGGAATTCTGATTTAAGGGGTTAAAACAAGTTTCTAATGAATTGAAAGGAGTTTCCAAAAGTTGACTGACACTGAGCTTTATCAGCTGTTTAGTGAACCCCACTCAGATCCTGACAACCTCTCACATTGATAGTGACACGCTTAACAAACTCTGTATGTGTTCTCAACAGCTGTAACAAATAACCATAACACAGACAGACAAACAATCATGATCTGTTTTCTTTTCAGACTGATGCTCATGATACAACGAAAATCTGTATAAAACCTTTCGTAGAGTCAACAGACACTCAGAAACGGAATGACATCATTAAAAAAACAACCACAGAAAAAAAAAAGTTAGAATAACTATGATACAAAGCATCACTTAAGTTACTGAATTCAAATATACACAGCCATTTCTTCATATTTACATATGTACATCGCAAAGAAAATAACTTTTACTGCGTGAGAGAGTTGTAACTAGGACATCTTTCCCTTTATATGTATTTCAATTCTGCATAAAATCTATAGGAGGGGAGAAAAGAAGAAAAGAAATAGGGCTGAAGGCACTTTTCTACCAAAGCAAATACTGAAAAATCATGGAGACCGGCAGAAGGCAATGACAATTATTAAAAAGGATATACGTAAGAAGTCTTAACACGAAATGGAAAAGATGTTTATGAATGTAAACAAAGAAATGCTCATGCCAGGTATGATACAGTGGATTCTCTGTGCCTACTTTCAAGGACTTAAAAGTATATAAAATATTTTTTTTCTTAGTTTTGTTTTATAAAAAGACATGATATGAAGACAGTGTAGAAAAGGCCCGCAGGTGTGGGCTAAGGCAGACAGGAGCCGAAAGGACCAAACATTAAAATAATGTTAACAGCTGCCAGCCGATGATCTGTTAAATCTCCGAGGTTTAAATGAAAGAAAAAGGGAAGCGTCACCTCTGATGAGTGGAAAACAGTTTTTAAACAAACAAAATCAGGAGCTGTGAAAAGAAAATGCTCCTCGTTTCCAACAGTGGTGACAAATCCAGAAGAAGCTGTGATGTTTATTTTCCGAGTCTTTTTTTGTTGGTTTTTCTGTATTTTTTTGGTTTGTTTTTTGGTAAAATAAGCCTCCGTGCGGCAGACAAAGGAGTTAAATAAGGTGTGACAAACAAAAATAGAAAATTAAAGCATCTGTAATCTTCACTTTTGGTGCTTTTAAGAGTCTAAAAGTCTCTGAAGACATTGCAGTTTTTCCTGGTGTTCATACATAGTGGTCTTTAATGTCCTCGCTGAGCTGTGCTGCGTTCAGGTTTTTACAGCGGTTGTCTTTGGGGCTGTACACTGTCCGGTGCGGCGCCTTGACCGGAGCGCTGCGAGACGTGCAGACGACCCCTCCCTTACCCATCAGCCCCTTGTCCTGCGCCCCCGCTGTGGCGCATTTTAGAGCCGGACACTTCTCCCCCATGCCCAGCTCCTCGTCTTCCTCCTGCTCCCCCTCCTGCTCCCCCTCCTGCACCCCTTCCTCCTCGCCCTCGGCCCCGTCGCACGGGCCCATCAGTTTCTTGCATTCGTACTGAATGTCTTTGTCGCGGTTATCCTTGGGGGCGCTGCTCCGCGGCGGCTCCAGCCGGTTGTTGACCGTTGTGTCCTCGGATCGGGACGCTCTCTCGCGCTCTTTCTTCCTCTTGCGCGTCCACCAAATGCAAACAACGATGCAGAAGATCCAGAGGAGGCTGAAGACCACGCACAGCACCGGGACCAGGTAACCTGCAGGATGAAGTCAAAGGACATGTTAGAAGAATATTTCTCTGTAGGAAATAAAGAGTACTTGACCCTGTTTGTCTTCAACAGGCTTGAACACATGCTAAAAAATAGCATTTACACCAAGAACCTTCCACCCTCTCTGCAAAGTATTAAAGAGGCCCTATTATGATTTGGGGGTTTTCCCTTTCCTCTAGTGTATTCTATAGGTTTTTCTGCATGTTAATGGTCTGCAAAGGCTAAAATCCCTGTGTTCCCTACAGAGAGAGTTTCTGAGACGCCTCCATTCGACTAATCTGTTTACTTCTGGGACATAGTGACATCAGTATGTAACACTTGGCTTTTATTGGCTAGCGCTCCAACACATTGTACGTGATAGGCAAAGAGGCGTGACATCTCTAAGCGGTTGACCAATCACAACAGAGCCGTCCAGCTAACCAATCAGAGCAGACTGGGCTCTGGTTTCAGTCAGAGGGTAAAAAGAGGTACTGCAGCACAGGCAGTATAAGAAAAATAAAGAGCTTTTTGAACATTAAAGGATGTAAACATGTCACAGTAGAGACACAAAATACAAATATGAACCTGGAAATTAGCATAATACGTCCTTTTTTATTTAAATAATCTTCATATATAAATCAGGGATGTGTGACTCACCAACAGGCGGAGGCTCCACCGGCATCTCCACCTTGACCTCCACCACTGCCATCATGACGGTGCTGTTGTGGCGTTTGGAGAGGGCGCTGATGATGGAGCTGGCTGCCTTCTGGATCTGTCCACGATCAGCGTCACTGGACCGGCCGTCCTGCTCAAAGGACTGCAGAGACAGAAAGATACAAAGATGGAGGTCAGGAATCAATTTGTTTTGCACTGCATTCCACATGGTAAAAAAAAAGCTCAAGTGTTTTCACATTTCTGGGAGAATATGTAGGCAAAGTTAATTTGGTGGTTTTGTAGGACCCATTAACATGCAACAAACAGTCCTTTCTCTCCGATACACTGCTTGTTTTCAATTAGTTTGGAGCATCTGATAGTTTGTTACAGTGTGCCACATGTTGCCCTAAAACTGTGTGGTTACTTAAAAAGAACATTTAGCAATAATCAAAAAAAGGCGATTGGTAGGTAGTGGTTGAAAATTGCAAAGGGACTAGGTTCAGTGAAGAAACTGACAGCACAGATTGATCAGCTGACAGCACAGATTCAGTGCAGAAGGGAAAGAAAAATAAAGCCTATTTGCCAAATGGTCAGTGTTGCTTGAGGCTATGGAGAACAACAAGAGAGAGAGAGAAGGAAAAACACACATTCATCCATCAGAATAAAAGAGATTCCCATCCTAACATCTGGCAGGCTGCGGACCCCCCCGCTGAGACCACAGAGGGTGGAGTTAATTGCCTAATAAGGTGCTGAGGGTGAGAGCAGGCAGGAGGTGGGGGGGCAGAGGGGGATTAGCTGTATGCTGTGCAGTTCAATTAGGACAAACAATAGAGAACAGGCCAGCTGTGCTCCCCGCTCGGCCGGGGACAAACACTCCTCTTTTCTTCTCCTGAGAAAATCCGCAGCTCATTCACACACCTCTAGGCCCGCCCCCTGAGTGATTGACAGGCCACATCACGCTGAGTATCCTACTATACTGCCGACTGTGTGTGTAGCACTGAGGATCAAAATGATCATTAACTAAAGGTTGGCATTGGATACTTAAAGATATTTTTTATTATTTGTATACTGTATCATATTAGCATAAAAAAAAGCAAAAATTAGCTGGCTACTACTTTTTTATTGAACATTTTATTTATTTGTTTGGGACTATTTTCAGTGGCGGATTAATCCACATATGTTGCTCAAGTGTGTATTTGATGCAGCAGGGCATTGTATATGGGATTGGGTTACGTACTTAAATATAATGATACTACTCACAGGGATTCAATTAGCATTGAAATATTTTCTATGGTGTGATTACGGTAAAGAGGGGAAATATCCCAGAGTGCAAAGTGTTTTTAGTCATTTTCGGACAACATTGGAGATTTTATACACACACCTACTTTTTCTAAGACACTTAATGATTCAAGTTTGTTTGTTATTTGATTTGATGAACCAGACGTTCATTTTATTAACTTTCATTTAAAAATCTTCAGTGAACTTTGAAGACTTAAAAGCTGATACATCTGTATCAAGCCTTCTTAAAGAACATTGTGACAACCTGAATAATGAAAAAGCTCCTCATTCCTCCCCCCACATACACACTGAGACATATTGAAGCACTCAAGGCTTCGCAACAGAGCATTTCAGGCGTTTACAAACACACGGAGAGCCTTTAGAAGAGAATAAATCGACCAAAAATGGCCACAATCTGCGGGGCTGGATTATAAAGATTTCCTCCACACTTTGAAATGAGGGCTGACATTTTGCTGCAACACGAGTCGGCAGCGAGTGGGAGTGAGTTTTTTCTGATTATATGAAAGCCTTGTTGTGGGGTTTGGGTGGATGTCGGGCTGGCCACTCCTTTTCCTGTATCTGTCGCTCAAAACAGGCCTGCAAACATCAGAGGAGCAAGAGCTAATCCCATCCATTAAAAGCTTAGAGCCCCGAGGTGACTGAATTCCCCCCCGAGTATGGGTGGCCGAGCGAGGAAGAATAAGGGAAGACAGAGAAAAGAGGAGAAAGAAAGAGGAGTAGAAAAGACAGCACCAGAGAAAAAGGTAAGGAGAGACAGAAAACAGAAGAAGAAGAGAGAGACGAAGATCAGCAAGGTGTCCCAACAGAATCGCTAAATCTCATCCAGATGTGTTTAGAAACCTTCAAACGCCTCTCCCTCTTTCTGTCTCTTCCTGTTCTTCCTTTCTTGTTTCTTTTTTTTTTAACAAAGAAGACAGATTCAGAAGTAGAAAAGGTTTGGTTTTTACTGGAATCTTCTGGAAGCAATTTGCAGTGACAAATAAAGTGTGATTGGAGGTGGGAGAAGAAAAGAGGTAAAGTGACAGGCAGCTTCTAAATCTGTGTTGAAAATGGGAACTATGAAAATAAGCCCAAAGTTGTAAGACACCAGAAACGATGCTCTTATAAGACGTAGATGAAGGTAAAGATGTTAAAGTGAGGAGGGCTCAACCTGTTGCCTTATGCTAGCAGCTTATGCTATTTCCAAGGCACATTGTAATTAGCATAAGCTGCTAGTCTCCATCCTGATGCAAGAGTGGAATGTGGAGGAAAAACAAGAACAACTAAATATTCTGTTTTATGTAAAGGTAGGCAAAACTATATTAAGTTCATTTTTAAGTAATATCGTTAAAATTAATAATAGTGTTTATTTTTTTCAAGGTTGCAAATTGTAGACTTTATATCACTTATTAAATGTACATGAAACCCAGAAAGATCATGGACCATGCATGCAATCTAGAAACCTTCTAAAATAAAAGAGTACCACCAAAGAAAAACCTTTTTTTGGATCAATACCTTATGTCAATGTGTGTGTGGGCAGGTATGTGTGTGTGTGTGTTTAATATTCACCATTGCGACCTCCACGGCGTCGCTGTTGGAGTAGGACAGGTCACAGAGGATGAGCAGCGCCCGCTCCTCCGCCAGCGTCTGAGTGACCGGGAGGTACCTCAGCTCCGAGCAGATGTTCTCTACAGTGGTGCCCTGCCACACACACACACACACACACACACACACACACACACACACACACACACACACACACACACACACACACACACACACACACACACACACACACACACACACACACACACACACACCACACACACACACACACACACACCACACACAACACACACACCACACACACACACACACACACACACACACAAACAGATTAGTATCTGCGCTGCTGGCAAGGAACAATCAGCTTCTAATTCCTCCTAAGTCTGTTTCAGATGCAGACGTTTATAATATCCTCCCCGGGGAGACTGTGGCTCAGATCTCAGATCAGTATCTCTTCAGAGGAACCGATTCATTTCCATTCATAAAACTTCATTCAGACCTGCAGGGACGCCATTGAATGTTTCGTGATAGAGTAGTAAACAACAAAAACACCATGTTGACTAACAAGAGAGAGGATCTATTAATGGAAGAGCACATCTGCCACTTTAACTGGAAGTGTATGGACTTTCTCTCGCTTCAGTTAAAGTCTATTCCCTCCATAAATTGGCCGGTATAGAAAGCACATTTTTGTATTCTTCAACAAGAAAGGAGATCCAGGATCCAGATCTGATAAAAATCTGCAGCTTCACAGACTTTTCTTCCCTTAATGATTTGTTTTCTCAGCCTCCAAACATCAATATCTTCATGGAGGAGTTACATGCCGCGTGGTAGGGTTTGATGATGTGTGGATTTATAAAATGAGACAATCTGTCAACGGAGTCAAAAATAGGCTCTCATCTGAATACAGTGAGGAATGACACGTGTGTGTTTGCGGTTGCAGATTCAAACAAGAACATATTTCAACACATTTTCTACCAATCCAGCAATTATCAAATGTTAACAATGCAGGGTGGGAGGAGAATGATTTCAAATGGGATGTTATGACATGACACATCAACATGGATGAAAAATGACTTGATGATTGGATTGTAGGCGCGTTGGTGGTTTTGCAACTGTCTCTTCAGACTTTTTTTCAGACTTTTCTCTCATTGAGAACTCGCCCAAGTATTTCCATGCACAAAGCGCTATGTCTTTAATGTTATATGGCAGCTGTGGCTTTGAGAGGTCGTATTCCAATCAGAAGGTCAGTGGTTCGATTCCCAGCATACTGTACTGTACTTAACCCCAAACTGCTTCATGGCCACCAGTGTGTGAATGAGTATAAATGTTAGTCCCCCTGAGCACACAGTGTGTGAATGACTTGTAAATGCTAATAAATGCATTTTTGCCATTATTGATGACCGAGCATACTTAATTAATTTGATACATTTTTTGGGGTATAAAATGTAAAAATTGCATGGACTAATCCTCCTCACGATTCACTTGTTAAGTCTGACCCGTAGTCCAAAACCGATCTTACAAGATATTACAATTATAACTTTACTTCTGTATCCAACAAACAGACAGCTCCTTACCTGCGGCACTTTGTCCTTCTTGAAGATGAGGGTGATGCGAGCGCAGCTGTTGTCAAGGTAACCGCTGTTGGGCTCGCACTCTGTGTGTAGGGGTGTCGGGGGGTCGGGCGTAGAACACACACCCCACTGGTGGCAGGGCGGCGAGAAGCAGGTGAGGAACTGATGCTCCACACACTCGTGACCGCCGGGGCAGGGCGGGGGGGTTGAGTCCGCAGGAGGAGGAGGAGGAGGAGGAAGGGCCTTCGGGAGGAGGCAGGGCCGACGGCCACATCGCACCTGGGGGAGCACGGTCAGTCAGACACTGCTTTCACTGGGTTCAAACATCTTTTATAAGTTGACTCTGTACGTCTGTGGGAAGCACTTATGATGCTTATGAGGTTATCGTCAATTGTCAAAGATAGCTGCTGTTTGGTTCAAAGTTAAAGTGGTGAATGTAGATGCTGCATTGAAATGTAAAACACTGAAAAGCCAAGGAAATCCAAGTTTAAGTGAGAGCCTGCTTCCTGCCACTCGTCAGCCCGCAGACTGACAGGACATCGATCCCCTATTGCTTTTAATGTAACTATATATTAACGCCGATCATCGATCTCCAATGACATTGCTTAATTGTTTGCCTGACTGAGCATCATACTTGTGCTCCATGTAGATCATAGTTCAGTAACAGGCGGACCGCGGTCCGGATCCGGACCCAGACGCCGACCTATACGGACCCGGACCTATAATCAATACATTAATAGGGGATTTCAATTTGACCAAACATTCCCACCCAGGTCACAAAAAATAAGCAGTCTCAGAGCCCAATATGATCAGTCCACCAGGATCAAAATTAAAACTGAATATCGTTCCAGGCTAACCAATGAGCACCTGCATGTGTTTATGAGAATGGCCTGACACCATTTCAGCCCAGATTTAAACTCCTGGCAGGCAAGCTCAAGCTCAATTCTCGCACTGAACAAAAAAGAGTGAGTGAGGGACTGCCCACTGATAAGAGGGAAAGAAAGAGAAACTTTAAAACTGTTCAATTGTTATGATGTGTAAAGACTGATATTGTTCTATAATCGGCTGAAACTGTTAAGTCATGATGTGAAACGGTTAACAAAGAAAAAGGGAAACTCAAGCTGCTGCTACACTTTATTTTATTTATCTAAAATTAAGCACTTTTAAGATGCACACATTTTCAAAAGCTATTTTATTTATTTTCTCTATTTTATTTTTAAATGCAGCCCGAGAGGAACATTACACATATCCACAGTATTTTACTGTATATCTGTATAGTTCAATGTTAATTGACAATAAATATTGTTGTTAATGAATTGTATTGGATTGGCAGTCAGTTGTTGATGACATGCAGATGTTGATAAAGCTACAGGCTACTTCAATATATATCACACTAATTCATGAAGCAACTTAGACATTTTGAAGTTCCGGACCTTTGCATGGGGAGATTTTCTCTAACTGGACCTCGTAGATTTTTAGTTGAATACCCCTGATGTAGATAAATCATCTTTTGATAGGATTGGCGAATAGGGGAAAGTCCCTGGATGGGTTGCTCTCAATCTATGGGTGTATTGCTAGTTTTTATAACCACATTCAAAGGTTTATTACAACATTATCACGTTGGTAATAAACAGTGTTTGCTGTGAGCCTTACCTTGGAGCAGTGCACGTTTCCGTTGACACACTGGCAGGCGTTACACTCCTCATCCCAGCGGCTGCCGTGAGGAAACTGCAGACCGGCATGACGACACGACTTCCCGAGTCCGATGACTGGAGAGAACAGAGGAGAGTTTCAGAACAAAAGGAAGAGACTCGGTTGTCAATCCTCTTCTTCATGTACCCAAGGTACTCCAGGAAATCTACCAAACAGTATAAATGTGTGATTGAGACTCATGGTACTCACACTTCTGACAGCGAGGTCCGGCATATCCTGGAGGACAGACACAGCGGTATCCGTTGATTTCATCCATGCAGGTTGAACCTTCGGCACAAGGAGACGACTGACATTCATCGATGTCTGTAGAAAAAAAACATACATTTTAAAATATGCAGTACAAAGAGAATTCTGAGACCTTAACGTCAATACACTAGAAACAAACTGTCCAGTTGAATCCCTTGATTTACTATTGATTTTAGGTCCAAAATACAGAGTAATCATGAGGAAGAAACTCAAGACTGATCCATAAACAGAGCGAAAAAGATGGGGAAGAGTTCTTAGTCCCTATATATCCTATCTTTTACAATTCACACAGGTCTTAATGCATTGATCTCCTTCAAGTATTTCTCTTTAGCCGAGAAAAATCTGAGCTTTGAGAGATTTCAATGTGATATTCAAATATCTTCAATGAGTGATGGAACTCAGAGGATCTTTCTTTGCACAATGGGTTTATTGCAGTTTGGTTTGAAACGCATCAATTGGATGACACTCTGGCTCTGAAAAGGCCTTTCTGAAGAGATTTCTCCCAGAAGGCCGCGGGAGAGCGCACTGACCCGTCTGACGGACCTCAGCTCTGACCCGGGCTCAGCGCAGAGGGGAGAGGTTAAGACCGTCTTCCTAAAAGGCTTCCTAATCTGCCGCCCTGAAACAATCGGCTCACGCTCCCCCGCCGCGGCCTTTCACCTCTGACCCCCCGCCCACCTGACCCCTGTACACGCCCCCTCCGGTTCCCAGGGACTCACTGATGCGGCAGTCCGGTCCGGCGAATCCCGGGGCGCACTCGCAGCGAAACCAGTTCACACCGTCCACGCAGAGGCCGCCGTTGTAGCTGCAGAAAGAAACAAAAGAAACATTAATTCACCGCTGCTGCAAAACCTGAGGTTCACAGTGAGCTCAAACAGTAGAACTCCTAATTTCTTCTAATGTCTTCCCTGAGGGGGAAAGCCTTCTCATGCTCCATGCTTTATGCTAAACTATGAATCAAGTCCATCAGTTGACGTCCTTTCTAGGGAAACACTGATTGTGGTGTTGACGTCTGCCTGGAATTCACTTCAAATAAAAAGATAGCTCACTGCTGACTGATATTTGACATTTAGTGGATTTTTCTTTCACCAAAAGTCCTGCGGACACGTTGTGAACACTTAAATGTTGAGCTGAGTGATATAAAGTCAAAAGTTTACGTTGCCTCATTTCTAATAATCCCTTAAAAGGAGTTCACAAGGAATCGCAAATGTGTCAAAAGTTCCATATGAAGACCAATGTTAAGAATTCACCAAAATAATATCCCTTGGCATTATAACTATGATCTAATAAAAGAGGTTACTTATCATTTGTGCCAGCTCTTGACCCATTTCCCTATGATAACTTCAGCTTTAAATCCTTAAAAACAAAAGTATACAAAAATAACCAGTTTGTAGGAAAAAGAATGTAAAAAGAATAAATGTAGATCTCTTTTTCAGTTAAATCTCAAAATACTAACTTTTGGTTGTCAACATTTTTTAACGTGAGGCCCTAATCCTCTTCCGTAGGAAAGTGAATAAACTGGATATTTATTTTCTTTGGTGAACATCTCCACACTGACCAAGAATGTACTACATTAACATCTACACCACTACAAGCGGCTGTAAAGCCATATTAAGCCTCTGAGGTCAGAAACAGGTGGAGTTAGTCTCACGTTCTTCCCCCTGAGCTACACAATCTACCAGACTTTTCTCCTGCAGAGACTCTGTGTCAGCAGCCTGAAGCTGATCCCTGATCAATGTCCAGACTTCATATGTAAATCGCTGCTGACCACATACTGAGACCCCCCCCCCCCAAACACCTCCACTCCTCACAGCTACCCCCAGGTCGAGGCCGGTGAATAGTGAGAGGGGCTCCTCTTCACACTCACTCTACCCCCTCCTTTAAGAACCAAAACCTCCACTAATCCACCTGTCAGTCATTGGAGAGGGGGGTGAAGAGGAGAGAAATGGGGGAGGAAAAGGGTGGCTTTTGTCCTGGGTAGCCTCTCTGATCCAGAGAAGCAGTCAGCAGTTCTCCACTTGGTGATTTTTATATCTCGAATACAAATAAAAATAGACAAGTTCTTAAAATTCAAGTTGATGCATTACCAAAACCCTCAAGAACATGAAAATAAGTGTCATTTTAAATTGACATTGGCCAAATTTGGAAAGCAAAGATTTGAGACTTTTTTCGAATTTGAATCATCAAAGGGAAAATTGGGAGCGTATAATCAGAATTGTAGTAGGTTTCTGTATGAGTTGATGGGAAAATATGTAGTTACTCACATGCTCTCTATTATTTTTCCAAAACAAGACAGTAAATCTCTTAATGTTGGAGTTTAGCCAGAACCAAGCCAGGTGATGTTCCGACATTCATTTACATTAGACAGGAGTTGAGGTGAGGATAAAGCTGCCGCACGCAGCATTGATAAATAGTCAATACGCCTGGGGGCTGCAGTCCAGGCTTCAGATGAATCCATTCCCAGGATCAACTGAGGTCAAGTTTAACTGACATTTAGATAACAGTGGAAACTAAATCGTAATCAATACCAAAACCGGTAATAAGCAATGCATTGCCGATGATTCAAAAGTAGTTTGACATCATAATTTACACACGGCATCTATTGCACGTCTGTCCGTCCTGGGAGAGGGATCGCTCCTCTGTTGCTCTCCCTGAGGTTTATTCCATTTTTCCCTTTAAACTGTGGGGTTTCTTTGGAAGTTTTTCCTTGTACGATGTGAGGGTCCAAGGACAGAGGGTGTCGTATTATCATACTGATATTCTGTACAAACTGTGAAGCCCACTGAGACAAATGTAACATTTGTGATATTGGGCTATATAAATAAACATTGATTGATTGATTGATTGATCATTAAAAGGTTGTTACAGGGCTAATTCTTTTTTTTTTTTAACCATGCAAGAAAACTCCAGCTAAAAGCCTTCAATGAATGTCTTTCAGACGTCTACATTTCATGATAATCTGCAACCAATAATAGGTGAAAATATTGCACTTCTGCTCTAAAAATCAAGTAAAACAATGAAAAAAAATAGTCTTACCATGGATGCGGATTGCAGTCGTCGACATCTGCAAAAGAAAGAAGAGAGACCGAATGACAATCAGTTACTTTAACATTTCAATCCCAGCCAAAACCGGTTTGGATCATTTCCTCTAAATCAACAATAAATCTGTTTTAATTACAAGTTGAAGGTGCATGTGAGGTTGTAAAAACAGAAGCGGTAGCGCACAGATGAATATTTTCAGGTATTTCTGCTACATTGAGAAGTTAAACAAGCATGTTCATGTCAGCATCCAATACATAATAATGACAGGGAAACTACAATTTATTGGAAAGTTGTGAATGGTCTAATTTGGCACAAAATGATATGCGGATGAACTCAGCCAAAGTCCTTTGTTTAAGTAGATTAAACCCCGCTTTGATGAGAAGACAAGCAACTCTGCAATCTTGCGACTGTCTTGACTTGTCGGTTGACACTCAAGGATAGAAATATTCATCCATGGATCAATTTGGACTTTTTCATGTTTCATATTTGTATGTTGTGCCTCTTCTGTGACATGTTTCCAAGCTTTAATGTTCAAAAAGCTCTTTATTTTCTCATTCTGCCATAAAGGGCCTCTTTACAAAGGGACATACTCTGTGCACAGGTGGCTCCCTCCCAGCCGTCCTTGCAGATGCAGGTGAAGGCGTCTCCTCCTCCGACACATGTCCCTCCGTTCTCACATGGACGGGAGTCACATGTGCTGTTCTTGGCTAAAAAACAAAAACATAGAAATCCTGTTTATGAATTTGTTTTTCATTCTGACCACCCCACAATGGGAGCGCTGCTCTTTTGGCCTGTGTTCACTTAGTCTCACAGATCGTAACTCTGCGGGACCATATATTATTATTACACTACCATTAGCAAAGCCATAACATAATAATGAGAGTGGATAAGAACACTGAATGCCTACCTGTATTGCAGGTGCTGCCACCCCAGCCTGAGGGACAGCTACACAGAAAAGAGTCTCCGTGGTCGTAACACGTCCCTCCATTACTGCAGGTGGTGGAGTCGCACTGGCTCTCACCTAAAGAAAACGATGGGTATAAATGTCACTTTTTAAATCGGTGCCAGGGTGATGATTAGTGATTACTTCAGCTTCAAAGTAGAGATCAGAGGCAGGGAGGAGAGAACAAGCCCACACAGCAGCAGGTGACGGCATCATGCATCAGAAAGGAGAAACTGAGGTCATAAAACACTATGAGACCTGACATGTTGGAGAAGATGGTACTGAGAACAAAGATGCATCATACTGTAACAGTGTCACAGGCTTTCATTTCCTTTTTGCTGTACTTTGATAGTTAAATAGCCTTTTTCCTAAACAGCAGCTATTTTATTTCATAACACACCATTCGGCTAAAATGCCTGTTTAAACTTCATACACATGTTTCCTCATTTTTTTACAACACCATTTACAAAGAAATGTAAAAGAAAACATGTAGTCACTGGTGAATTAGCAGTACTTGTTGATTTTAAAAGACTTACGGGAGTGGCAGGTCTTTCCCTTCCAGTTGTCCACACAGTTGCAGTAGAAGTCGTTGAGCAGATCCACACATTGGCCTGCGTTCTGACAGGGGTTCCTGTTGCACTCATTCACATCTGGAACAAAGTCGAGCAATGGAATTATTTTAGTCATTGATCGTATAATGATTGTGTCGGGATTACACAGAGCCTTCATGTCTTGAAGCATGAGATAAACCTGTTAAAACTTGACAGAGTTATATTAGTTTGGCTAGTTTTAACAAACAAATAGGTCTCATATAGACCATCTCTAAACATGAATGTAAGTGATGGTGTCATCTCCAAACTGGCACACTTTCCAACTCCATTTCCACTGTATTTAGAATCATTCAGCTGGTTTAGTTACCACACTTTTCTGATTCCTTGCATGCCAAAAAGAACTAGGTTGAATCGTCATCCATATTTTTCCCAGACTGCTGATTGTTCCTCTGCTGCTAGAGGCTAGTGAGGCATTTTCCCCAGAGTATTTGACTCACAGGCAGCATGACTTAACAAGGCTATTTTCCGACATTCACATGCCTGTACTATTGCTAACCCCAAAAAACCCAGTTCTCACACTAACAGACACACACTCATACACACACTTACCAACATCACATAGATTACCCTCCCAGCCGTTTGGGCAAACACACTGGAAGGAGTTGATCCCATCGATGCAAGTGCCTCTGTTCTTACAGGGGGAGGACGCACAGTCGTTAATGTCTGCAAGCAGAGAAAGGACAGATATTTACACATGTGAAATTATGAAAACAATTATTTGGCTAAGTTGTTGTATTTTTGAAAAGCATCAATCTAATTTTTGCATTTTGTTGGGTTTTGTCCTGCATTTTCTGTCATTTAAGGTTGCCGCGCGCTCAGTTTTTAATCATGCTGTCTGAAAAACTGTTATTTTGTTCAAATGATAAATAAGACTCAGAATATGTCTCAAATATATATAAATAAAATAACACCCACTACTAACAGCTTTTTGAGAATAAGAGAAAATAGATGAGTTTGTTGTGTATCACAAACATACAAAAGCATTATGTAATGGTACCAACCGAAAACTGCAATGGAATCAGATGCAAAATTATTTTCCAGCCTTTTCCTGCATATGTTTTCCTCTTGATTTGCTTTGTGTTTATTGTTTATCTGTATAACGTAAACTAAGAGTTATAATTACTGAAACCGGAGTAGGATATACCGTAATAATCATGTGGTGCCCTGTGATGGAAACTGATGATAAATATAGTGTGTGTGTGGTGTGTCTGTGTGTGTGTGTGTGTGTGTAGCTATTAATGACTCACTCTCGTGGCAGTAGGTGCCTGTGAAGCCCGGCTCACAGGAGCAGCTGAAGTTCCCGGCAGGCAGGCTGATGCATTGTCCGTGGGGACCGCACACATTGGACGAGATGTGCCACACCCGCTTTTGGGTGTCATTTGTTGCCACAGCAACTGTGCAACTGTCAATCACTTGGGGTGAAAGAAGTGATATAAAAGATCAGCAGGGCAAATAGTTTGTGCTTTATTAACAAAAATATATTTAGAAATGATGGATAAAGGCTTTTCCAGGTGTATTACCTTGACAGCGGTTGGTCTTGCAGTGGTCCTTACGATCTGAGCAGGTTTTGCCCTCGTAATCGTCGGGGCAGCTGCAGTAGAAATCTCCCACCAGACTGTGGCACAGAGCCTTATTGTGACAGGGGTTCGGGCTGCAGGGGTCATTCTGCACCTACCGAGGGAAAACAGGAAGGTAGAGGTGTTGTCACAAACAAGGGAAAAATAGCTGTAAGCACAAAACTGTTTTTTCACTAGCTGCATCTAGTCCTCACCTCACAGGTTGTACCAGCGAAGCCCTGCGGGCATTCACACATGAAGCCGTCGATCAGGGCCTGGCAGCGCCCTCCGTTCCTACAGGGACTGCTGGCACAGCGGCTCCTCTGAACTTCACAGTGCCGACCCTCAAACCCCGTCTGGCAAACACACTGGTGGCCTCGGGCCGTCTTCTAAAAAACAACAATAACATGAGAAGTTAATAAACACTGCTGCCAAATGTCACTCAGGTGCAGATAATTAAAAGTATTAATTAAGTACAGATAAAAAAATTAGATATCATTCAAGAAATACGTTCTTGTTTGGTTGAAGCAACAGCAAATGTAAATCCACAAACATTCTTCCAGTTTAGAAATATGGGGATATTGGGAGCTATCACAGCCAAAGCAATTCAATTAATACATTTCTGCCCAGTTGCTAGAATTTGACAAACGGCATTACAGAGTTGAAAATAAGCCCACTCACCTCAATGACTCAATTTGTCAATCATAACGATGCCAGTGTGATAATATGGCATTTTAAATCAAAACATCAATGAACTACTTTTTTTTAACACTGATTATCGATCAACATGTTGTTGCAATTCTTTAAAATCATCTTGTCAATTCCCTCATCTTATGAACCTATATTAAAAAAGGAAAATCCCTTTAAGGCATTGCAAGTCATATGGCACAATCTTTCAAAACCATTTTACCCGTTCAGGTTATTTGATGATCAATCTATAACCTTGTTCTTACTCCATTACTGCGTTATGTTACATAACAAACTATATATAGCATAGTTCAACAAAGACCACAGTGTTTTTGAAAGCTATAAAAAAACTCCACATTTGACATTTGTGAATCTCACCTTGCAGGTCCCTCCATTCTGACACTGACCATGGCAGCTGTTCACATCTGAGAGAAAAAAAAACAGAGAAAACGTCACGTTTGAGTTGGACAAATGGAAGGAGGAAATGCAATAGGGGCTGAAACATGCAGCTGCTACAGAAGAAGTAGTGGAAGATACAACCAAAGTGATGTGATCCATGCCTGAGGAAATATCAGATGCAGGTAAAGAGTTGCAGCGAGAACATACATGCACTGCAGAAGTTAAAACTACCCCCTCAAGATTTTCTCTTAAAGATCAATCAGGAAAAAGCAAACAGTTAAGTCTTATAGCTTGGAAGAATAAAGCCAGGGTGTGGCAGGTATAAACAGCCACCTTAGAACAAAAGAAAGGAGAATTAATAGAGAGCTCATTTACTAACCCCATTGTAATGCACTAGCACTTCCCCATGGGGATGCATTAAAAGTTGTTTCTGTGGTGAGAACTTAAAACTTAAAAATTCTAATTTAACAAGAAAAAGCTACGTTTTGCTAGCGTTCAACAATAATACATTCTGTGGGTTTTAACCATAAGCTTTATATCAAAATGCCGTTGTTTACTATACTAGATCAGCATTCAACTACGAGTTAGGCTATGGTTTTGGTAGCCGTTGAAGAGCTATATATATATATATATATATATATATGATATAAGCAGTAATAAAACATTTGTTTTTGTCCACATTATGAGCCAAATTAGCTTTTTACTAATTAGCATAAAAAAGGCTAAGACTAGATAATTTTGCTAGCATTGTTAGCAAAAGGCTATTAGCATTCTGTCAATGCATTATGGAACATGTAGATCTATGTTCAATGCTAACTAAATAAGAAAGTTATTTTTGGTTAAATATATAGTGTTCAGCTTTTACTCTCTAGTATAATATTATATGCCTCTAAAACTACAACTATATACTACAAAACAAATCCAGAAACATGATGAAAATGAGAAGTGAGAAGAAGCTAGTGCTACAGAAGCTAGCCAGCAAAGAAGACTAGCCTCCTGCTAATGCGCTACAGGTAGGAGGAAAGAGGCTTAAGACGTATAATTTTCTGGATAGATACTGACTGATTTCACAGTTCTGGCCAACCCATCCACGAAAGCAGGTACAGTGATATCCACCAATCAAGTTTTTGCAAGAGTAAGCATTGAGGCAAGGCTTCCCCACACACTCATTAACGTCTGCAAAATGGAGACGAGAGACACAGAGAGAATGAATCAGAGAGCTGAGAGTGTGCTCATAAGCCCCGTCACCAAGCATAGCTCCATGTTGTAAAACACTCTAAAATTACAGGAGAAGAAGGTAGGTCTCTGAACTCTGACTTCAAACTGCTTTTTTTTGAGGGGGAGCTTCTTTTGATGCCCCTCACAAACACCAAATCTTTAATGTTGCTCAACCCTACTTGGAAAATTGCTGCTCATTTTTCATCAAGAATGAATCACACTTTTTGAAATCATTGTTAGGACTTTCGACATACGATACAATGCAAAAATAATACTTTGATAGGTGTGGTTTACAGAAATTTCACACATGTCCTCCTGTCTTGAAGTAATTCAAAAATAATGTTTCTTTCCAGAACTGCTCAATGATTGTTTTGGAAAGAGCTGCAATGCCTTTACGGTATTTGACTGAAACTATGCATTAGTATAATAACTTTCTTTGCAGCTCAATGAAAGCTTTCTCTTCTTCCTCCTCATGACAAAAACAATAACCTTTAATGAAGTTACATTAAAAAAAATAGCTGACATCAGAAGAACATATTTTCTTGTGCATTAGAAATGATTATTATGCAATAGCTTTTACAGTTTGGAACATTTCAAGTGTCTAATATGCAAATTCGAGCCTGTGCGTGGTGTGGCCTGTCTGCTGTAACTCAGATTTCTTTCATGACTTTTATAGGTACATTAACCGAGGTCTTTTTCATGTAAAATTTCCAGAACATTTACAGGGTGAACTCTATGTCTCACTGGGTTTCATGTCCATCGCCCCACTGCTCTATCCTCACCCCTCCTTTGGGGTTAATGTCTCTCTAGCATTCCCTGAAGGCCAACCTGCGGCATTCCAAGTGGTCAGTTTCAGAGGCAGCCATCGCCGCACCCGCCCTGCCGCCTCACTATAAACCGACTCAGTGCATTAATACTACTCCCAGGAGGTAAGCGGCACCTGTTGGCCGGCCTGAAACTAAACACCCCAACCCCTTCCCAAAAACCCAGCCTCGCCCGCTCCCACTACCCCTCCTCCTCATCCCGCTCCCAGGTACCACCCTGTTCTCTGAAAGGGGAAGCACTTTACAGAACCTGTAACACAAACCAAAGCATTTCTGTTGCTCCCCGCGTGTGTTTACAGGTTATGAAGTGTTTCCTGGGTGAGGTTTAGAGGGGTAAGGGCTCCACTATGTCGGGGAGTCGCCTCACCGTAGATACAACCCCGTTACGCCCAGTCTGGTGCCGAATATAACCCCCCCCCCCCCCCCCACTAGCGTTTATTTTGTCCCAAGGCTAGCAGTTGCCAGGCTGGAGGTTATTTTTAGCTTTTCTCAAGTCACCTGGCTCGAGTTGCAGATGATACCCAGTGAGTGTGTCCATTGGGCGTGCATATATACAAACACACACTCCTATTTGAAATTAGTGGCCCTCCTGCAGTAATACTACTGGTTAAACGACACAGCGGCATAAACAAACACCCAGATATGCTGTAACTCTGCAAGCAAATGGGGCATTCGTTTTACGTGCAACACACACTGAACACATCGGCTTTATTACAGCAAATGATCACCTGACATGCAACAATGTTTAAGATCATAAAACATTTTAACCTATAGAATTGTTACAAGATTCAGATTTTCAAATACACCTTGGGACATTAAGCAATGATCAGATGTACACTAACGAGTTACTCAAAATATAAAAGGCTTATCTTATTAACCACTCAGTGAGACGTACCTATCTGGCAGGTCTTGCCCATCCACCGTTGAGGACAGAGGCATTCGAAGCCGTTCTCCATGTCCACGCAGGTCCCGCCCTGAGCACAGGGGCTGGAGGCACATTCGTCCGTGTCTGAAATATAAACCAGACTCATCTTGAAGCCAATTATCATTTATAAAAGTCACACACCAGCTACCACTGGTGATATAGATTTATGTTTGCATACTCATCAGATAGTTTGGAAGTTCTTAAAATCAGACCACTGGGATGGTGAAACACTGCAAGTCACCGCTAAATTAGCCTGTTTAGTTCCTCTCCTAACTTTATAAATCCATCATAAAACCACTAAAAGATAAAGGCTTTACCCTACACCCTGCCAGGGATTTAAATCTGGTGGAAAAATACAAATCCCATTATTTAAAAAGAATGTACCAATATTTTTTTACTTAAAAACTTCTTATTTAAAAGCTGTTAGTCAATACCTTTATATATGCCCTAATATCAGAATGAAATTGAAGCCCCAAACTCTAAGAAATACGTTTTGATCACCTTAATAATGTCCAAAATTGTAGCTTAGACTCTGATATTTTAAATACTTTGACTTAGTTTGAATCCCAAACACAAGCACAAAGCTCTTTACAAAGAATATTAAGAATCAAAAACCCGATCAAGCAGTGATTGGAGAGAAGTAAATAGATGTTGTAGAACTTGTGTGCAACCGAACAGACCACATATTTATGTTTGTATTGCCCCCTCACCTTTAGCACAGGTGGGCCCGGACCATCCTGCTGGACAGTGACACTCAAAGCCTGATGGGACTTCATGGCACGTCCCTCCGTTAGCACAGGGGTTGGAAACACAGGCATGCTCCGCTACAGAGAAAAGTTAAGAACAAATTAGCAATGATTGTAAATCTTCAATTGGATATATCTAACGTTGCCTTGGACGTGACATGGCAAAAAAAAAATGTGGATTTTGAAGCTGGTTAATTTTATTCATAGTCTCACCAATCTCGCAGTTTTTGCCAGAATAGCCGTCGGGACAGGCGCAGTTATACTCATCGGGCTCTGTGTTCATACACGTCCCTCCGTTCTTACAGGGCCGGTTGGTCCCACAGTAGTTCAGATCTAGATGAAAAAAACACTTAATTTACCCTCCTGTGTTTTTCTATGTAAAGCACTCGGGTAACAAATAATAGGCAACTTGACAAAGGGAGAATTAGGGCAGGAGATATCTGACAGCTAAGGAAATGTAAAAAGAAAACATAATCTAAATATAGTTTAAATGTTGCACATGTCATCATTCTGCAGCTCTGTGCTCTTTAACAGTTACACACAATAACTTGTTCTTTCAGGCTATATTTCACTTTTTTTCTTCCAGAACATCTGATTGTAGGTTACAAGGAACACAATGTAAGAACATATTTACAGGAAAACATAATTTCTACTTCTGCATCTGGACCAATCACACGGTTACCTCATGCCACTAACGGCATGTGGCGTAAGACAGCGCAGGTTTAGCCCATTTACTGGAAATTAAAAATACTGCACAATAGCTCTGAGTTTATGAGTTTGAAAATCATACTGTTGTGTTTCAATGTACTTCTTGGAAGTTGCATGAGTTTTGAAATCTATCACAGTGATTATGAAGCCTTCATTAATTTTGTTATAGTTATTGTTTAGGGATAACATCTTGAACATGTTTTACATCAATGCAACCAATAGAAATGGAAAACAATTGAAACCAATGTCCGTCTGAAAAGTTCAAAAACAATTTAATACGATCTAAATTTCTTCAGCATGCTTTGGAAAACCTAAGATATAAATTATGAAACATTCAGAGTTAGCGTATAAAACACTAGAAAAGTATTTTAAATCTACAAACCAAATCAATTATACCATAATGAACTCCATAAATTATCCAAATGACCTGAAGAGGCCTTTTAGATCATAAGTGAAACATCCTTGATAATCCAAAGCAAGTTGCCTCTGACTCAGCACTTATAGTTATCCAAAAGATAGATATACGTAGTTATTGTGCAGCTGAATAATACCTTTGTCGCAGAGCAGACCCCCCCAGTTCTTCTCGCAGGTGCACTGCCAGGGCTCGTTGCAGGTCCCGTGCACACAGCCGGGGTACGGCAGGCATTCGTCACACAGCGGACTCTGCCAGCCGTAGTTACACCTGAACACAGCGCGGAGGAGGGTTAGTTTCATAGAGTGAGATATAATGTGCACCTGAGAGGAATCCCTGCAGTTTAATGTACTTCTTCTATCTTTCATTCTTTCCTTCCCACTATTAGCACTTTTTCCTACATTCCTTTCACACTTACTTGAAGAGATCTGAAACCACAACCTAGGGAAAGTTCCCTGCGAGGAAAAAACTAAACTTTATTCTTCTTCTCCTTGAAACAAAGTATTTCTTCCACAGTTTTTTGGTCACTGAAATACTTGAATGTTGTGGCAGCATTGATAGCCGTAAAATCAGTGGATAGAATTCAGCGGGTGCACCAGTGGCTGTGAGGACTTTTCCTCACAGTGAGAGTGTGTTCCTATTAAAGCTCCAGCCTGAGGGGATATCACGCACAAAGATGCACTTAATAACACAGGGGGTGTTGTTCATGAAAAACAATGACAGTTACGTTGCGATAACAAACAAGTCATTTAATACGTTTACAATGTGTGAGCAGCGAATGGTGCCGGGCAGCGTGCCAGTTTAACGTCCCCTGGTAAACATGAGGAATGCTGGAGATAACAGGAAAAAAGGGAAATGCTTTCAAGTCATGTAGAAAGGGAAGGCGATTAGATGAAGGAAACATGTTTAGTAGAAAAGTCCAGAATAAAACAGGAGGGTTGACCTGGCAGCTAAATGTCACCGCAGTGATTTGTCGGACAGAACGTCTTCATCAAGGTGAATGACATGTTTTCTGCGGCTCCTAATCTTAGGACACACAGCGCCAGGGACATTCCTGAGTGTGTGCGTGTGTGTGTGTGTGAGTGTGTGTTTGTGTCCTAACATGCTATTAAGTGCTATCATTCATGTTCATCTTTTACTTTATTTGCTAATAGTTATGAAGTCATTATGTCCTTAAGTGAACTCTAATAACTTTCTCAGGAAGCGCAACTCTCTCTTCAAAAACTTTCTAGAAATAAGTGCATACTACCAAGAATAAGACCCTGCACTAGAATCAAGTGAGTTGCTAAGATGACAGTTATTCACTAGTTATATAACATAGGGCTGAAGCTGATGAATGTACTTATTATTGATTATTCTCTCTATTATCTTAATTCCTCTTAATTCATGTAAAATATTTCTCTCACAAGTCCATCTTTAAATTGTAAAAACTGTATTTTGTTGTTTTTCATTTATTTAATTGATTATCAATACACTTATATTGGTATATTGGTTGTTTCAGCAATGTTCAGAAAATATGTTAAGCATTCAATTAAGGACAAAAATGACTTGCTAAGATGCTGTTTTTTGTGTCATGTGTTGCATATCTTCTCTCAGCCCTCTTCCTGAGTGTCGCTGTGTGGGGGGGGTCACACTTGGAATGAGTGTGGGGTTTGTGGAACGAGGGTTCGACGTCTCGAAGGGGAGGCCAGCGCAGGGTTAGCTAATCTGTTGGTTTATGGCAGCACTCTGTTATTCCAAGGCCAGTGGTAACCTTGCCCCACCTGTCCTGTCATTTCTCCGTCGGGGAGCTATTTAGGGAGCAAACGCCCCCCCCCACCTCCACTACCAATGTCCATCCACAAACACTTCAAAATGGATGCCGACCAAACACTTCTCCAAACAACATTGGGGTCCTGCTCTGTAGTGAGCTGTAATGTATTGCAGCATGCTGGGTATTGTCCGGTATCAGTCCCTTTCTTTATGCTCCATATATAGGTCCAGTGCAACTCTCACTACTTCTATCAGGATTGTTGTTATTTTTATTTGGTTTTACCTGGTGCAATGACAATAAAGGAAGTCTATTCTACTTTAAATCCAGGCTGAAGACTTTTATGTTTGCAGCTGCCTTCAATAAATCAAATAACCACTCATATCTTACACTGCACTGTCACTTTTATACTTGCATTGTATACCCTGTATTATTCTATCTTACCTTGTTTTATTTGTATTCTCTTGGCTTGTAATGACTGTTTTTATATGTATGTTAATGTCGCTTGGTAATGTGTTACTTTTGCACTATATATCTTAATGTTGTTAATGATTTTTGGAAAGCTTTTTAAATTACCTTTTGTTGAAATGTGTCATGAACATAAACTTGCCTTGTCTTGCCTAGTTTATTAATCCAGGTTTTAAAATATATCTTCTTCTATCACTGGGAACCTAATATGAACCTGTCAATAGCTGGGAATTTCTATGTAGGTGGAGTTCCTTTATAAAGAACTCATTATCAATAAATCACATAATAAAAATGCAACCATGACAAAGATCTGTTTATGTCAAAGCATGCACGACCAGTTTAGCTGCATGCACAATTTGTAAGCTGAAACTCTCTTAACTGCAGTTTGACCGCAGCGTGAGTAAAAGCCCAGTTGTGTGTGTGTCTGTGTGTGTCTGTGTCTGTGTGTGTGTGTGTGTGTGTGTGTGTGTGTGTGTGTGTGTGTGTGTGTGTGTGTGTGTGTGTGTGTGTGTGTGTGAGACAGAGCCGTACATTGTTTATGTGTGCGGCTGTCCGGCACTGTGGTCAGTGGTGGTGCCCTGCACACTGTCAGGGTGCAGCAGCGTGGACAGTCTGTCTGGCTGCAGTGTGGGAGAGCAGGAAAATGGTTTGGAGCGAAGGGTGGCATTACCCCAAGCCCCGTCGCTGGGCTGCTGCCGTCCCATCAATGAGAGGGGCCTCAAGGGGCCAGCAGGAGCCCAAAATATCCCGCCTGCCCACAAACCCCTGCTCCGCTGCTGCCCCTCAGACAAACCACACCCAGAGGACGGGACGGTGGGCAGGGGTAGAGGGGCGTGTGTGTGTGTTTGTGTGCTGAATAATTTACAGGAAAGCCTCGCGCGCAAATCCAGCGGACGGACTTAGCCCGCTGTTGCCTAGCTACATGTTTAGTAGTGTCACATGAGGGAGCGTAGGTTGTGAATGCGCTGTGTGTAAGAAACAAGATACCAAACACACACTTTTAGTTTTCCTCTGCCAGACTGCTGCTCTGCCTTTCTGTTTCTCACTGCTTTCTCTTTCTTTAGCCCTTCTGTCGCTTTATTTTTCTCTCTTTCACTTTTTCATTTCATTTTCATATAAACTTTCACATAATTTGTTTGGAAAATGTGACAAAAGGATGATTGTTTTGTTTATCTAAGGGCTCATTTAAGCCTCATTTTTGGAGTTTTGCTCATAATTTAAGTGTGATATCAGTCTTATATACCTTTATATTGAGTTAGAAACAAGCCAAGTTGTGGGAATCTTTTTCTGGAGCTTGCCACAAAAATTCACGTCAGAAACGCATTTGTTTCAAAATGTTATTCTAGTGATGACTCTGAAATGTAGTTGAAAGCTAAATAACGGCGAAGTACACTATAAATTATTATTATGTCAATATTTAGTTCAGGTTAGAAGTTACATTAGAAATGTATAATAGTTTCAGCGTCATCCTTGTTGTGTGAAATGTTTTTGATATACATGTATGCTAACTAGCTTTTGCACTTACAGCTGTTCTCCTACACTGATGATGTCACGTTGTGATTAACATGGACTCTCATAACTAACAAAAAACTTTTGTATCCTTATTTTGGATGGATGTTCGCTTCTCTTTTTCTCAGCTATGTGTATACGTGTGTGTGTGTGTGTGTGTGTGTGTGTGTGTGTGTGTGTGTGTGTGTGTGTGTGTGTTACTGATTGTGATAAAGCTCTAAAATCACATGTTGAGACACGTGTTCCTCTCGCTTCAAATCCTCCGGCCATTTCCGATGAGAAAATGTCAGCGTCACTTTTTCTTTACGAGATCTTAACTAAATCAAACCTGCCTCGATATAAATGTCCTCCACCCCCTCCCCTCTGCCATCTCGCCTCTTCCCAAATACTTGCTACTGTGTGTGTGAGTGTGTGTGAGCAGTTGGGCTTTTTAAAGCTCTCATGCCCTGCTGTGTCTAAATGTACAGCTCAGTTTCTCATGTAATCAAATCTAAATGTCCCTCTGCTGCCTTTCCGCTTTACATAACTGCAGAACAAGCGCCTGGTCAGCCTTTTTTTAAATGTCATAATACTGTATCTAACTTCACTCTATCTACGATATAAGTGGCCTGTTTTTCATTCTGTTTCCACCTATTTGTCATTGTTTGTCAGTTTCAATCTCGACTTATAATTCTCAAAACCAGTTATTTCTTCATGAGCTATTTTTGACACTAGAGAAGATAATACAAACACATGAGTGGCCATTATCCGGCTATCAGTCACCAGACTAACTTTTGGTTATTGTGATGACTACTTCCTTTTTTCTGTTTTTTCTGTTCTTGACTATGAAAGTAGTCCCTTTAGCTGATATATCCCTCCATCCTCTCTGCATCCCTGCCTGTTGTCTGCAGCCTATTATAGGGTGGAATGCATCGAGTGCCAGCCATAACAAGACCCGGGATAGGAAGAGGTTATGCGGGCTGCAGACATTACTGGGGGGGGGGGCACTGTGCCTCTCTAATGCTGGAGGAGGACGAGGGAGGAAGTGTATAACAAAAAAAACAGAGCTTTTGTGTGTGTCTCTGTGTGTGTGTGTGCGTGTGCGTGTGCGTGTGTGTGTGTGTGTGTGTGTGAGTGACAGCTTTAAAACAGGAAGCAGAACAATGGCTTCTGAATCAGAGTGGAGCTGAGGGATGGAGGTGGAGGGACGGGGTGGGACGGGGCACTTCATACAACTTGGATGGGGGAGGTAGGGGTGAGGCTGCTTGCTATGTTATCAACAACAGACCCTCCCCCCCCCCACCCCTGTTCCTCATCATCACCACTGTTATCCTCATTAAACTCTTCCCATTCAAACAAAAGCATGTTCGACATCACTTAACAAGTGGAACAAAGGTGAACTAAGTGGAATAAACAAACAAACAAACAAACAATCACAAATGGGGGAGGGGGGGTGACTCACTTGCATTCCCCTGGCACGCTGCATGTCCCGTGTTCGAGGCTGCATCCCTGTTTGCAGATGGCTTTTGAAAAAGGAAACAGAAAGTGACAAGTTAGTGTTAGTTTCAAATCAGATCATTTCCATCAGCATTCTTTACACGATCACTTCAATGGAAGTCTTTGCATGGCTAGCACTTTGTTTTTCAGGTGGTCAAATCATTAAAATCTAATTTCCTGTGTTTTTTCTTGTTTGTGAAATGAGAGAGAATGAAGAGAATCTCTGCAGCGTTAACAATGGATGGCAGAGTGAATGTCGGAAAGTTGAAGGTGTCTACAGCGCTGACGAGTTTCCTAACATTCTTTGAATTCTTACAGTGACACTTGACATGAACATCAGTGGACTTCCACGTGTTTTTACGAAAAAGGGCAGTGAGGGGGTAGAGACTAAGAAAGCTTCGTCCATGTGATCACAAACTTCCCTTTTAACGTACAGGAAAAATAAGACCAGGAACTTAAGGAATACAAATATCTGATCAGATTTCAAATGCTATAGGAGTACAAGCACAATAAAGTTTTATCATTTATTGTTTTCCTTCTTCATTTGATAAAATCTGTTGTTAAATGTACCATATTTTTGTATTTATTGATTATGTTTGTGTTGAAAAAATTAAATCAATGTCAATGTCCAAAATTGCGATTCCCATTAATAATGTTGGTTTAAAAGAAATTGAAAAGATTTGCTAAAAATATATATAAAAAAATAATATAAATAATAATAAATGAACAAATACATTTTTTGATGTATTTAATCTGATTTCTGGCAGGAAATGAAAACATAAAAAAAAATGTTCACCAACTTACTAGAGGTTGGGCTTTATGTATACTTTCATACTCTTTGATAATTGGTTACAGCTCTACTAAATAGTAACAAATCTCTTATAATTCAATATAAATCAGTTCTAATTAAACCCCACCCCCCTGTATCCTGTGTTCTGCTGCAGACCCTCCTTGTACCTGTCTTGCATTCATGCCCTGTCCAGCCCTCCATGCAGCCTCTGTTCCCCAGCTGGTCGCACACGTAATGCCCGAAGTAGTCGTCACGGGGACGGCAGACTTTGTTGCACTTGGCGCCGTAGTAGTTTTCATCGCAGCGGACCCGGATGGTGTACTGGAGGCTGGTGACGGAGCTCTTATACTCTACCGCCTGCTTCTCGTCGCCGGGGTTTATCATCCCTTTGTGGATGCTGCGCTCAATCAGAAGCTCATCATCTGGAAACAAGACAAATAAATCAGTGTTAGAGCAGAAAAGAGTTGTTTTACTAAAAGGGGCTTAGTATTAGTCTGGCTTTGATGAAGTGTTTTATAATGATATGGTTTTATTATTTATTTCACTGTAATGTATAGACACTATACAGTTGAACAATATAAATTGTTACATTTATTTTATTTTTAACATTTTACAACTTGTTAGCATGGTAGTTTTGTCAAAAGCATTTTGAAGTGCATTTGATTTGCTAGAATGTTTTGTATAAATAAAGTTTTGCTTGAAATTGAATAATCAACTATTTTTGCAGTATTAGGTCTCTACAATAGTACATATTTTCATTATCATCTTTACCATTTATCTCAATGTAATTTTTTTAAACTTTTGAGCATTATGACTTGTTTAATTAATGTTGTTTTTAAGATTTTACTACTTGTATCGTCCTATTTTTTGACAGTTGCTTGTAAAGCACTTTGAAGTGTATTTGATTTGCTCGAAAGCTGCTCAATAAATCATGGTTGACTTGATGCATATAAGCACTGAATAAATTAAAAACACTCAACAGGTCAAGTATTTGGGTCGGTTTGATAGCATGGTCTAAACAACACAAATTCTGAATGACATTCCAAGAAGCAGCGCTGATTCCGGTAATGGGATTTGACCCAACAACCCGGTGTTTAGTGATATAAGACGATCCAAGAATAATGGCTGTTGTGAGCACAGATCAGAAGGAAGGACTGAATCAGTCAAACATCACTCTGTTGCACCAAATATGTTGCAAAAGAAAGAAGGAGGAGAAAATAGGAGATTAAAGCGAGCTCAAACCGAGGGTGTAGCGAAGTCTGCAAGAACTTGATAACCCAAAATGCTTTTCTGCCCACCTCCACTCTCAGGATATCCACCCCCGACTCCATTGGAGCCAGGCCGGAAATAATAAGAGACGTGGAGCAGACGAGGAAGGGCGACATAGGAAAGACCCTTTAGCTTGTTCTCAAGGAACAGGAGAAGTGTGACCCAGCATGCTTTGCTGCTGTCGCTAACAGAGTGGAGTATGACCTGGAAGAGACAGAGCGGGAAGGAAGAGCTCATCGTACCAACTCAGCTCTGTCTTCAGTGGGAGGAGCTAAGTGGAAAACTGCTAGTAAATGTCTTAAAGGGGCCCTATTATGCTTTTTGTTATATAGGTTTTTTTGCATGTAAATTGACTGCCTGAAATCCCTCTATTGCACTACTTGCTTTACTTTTGGAACATAATGACATCACTATGTAACACTCGCGCGTCTATTGGCTAGCGCTCCAACACATTGTACGTAATAGGCTGAGGAGCGGGACATCTCTTAGTGGTTGAAGAAGGAGAAGGAGAATGTTGTTGACTCATAAACAAATGGGAAATGGGGAATCAATTAGATTAGTTTGACTTTATTGATCCTAAATTGGTCAATGTATGCAAATTCTGAATATGGGATCAATAAGGTAAATAGAATAAATCAATTTAAAGTAAATTAATTGAACTTTTGTCACTTAAGATTAACATAAAGATGTATTGTTTTACCTGAACTCTAACAATTAATTCTGAAATAATAGTTTACCATTAAAAAAGTAAGTTTCCTCTTTTATACCTTATCCGCTGGATTAGCCTTGCTGCATTTTCATTTAGCCATATTTATAGGGATAACTTAATTTTCTCTGACATTTACCTTGTATAAAATGTTAAGTTTTCATCGAATAAACTGTGTAAAACTTGAGACATATCCCTTTGCTTTTCTAATATCATCTCCATAGCTGCTGAAGTTTGACACTGTATAGAGAAAGGATCCATTTCCAGGCTGTCCTGATTTACTGAGTCTCTGTGCGAGCCAACACACTGCCACAGTTTCCAGTCCCACACCCACCACCTGAAACACTTGCTGCTGCTCATCTCCAGCAATTAGATATAAAAATATAGACCAATGAGCTCCCTCTGTAGTGAGGAGACACACTAGAGAGGCCGCTGTTACTAGGGAGAGCAGGAGAGAGTGGGGCATTAAAAAAAAACACATTACATAAACAACAGGGGGCTTCAGATCCGAGCAGCTGATCGTGTCCAGAGAAAACAGGAGAAGATTCATTTCAGAGACAAAGCGTGACTTTTTTCTACTTAGATTTGAACTTGAATGCAACAAGCTGCCTGTAACTGGACCGTTTTGTTAGGGGGCTGTGACACTTTTACTTTGACCTTTGACCTCTTGACAGCTTGTCACTTGTAACAGTGGTGATCTTTGAACTGAAGACAGGGCTGTGTTTATGATGCTAGTTAAAATAAGTTTATTTTGTTTTCCTTCACCGGACATCTGATGGTTTTCAGAAAGAAGTACAGTCACATTTTCCCCATCTGGCCCACATGAGTGTGTCTTAAATGCTCAAAAATAAAACCCCAGCAGTTGATTATTAGTGGCTTAATTTGAGGAATACACGCACTCATAAACAAAGCCCCCTTTCTATTTCATTTTACAAAAGAAACCAACGTCGTAAAATGTTGGCTAAACACATGCCGTTGTTAGTGTTTTGCAAAATAAAATGAACATTGTACACATTGTACTAGGGGTGTAACGGTTCACAGAATTCACGGTTCGGTACGTACCTCGGTTTGGGGGTCACGGTTCGGTACGCGTTCGGTACAACAAGAGAAAAGCAAAAAAAAGTCCCAAATGCATAATTCCAGGTTTGTTGTTATCTATTTTGAACAGTAGTGCAAGTTTCAGTTTAAAAATAAGGAACTCTAACATTTTGAATAATTAACTGTTACACAGTTAAAAACAAACCACAAACAGTACCACACACACTCAGATGGCCGTATTATCTATAACGGCTGATCAAACAAAAAGGTTCAATAAAGCTGTAAAACTAAAAAGAATGTCTTGAAAATATTACAAAATAAATAATAAGATAGTGTTTCAATCACTTTCAATCACAATCAATAAAAGCCAGGGTCCTCTACTATTGCATAAGGGCGCAGCATAGCCGTTGAAAAATATATGCCAAAAGCTTCTGTTATTTCTTTTGGTCTCTCGGCTTTCATGTCTATTGGCTTCTTAAAAACAGCGGGGATAAGCTGTTGAACTGCTGTTGTCTTTTGCCGGGCTCCGGTGATGCCTTCTGATATGATTTAGTGGTTCTTATTATACATCCATGGTCCCATCCACCACTCGCACTCCATCGTTATTGTAGTCCACAGGGAACCCGAAATGTTCCACACAGCTGATTTAGAAGAAGCAGTGGGTCTTCTAGCTCCTGTGTGTATCTGAACTAGTGATATCTCTCAAAGAGCCGGCTCTTTTAAGTGAACGACGGGAGCCGGCTCGCGCCCGCGAACAAGCCGTTTTTTTTGTTGTTTTTTTTTGTTAAGTAATACAAGACAGAATGATATGATGATATCCGCGCTACAGGTGCTCCGTGCATGCATGCAGTGACATGTAATATCCAAGGATTAGAGACTGTTGGATGCTGCTGTTTTGAGCATTGCAATATATTTATTTTCCTTATGTTATTTATTTATGATTATTTTTAGGCTCAGCAAAGATTTGTTGTCAGTTTGTATAGGTGTTGCTATCTGCTTTTTTTTAGCGTGATTCTACAATCAGAGTCAGAGAGTTACAAGGGTCTGTAAATGCAATGAAAACAATTGGCCACAGCAAGTCATTTATATTAAAAACTGTAATTTTTACTTTTGAATACTTCAGTACAAATATGTATTGAATAATTTAAGTGATATATGTGTACACATATAAATCATTAGTCAAAACAGGGCTACATTTGATTGAATTATAAAAGGTATATTTCGCAGATAAACCTATTAACCCCGCCCCCCCAAAAAACGGCTCTTTTGAACGGCTCTTTTGAACGGCTCTTTTGAACGGCTCTCGCAAAGGAACTGAGCCATAAGATCCAGCTCCCTTCAAAGAGCCATAATTCCCATTACTAATCTGAAGTCGCAATACTAACTTCTCTTCTTCTTGTATTTTGTTGTTTAAGGGCGGCTGGCAAACAGCTTTTATGCGCAATACCGCCCCCTGGATTATATTATATATAGTGTAGTCTGCCCTGAATGACAGACTTTTTTCCCACTCGTAAAAAAAAGAAGGCGTATTCGTCGTGTGACTGCATGCACCGAACCGTGACGTCCGAACCGTGACGAATACGGATACCGTTACACCCCTACATTGTACGTGATAGGTTAAGGGTCGGGAAATATATAGGCGGTTGACTAACCACAACAGAGCCGGTCAGCTAACCAATCACATCGTTTCAGGTTCACATATTCACAAATATGAACATGAACGGAAAATTAGCAGAATAGAGCCCCTTTAAATTAAATTGTCTTCCAGTATTTATTTTTCAGTGAAAAATATTATCATTGGATTTAAAAAAAAATGTAAATGTTGAATTTCAATCACATATGCCAAGAGAACAAAAATCTCCAACAACTAGAAACTATAAAAAAAACCCTGAAAGGCGCTCGTTTTAGATGAATGCAAAGTTAAAAAAATGTTTAACTTTTATTCAATTCTCACCATTGCAATCATTTCGTGAGCCCTTAGTCTTATGTTGGTTGTAGATAATGGCTGCATATGAAAGCAAAACAGGAATGAGAAGCCGTGCCCGAAGAACCCTCTCACTCTGAAAGTGATTCAGCGATGATAACCCGGTTGTCAAGCAGTTATTTTGTTTTGGAAAGCATCTTCCTGCAGGCGGTTCAGTGTGGCACCAACAAACTGTTACATACATTTGTGATCAGTAAAAGAGGTGGATATACCTCTCTTCTCTCTCTTTGCTGATTTGTTTTAACCTGCTTGTTGCTTCATCTGGGTGGAGTTCAAATTATAAGGTACAGAAATTGCACTTAATTAACCTTGAAATGGTTTCGTGTGATTGCAAAAACATTATAATGCATCTTATTATTGCAGCATACAGCTTGCGGGACACTCCAACGTCAGAAAATATGAAAATGACCTTAAGTTCATTGCTCACATTATGCTTGATCATTATATGAGTACGGTACCACTTATTGATAGCATAGATATTTAAATTGTTAGTTTGTGGTAATGTGACATGAATTAGTACAGTTTCGTTACAAATACCTCATCTATCACCTTAGTTGTTTTCATTTATCTGAATATAACGTACAAAACCATCAGTGCGTCAGTGTTGTGCGATAAGATTAGCAATACTTTTATCATATAAATTGTTTTTATTGTCAACAAATCCCATTAAAATATCAGTTCAAGGCTTTCCAAATATGTCTGTAGCTCTCATTCCCACTGGTTTATGATAAAGACGTTAATCTTTTAAATCTACCAAATATATTATTTTGTTTTAAGCAAACTTTAATCAACAAGGAGGAAAAAGTAAATGTGTTGGTGACTATTTTCAGCAGCAGAATAATCCACACAATAAACTACAGTGTGTGTGTGTGTTCATGGTGTGTGAATCAATGAACTGTATTTAACAGTTGATGGATAACAATAGATCTTTATGGAAAAGAGGAAGAAGATTAACAGAACGAAGCTATCTCAACTGAATTCTCCCCTGGTTTATGATGGAGGGGATTACCCATCCTTACCCAGTGTAAAAAAAAAAAAAAAAATGTGTACCCTCCACACCAGCCAACAATCCACCAACACAGAGTCATCATCATCATCATCATCATCCTCCTCTCCTGCACTTTCTATTTTGTATTTAAACAGGCGGGGGCTTCCTGAAGCCCAAACAGCTTCCACACAGACTTTTCTGAGAACTCTCCAACCTGCTGCCCAGACCTGTTCACACAACGCTCACTGGAGTAACCTCGCTTCTTTTATAATTGCCATCATAACCTCTCACAGAGTTCATCAATGAAAACATTTTGAATCTAGCGTCTCAAATGTTAACATTGTACGTCTTCTTTGACAGTGAATGCAATACCTAGGATTTCGACCAATCTTCAGTAAAGACATTTAGAGGAGAGAATCAATGGTGAAAAACAGAACTGAGAAAAGCAGCACATTCTCAAACTTCAGAAGATAAGACCATTGGAGGCTTAGGCCTTTTTCTTAATAAATTAATTAAACTTTTGTAAATGCTGTTGTCCAACTGACAATCCTCCCCCATCAATAATAATCAAAATACTTTTGAAAAAAACCAAATATGGGCTACTTTGTGTTTTCAGAAAGCTCACACGATGTCACACTTAGTTTTCTATTTTAATTTACTGCCGGTCCCCTTTAGATTAAACCTGTATTACGTACAGAAATATAAGACAGTGTTGAGGAATGGGCTCTTGGGCCAAAAGATCTCGATCGTGACATCTTTCCATTCTTATTCCTGTTCACACCTGGCCTGCTATACATGACGATTCTCTAGCACTCTCTTTAATTATGCAACAGTTTCAGTAATGCTAGATACAACCTGTTTATCCCTGCTCTCTGACATTTGTCGAAAGCAACTCCCAACAATGTGGGAATTCCCAAAGTGAAGTAGGAACATTCGAGTGAAAGTAGATACGCAGAGAAGTAAATAGTAACAATTTAAGCTCAAATATCTGCTAAAATCAATCTGAGCATCACATCCATGGAGGAATGTTTCTCATTATTACATTTATATTCCTAACTTATGTAGTATTTGATACAAAGAAATTGTTATGTTTGAATTTGACACTTGGCTGCTGACAGACTCACTGACAGATTTAAGAATTAAACTTGATCGCGCAGTGAGAAAAATCTCCAAGTATTCAAGATAGGACACGGCGCTCCCTCAGCCTGCCTCACCACGATGAGGATTATTAGAGAGGACATATTATGCTCATTTTCAGGTTCATATTTATATTTTGTGTCTCTACTGCGACATGTCTCCATGCTTTAATGTTCAGAAAGCTCTTTATTTTTCTCACACTGCCTGTGCTGCAGCACCTCTTTTCACCCTCTGTCTGAAACCAGAGCCCAGTCTGCTCTGATTTGTTAGCTGGCCGGCTCTGTTGTGATTGGTCAACTGCTTAGAGATGTCCCGTCTCTTAGCCTATCACGTACAATGTGTTGGAGCGCTAGCCAATAGAGCGCTAGTGTTACGTAGTGGTGTCACTATGTTCCGTAAACTTTGGGATTTAAGCCTTTGCAGACCAATTACATGCACAAAAACCTATACAACACACTACAGGGAAGGAAAAAGCCCCAAAAGTCTAATAAGGCCCCTTTAAAGCATCCCTCCACCCATGACACTGCACCATCGACAGGTGGTGGAGTGATCAGAAACCAAAGTGTCGCTCCACGAGAGCTGCTGTCCAGGCCGGGGCATGGCAGCCTAGATGCCAGCATGTCACAGCGCTTCAGGATAATGAAGTGCGTGCAGTAGCCGGACAGCTTTCGGGATGCTAATTAGGAGACAGACATCAGAGGAAAGAGGGGCAGGGGGGCAAAGAAAAGCTGCTGCGGTCCGTAATTAATGGCTTAACGATGCAATGCTCTCACAGGCTTTATATAGAGATGGCCAAAAACAGTCAGAGTGACCGTGAAGAGGGCGAGAAATGGGAAACGGTGGTGGAGGAGCGTTAGGAGAACTCAATGACAAATCAGATCTGTGCATGAGGAAGTCAATGCCTCACTTTGAAGGTTGATGGGTAAACTTGACATGCCCGCACAGATTCACAAATCTCACAACATGGCACACGTCTCCCATTCCTTTCATGTTAGTCAACAGATTGCAGGTGTTTCATATGACTGGGTGAGTTGGCTTTCTTTCCATTCTGCTTACCAAATAGACCTCGGGCGTACAGGTGTCAGTAAGCATGACATAATGGCCCATTTTTGCTAGTTTTTGTTAATGCTCATCACTTTCCCTGTGAACCATTAGATGGGAATAAAACTGTAGATTACTAGCAAGAAATCAAAGCCAAAGAAACGGATGAGTTGAGCCAGAATATGACACAAACACCATGACCTAAGTATAATCACATTAACTAGAGCTATGATATACAAAGACAAAATTAAAGGACTGACATCAGAAAAATGTTTCAATTGGTAAAATGATGCTTACCATTGCTGTGTGTGCCATTGTCCCTGTCCCACGCCTCCAATATCACAGTGTACGCTCGCTGAAACACAGAAGGGGGGGCAGAGGTTATCACAGTGCACGCTAATACAGAAACACACACACACAGAAACTCAGATATGCCCACTTCAAGACATGCACATGATGTGGAGTTTACACAGAAACCTAGATACGAAATGCCGTAACTCATAAACAGAGACACATGAGTCTTCAGCCTCACACACACACACACACGTTGCATCAAGGTGAATAACGGTGGGAAAATAATTCTTGTTCCCACACTGCTGTAACTGATTAGCCTCCATCAACCCGAGGCTAGTTAAAGAGTGCAGCCACTGTTATGATGAAAGACAAAACATTCACCCGAGAATAAACTGTCTTTTCCATATTTCACCTGACAGGTCTTATTTATTAAATGATTTTGTTTTAGAGCCAAACATTAAATCAAGTTTTCCTTTGTCACTTCTGGATCTCGATGATCTTTTTCCATGACACCGTATCGATATCAGAGGGCGTACGTTCGTCTTCTCCTCGATCCACCGGGAGGTCAGCGCCCCGGGAGATCGTAGGGATTTGATGGCATTTTGAGTGGTAATGTATTGATTTCCAAAGAGGGAAATTCATTTTTCCTTGCCTTCTTCCACATGGATCTGGTAAGGGCTTGGTGTGTCTTTTAATTCAGGTGTCAGGGGAGACACTTTGGGTGATGGGATCAATACCATTCAGGGTTTCTTATAACACATTGTAGACTAAAGTAAAAGCAAATGCTAGAAGAAATGATAATGATTTCATGATGACATTTTTTCTAGATTATATTAAGCTTTATTGTCATTGCACAGAATACCAATAACAAGAATGATTCAAATGCAGTGCGATGTATAGATATAACATATAAAATGTAAATACAATACACAGCTTTTACGTAGAGTTTGCATGAGCATTCTTACTGCCGTGCATAATTTCTTGGCATTTGTTGTACGCTTCCTCAGAGAGTAACACTTGAGTGTGAGTCAGAATGAGGAAAAAGGCAGCAAGTGACAACACAACGTTTTGAAATCATTTAAAATGCGATCAATTGTCGCAATGTTTGGATATATTCACCGCATGTTCTAACTGTAAGTTTAAATTCATCATAGTAGTGAGACATGTAGTGAAGTAGAAGTATAAAGTAGCATCAAATACTCAAATAAAAAATGAGCAGCAGGCTTTTTAAATATTCCTCAAGTCGCCGAAAATATTTTCATATTGTTCAATTTATTTATAATTTTTTATAATTGTTTTGTATGAATTCACTTTTCCTTATGTCTATACAACTTTTACTAAGTGGATAATCTGTTGTAAACTTTTTGATTATATTTATTTATTTGTTTTTATTCTCTCGACTTTGACCTGCATCCTGTGAATGAAAAGTGCTTTACAAATAAAGCTTTATCATTAATATTATTATAATACATGGATGTCAAAATAGTACTTAAGTGCAAATGTACTTAGTAACATTCCATCACTGGTGTTGAGTATAATTCATATCAATATTAGATTAGACCATTTAGTGCTGCGATAGTTTTCTATGGATATTCTGAGAGAAAGCGCAGCATGCCTGCACACTATGCCTGCACACTATGCCTGCACACTATGGCCTACTTCCCAGAGGAGACGCGCTCCGCCATCCCACAGCAACAAACGCACACTCTGGATTGTTTCAGGTGCAGGGCTATTTTTTTCCTTTTTTTTCACGGGCATCAGCAAACAAACCAAAATGGAGCTCGCTGTCCGTCAACTGCATGAGGCCGGACGAGCAGCTGTGAGTTCCCATGACCCAAGTGTGACTCGCAGCGACTGAGGCTGCAGGGAAGATTACAGGGGAGGCAGCAAAGTGGTGCTGGGGGAAATTAGAGACAGAGGGACGACAGAGACATGAAACAAGAAGGTAGAGGGGTAAAGTGCTTTACAGCGCTTTAAAAGTGATTTTACGGTGCTTACATTTAGTTCACATAGGGACAGAAAAGACGCAAGGGAGGAAAAATCTTGACTCAGATGTGACACCGTGTTGTTACAAGTATTTGGTAGTTGCTTTAGGGTGTATTCACAACAAGCAAGTTCAGAGCTGCAATTCAAATTAGACATAATTGACTTGGCTTGCATTAAAAGAGGATAACAACATTAAAAACATAGGGCAGGAGATCAGAATCAGAAACGGGTTTATTGCCAGGTAGGTTCTCACACATACGAGGAATTTGACTTGATGTCATGGTGCATACATAAAATGTAAAATGTGTCTGACATCATCTACAAGAGACTACCTCACAATAGAAAGTGTTATGCTCATTACAGCGGCAACTCATTTAATACATTTTCTTTTTGACAAATTGTTGAGTCTTCAAAATGTCAGATGTAAAAAATAAATAAAAGAAGCCCACCAAGTTAGTGAGGGGTCTTGAGTTAAGATTGTTTTGTTAAATGCTATTTTCATAGTACATAGAAATGTGCAAAAATCGTCAATGGTGGTGCAATTCATAATTTCAATGATTGCATTTTACTGTTGTTTGCTGGCATTACATTTCACATAAGCAGCCCTAAAACATGATATAAGATCTCATATGAAGGTAAACTGATCTGATGACAGTTACGCTGTATGTGAAGCTAAATTAGAGTGCAGAGTTGCAACTAGATTCATGTCTCCCTTTCCCTGTATGACTTAACAGAAACTAATCAAAGTGTTCAGTTATAATAGAGACTTGAAGCAAATGATGACCTCTGACTATGAGGCAGACGATTCAAAGCCAAATGTACCATTCTTTCCCTCAGTGAGAGACACACAGCTGGGCAGTTACATCAATACAATTATTGAATAAATCTTATCAAATGGCTCTCAAACAGGGTGTAAGCAGGTTCTCTGTTTCCGCTCACATGATCAGGGCACAGCATGACATAAGGTCATATCAATTGGGGAGGTTAAGGGCAATGTTAAGTATCAGTCCTTTCTAACAGACCGCTCAACGTCTGGTTCAGGTGTGGAACTGAATGTTTAAACTACACTCAGATTAGATCAAATCAGTACAAATCTAAAAACGATGACCCTCAGTCTTCAGAGGATCATGCTGTTAATACCACCCTCCTCTTCATCTTCTCCAGATGACACAGCAGTGATTTATGAGCAGCCATAACTCCGTAATAGTGAATATAAGTGAACATTATCATAATCAATCTTTCCCTTTGTAATCAATTTTAAATGTCACCGCCACTGGCTCCCAAACAGATGGGGCTGTCCCACGGCCTCAGAGCAGCCTGACTCTGGTGTGTGTGTGTGTGTACATATTTTAGAGTGTGTGACTGCTCTAGAGTGTGTCCTTGAAAGACAGGAGCTGCATGAGTCGTAGTGTGTGTGCTCTTTAAGTGTGTGTGTGTGATAAGGGAGGGGGGATATTGGGAGGGTGGGGACGTGTTGGGAGACACTTGACACCGCCTAACCAATTTACAGGAGTCAGAGGGATTTGAGTTTTCATTAGGCGAGGAGAAACCGACCCACTCCTCGACGCCTTCACCTGTTCAATGAATAAATTACAGCTCCACCGCGGCAGGAACAGCCGCCAGCAGCACACCACCCTACTGAGAATACAGCGCACAGTCTGGAGCGGCTCTGTGAATTTATGATTTCTATACACACTAATTAGATTTAATCTTCAGTACTGCTACCACACACTTCTCAGAGTCATTTTACTTCCTTACTCCGAAAAACTCTTTTCGGCTTTGGTGAAGTGTCTCTGAAAACGTGCAGTGTTTTTTTTGATAGAACAACTGGTTGTAGCTACATTGGGCGGAAAACTAATATTTTCCTCATGATTTGGAGAACTACTGCACAGGAAGCACTGATTGATTAAACACAATATAAGTCACAAAAGTCAACAGTCAATTATTTCTTTAGTCACTTGACAGAAATGACCAAAAGTCGATAACACTTTAAAAAATATGTATTGTACATAATCGTCCGTTGCAGCCTGGCGTTGGCATGTCTTCACTCTACAATTGGACACATAAGCATCGATTTTCACAAAAGTGAAGCAGGTGCATATGGTCCATGTGTGTAGGAGAGCAGTCTTAAGTTTTGGATGTCCAAACACACATCCTTGAGGAACGCCATGAATGACGAGGACAGATTACAAACATTTTTCTCACAAGGATCCCCTAGCAGTTAGGGCTTGCTCATAATTCCCTATTTTGCAGATAGTCTTCATTTGGGGGTGATAAAGAGAGATATAATAATTATTGATTAGATCAACTTACAGTATGTTTATTTGTGTATTATTCAGTTGTGGGAAACGGAATTGTTGACAATAAAAACAGTGATAGTGCCAATATAAATAAAATGTATGGTTTGTCTTTAATCAACAGAAGAAGAGCTGGGCAGCTGACAGCTGGCAACAAAAGAAGAACTGGAACTTTAACACTGAGACGATCCAGTGAACACACAACTCGATCGATGAGACGCACAGTTAAAAACCCCACAATGTGTGCTCTGCTATATGAATTTTCCACCTTAAAATGGAGTTCAAATCGAGAGGAATGTTCCTTTAATTAAAAATTCACAGCAGCATTTTTGTTAAAAAAAAGAAAAGAGAAATCCCGAGACCCAATTAACAACTTTTCCCAAGTTGTGATCAGAGGGAGAAAAAAAACCCAGCAGCAACACCTGTCACGTCACACCTGTTAAGTCTATTGACATGAATAAAACATGTCGCTCCAGGCAGAGAGAAGCTGAGATGGTTAATTTAGCACATTATTAACAGAACAAGCCCACCGCCCCTCCACCACCACCTCTCCTCTCTAAGGAGGCCTCACCGCACCCCAATCCCCCCCCCCTCCCCCCCCTCCAGGAGGCCTCGTTCAGACAGCAAATCTAATCAAAGCTAATCTAATCAGGACTTTATACTGAGCTGCAGAATGGAAAATGACCCAATTCACTTTTCCCACACCAAATGCATGAAAGCTATTTCTGTCGCTCCAGGTTAGGCAGGCTGCTCCAGCGACTGAGGAATTCTTGGAATTTGTCTTTTATAGTAAATCGATGCCGCGTATGCTCTGTAAAGGGAGAACATACCGCCTTAAATCCATTAGTTAGTCCTCTGATTCAGTCAAATACTTGAAAAGAAATATGTCTCTTTCAGTTCCCTTACATAAACATTATGCGTCTCTATTTTCTAATGCATTAAGGGACTACTTCCGCTGCAAATTGGATTTGTTTGCACAATTTCTGTTTGTTCATTATCAAATTAAGGTGCCAAAGACTTCAAACAAAGTTTCAATAAGTCACAGCGCGTACGCAACACTGAGCTCAGTTTTTTATTATCTCCCCGTCAAATCGTCTGTAATCAGATGCTGCCGCTGGGAATCTGGCGGCACTGACTCAACCTACACACACACACTGAGAATACACAGTACAGTATAGAGTGTGTATATTGCAACCACAAGCAGGGGCAGAGATGATTTGTTATCCTTTCAAACTTTACCTTGTATCACAACCACAATCGCATATCACTCATCACATAACACATAATAGAATCCAAGGCAATTATGAATGAACTGTATCCTTGAATACAGTATAATACGTATTGTGCATTTAATCCTGGCAACTGTGCTTCATAACAAGGTCACAAGGTTCTCAGAACAGGTAAAGAAAAACGATATATTAGACAGAAAATTGAGAAAACAACACAATACCAAAGTTATGAGCAAAATTGGACCGATCAAAATCCATAAAAGGTTTTAACTAGAGGATTCATTCTAAGGAAAAGCTAAATTTGGTATCTTTATTTGGGACTTGCGCAATACTGGAAATGTGTCAGAGACCAGTTCAAATGCTTGGCTGAAGCTATTCATGCGATAAGAGGCTGTAAACAGAGTGAAGTGGAAGAAAAAGACCTAAGAGAGACTGAGAGAAGAGAGTCCAATGCAGACCAACCATGACCATAAAAGTCTGCAGTGACTCACTGAAGAAAATGTTTACATTTTCAGAATCTTGTTAAGACTTTGACATTTCATGATTGAAAAGATTTTGATGTGTCCCAGTGTGAAGCATGGTAGCTTTGAGTACACATGTCTAAAGAGTTACGAGGATCACAGGTGTAAAGATGTGGCACAAAGTGGTGCATCAATAAGAAGTTAAAAAAGTAGTAGTCTCTCCATAGAAACACAACAGGAACGCCAGCACAGAGCCGCTTTACCATTTTTGTCTTGTCACCAAAAACAAGCAGGACTTATACCTCATTCACACCAACGCAACTCCGGTTCAAGCTCCGTGCTAGAGCTTTTCAGGTTCAGAACCGGTTCTTCGGTTTAGCTCCGGCTCTTTTCACACCGCTCAGAGCCCGACTGGTGCTGCGTCATTGCGTCATCGTTTGCGTCATGACGTAACCGTTTGCGTGCCTGCTTCATAAAGCCAAACCGCGCGGAAACCCCTCACATCTCACACCGACAACAACAACAATGGCCGATTGTGTTGAAGCGCTACTCGTTTTGGTTTTGGTAAAAACCAGCGGTTGCCATCTCTTTCTGCAATTGTTGGAGAATTGCTTTGGACCGCGTGCTCCCCTCCAGCTTCCTCTGTACCTCTTCGGAAGACCAGATTCCCAGTAGGTAGCTGGTCTCTTCAGTGGAACACTGCTGCTTGTTAAGTTTCTCCGTCGTTGTGTACAAACTGGATAAAACGCGGGCTTTTTGTTGTTGTTGTGCAGGAGTTGATCCCGCCCCTGCCCCTGCCCCCGCCTCGACGTAAGCGTGACGTATGCGGTGCTTTTGCTCTAGCCGGAGAATTTTTTGGTGCTTGAAACGAACCGGATTCCGGAGCTAAGAGGCTGCTCCGCTGCAGTGTGAACAGGAAAACCCGGTGCTTTTCAAGCTCCAGCTCCGAACCGGCCCTGAAACACCGTTGGTGTGAATGAGGTATTACATGTGATGCTTGAAAATGTATAACGTAGGCTCTCAAAAGCTGTGAAATATCTCTAAATCAGGTGGATGGCACTATCTTGGAGGTCCAGCAGACGATACAAGAATAGCTTCAGTTGCTGACATGGATCCTAAATTTGACTATTTTGGTCTGCTAACAACTGGATGCAGCTATTTATTCAGAGCCCTGTGTGAAGCGAGGAGCCAACACCTGAAGCAGGCGTGAATACCAGATCCAGCATGTTGCACTCTGGAGAGCAGCACAAGAGAGGGCTTATGTAAACGCTCTCGAATCCACTCCTGACATTTTGCCCGGTGCAGCTGCCCTCCTCTATCTCCGCTTCTCTCTGTTTCCATCTCTCTCCTTTACCCTCTGTTTCCCCCCTCCTTCCACTCGTCGTAATAACTCAATATGTGGGCACAAAGGCAGAGGTATAAAGTCATTGTTCCCACTGAAAGGTGCGCTGACAAAAAGGTTAAGGCAGCCCTCGATTCCGCAGCGCTGCTGGGAAAGTGATATTCACGCCGTGGGAAAACCCCATCGGCTCCTTCATCATTGATCCACCTGATGTGACGAATAAACGGCCGACAGCAAACACAAATCAAACCCTTTCATGTCGAGGCAAAGTAGAGGTATGCATGCGTCAAACTGTTGCTTTAACATAAATTCTTCAATAGGAGGTTAACAGTTTGTTGTAAAGTTTTAGTTTCGTCAAAACCACGTAGGATTAATTTAAGCGTGAGCACAAAAACAGGAAATACAGACATATCAGGTCAAAGAACAAGAGGATTGCCGTAACCTATAAAGAAATGCTTATTCATAATGTTCAGTTAATTTACCTAAAGATTATTTGCGAGTGTCAAATCATGGTCAACTTAATCGCTTCTTCTGGAGCTTTGGACCAAATCAAAACCATTCTCATCTCATCAGCAGACTGTTATTGTGGAACTTCTCTGTACAGATGTTGCAGTTTTGAGATGTTTCTAAATTGGATATGCACAATATAATCAAAGCTGACAGAAATAACTCAAAAAATATGACCCTATTTAAAATAAAAAAGAATGATGCCTTTAAGGCCATATTACCGCAGAACCTTTACTTTATTAAATCTGACACACAACTCCTCTAAAGAGCATTTCAGATATGTTTTGTACTGATAAGTGTGTGAGAGTGTTAGAGGGGTTTCTCCATTGAGTGGGAGGTTGGGTAACTGACAGAGATTTGGGCCCAGATGTGTTGAGAAACCCTGCTGAACCTTCAGCCAATCCCTCTGGAGAGGACCGTTAGGACAGGCTGCACGAAATCCATGTTGCAACAACATGCAGAAGAAGAAGAAGACGAAGAACACTGTAGTAACACTTGTCGGGGACGGTTTGTATAAGAGTGTCCTTTTGAGTTCATGAGCATACTTTAAGAAAGCCAAATCATGAGTCAGGGTGTGTTCATAACAAGCGTGTTTGCAGCGGTTTACTTGAACTCACTTAACTCAGTTTAAAGAATGACAGTTGCGTAAAGAAGTCATTATTTTTAAGAGCACTGCACTGTGCTCTTCGATGAGATAAACATTAGAGAGGAGGAATAACCCAGACAGAAATCTCTCACACTGCAAAAAAATCCCCTTCAAACACAAGATATGCCAATTTGGTGTGCAAGAATTCCTTTGTGAAACTACCATAAAAATCAGGCCATGCATACAGTCTCCTGCATGATGGGAACAAATCTTCTCACTCCATGTAACTTTGGATCATAAGCTGGTTCACAATGTGAGCCTGAATGAGCCACATATAAAAATACAACACTAGAACGTTTCCCACTCCGTTCCGGACCAAAGAAAGCAAACTGTCGGTGCGATCACACCCTCAAAGCTAGCAAAACAAGCTAACAAAACTGGAACATGGGAGCCAAATAGTTTCTAACGCACAAAACATGTAGCTACAGGGTTTTCTCCTGGTAGGTGCTCCGAGAGGGAAAGGGGAAGATGGACAAGATAAACAAAAGATATCAGGAGATAAACAAATACGGCAACAATGGAGGGTTTGGTCAGCTCTCTTTTTATTTCCCATCTTGCCCTCAGTGAGGTCCAGCTGAGCTGCATTAGCCCTGTGAACAACTCCTGGGAGTCAAGTGGGAAATTAAGCTGTGTTTGTCTCATGCTTTAATCACCACTGCTCACCTCAGTGCTCACAACGCATGCATTTCATTACCTCTGCCTACATATCCTGTAGTGTTTCTCTCCCAATCTCTCATCCATTAAAAATGTCTTTGTTCTCTCTCTACTTCCCTACTTTAAACTATATACACAAACACATGGCAGATCATATGATACAATATTACATCAATGCTTCTTTACTCACAATGCTTATGTCTCTTTACATTATCTAAAATAAATCAAATATCATGAAACTCATACAATTGTACATCTAATGCTTGTTAAGTTAGGCCCCAAGCCTGTTTTTCAGGTCTCAGGCTCGAAAATGACATTTCCCGAACAAATGACCATATCTTCCCTTATAAAAGGGGGAAATTAATAATCTTTTTTCTCAAAGTAATGATAAACCTGTGAGTTGAATGTAGAAAAAGTCAGAATCAATATAGATGTTTTTTATTTTAAAGAAAATTCAGATTGAACATAGTAAATTATAGTGTCCGTCCAAAATTATTTTTTACTTATAGTGAAAACTACCCTTGGATGATGGGTTAGTAGACTAAAAGCTTTAGGAATCCAAAGTACAGCATATAATAAGTACCCTGTATCAAGATTGATGCAAAACAAGTGACATTTGATCTTTTTAGAGAGGTTTAGCAAAAAAAACTCCACCTCTGGGGTGATTTGGGTGGAAATGGGCGTTTTTGCCGTTTCTCTGGAACCCATTGGTCGATTTTGGACATCTCTTTTTAACCGTTAGAGCCAATAGAATCGAAGGGGAATTTCCACATACACACCAACGTTACCAAAAAAAAGTGGGGGCTATGCGCATGCAGTTTGCCGTAAACCGAAACCTATCTCACGCTCTGACATCTGAAAACGGAAAAGTAGGTTTATTGCTTATGGATTATCAGAAATCATTTCAAAGTGACACAAACACATTGGATTAACCTATGGATTAACCTTCAGCAGCGTTTTTATCGTTTTAATGCCATTGAAGAGAACTTTTGATCAGACAACGATAAAGGTAAGCCATATTGCCGTTTTAGCTACCTAGCGCCAAGTGTTGTGATGTCTGTTTTTGTTTATAAAGTCGCAAGTTCTTATCCTAGAGTGATGATGTAGGTACCTATCGATTCTGTGTCTTCTCACGATGCTAATCGATGGGTTGGATGTGCGCTACGATAAGTAATAAGGGTGTTATGAATGAGTTTCTGTGCAACCGCCGTTAGCATTTTTTCGCTCGTGGCTAATTTAGAGGCTCAGCGTTAGCTTTGTGTTTTTTTTTGAAAATAAAAATTATCAGTTAGCTGAGTTTCTTCCCGTTACATGGACATGAAACATTCATAGTTTATTACATCTTAAGAAGCCCTCAGACACTGTTGCTTGCAGATGTTGTGGTTTCGGCCCCTTCGGCGGGTCCGTGGGGCTTAAGAGGTTAAGAGCTACTGCACTTGCAGGATTACTTGATGTTGTGAATTAACATACATTATAACGATACACACATACAGTAGACCCAATTTACACCTACTATCAGGATTAATCAGTAAGGAGATATCTGATGTGGATAAAGAGGAATAGGTGTTAAAACAAGGTGTTAATGCACACATTGCAATTGGAAGATATCGGATGAGTGAAACCATATCCGGAGGTGGACTGTGAGTGGATCTCAGCAGGCGTAAAACACATCTGAGACTTATTCTTAAGAAACAAATGCACCTACCAAGCTAAAAGCAAAATCATCAAATCAATAAACAAGGATGCTAAATACTAAATTAAAAAGGATGCATCTAAGTCATAAATAGATGCATAATAAAGGTCATGTAACACACATGCATGAAACTGATCTGCACATACTGTACATACATGCACACTGTGCTTGGCAGAGATTCAATAATATACCATGGCTATGGAAGAAATACTCCTTCCTGATTGGCTGGCAGGTGTCCAGTGACACTGTATATGAAAACATCTTAAAACTAGAGCAAGACTAATCACGGCATCTAAATCAGTTCTCAGTGTATGATGAACTATAGGTAACCATAGAAACGATATTAACACTATCCACTACACTAGAAGGTAAGAGGTCATGATATAAAGGTTGATATTAAGTAATGGACTGTGGAAGAAACGCTGATTTGCTCATTGTGGTGCTCCTCGTTTTATTTATATATGGTCACTTTATTTTCCTTGTATAGACATATACTCATATCGATGCTTAAAGACCCAGTGAAGTGTGCGCCGGTGCATGATCTGTTATGCTAATACGTATAGTAATGACCAAAATTGTCCATTGGAACCCATATAAAAGATGTTGGAATAGCAACGAATTTGACGAGTTGGAATTTTCCGCTGGGAAATCCGCCTTCGTGGGCGTGGCTTGCGATCTACTGCGTGACGTCAGAAGATGGGCTCAGCCGAAGTGTTTACATTCACCACCGTTCATTTTGTCTCTGTTTCAAAGTGGAATTTACCAACGTTTTTGAGCGAGTATTTTATTGGAAAGTGTTTCGCAGTCGACTGGAAGTGATTGCCAATCGAGGAAACCTGACAATGGAGGCGACAGTGAAGAAAAAGGGAGGAAAAACACACGGGAAGCGATGCATTGCCGCTGGCTGTGGTAATGTCAATTCTGCCGAAGTGGCGATGTTTCTGTTACCAAAAGATGAAGGTGAGTGGCTGGTGTATTGTTTCGTAGATTCGTAGATTGTTTATGAAAAATAAAGGCCACTGTGTTTGTGTTACTAACAAGACTATCATGGCGGCGGCAGAGCTCAAGTCGAGTTTCTCCGCCTGGAGATATTCTCACTATTTCACTTTTGTCGAGCACAAAGAAAAGAACGTTTTAGTTAAATGTAAGTTGTGTCTTGGCGGGTCAAAGATCCTATCGACTGCCCAAAACAGCAATTAAAATCTGTTGAAACATCTGCAGAAACAACATGCTGGGACGAAGCTAGTAGCTAAGACCACAGACCCAGACTCATCCGACGCCACTCCACCTCCACCTAAGCAACAGCGGCTGGATTGGCACTTTGAAACATATCTTTGTGTTTGTGTTTGTATAGACCACATTGCTTAGCAGAGTTCAGTGATGCAAATGCATGTCAAGTTGATCAACAGGTTGTATTATTCTCCGATGCAATAACAGTACTGAAATGAAGGCTACAGTATAAGGGCATTAATGGGTGCCCTTTTTTAAGTAACTAAAAAGTTACTTTTCACAGTAACGCATTACTTTTTGGTGTAAGTAGTGAAGTAACTAGTAATTGTAACTAGTTACTGGTTTTCAGTAACTAGCACAACACTGCATGTGAACATGAATGTTGCATCATGCTATGAACAGATGAATGTATGATCAGGTGATGGCCAATCCTGTGTGTAGATCTACTCTAGATCTATGACAAAATATTGTCCTCAACTAAATTGACTTCCATGGCCACTTTCCTCATCTATCCTGTCCGAAAAGCTGTCAAAATCACTCATTTCTCTCGCACCAGTATCACTTTCCGAAGTCTCCGCCATGTTTACAATCACAACTGGGCCCATCTTGTGACGTCACAGCCGCTATCGTCTGCAGCAGCGGTAGGCTCAGACTCTGAAAAATTTGCGATGTTTATCTCGTCCCTCGCACTTCCTAAAAAATTATTTTAGCCATGAACAGGTACAATTATATGTAAGAAATGAAACTGCCATTTCATTTTGGCGCAAAAAAATGCACTTCACTGGCACTTTAAAGTCACTATATCAATGTAGGTCAAAAGTAATGACCAACAAACATTCCCAGCATAAAATGATATAAGGATAATGTGTGATAAGGTTGAATATTGGTTTATAATATCCTTGTTGAATTACAACAATAGAAAGGAAATGATTTCCAACTAATTCAACTAAACAACAATTCACCTAGATCAATCTAATGAATATTGTTTCAACTATTGCAATATCTCAGACTCTGCGTTGATTGTGCAAATTACCACATGGTTGACATTAAATCAATTATATTTTGTACATCCAAGTTTTCAACCCTCATCACATCAGTCAAGAATGAACTTTAATGATTACATTGACAAAGCTTTTGATTCGCCTGGATGAAGGTGAATCTGGCTTTTCATCATGTCATTTTGACTGCTGGTAAATATCATAATTGTATCAACATAATGCATATGTAAAGATCACCGTCATGGGTATCTTCATCCCCATAATGTGGGATCTATGTCCACACACAAGTAAACAAAGCTGCCACTGTACACTCATCAGTCACACATGAGACCAGGTCCAGCAGCGGCATCAACAATTGATCAGAGGAACAGACGGAGCAGCTAATCGCACTTTTCTACGCCTCGGAACCGGGTCAGCTGACATGAGAGCAGCGACAGCGTGGGAAAGATGAGCAGGATCCGTCTGACCGCAGTTAACCGAGCAGAGAGCTTTCAAACGCCTCGCCGGGCCGGCACACACCACGTAACGGAGCCCCGCTGTGGCCTGCTGCGGGCTTTTAGGCTTATTAAAGACACTAAGCAGAGGGGGGTGCAGAGGGGGGTGCAGAGGGAGCGCTCGGTGGTCTGAGTTTGTTACTTAACAGATTGAAGCATGTTCCAGATTCCCCTACATGCTGCACCAGACAAAACCTTTGTAGTTTTAATGTTCCAAAGTCAGATTGACATGGAGAAAAGGAGAATCCTTGCACTAATCTTCAGTCTTAGTACTCTGTAAGAAAGTTATTTTCTGCTAACAGTGCTACGAAAGCTAAAGCCACTGCACACGCATTAAGTTACTACAATATGCACTAAAAAAGTAGATGGTAGTTGAATGCATTAGCTCTTTTGATCTAGGAAAGTCCTATACAATGACATGGACAATTCAAGAATAAGTGCACCTGCTGCAGCCCTCTGACAAGCTTGTAGCTAAACTATATATCACACATTTACAAAGAATAGACATTGATGAAGATATTGATAATGAAAAGTTTTAGTTTTTTGTTGCAATATAATCTCTGATTATGCAAGAGGGGAGTGGACTGAGTCGTGTGCAGATTTGAGCGAGGAAGCTAACGCTAACTAGCCGGCTGTCTGCAGATTAATGCGAAGAAATGCCAAGAGCATGGGGAGAATTACTGAGCGGACTTCACAAAACTGGATTTCATGGTTTTCCTTTGTTGCAGCATCTGGTAGTGTTATTGCACAACTGTTTTGCATGTGTGAACCTGAAGAAATTAAAGAATTGTAGTCTTTTTAAATGTTGCAGGATCACCACTGCTCCACATCATCTCTCCTACAGCTAACCACAGGTCACCTATATCCAAGTTTGTGTTCTTCTCCTCTTTTCGCCAAATTAATCAACCGTAAAGCATCACCAAACCAAGAGTAGCTCCTGAAGGAAGCAGCCAATGATGCACTCGGCAAATGAGCCAAACGAGCCAACGGCCGGCAGTGATGCCATCGAGGAAACCAGCGAAGAAGACTCGCCTTCATCCAACACTGCACTTTGTGATTGCTCACTGATACTTCCTCCGAGCGAGGTGATCTTCTGCTCTGTAATCATAGCCTGTTTTCCTAATGCTATTTCAATAAAACATTTATTCTAGGAGGAGGAGGAGGAGGTCTCCAAACAACAGCTGTTCCACCTCTGTCCTCTCAGATCTGCCAGGCTCAGGGGGGGATTCTGACAGGAGTGGGGGGCAGAGGAGAGGAAAGAAAAAAAAAACGGCCCATGAAACTGAAGGAGTACACACCCTTGATCCTTGATTTACTCAGAGGGGTGAGGGAAGGACATGCAGCTCTAAAAATACCCCCATAAGGAGATGGGGAGGTTTGGGTGAGAGGGGGAAACGGGGGAGGAAGAGGAGAAGAAGTGAATGCTTGTTTTTGCTCCACTCACTACTGTATAAAAACATCTTAAGTTTCTGCATCCCTTAAAACACACCTCCCTCGTGACCTTAACTAGGAAGCTTGATGGATTAATTTTTATTTTCAACAAGGGGGTCTGCTTCCTCTCTTCCCCATCATCTCTCGGTCAATCCCTACCCCCCATCCTCTTTCATAAAAAAGATGCCACTAAAGACCCGCTGAACAGCCAGAGGGGTTAACATGAAGGGGAAATGATCGGCAGAGGGCAGAACAATGTCCTTCTTTTTTATTTTTTTCTGCAGCTTATTCATGTCAGCACCAGTGGCCCAGATACCGGGGCCGACTGAGGGAGTCCACTATAGCAGCACCAGAGGCTACAGGCCACCGTCTACCACACACACACGCACTTAGTGGCTGTCAGCATGCCACAGTACAGTCTAAAACGAGAGTGTGATATCCATCATTTCTCATTCTTCACAAACTTTTGATAACCGTGCAATGAAAAGACACATTTTATTTTTTTTGAGGATTTCCTAATAGGGCTCTACAATCTGCAACTTATACAACCCCTTCCGCTTTTTGTAAAGACGGGAAACCTCAGGACGAGCAACAGAGAAAGGATCCCTCTTCAAGGCTCGAAAGGCCATAGAATAAGTAAAGATGGAAAATTCTTACAATTATACTATGATTAATTGATTCAATTAAAGTCATCCATTGAGAAAAAATGCCAACAATTCCAAGCATTCTCCAATCCAGCTCCTCAACTATGAGAAAGTGCAGCTTTTAGTTGTTTTAAATCAATGTAAATGTAATATATTTGACTCTGAGATTAGTCTGATAATGAATGGCAGATTTCCTTATTTATAGAAATGGTATAGTCTAACTGGATAATTTGTTCACAAATCACAATTTAAAGCCCACAGTATTGTGTATTAAAACTTCAATGCAGCTGTTTTGTTGTATAATGCACACGGGTCCACACCACATATCTAACGACCAATTCAAACAACCTGTGAAAACTTCATGGCATGTCCGATTTTAAAGCATGAGGTGTGATGACATTTTTAAAAAGCCTGCTGTAACCTTGACAGCCTCATCAGAAGAAGCTGCTGAACACTGATACCCTCCTTCCTTTGTAACCCCTCACACACACACACACACTCCTCCCGGGTAGATAGTGGAAAATACTGACCCCACACACGCCGAGTGAGACAATGACCCAATAACGGGTAGAGCGTGAACCTGAGAGGCGGCGAGGTAAAGGCATCCCCCGGCCCAGATTGACCGAGGATCTTCACTTGTTTGAGTAGTTGGTGACACTGATATCCACCGCCTGTGTCACACACAACTTAGTGGTAACCCTATCCGCCTGCAGGGCCCCAACTTACTACTTCCATCTTCCCCTCCGCTGACAGCTGACCATGAGGAGTGATGAATGGAGAGGTCACGTAGCCAGCCGAGCACACAAAGCACCCGATATGTACTATATGTACATTCTGACATGGACACACACACACACACACACACAGCTTCTCCAAAGCAAGAATGTCTGAAATGAGGATCAAAGTTGAATGATTGCAAGCTTGGAGCAATTTATATCAATATACAAGTACACAGTTTCATCTCCGGAGCCTGCAGAAGATTCCGGAAATGTCATCCCAACTATCTCACCATCTCAACACTGTATCTTCACTAAAGGCACTCTCTGGCAAAAAAATAAAAACGTTTAGACAAATGTCGATCCCACGACACAACAACCAACATAAGAAATGCAAAATTGAAGAAAATACTTTAAACAAGCCTGTAAAAATGTTTTTTTTAAATCTCACTTGTTTTAAGAAGAAGTTACTTTTTATAACTAAATAAAAGCTAAACATGACTCGCACTAAGATGGAAAGTCTCACAGAGTAACTAACTTACTAAAGTAATCACCTAAAGACTCAACAATATTGACATGTCGGTTAAAGGACTAATCACTTCAGCACAAACTATTAATGGACAGATGGTCAGTTTTGACTTTCATCCTCTGTGTTACCAGTTTGCCTCACAATGAGCAGGACTCTTGTTTGACAGCTCACTCAGCTGTTGAGGGAATCAAACCTGTGACGTTTCCTGCACAGGACTTCACTCTCACCATTACACCTCTCTGATACAGATGTCTGAGTGTTAAAGCAGCTTTCATAAATCTCTGATTGTCACGACCGTTCGTGTTTCCCACGCTTGCTCTCCAAATAAGGAGCAGGTTTGTTTGGATAAGATAATAAGTTACCTGCCACTTCTTAATCAGCACTCACTTGGAAATCCTTATTTCCCCACTTCAAGCACTCCCACCACAGACCTCCCCCCCACACACCCCCCCCCCCCCACACACACACACACACACACACACACACACACACACACACACACTACTCATCAAACCGAGACACAACTGCACCGCCGCTGCGCGTAAAAGTCATGCGTCATGCACGCTCAGGGCTTTAGCTTGGTCAGAAACGCACAGACATTCACTCAAAAAAACTCCAAGACAGGAAAGTGATATCCCCTCACGAGATGCCTGATCATGTAGAGACGCCAAAAGTTGCACGCGGAGGGAAGAATGAGCGGCACGCAGAAAACTAGACAGCTCTGACAGACTTGTTACAGAAAAGAGTGCCAAACTGTGCTAAATAACAGTCTGGATGAGCGCTTTTAGCTTGTGCCATGATTTAACTCCAAAACATACAAACTCCCTTTGATAAGTCAACTTTTTTATCACATAACATGAAAGATAATTAACATTAAATCACGTTATATGTAAATGATAAGCTTTGAGGTGCAACCAGGTGAATAGTTTGAGACTTTTAAGCAATCATTCCTCTAAAACTCCAACTCGATATTTGCGCGATTTAAAAAAACAAACACGTGTCTGCTCTCCACCTGCACTATGTGACATTAAGGTCCACTTACCGGCCACGCGAACTGGAAGGGAATGAGGATCTTCCCGGCGTCATGGTTCCGGTTCTGTCCGGTTTTCTGGCCCCCCTTGAACTGAAAAGTATTCCCACCGATAACCTTAGTAGTTTCCGAGCCGTACGTGCACGATCCTTTGGTCGTGACCTCCGTTTGGTATTCCTTTAAACACACTTTGAAGTACGTGTCGCACTCGTCCGCGTCGCAGTGGCCGTCCGCCGCGCTCTGCTCCGCGTCGCAGCAGTCCCCGTCGCAGCAGTCCCCGTTCAGGAGCTGACCTTTGGGGTTTTCCACCGAAATCAACTGCAGCTCGAAGTAACCCGTGGAGTGAGACACCTGAGGAGAAGAAACGAAGTGAGAAAGCCTGAAAAAACCCTGAACGAGGTGTTTGCACTGCAATAATGTCAATTTTTTCTATCTTAAAATGCCATTTACCGACTCAGGTTTTCCTCTAAACTGACATTTAATACTCTTATATGTTATTCTTTTTTATAGAAAGGTGTACAATAAGGTGTTATGTCGCAATAAGAATCTGTTTAGAACATTGTTATGATGAATCAAGTCTTTAAATGGAAATGTATGCTGTTATCAATTGAAGTAATCTCCCCATGCGCAACTTGAAGGAAGAAATAGGACTTTCGTTGGCAGTGTGCAGACTGCCTGCAGCCCATACAGTACAGTTTGGCACAGTTGAACTTCAGGGCTGCTCAGAGACCTATACTCGAATTTAGCCCACTCTGCATTTCAGGCTGCAGCTGTAGTGCAAACATGTACAGCTAGTTCACCCAAATACTGTGCTTTAACAATACGGATAAGACCCGAATTTACGATTCCTATCCACCTTTAAATAATGAAACACTAGACATAAATACAAAACTATCTCCAGATAGTAAACACTGTAAGATGTACATTGCTTTGAAGCACCCAATGCCTGTATTACCTGTACCGTATTTGACAGATGCTTTTTTCGTTGCCTGTGAATCAAACTTAAATCTCCCCAAAGGAATTTTGAAATTCCGAGACCACATGATCGGACTTTAGATAAGCAAATTCAATTAAAGGCTGGAATCTAACCCCCTAAAAAACTTCCAGAGGATTGGTAAATTAAACACCGTCAGAAATACCATCTTCCTCTCAGATCAACGCGATAAAGTTCTCACCTCAGCGCACAGCGTCAGGAGAAGACACACTAGTGAGAAGCGGTGCAGTTTCCCAGGATTATTCCACATGTCTCCGGCTGCCCAGTGATGGTTACCATTAGGGAAATGAAAAATATGTATGTCTCAATCAGTCAAAAATAGTATTAAAGCAGTATCCTCCTCCTGGTGTGGGAGGCATTCACGGCGCAGTGCTCCCCGGGATGCCTGCAGGTTCTGGAGGATGAAGCGCGCGCTGCTGCTGCTGCTGCTGCTGTTTGGTCCTCTTAACAAGACGCGCGAACAACACTTCCCTCAGCCGCTCGACGCACTAAACAGCAGAGAAGCAGAGCAGCGGTGCGTCTCTGTTGCCAAAAGCCAGAGCCGGGCGCTCCCCCTGGTGATGGACAGCCGGCGGACCAATCACAGGCCGCCTGGGTGGAACGTTCGTCAGCGGAGAGCCAATCAGGAAAAGTGGGCGGGATCAGGAGTGTAGGGGAGGACCGCTGATGGATTTATTATGGAAGTTTTCTCACACAGGAGCTTGTATTTTTATTATACACACACACAAACACACAGTAAAATGTAATTGTATTGAACATGTGGATATATATGGCAATACATGTTTTTTCCATACAAATCAATCTCATAATATGTTTATGGTAAAGAATTTCTGCAGAATTATAATTCAGAGGGTTCTACTCAAACCATAAAACAAAAACACAGTATAAAGCTATAAATCAGACTCATAAATAATGTGTAAAAGTATGTAGAGTGCAGCACATGTTGTGTTTAGTGGAGGATACCTGAGCTGCTCCTCACTGACCTGCAGGCAGAAGAAACATGGCTGTTAGCGCCCTCTACTGACCGCCTGCAACACATCACTACAGGGAAAAGTGATGACAGCTGGAGAAGCCTCTACATTTATCAGATACTGGAGTTTTTTTTTGTATTTACATTTTCTCTTCTTACTTCAAAGCATTTCAGTTGAGACATGTTGATTTCTCTTTGCCGGTATCACACAAAATGTGCAGTTCCGTTTTCAAGTGATTTCAAAGGGTAAAGATATGATTCCTTTTTTTTCTATTCGTCTACTCTGCAATATCCATATCCATTCATCACTGTTTGATTTTGTTTCTGTCTTACAAGTTCAAATATAGTGTAGCAACTTTCAGGTAATATATATGGACGTTTAGACGCTAACATTTGAAGACCTTTCTCACCTAGTCTTTACGTAATAAATTCAGCATGAACATCAGTGAGTGCCTCAGCCTGGAACACCATCTAATCTTTATTAGCATTATTGATTACCCTCGTGTCCTCCATCAGAACGCTTTATAATGAGAACAACCGCTAAAGAGGCATGGAGGCAGCTGGGACGATTTACTGCCTCTGTAAAAGAAGTGCTCGTGAGTTTCAAGTGGTGGAGAGTAACAAAGTACATTTACTTTAAGTGCCATCTTTAAGACATAATTGTACTTGACTTGAGTATTTCCATCCTGCTACTCTATACTTCCGAGGCAAATGTGGTACTTTTACTCTACTAGATGTATTAAACACTACTTTTTACATATCAAAACATGTGATTTGCATATGCTTTTTAAAGTATCTAAAATTGGCTCCACATTGACAAACTACAACATTATACATATTATACAAAGAATATTATTGTGAACAGAGCAATGGTGCACATTGAATACTGAAACTTTTGATACTGTACATCTAGCTGACATTACTTCTGTACTTCTACTTAAGTAACAATTTGGACTTTTACTTCTAATGGAGTATTTTAAGAGTTAGTTAGTATTTCTACTTAAGTAAAGCATCTTCCACCTCTGTCAGTTTCCATATGATAAACTGTCATTAGCTGAGTAGCAGATACAAGGAGATAAAAAAAGACTTAAAGTGAATGAATTGAGTTTTTGAGGAACATCTAATCATGTGTTTACACAAAGGTAATCTCCAATATATCTGTTACTATGTGTAATCAATGATCAGCACATTGGTATTAAACACATTTACTAACATAATATAACTGTGTTTCTTTTATACAAAATGAAAAGAGGTACCTGCCTTCTTCAGTGCGCCTGCAGCTGTCGAAAGTAAAAAAACATGAAACACAGGAGGGGAATCTGGGCTTCTCAACAAAAACAAAAACCAGTTAGAATCTGAAAGACAAGTTGATGACACATATTACTTTTTAATTAAAACATAAAAGACCCAAGTTAGTGGAGGTAGAAACAATGTCTGCGAGTGCATGAGCTTTCTAAAAGAAAACAAGCTTTGGCATCGCGCTCAGCTCCTTCATCTGCCCGACCGCCGAGCGGTGAACAACGATTTTAATAACCTTCTGAAACATTTTAATCATTGATGACACCATTGACTAGCCGGAACATTTTAAGGCGTTAATCAAGTTATATTTCTGGAATCGGTATAACAGTGGGACATTTATGGGAAGTATGGCAGCTATCCTGAAATTCACAGGAATTGGGACACCTTACGTTCTGAACAATGGTGCTCTGTTTGCCAACACACTCTGGGGGTTTTGAAGTAATACATCTTAATGTCAGAGCAATCCTAAACAAGTCTTTATTTACGTGCAGTCTTCCATGAACTCATGTTTACACAGCAGGTTTCTGCACAGCATATTCTACATCTTAGGCTGCGTTCAGTACCAATAAATAAAGTTTTGTGTTGACAAGTGGTTAAGAAATAATGATGCATTCGTGGAAGTGAATGGGTAAATAAAGCAAACAACTTTGATGAAAAGACGATTCGTGCCACGTCTCAAACCAACCACGACAATCTTTCATTTAACATAAAGGAAGAGCATCTCGTCTTTGTTTTTTTTGTGATGACAGCAGCTGCGGTCGGGTTGATTGAAAACAATTACAGGCAAAACACCATAATGTATTTGAAGAGAATGAAAAGTATCACACTGCCTTGGGCGTTTTGATGTCCTATTGTTTAAAGGTTCTGACGTTTAATTCATGAGAGCCATTTTTGGATGTCACTTCCTCTCTCTACCGTCAACCCTCTAATAAAGGCATAACATGTATACAAAAAAAGACTTCAAAAGCATCAACGAGACAGCTAACACTTCAATGTGGTTGCACTACTGCTTCATCTATTCAAATGCTCTACAAACATATTACATCAACATGCCAGTCACAAAGTTGTTGATGGCTGTATGTTAAAAGTTAGTGGATCACCAAAGTTATTATGGTGTCATATTAAGAGAATGAAAAGCCACATTTCATGATAATGCAGATAATGTTTAGATAATATGCTAATCAAAATCAGAAATATTAACCATACGTTAGAGCAAAAGGTCATTCAGTAGGATTCATCCTCTGGGAACCATGAGCACGTACACAATTGTGCGTGCCAATACTTCTGACAGGGATTTTGTCATTCCTATAGCCATGCAAAATACAGCTAAATATTCATATAAGTCGTTATTAATCTGTATATTTACATACTTGTCTGGTAATAATCTTGTTTTTATCAATTGAGTTGTGCCATTGAGGATTTGTTTTACCATGTTCCTGATGATTTCCAAATTCAAACCTTTTTATTCAAGAACTCTGTGCCCTCTAATACGTATGAAAACCCTGTAAATGTGTTACTTCCAGCACGCAGACAAGATTTCCTGTTGCTTTCATATTCATTCGACCTCTCCGATGGCGGGCCACGGGGCGGTCTTATTGGACAGCTGTTTCTCCACATTTACATCACCCTGCTGCAGCTTTAGCCCGCGCACAGTGGATCAGTTCTGCAGGCCGCTCAGTGGGGACGGAGTCAGACAGGTGGCCTCTGACACCCTGCAGCAGATGTTTCCTCCCAGGGAAGCAGGTGCAGACACAGGACACACACACACACACATTTTGCCATTTGCACATACTTGTGTACATATGACTCATTGACATGCCTGCACACAGACCCAAATGTCTTGTCTTCGTCTCTTTACAGCGGCTCTTATCAGCAGGGATAAGGAAGTAGGGGAAACAGATAAACTAGGGAAGTAATGAGGCTAGGATGAAGCTCACTCCTCTGCTCCGGGTATAACACAGAATCAATGGTAACTTCACAATGTAACAGTTTAGTTAATGAACCTGCATTTACTTGAATGTACAAGACCTGTCCTGAAGTAAGATTTTAAGATACTTTGCTTTTTCGAGGGATGTCAATGTTAACGCTGGGGATTTATCTGAAAACACAGCACATTCAATCGAAGCTTACTTTCTCCCTTAATTCCAGCGTGGATGTTTACCCTGAATTGCATGGCAGTAAAAGGCAAACAAATTGGAGGAACTGGCATAAGAGACATATACTACACCGACAGTACAAACCATCTCTACATCGCTGTAACGTCACACCTATTCAATGACAAATGGTATGCACTCATCCTTTAGCTGTGGTGAAAATGAAGAAAAGGCCTTTTGTTAAACCATGCTAAGTGGGTAAATGATTGAACTTCAAATCAATAAACCAGAAATCATCAAAACTCAGCTGAGATGTTATAATAAAGTAAAAGCTCTGATTTCTCTTACCAGTGTGTCATGCGTTTCTTTATTAGATCACACGTTTTCCAACCAGAACACAAGGAAACACTAGTCTTTGAAACATTTGTCACTGATCATGAGACTTACCCTACACAGAATTTCAGATGAAAGAATTGCACCATTTCCTCTTGAGATGGTTGGATTAGCATTGCAGAACAAAGTCCCATTTGCCATTTATATAGAGATAAGCTCATAAAATAACAATAACACCATCACTCACGTTTGATTTCTTCATTTCCTAATAGATACAGCATGCCACTGACAACACCAGCGTTGTGTAATCATCAGTATAGAGAGCCAAGCTCGTGTTTAAATAAAGTTCTAGATGACAGCAAGTTGGCTTCTTTCTACGAATGCAATAATTGAACAGTGTCTTTAAAAATATCCCCTGTGCACAGGTGTGACGGGCATTTTTTTACCCAACAGGGTTTTCATAGCAACAAGTTATATTGCCACACTAGCGGCTACATGCCAACATTAGAACATTAGCGTGTTAACGTGCATACAGTAAGAATGTTTATGTGTTAATAATTAGAGTGAACACTGGACACTTAAGTTTAACTACTTAGCAAAATGTTGATCTAAGCATTACACTAAATACTGCTGAGCCAACTTAAATTCAGAAGTATCCTGTTAAAAGTTAGAAAGTCCGAGAAAAAAAATTCAGAAGAATCATTGTCTGGGAACCATGGATGTTTATGTAGAAAACTATAAAGGAATTGATGCATTGTTGTTGAGTTATCGCACAAATTAAAGTGCTGGAGAGACTGAGCAACCAACTAAAATGACCATTTCTAGGGCCACACAGTAACTAGCACAGCAAAGAACAGCAGCTGAATGTACTGTAGTTGGAAGGATAGATGAAGGATTTAACGATTTGATCAGGTGCATTAACACATCCATGCTCGCAGCTCTCCGAACCTGTACTAAAGAACTGCTGACTTTTGAGCTAAATGCTAAAATCAATCATTGTTGGGGTATTTCACTCAAAACCAGCAATGTCAATCACCAATGAGACTATTTTGAAATAGTAATTTTAGTGAGTAGGTTTTATCGTTAAGGGATCATAAATGGCAGTACCAAATGTGTTGCCATTGCATCAAGTAGATCACAAAAGTTATAAGAATGCATCCTCTGGGGACCATGAATGTCAACATGGCAAAATGTATGCCAATCCATCCAGTGTCATTGAGATATTTCACTCTGCAATGAAGGGTGAACAATGCGTTAATTTGAAACTACTTATCACAAAATCTCATTTTTAAGTCATTTAAGCCATCAAATTCATCCTCTGGGGACCATGAACTTCATATTGTACACACATTCATGGCAATGCATCCAGAGCCATTGAGATATTTGGTTAAGAACCAAATTGCGGACCAACAGAGTACATGAGTTCCCATTGGCACATTTGGTAAACCCCACTGTAAAGTACAGTATGTATAGATCTATTGTACAAGTTTACTTTTGTTTTTAAGATGCATGAGTACAACTTGGAACAAAAACTGTTTTCATATTCTCCAGCAGAATTTCTGAAGGATTAAGAAATATGGCAAGAGATAAAGAGCCATCTCACATTGCTGGGGCCTCTAATGCGGAGCAAAGACTAAACAAGAGCCCAGCTGAAGTCTACACAAGCTGATCTGATCGGCTGAAGGGAAGATATGATGCTGCTGTTTACCAGCACCACACCACCTCCAATACTACAGCTGCCATCCACAAGGGTTTTCTGAAGCGTTATTGGTATTAAGATATTTAGGGTTGGATCATGATGATATGAAGGAGTATTGAGACTCTAAGGAGGACTTTAGATGTGAAGAGTGTTGCTTTCCCTTTTGGTTTCTATTTTGAACTTTTGCTGTCTATTTATAGTGAGATGAAGTTAACTATCTTTGGATAATCTCTGCCATCTGCCAAGGACGTTGTGTTTTTTTGGTTTGGTTTGTTTGATTGTCAGCAGGATTAAGAAAAAAATACCGGCCCGATATTCATTAAAGGGGACCTATCATGCTATATTTAAATAATATATAAGGTATATATATATATATATATATATATATATATATATATATATATAAGGTATATTAATACGTTTTAATTTTCAAAATACGAAACAGATCATGCATTTTAGCCATGCCTCATTTTGCCTCACTCCAGCTCTGTCTTTGCAAGGTCTGATTCAGCTGACCACGCCCCCATGCGGAAGAGGGGGGCGTGACACGGCCCCAGCACACGAGCGTCATGTTAACATGCTTGCTGTGATTACGAGTGGAGAGTCAACATGGCCCAACCTCTCATTCCCCTGATTGGTGGAGAGTTGACCAATCAGGCGGAGTGCACCTACATTACGTCAAAAAGGTGCAAATAAAAAATCCACCCGTATCAAATCCGTTGCAGCCCCGTTTTTAGAGATTTGGGTATGGAGGAAAAGAGAGAGGGTTGTGTTTTCTGACACTTTGTGAGTTCCCTGGAACACCGGGGACACATATGTATGTATAAAAGACATCACAAAGTGCATTTTGCATGATAGGTCCCCTTTAAACTTGGTGTAATGGTGTAGCATTGGACGATGAAGAACCCATTACATTTTTAAATGGATCCAAATCATTGAGGTGGACACACGCATTACTTTTTGTTCTTGTTAACGTTGCAAGATGTGACGTTTGGCCTTGGCGGATGCTCTCCAGTTGCCCTCTGTTTTGCACGGCATGTGTCCTGCACGGCTTTACAAGCTCAGGTCTGTCTCTGCACCCATCCCATTGATATACATTCCTGCACATTATTCACACCTGGCGTTAAAAATAAGTGGGGCATTTATGACTTTACATCTATGTGGACATGAAACATTCAGACTCTACGTTCTGAGTCAGCGCTGGAGGTGAGTAGAGCCCAACGTGTGCCTGCCTGCTGAATAAAGAGTCATTTTTGTACTCCCTTTTACTTTTTGTTGCTCAATTTAAAGTGGGTATGATGACTTTAAATAGCAATGATTCACTCTGATCAAACTCTGTCTATCTTTTTGAAATATCAACCATCTAAATGTGAAAGGATTCATTTCATAACTCGGGTTAAGAGGTCAAAACTGAGTCTGGTGCTTTCTTTCTGCATTGCTGATGAAGAGATATCATCTGAGATCCTTATGCAGGAAAAAGGTTTTCATATCACAAAAATGTGAAACTTGTGTGTTTTATTATAAGGATTGTAATAGGATTAATTTAGTTAAAGATCTTAAAAGTGTTTTTAACATTGTAAAATCTGAAGGAGATTTGCATATGATTAATTGTCTCTATTATTTGTTCAACCCCAAACTGCCAGATAATTCCTTTATTGAATCAATGTTTTTTCTAGATTAATAATAACATTTTAAATCAATGATCACAAAAACAAAACTGCTTTGTTTTACACTTTCTTCTGTAGTCTTTTTACTCTATAGTTGCAAGTTATGTGGCCATAATATCAGGGGTTTTCTAGAAATATTTAATAGGTGGGCGCTGATCTTGTATAAGATTCATCAATTCTCGCGAGAACATGACGCCCATATACAAGATGACGGCGCGGACCTAAACAACAACACGATTCGGGACTCCGTAAAAACAAAGCACGATTTTCTTATTTTTGGAGTCATTACACCGTTTGGACGCACAGAAATATTGTTTTCTGGCATAACCTTAACATTTTATGGGGAAAATCTGCATTTTGGTATGAGGGCGCATGCCGAAAGTAAGAGGGCGCAGCGACCCTGTTTAGACAAAACCATGATAATATAATAATCGTTTCTATAAAACACACTTTCTAGAATGAAGGCTGAACAATGCATTCATTCCAAACTTGTATTTTAAATCAACACACCTGCATTTTTTTTAACCAACAGAGTGAATATGTTGTTTAAAATATGTTTTCATGGTTGCCACAACAACTGACCTTACCGCATACCAAAAAAACGTCTTCTAGTTATCTGGAAAAACACAAGACTACGACCAAAATCTACTCCATCTTTTCACTGAAGGCTTATCACAATATCATGTTTTTATTTTTGGCACAGAACAAACTTCATAGATTTCAGTCAAATACACTTTTTCTGAATGTCAATGAGTGAAGATCAACCTTTGGAAAATAAAGGAGTGTCTGTGATTTCCCTTTGTCATGCCATAAATCTCTTTGACTTGCACAAATATATCTGCCAATATTTCAGAATATCAACTGGCACAAGATTTAACACGAAACAGTTTAAATGCTGAAAGAAAATCACTTCTAATTAGTCAAACTATATCACTTTATATGACTGTGTAGCACTTCCTTTTCTAATATTTGCATTCATGTGACTTCCTTTTCTGCCCTCCATCTCGATCTTCGTCTTTATGACTCAGGAGCTACTGTTTTTCAAGGGTCTCGTTGAAAATCAAAGGCGTGCGTGTTTTCAGGAAGGGATAACGCAGAAAACACAATGGCTTTCACCTTCACCCACAGCTTCTGCACACAATGTTCAGAGCACACAAACAGGCTGAGGGCTGAGCGAGCTGCCATAGAAACGTTTACAAGTCCCGTCCTGAAGAATGCAAACACAACTGAAGGGGCTCTTATCTGACAAAAGAGTACACTTTAGACAGTCCTGTTGCGGCTTGCCTGTGTGGTCTCTCCACTACAATACGGCCCCATTGGAGGATCGTTTTCTCAGAATGGGTGATTGTCTTAGTTTTGCGATCCTTGTAGAACACAGCAAATTGGATGGTAATTTTAATTTAGTTTTAAAGTATTTTATTCAAGGCATATGCTAATGTTTCTTTGTTTGGTTCTACTTATTCTGCCTGTAAAGACATGAGTTTGAGCAAAGAACATGGTGGACTAACCAATTTAATAAGAAAAAAGAAAAAAAAAGTTTGGAATTGGAAATACATTTTTGTTTACAGGAAAACACAAATTCACACACTCAGTGCATTCCTCAGAGGCATGTGACACTGGTGATGATATTAGGGAGTGGATCATTACTGATACACTCTCAGTTCCCAGCAGGGATTCAAACGTATGATGCTCAATTCCCAAATCTGCAAATATTCCTGCGATGGATCAGTGTTGCTCATCACAGGGTGGGGTTAACCCTTAGATGACTGGACCCTACACTCTTCCATAAGTGGGTCAAAAAGGACCCGTATTAGAATAATATGTTTTTTTATGCCATTTTTGGTTAAAAAAAAATCACTTTTATAATATTTAGTATTATATTTTGGTTCACACTAGAAATATTTTATATTAAATTTTTCACTATTTATAATTTTAAACATTTTTTTTACATTTTGAAAAAAAAACGAAATTCCATAGAAAATGCATGCGGGTCATTTTTGACCCACTTATGGAAGCTTGGGGTAGTAATACAAAAACTACAATTTCTTAAAATGTAAATTTAAATTTTTTGAGGAATAGCTGGAATATGAAATGATAAAAAAATGTAATTACAAAGATACTCTAAGAAAACCACCTCACCGGGTCAAAAAAGACCCACTTATGCATCTAAGGGTTAAGGCCTGGGTCAAATAAAGCCCTGCAGGTTGTGTTTTTGATGAGGCAGTCTGAGACGAGCATGACATACCCAGAGGTGATCAGCGTCTGGAAGAAAAGCTCGAGTAATCGTGAATGTTTTCCGATAATGGAAACGCTGTCTGCTCCACGACCGTCTGTCTGTGGTGCATGAGTGTTTCAACAGGAAGCAGACAGCTTGAAGTCACAATGTGATTTTTTGGCTAATGTTCATCAGCAGTCGGTCAGATAGGGGGAGTTTAAGGTTTCTGCATCACTTCAATGCAGAGAATATTGGGAAAAAATGTTGAAAAATGGTTAGGCAATGGTTAGCGTAAGTTATAATTTAGCAGCACTAACTAGAAGAAGAAAGGGGCAATATTTGCCCAAAGACATAATGATACATAAATGATACATAAATCCATGTCTACCCGTTGTTTTACAATATATCTGCTTAAATACTTTCCCATTTATGCATTGCAGTGGAGGAGAATACGTGAAATGACACCTCTCCCTGAGGTTTCTTCTGTTTTTCAACCCAATAATTGTGGGGTTTATTTCCTTTTACACTGCAAGGGTCTAAGAACAGACTGTGTTGCAAGCTGTACAGACTGTAAAACCCCTGAGACAAATCTGTCATTTGTGATTTATGGCTTTTTTAAATAAAATGTGATTTGATTTACACTTTGTAACATCACATCGTGCGTCTTTTAGATTATGCTTTTATCAAGAAACACAGTATGTGCAATCAACCATGAGGATACAAAACTGAAGAATAGCAATATTCAATACTAACATACAATATTTTTAAGATACATTTGATTAAATATTGTACCATCGGTAACACAAATACATTTTTTTTGTGTTTAAGATCCAAAGTGAACAGCAATCTGTTAGGATGTACTTATAAAAAAGGTAAATGAAAGTAAGCTGGGAGGAGTAGAATCAGAGTGCTGCGTTATGCCAAAGGTGACACAGCTGCAAGGTTTGTTTCATCACGTTTTTCATAAATCCTGACTCAAGCAAGCAGTACCCAGAGTCATGGTCTACAGGTAATATGTTATGCCAAATTGAGTGCTATTAATTGATGATGCAAAGTGCAGTCACAACTCTGTGATGTGCCTTTCTGTAGGTAGGCGGGTGACAAGAGAGTTTAAAAAGAAAAGGGTATTTGAAAAGGTATTTGAAAAGGGTATTTGACCTCAGTCTGCACCTCCTCTCACCTCTGCTTTAAAGGCTCACACCTTCAGAGGAAACTCTGTTTGATCAGCTGAAAGCTCGCTGACAGGCTGAAGCCCACTCTTCACCTCTGCACATACCGAGCAGGCAACACACACACGCACACACACACTTATGTATACCTGAGTGCACTGTTGGAACAGGCATGTCAAATGAAGCATTATTCTCCACTTAAACCATCCTCGTGTCCCGCCCCCACACACATATTTTCCCTGTTGACGTAGTTCTAGTTCATCCTGTGGAGTCATTCCTTATAATGCGTGCAAAAAACTGGGATTAATGATAGTGGGCTTGTCCACAGGCGTCAGATTCATATCACGCAACATTCAGAATGAAAAGTTAAAAAGAACATTTGTAGTGATGCTCCAATACGAGCACTGTATCAAGGGCCACAATATAACCAGTCTGTCTTTTAAAGAGGCCCTGTTATGCTTCTGGGGGTTTTCCCTTTCCTGTAGTGTGTTGTATATGTTTGTGTGCATGTAAACGGTCTGCAAAGGCTAAAATCCCAAAGCTCTTTCTGGTTTCCATTTGTTTTTACTTAAATTTGACTTAGTTTTATACTTAATTGTTAGGTTAAAGGTTTCGTAGGAAGTAAGGTCCCAAAAGTTATAAAGATAATCAGTAAGTGTAAGTATTTTATACTATGTTAAAATCTATTTGGTTATAAAGTTAAAATGAGACATACACACATATCACACACCTCCTCATACATACACAACACACTCCGACATGCCTTAAGTCTAAGATGCAAACAAAAATCTCAACTTAGACCAGCACACACCCATCCACAGACACACACACCTACACACACTTGATCCAGACGCCCACACAGGGCAGGTGGCAGGCGAGCAGGTGTGTGTTGTCGGGTGGTTTTAGTTCCTCTGAGCTGAGGTCAGTGTGTGAGCAGCAGCAGGTGCAGCTGCTTTAAAGCAAAGGTGTGTGTGTGTCTGATAACACTGGAGACATGATGGTTTACTGCCTTTATCAGCAGCAGAGTGCAGGGGGTCAGAGAGTTAAACCTTTACACCTGTCCGTCTGTCTGTCTGTCTGTCTGCCTGCCCGTCCGTCCGTCCGTCCGTCCGTCAGTTTATCCAGGTATCTTCTTCTCAATGCAATGCAGGTTTTACAAGTTGTAGAGGAGGAGCTAGAATCAGCACCTCATGGTTGCATGTCTTCACCAACATGTCCAAATGTATATATTAATAAATATATATATATATATATATATATATATATCTTAGACACAATAATATATGTATTGTTAGTATGTAGGGATATCTCTGCAGCTTGGCAATACTTGTATGAAAACATTTATTTTAACACATATTTAGCCTTCACAAATATTGCTACCTACGATTTTGATAATGAGCTCGTCCATATTGAGATCCATAAAATGTCAAGTATTTGAGTAATGGCCAAAAACGTGTTTTCTGACGTCACCTTAAACATTGACCACAAATGACTGCAACATTTGAAGAAATTCGCTCAAGAGAAGATATCACGTTCAAAACAGACAAACAATAAACAAAACTTTTTGCCGACGGGAAGATATAAAAGCAGCAAAACTAGCAGCAGGAATTGGGTTTCTTTGGATGGCAGTTCGGCTGATTCATAGCGAAAGAGTGACTTTCAGACACCTCCTCCTCCAAAAGAAGTCAGTTGAGGTGTTTCAAGCATGTGATAAGGATGTCTCATTGACGCCTCCATGTAGACGGTTTTCAGGCAGTTCCAGGCCCGTATACACTTTCAAAACTGTTGTTGGACGTTTTGATTAGCTTTGGAAAACGACCCCTCTTACTCTTTTGTTTGTATATTCGTCAAATTAAGGTATTGAAAAAGGCACTATTTTGCATCATGAGGCCCCAAAAAGAGGTCAGTTTCTGAGTCGCCCTACATGTTAAAAGCCAGGTTTAAATCCGTTTTTAGTGGGTTTTAACTTAAACAATTTAATTGAGAGAGAATTTTGTTCTTTTCTTCTGGTTTAGCACTTTGACTGACATCAGTTAGTTCTCTCACCTCGCTGCAGGTCGATGGAGGCAGAAGTCTCTGATTTCAGCCCTCAAACATCTTAACAACGCCAAAAACACAAAGCAGGTCCCTGTCATCTCACACAGCAGCATATGGGCCCCGGTTCCCACACACAGCTCCATGTAAACATCTCATTAAGCCGTGCAGGGAGGGGAGCCCTCAGCCATAAAAGGGGGGGACATAACAACAGCGCCCCCCCTCCCCACAGACAGTGTCAATTAGGCCCCTGTTTGAGGTGTGCAGGTCCTGTGAAGCTGCAGGTAACCACTGCAAGTTAATAACTAAAGGGCTTTCTGTGAACTCTGTGAAAGCTTTTAAAAGGTAAAGACGAGGCTCCCTGCACTCTGCACACCCGAGGAATCACAGGAGAGAGCATGTGGATTAAACAGTAAGGTGCTAAACATCTTATCACAAGCATTTTATAATGAGTATATAACTGCAAACATGAAAGACAAAGAAGTAGACACTAGAAAATAGGGATGTATTTTGTGAATTTTCAAAGCAGTTATAAGTTTGAGGAGTCAAAGGGTCACCTGAGGCAGATCACGACTTTGGTCTCTGCTGGAATCTCAGAGGAGGATCAGCGTTGAACACAAATGCCTAAGGGTGTAAGGGCCTGTGTCCACATAGCTACCTTTTCTGGCAGAAAATAATGTTATCAATTATATGCTAGTTTATCTTATATGTTTGTATGGATAGTTTCATATTTAGGTGTGGAGAGCTGAGTGTAAGCATTTCATTGTACATTGAAAATGCCTGTTATAATGTACATATGACAATTAATATCTTGAATCTTAAGAAAGGCGCTAGGGAGATATGTTGACAACGTATCACCACTGGTGTATGACAGACTAGCTTCGCCCCCCCTGGATTGTATTTTCAACCATGACTCCCGCCAAAAAATGCTTCCTCTTGCACTTTGTAGGAATGAGCTTCTCACCGCTCAGTCTGACATCTGTAGAGCGAGGTAGACGATTAGCGTAAAAGACTCAACGTCAGCAACTTCACACGTCCTCCGGCCAATCTGCTCCCAGAAATTAGCTTTTCGGTCTTGCTATATTTTCTGTAAAAAAACTGGCTCCTCGTCCAAATTCTACAGTGACGTCAACGGCTCTTTCATAAGAAAATTGTTTGTAACCCGAAGCGTTTGGAAAGGCCGCTCAAAAAAGGTGATGTGTTTGGAAAAAAAATGCGTTCTGACGGGTCGACCGAGACCTTCAGCATTCGCTCACTATGTGGAAACAGGCCCTAAAAGAGGGTATTGTTGTGTTTTCATCTTTTACCACCTGAATGGATGGCAGGTATCATCCGTATCTCTCTCCGATCGGAGGCTTATCTGCACTCGGCCTTTGTGTTGTTCATCTGATGGTCTTCTGCAGATAGAGGAGGCAGAAACCACAACTTTCTCTGTTTGGTTCCACCCGCTGCCACGGACACTGAGTGTGAATGAACACTTTACATTCTTTGATGAAAAGATGAAGATTTCAGCCCGGCTGTGGGTAATGTAACCTCACAGGTGAAAAACAACGTCTCTCTGGATTGTGCTCAAACGTGTGGTCAGTTTTCTTTGATACTAAAAAGCTTTACTAAATAAAGATTACTCGTGGATTTCATGTAGTTTCCCCACTACACTAAAAATACTCTGGTCATAAAGGTTTATAGTTAAGAAGAATATAGTCTAAAACAAGCGATTGAATGAAAATTAAAAAAAAGTAGATAATAGTGTTTGTGGTGGTTTTTGATTTGGTGATTTTCACCTGAATTGTTCTATAGAGGTACTTTTTTTTAACACTCAAGTATTGAAATAGTCACGTAAGTATGGTAGGAGTTAGGAACATTTTAGGGACTTTTACCCGACAATGAGCATCATGAGCTAAACTCAACTTAAACATTAACATATGATACTGCAGAGTGCAAGTAAATGCGCTTAAATTAAATACATCTACAAAAATATGGATTCCCAGAAGGAAATACTTAACTCAAATACCAATAATGTATTCATGTTTTTAGCCACAGTACTTGAGCAGATGTACTGAGTTACTGGACTTTCCATTTGTGTCCTGCAGCGGCAGGAGCAGCAACATGTCGGAGCCTAATAAAGACACACTTCCTGACCTGAAGAATGCCACTCGGTCAAAACATGTTGCATCGGCCTTCATTTTGCTTTGATTCCTTCTCTTTATTTTTCCTTCCTCTTTTACTTTGCACAACATCCTCGGTGGGAGGTGAGCTGCATGCGGGAGAGGCTTCACTCTCACCACCATCACCACAACCACAACCAGGAGCGACAAGTGTGTGCTTGACTGCATATTTGTGGAGGTGGGCATGTTTGCCTTGGCTCACACGAATATTTTTAGTAGAGTACAGTATGGTGATACCCACACTGGGTGAATTCACAGGAAATAAGACTGTTTAATAGCTTTTTTGACACCAGAAGATCTGCTCTTTTGACTGCAGGGTATATGCAGGAATCCTGAAGTCAAATGTAATACCTTTTAAGACCCTTTCCATACATGTTAAGACCTCATCGCCACTTCGAGTTTTAACCGGTTACATTGGCGACACACTTCCTATATCCTCACATTAACTATATACAGTATTGATTGTCCTTCCTCCTTATCTTCCAACCGTTTGGACGCAAACTTGCATTTCCCCATAACGATGTTGTTTAACAACCGGCGTAAACGGACCTTTGCGCGCTATCAAGCAGTGAGCACGCGATGTCCTGTTCAGATGACGTCAAATCCAACGGGATGCCATAAATAAACTACACAGAATCACACTACACACCTACGCAATGATTACATTCAGGCACACTTTAGAATACAACCACTTTGGACAATTTATATACTGATTGAAAACAAGCTACAAAATGTAATACCTTGGAGAATGCCGTTTAATACTTTTTAATACTTTTTAATAGCCTTAATTTTCGCTAAATTGATTTATCAACTTGTAATACTTTTTAAGACCCCGCCACACCCTGGACTGGGAATATACATTGTTGGTGCACTATCTCTGAAAAGATCACAAATGGGTTTAGAGAGTTGGCGCCATGACGGAGAACTCTTTGAACACCATTTGTAGTTTGTATTGTTTTAGATGTTATAGGAAAAAAAAAATCAGGGCTACGCTCATATCTTAATTGTGATTCATAACGTCGGCTGTCAGCTCAGGCTACATTCAAATGACAGCACAGAGGGGGAAATACATATTGTCTCAGAGCAACAGCGCTGTACAGGTCTGCGTTTACGGCCTAGTGGTAAATGATTGAGGTGTCATTTCAAGGCGAAACACTCCATTGTTTCGCTAACAATCCACAATCTGACGCAGGAAGTGATACACAGGACACAAATACAATGACCAGCGCTGCTGCGGCTTAGCGACAACAGAACGGCGGCTCCACGGAGCAGTGGGAACATTTTCCACACACACAAATACACAAAGCATACAATACAAACTTGTGTTCGAGCCTACAGATACTGTACAAAAAGCAAAGCAAAATTGCAGCCTTTTAGATAATACATGGAAAAAAGCCTCCTGAGTCATGGATTTTCATGCTATTAGTGAAAGGAAAACATCATTACATAGGTAAACCAACAGTCATCGCGGATATGTTTCAATATTGCTTTGAATAATATCATAGACTTGATTCTTGGAGCCAATCAGGGGCCTTTTCCATGAAACACTTGACGTTCCCTCTGTTCAACCTTCCTCCTGAATCAGACCTGATCCGGCTCTTGTCTTTTGAAATATAATTGCTTTTCCTGTTAGTTTTCTATTTCTTTATTTAGGTTTTCTTTATTATTTATGAAGGGCACAGGAACAATAAGGTGGTAGTCTAAGAGCTGCATTGCTTACTAGAAATGTTCTGATGTAATCGGGTGAAGTTTAATTTTGGACGCAGGATAGGTAGGGTTGTTTAAGGCGTAAAATGAAATGTCCGAACTTACTGTTGAACCCGATGACTGATGATAACTCTACGTGGCAACTACATTTGGTTTGGTGCCAAAATTAGAACAAAAACAATTATTGAAATTAGAGCAGCTTTAAACTCCAAGATTTTGAGTTGTATCTATCCTCTACTGACTATAAGAGCAGCTAACGAAGATGAAAGTTGATAACAAATATATGATAATAATATTTTTTCAAGATTTTAAGGAACTCGAAGACACTTAACAAATAGAGGGAATAATGAATAAATACATTTAAAAAATATATATTTCAACATGTCAAATGTTAGTAAGCTAGCCTGTTTATTGTCAAAAGCTGATGTGATGTTATTTCATGGTGTTGTAAAGGATGTAACACTATTGATGTTATTACAGTCCGATTGCTGGATTTGACTAAAGTTCAAAGCCAATTTTATTTTTATAAATTACATCTATCAGGTTTTAATTTTTTAATGTCTTAATTTGTAAGTCTACATTTTTTTGCAGCCTTTAAAACCTAAATGTTATCTTTGTGTTCGATGTTCCTGTTGGTCAAGCTGCATTGACGTCGCTCAGGCACAAAACAAGTACTTGTACAAATATAAGTACAATTTGCTGCCAATACTTTGACCAAAAGTAAACTTGTGTGGGAGTATTTTTGAAAAGTGGCATTATGGCCTGGGCACTTTGTCCAGCAGTGTGTTGCTGACTGATGAATTGGTAAACGGTTGAATGATCAGAAAGCAGACACAGGGGGGGTGATCGTCTTTGAGTCTTTGTAGTCACACGCGGGGTAAACACAGCGCTGCTCTCATTACACCGACAGCACTCATCTCTGTTCATCTCTCCCCGAGCGCTCTCTGTTCTCTGTTTACCGTCAACACAGATAAGAAGCCGCTTCAAACTCTGATTCTGTTTATTTGTCTTTATTCTTTTGTCCCTCTTGTCCTTTGGATAATAAGATCTCCAGCGGAGGAGCTGCATTATTTGTGAGCACTTTGTCTCAGGGTTGCTGGTCTAATCGCTCTGAAACTCGATGCGGCTCATGGCTTCAAGACTCTCTCAAAATACCTTAAGTGGGAAAGTGTTTAGTGGTTGCACTTAAAAGAAAAATGAAACATCAGTGTTCGTCTTAGGAGTCCTTTCAGATCTGCTCTTGTGCCTGTGGTTGTACTTTAATTGACTAATCTGATTTGATTTCTAACCAATTCAAGACAATGTTTTGTATTTAATTGGCTAGCAAATTGTCTTGAATAAAACACCAGCTTGAAATGAGCATGTTTGCCATGTTGTTACAACGGCTGTACTCGGAAATCCTAAAATGTCATTCTCACTTCTACATTTCTATTCAATGTTTAATTAGATGCTCATATGATAAGATTAGATGGACCTTTTTGATCCCTGTAGGAACATTTCAGGTGTTTTAGCAGCAACAGACTCAGAAAGAAACACATGAGAATACACACAAGGATAATAATAATAATACAAATAAAAAATATAATAAGAATAAACATGTAGTAACAGGATGAATGTACATATAAACAGATATGTATATATACATTGAAATGTGCACATTGTCAAACTGCAGATGTTTGTGAGTTAATGTAATGGGGCATACACACAGAGCTCTGACACGGCCTTGACACCACAGAGCTGCCCTGATTATGCCAAGAGAAAAAAGGAAAAAAGAGCGAGGAAGGCAATCTGATAGGAATGCCTCTGGAATTCCCCGGAATCTCCCCCCTTCCCTCCCTCCACTTTCCCCGTCACCGTTCACAAATCCATAAGGAGTTTTAACGTGCAGCACAATAGACAAGGGGAGCTATTCTGCGACCATAATGCAAGGAAACGTTACCTCAGTGCAAAAAATGTCAGGAGCATTGAGGCCCCCCGTCCTGGAAACAATCAGTAAGGAAGCCGAGGCAGGTGCCCACCTCCTGTGAAAATATCCTCCTGCAGAGGGAGGGGAGGGGCGTGTCCGCAGCAACAGCAGCAGGAGAGAGGAGCAATTAAACCATAAAGTCATAACTGCTCACCACAAACCACTGAAGCAAACTCCAAACAAAGGCGCTCGCATGCAAGGGACGAGACTGCAGTTACAGCAGGAGTTCACCTCGCTGTGTAAATCATTACAACTGTCAGGTACTGTAAGTGCAAACATGCAACAGATGTCATCCGTTATGAGTGGTGGTGGGAAAAGTAAATACAATTTTTGTTGCAAATCCACAGCTTAAAAAGTCCCACTACAAGTCTTGAATTCCATTTGTGTGACAGTGTTTCTGTTGACTTCCATAACTGGACTCTGAACAGGAATATCGGTTAAAGTTGGACAAATTAAACTCTCTCGGTCCTAATCACACAATTTAAAGTGAATACAAAAATAGGCTAAATAGACGAGCTAGCACAACCCCGCTCTTATTGATTCAACAAGCGTGCAACAAGATGCCATCGCTGTGAGGATGCTCTCTGCATTAACTAAAAACAGTGCCTGATTTTAAGTTGGAAGCAGCACAACTTAACTAAGACGTTATGAGCCAGATGGACCCATATGTATCTTGGTTCTTTAATAAATCATTTTTATTCAGTTCTACTGTATGATTCTATCCCACATTGAATACTGTTTGACAAACTGGTCGTTTGCTTGTGCCACAAACCTGAAACCTATAGAACAGCTGTACAAGAGAGCTATCAAGGTGTTTGACAGAAAGCCAAATTCATACCACCGCTGTACCATCCTTGAGAAACACAATTTCTTGAGTTTTGACCATTTTAAGTCTTTTAAAAGTATGTGTTTTTTTTATAAATGTTTACATGGACTGCCCCCCCCCCCCCCCCTCCCTTAGGGGAATTCATCCACAAAAAACACACTGGACGCTGCACTAGGTCAGAAACCAGAGGAGACTGTGATGTCCACCGTAGACGGACCACTTTCGGACAAAATGTACTCTCCATTAAAGGCAGCTCTTTGTGGAATAGCCTCCCAACTGAGATACGGAATTGTCCCACTCTCAATAGTTTTAAAGGTCAACTCAAAGAATGGTTGAGAAACAAACAAACGTGCAATCACCGCTAAATGCACTTTAACACAGGGGTATCTCCTTTTGCACTTGAGGTAGCTCTTTTATCTTCTCTTGCACTTGAGGTAGCTCTTTTATCTTCTCCTGCACTTGAGGTAGCTCTTTTATCTTCTCCTGCACTTGAGGTAGCTCTTTTATCTTCTCTTGCACTTTATATGTCGTAGCTGCTACATTGTACTGCCATGTGGTAAATGCTTGTATATGCTGCTCATGCTCTTTCTGCATATCATGTATTTATTTTTTCTATGTTTATAAATGTCATGTTCTTAAATGTTGTATGTGACGGACTACGGATGGAAATTAGCTAAAAGCTCAAATCCGGCATATTTACATTTTGAAGCATTAATTGTTAAAAATGTTCATCAATGTGCATTGTCCCTCTTCAAATAAACGATTAAATGAAAATGAAAATGAAGTTGTATTTAATATGAGAATGGCACCACATTTTTCAGAAACGGTGATCTGTGTACTTATTTTGTATCTTTGATCCAGGACCATCATACTACATGATACAGTATTTATTTACTTATTCGATTAACTAATATAAGTCCTTCTTCATCTGCAGCACTGAGCGAATAGCTAAAGGAACAATTGAACCACTGAACATGAACCTTTCCCCACTTAATTCTTCAGCATTATTAAGGCTATACACATAGAACTCAAAAGGGTAAAAAATGCTAAAATTATTAAACACAACATGAAAATATCAATTCTAAATATGGATTTCCATTATAAATATGCGGCAAAAACAGGCTAAAATTGGCACCTTTAGTTTCGTAGAGCATTTCTTCTAAGCTCCCCTTTCTTTGAAGTCCAAAATATTTCCAACCACACAGACAGACAGCACACACACACACACACACACACACACACACTTCCTGCCTATGACATGATACTGTACCTGATGACAATCTAGACTACAAACGCTGTGTATCGTTCGATAAATTACAGGGCATTAGGGGCACAGAATACTGTATTTTCTTTTTTGTGCGCTGCTTTTTATCCGACATAATGAACGGCTGGGAGTCCCATGAGAGGCGGCCGGGATCAAAACTGTGCGGCCTCCCGGAGGACTTCCTTTAATGTCTTTGTGCACGTGTGGATTTGATACCCTCCCTGCTTTAAATGAGATCCCACTACATCCATTAGTCACAGATGCCTGTTAATATGTCTCTTCAGAGGGAGGGGACCCCCACATAAAGGTCTCTACCAGCCCATTGTGACTCTGAATGCACATTGGGATGTTCTATAGACAGTAGGCATGCCCAGGAAAAGCAAAAAAAGACGACTTTTACATTTGATTTAGTTTGGATGTAACATTTATCTTATGCCTCCACTTTTTCTGTACTGGTTATAGATGCGCAAAAAAAAGTTTGTAACTTTTATTAGTTGTATAGTTTGTGGAACAAGTACGATATTTTTTTCACAGCATTGGTGCAGATAGTATCAAGTTGCAGCTCTGATGAGCTCCAATAAAAAGGGGCTTGCGAGGATCCATTGCTTGCAAAACTTTATTCGCCAGCCAGCCAGAATATTTACTTTGCCAAGTGTACACCCTCGGAACCTTAACAAATCCAGTAGCCATATATTGCACCAACTTAGCTAACATTTGGTCCTAAATGGGTGCATATATGTCCAGAATAAAGCTGAGTTAGCAGACACTCAACTTTGACTCAGCTGAAAACCTTCTACGCATTCAGGTTTTCTTGCTTTCCCTGTTTCCCCTCCGGCTTTTCCCTTTCACACTCACTCTTTGAACAACTGCATCCCCCCAAAAAAACTTACAGTATCCTTCATGTAAGACTACAGCACAGCAGTAAGGATGTGAGCAAATGTGGGAGCATTAGGTCAAAAAGCCAAGGCTGTGTGACTTCATGTGTTCAAGGGTGTGTGGATGTGTGTTTATCGCTGGTCAGGATCTCCAGAGGGTGCAGCAGCATTGTTAATACGCCATGGTTTTGTGCTGAGTGACAGACGGGCTGGAAAGGTACGTTCCCGGCTTTCTTAGGAAGGTGGCAACGGGCCGCACTCGGGTGGGTTTAGCTTAAGGAAATGACACTTTCTCCCGTAAGATTTCAATCTGACGGAGCGCGCTGCCAGACACAACAATGCGGTGTTGAAAATGGGAGTGGGCCGCGGTATCCGCCCCCGGCCGGCCCGATTCCGAGCCGAAGGAGTGGTCCGGCTGGTGGGTCCGATAAGCACCTGCCACGAGGCTGGGAGAAGTCGAGGCGGAGCGCCCCGTTACAAACTGTTCTGATTAATACTCATTATGTCTCCCACCACTAAATCCTCCAGGGAGGTAAAAGAAAAATGGGGTGACTCATTTAAGGTGCGGTGCATGAGCAGCTATTCCGAAGAAAAAATATTCACCTGAAGATTAAAACACTTGTCGGAAATTAAAAGTATATACAGGATACCAGCAATAGATGAAAATAGCTATAATTCTTACTGCATCCTCTCACGTAGATGAACATAAAAAATCGATAATATCTAAGGTTTTTTAACCGTTAGAAGTGAAATAACAAGGGTTCAGTTTCTTGATGCTTATCTTGATCGACACACTGAGAGCAAAGACCTCGTAGCGGGGATTGATGTCAAGACTAGAAGGACACACTGAGCAAAGACCTCCGCAAAGACCGATTTCATCAGTGAAAATGTATCTGCGTTGATCTGGAACCACTTTAAAATGTAATGAATGGACCACAATGTTTCACTCTAAGAAACTAAGAAATCCGTCTAAAAGTCCTTGTAGCTGAAAAACAGATAAACGATCCCAACAAACCAAACCAAAAACATGAGGAGGAGTAAATTAGCGTTTTGTAGGATGACACAGACAATACTCACATAGATGATCAGGCTTTTATTATACATAATAAGGGTAAAGGGCAAGATTAAAAAGGTAATTAAATAGAGTTAAACTCTATCTTAAACATTAACACAACTGTATACCAAACAAGGGTACAGCAACCACAGTCAATGATAGATACGCTGATATGTACAAGTTTAGTTGGTTGATTTAACTCAATTGCAATTGACTTGTCATCTGTTTAAAAAATGATGAATTGCTGTTTGTGAACTGCACTGATTGAAATGACTGAGTGAGAAAAGGTTGGTGTGCGAGTGTTGGATGTTCAAGCACATTACCCTCTCAGATCCTAATTACAGAGGCCAACAGTGGGACACAGAGAGCAGGAGACATGTCTGGACATGTGGACAGAGTCCAACACTTGGGCACCCTAACCCCCACATACACACATGCACACACACGCACACACATAACATGTAACTGAGACTCAGTCACCCTGTCAGTCACTCTTGAGTATGAAAAGCATGTTATGGTTTATTTAATCCTTTTGAATTGCTGAATGGGTGTGGTTTACCACATTACAGAATACAATGAGCAGTGAAGTGTTCAATCACAGGGAAATATTTTTTCAGCTCGCTCAGTTTAACTTCCTGTGAGTGACAACTTGCTTTAAACACACACACATCCCACCCATCTGGTCCTTAGCTACACACACACTAATCTGAGAACAGGTTGGCTAGAAAGTTAATAAAATGATGGATATAAAAATTGCTAATGAAAATACTTCAGAGCCACTGCGACCCTTTATTGATATACTGTGTGGAAAGGGTTGTGCATGAACACAACTGAAGGGCGTTTCTGTGAACAGTGTACTGAACTGATCAATTAAATCTCCCACAGGTAACAACCCTCCTGCAATTAGGCAATGTGTTTTACGGCGCCCGGATGCCAGTTTGGCTGGTGAAATCAAAGGAGCATCAATATCAGCCACAGTGGATTGCATCCCTTGCTCCAAAGTCTCAAAAGTGAACTTGAAAAGCAATCATGTGTTGAAAGGTTGCGAGCGATTATGGAGGGTCAAGCTTGCACTTGTAGCATCTCGTGCGTGCCAGACTGCATTCGTGCATGAAAAGCAGAAATGCTCCCTCCTAGAGATGATTTTTCAGAGGGGTTCTTGGGTAGTATCACATGCAAAATACCTTGTTTCTATGTGCACAAGTCTAATAAACAAGATCTAAACAATTAAATATATATAAAATTGGAACAAAACAGTACAGAGCTACTTAATTTCAGAAAACTCAACATGACAGGTAGGTAAAACTGTGATGCAGGATAATATGCAATGGTGCAGTGGTTTTAAATGTGTTAGGCAACAGAGTTGATTACACTAGTTCATTTTCGTACAGTACATTATGTTAAGTATTGATATAAACATAATGAACTTTGAGCTAGCACTTTTTAAATGTTACTGGTCTCAGCTAATATCAAAATCATGTTTAGAATGGTTTTGATACCAAACATTATCAATGAAAGTCTACTTTAAGTGTACAACTCTAAAGTATTATTAGGCAGGCATGCATGTATTTGTTTATGTTGGTCTTTTCTGAGTGTGTATGAGTGTGTGTAGCGAGTGTGTGCATGCCGTCCCAGTCTCTGCGTGCCTCACATGATCCATGGCGGCCGGACACAGGCGAGCAGCTTCTGACAGGCATTTCAAACCTCCTGCCCTCTCCACCGTGTGGCCCCGCCGATAATGGGAACCTGATCGGAGGGAGTGCAGAGCGGGCGGCAGAGGTGGTGGGGGTGTGAGGGAGTGAGGGAGGGGGGAGTGTGTGGTCCGTCTTTTGTGAGAAACTCTTCAAAGCGTTGGCCCTCCTATTTGTCCACTGGAGCTCTTTGTAACGGTATCCTCCACTGTCATTTTGCCCCTTTTATTTTTAGGCAGGGCTATTATTGCTCCCATAGCCCTCACATACCCCTAGGCTTTGTGTCGAGGGGCAGGGTCAGGTTTTAGCTTCTTTCTTTTTTTCATCCTGTTCAGAACCTTCTTTTCTCCCCCTCCTCTAAATAGAGAGTAATACCGGCAATGGGTGATCTTCTAATTCCTGGTCGCACTGGGAATGAGAAAGAGCAAGTCTGGCCCGTTATTGGGACAAACATTTTCACTGCTTTATGTCTGACAAATACTATAAGCCAATGTCCTGCTCATCTATCATTTACTGTGTGAAAAGTCACCTCATCCCCAAATCAGATAACAAAATAACATTACCTGAAAATGATCTTTATTGGTTAACTGAAGAGACAAGAGGCAAACAAATGTTTGGCCCCAAACACGAGATGCAATAAGACAACTATTGTTGTGTGTTTCCAAATTGAGTTACATAGCCATTTCTCATAGAAGTTGGTTTAAAACTTTCTTGGTTTTCTGGAACCAGAAGTTACACGTGGACAGCCTAGACCAACAATTGAATTAACTCTCAAACTTTTAAAAGTTCTAACAAAGTCAAGAGAAGCACAACAACAGTGGTAGCAACTTGTCAATCACAAACTACCCGATGCCCTTAAGCATACCTTGCTTTTTTCTCTATTTCACTCTAAATGGAACCATTATTGACAAAATAAACATCATGTATTGAAAAGGACCTGACACTAGCATTTGAGACCAAAAACTCTAAGTTAAGAAATCAAGTGAGACGTAAGGCCATTCTCTCATTGGCTTCTATACTATCGGTCACCCTCTGCAGGAGAATTCGATTTGATATAGAAAACACCAACAATGGCAGTTCAAAGTCTTTCACCTAAGATGTTGCTGATGTACCATGATATCAAAACTGATATGAGGATGTATGTAATTTGGACTTGGAACATACACATTACCTCTAGCAAAGAGAAATTAAACTGGTCTTGATAGCAACAGGGGAACAGATGGGAGAACAGGAACGAGAGAGTTGTCGGGGACAGATGCATCTTTAGACAGAGCCCTACAGTCTCTTCCTGGCTGCCTCCTCATCTTTGTGTTAGCCAGCCTGCTCACTTCTGTTTGTGTCCACTTCCTGACCCTGTGGTGCAGCAGTGCATGCCGCCCCCCCCTGCCCACGTCCCCCCTGTCCCCCTGTAATATCTGACATGAGTAGATGAATAATACATCAGAGGCTTTAACTGCCCGGTAACTCTATCCGAGTCCCAGGACAGGAGGCAGCCCAGCGGCTGCAGCCAACAGAGGGCACGTGACCGCAGTAGAATAGCCATTCAGTGTGACCGTTGATGAGTAAAAGCTGCATTATTACCGCCAGTCAAACACCATGTGGTTGATACAACGCTTAACTGGCTGGTGCCTACAACTGGAGGCCCAGTGTGCATCCAGCTGCTGCAAACAGCTGTGGAGGGAGAGCTGTGTGCGACCACAAGTACACAGCCCTGAAATAATGGCATCTGTGAAGTTATTGGGGTTGGGAGGGTTACTTTAGAAATGTATTCCATTACAATAATTTGTTACATGTAAAGAAATGTAATCAGTAACCTAATGTGAGTATCAAAATGTAAAAGTAACCTGATTACTTTCCGTTACTTTTGGAGTACCTCAATTTCAAATGCAATGCAAATAAAAACAAGAGAAAACTAATAACAATAAGATGATATTTACTTTAAAAGAAACCAATATATTTCCTAAAAAATGTGAGTAACAATAATAGTTTACCTATGTTGTTTAAGCTAAATACATTCATTAAAAGCAAACTGTATTTATGTTAAATAAATCAGGTGTCCACCTAAACGATAAAAAAATACATGTATTTAAAGTAAAGAAGAATTACAGTATCCTTTGTATTGTAATTGTAATCCTGCTAGTAATCTCTAATTTCAAAAATGTGACAGTATTATGATTACTTTTGTAATTGTAATCGAATAGTTACCTTTTTTCTATCCTGATGTAATCTCATTACATGTAATCCGTTGCTCCCCAAGCCTGCCACCAGCATGTTACGAATCACTTGCATATGTATACACAAAGCAGAAAGAGCTACATTATTGTTCAGTATTTATCCTCCGCCTGATTTGAATGTAGCCGAAAGAACCAAAACAGAGGGATATGGCGACACGTTAAGTTACTGTGCTGTCTATATCTGTACGTTGCCATATGTATATCTGTTGCTATTTGTATGTTGCTATGTGTTGCTGTGTGTATATCTGTTTTGTAACAGCGGTGATAACAAACATCGCCCTGGGACAATACATCGAATCTTAATGACTTGATGTGTAAATGAGAGTGTGGTAAATGTTCAGCTTGTTTTTTTCATTGATGATGTGAGAAAATGTAGAAATGTCATAATACTCTTGGCTAAGATCCAATCACAATACGAGACTACCTCTAAATTCTCTGCATGCACAAATCTCATAAACATGTTTTTTTGTTGTTTTTTCTAATCTCTGTTAGATATCAAGATACAGACTGCGTGTTAAAACAAGAGGTATAAATAGGGTCTAAACAGCAAACCGAACACTAAAACTTAAAATAAAGTTATGTAGAGCTAAAGAGTAGATTTCACATTATACACTTTTTTCAATTTCCCTTTCCTGTCGTGTGTTATATAGGTTTGTGTGCATGTAAATGGTCTGCAAAGGCTAAAATCATCCAGAGGGAGTTTCTCACCCACACATCCCTCCCCCTCCCTGGCTGAAACGCCTCCATTGGACTCCTTTGTTCACTTCTGTGACATAGTGACATCATTACTTAACACTCGCACTTCTATTGGCTAGCGCTCTGACACGTTTTAGCTGGACATCTTTAAGCGGTTGATCAATCACAACAGAGCCGGCCAGATAACCAATCAGAGCAGACTGGGCTCTGGTTTCAGACAGAGGGTGAAAAGAGGTGCTGCAGCACAGGCAGTGAGAAAAATAAAGAGCTTTCTGAACATTAAAGCATGGAGACATGTCCCAGTAGAGACACTAAATACAATATGAACCTGAAAATGAGCAGATAGGGCCCACAAGAAGAAAAGGGGAGTACTGTATGTGTTCTATCAGGCGCTGGGATCTGAGGAGAAACTCTATCCGGCCTTGAGTTGAATAAAGAGTCGATTACAACCAACCCAATCACCACAGTGCATCTGATTCACACATTGACCAGAGAATAATGCAGCACGCTTGGATACTCACACAACAAATGCACCGATCGGGCACACACACACAAATACACAAACACAACAACACACACGGCAGCCTCTACGGAGAGGATCGGGTTTCCCTCTGTGTCCAGTGGCTTATTAAACATTAAGCTCAACAGCTTCCCTACAGGAGGGGGAAAAGGCCTCCCCCACCTCCCCTCTCTCATTACAGCTGTTGAGGTATGAGACAACAGAAGCACGGCCACAACAATGGAGCCGCGGGCCGATAGCCAATCAGTACGCTCGCTGTAGCGTTCGCCCAGCGACAGCAGGTAGGCCTGAGCAGGTGAGATTAACTCTGTCATTCTTTTCAAGGAGTAACGGTAATTTAGCTTATTTATGTGGTGGCCTGAATAATGTTTATAGTTTAAAACTTACTCAAATGTATTTCAACAAGTAATGTCATGCACCTGTGGTACTGTCCGCACAGAAACACACACATACAGATCAATAACAGATGGAATTGAAATATAAAGTACAGGAAACTAAAGGAAACTGCAACCCCAAATCCATTATTTACATAAAATAAATCTACACAAGTTGGTTAGTAAGTTACAAAACCTCTTCCATGAAAAGTATAAAATGTAATAAACTTCTACATTCTTTCAGGTTAAGCTCGTGTGTGTATTAACACAGTGGGAAACACTAAAGTTAAAATGCTTAACATCTTTGGCAGCAGCAGCAGCAGAGGTTTGTAAAGAACAAACAAGAGGAACTGCATGAAGCAGACGACGTCGAGGGAACATCAAGCAATGGTGATTGATCTCTACAAAAATGCTCAACATTAATGCAACATTTAATTTAGTGAACAATCAAATCCTGTTAAATAGAATCTAATATCTGAAGAGATTTCTTCACAGTGTGTTGGAGCGCTCCTCTCTGAGGGGTTTCTCAGCCTCTCAGGTGTTGAGGCGACACTCCCTCAAGTATGTGTGGTTGGTAGTTTGATACCTGACACCTGACAACAAGCTCTGTGTGTGTGTTAGATGTTCGATGTATTCCCACAGGTTGACTAGAGTAAAACACTAATCAGCTTCATGTGACCGCTGCCTAGACACTAGTGCCACCTGCTGGCAGCAGCGGCACAAACATATATTAATATACTACTAATTCAACTTTGGGTAAATTACACCACTGGTTGGATTTAACTAGCACAAAATAGATTAAAGGGAGTGTGCTGAAGAACACTTTTTATCCAAATGTACTGAATATCTCCAGTTTCATTGCTACTATATAATTCCACTCCAATACAGTTTGAATGAGATGATAGGACACAGATGATTTGTCAAATCTAAAAAGGGATGGTTCACCCGAAAAATCTGTTTGCTATTTATCAGTCAACTTTGTTTTGGTGTGAGTTGCTGTTAATTGGAGTCAAAATGTCTGCCTTCTCTCCGATATAATGGAAGTGGACGGCACATTGGTTGCAGTGCTCGAAGCGATATGAAAATAAAATTTAAAAAACTCAACAGCAGTGTTTCTACATAAATCATGACCAGGTTACTCAAGATTACCGAGAAAAATAGAGTAGTTCAATGTAGGAACAAAATGTTCTACCAAACTACACCCACCAAGCGTATCACAAAACAGAAGGAAGCTTGCAGCCGTCTTTCACAACTTGTTATTCCAATAGAACACTTTTCACCAAAAAAATAAAACAATCACAACAATCTAGCTAAATAAATAGCACAACAGTTGAGATTGAACAGCATGTGTTTTGAATTTTGGGGGAAACTGTCCCTTTAAGTGGGTGTTGAGGATGAAACCACATATCAATCTAAACTAAGAAGCAGTGCAGGAGGAAGAGCATAACAAAAAGCAGTTCCTGTATTATTAAAGAAAATTGTAATTTGAAACGACAATTCTTCTCACACGAGGCCTCACACACTATCTAAAAGCTATAAAGCCGCACACATCCTAGGCTTCACTTAAAAACTCAGCCATCATGTGACTCTGACCTTCATCATCTCCGCATCTAATTCCAGGAAACTCACTTCCTTCTGTAGCATCCTATAAGCATCAAAGAAACTAGTCATCTCTTATATCCTGCCCATTCACAGAAGCTCTCCTTCATCCTACAGTGAGGCAGGTACTAGTAATGCATTATGGGCCGCAGACAGGGTGGCAGACACTTGAGTTATCTAATTAGCAATAATATTGGATTAGTCTGACTCAGAAGGGGTGAAGAGACAAGACAAGGGCCCCTCAACGTCTCTTGAATCTCAGTTTGGAGTCTTTGGGGGGATTTTCAAGATTAACTGACCAATTTCTGTCTCTCAAGAACAAAAAAATGAAAGAAAAAGAGCAAAGATAGTAGCCTAACACTGAGGCCTAAGCAGTGTAATCTCTCCATAGGGAGACATTTATTCTAATAAATCTGTGTTATTGTTTGTGAATTATTGTCAATATATGGTTTGCCTCTTTTCCCTAAAGTAATAAGCACAGTGGGAAATTAAAATGTACTTATCACTGGTGGTGATAACCAACAGTTCCCAGTGTGAGGAGCCACTGGTAAGATGCAACATAAAAGCAAGATAAAAATGTAGAAGTAAGAGACTCAAGTCACAAAATGGAAAACCGAAGTTCTATGAAGGGAAATGTCAATCAGTCCAGACTAAAATACAGGGATCACATATTATTGCTCAAAATCTAAAATTGTAATCACTCTCAAAGACTAATGTCAATGTATTTCTACTTAGTAGCGAATAGCAGCCTAGTCAACAACTAGGATAATCGATTAACCGCAAAGTCATTAAAGGATATAGCCTACTTATACCTTCAATGTTATTACACTTATCATACAGCAACATCATCAGGTCAAACATTATATTTACAGTAGCCTACTCAACTTGTTGGTCTATGATCAGATAAACTGCATAACTAACCCACAGATCATTTTAACTGTGAGGCCTCCTTTTGGGTTAGGTAAGACCTTAATTATTGAAAAAATTCACACAACACCAAAAAGTATCACTGCATGCATGTGTAAGGTAGCAGCCATGACAGGCCACTAGGTGTTGCTGTTGCGCAGCAAATTGTTGTTTTTTGTCCATTGGGACACCGTATTTCTCCTGTTGTTCTGGGTGCGGCCGCCATCTTGGCGCTAATGTTTGTATTCACTCCACGAAAGGTGAGCAGTGTTAATTGTGGCAAATCATTTTACACATTATTACGTTAAAAACGTCCAAACATTCCATTTCTTTAATTAATGGGTTAGTTTAAATGTTTATTTACCCGTTTGTGTATGTTTGGGAGTGAGATGTTTATGTTTTGTCTGTTAATTTGGTTGTTGTATTGGTTAGCATGTAGCTAATTGCGCTAATGTTTGTATTCACTCCACGAAAGGTGTGTCAGAAGAGCTGCCATTGGGATAATAAATCAGCGTCTCCACCGCAATCCGATCTGCTGTGTCCTGTTTTCCTCCCCTCTGCATAACATCCCATCACCAATAATAAACACAACGCAGAGTCCCAGGGTGTTCAGAGAGGCTACGGGACATTTGGGTTACACATGAAATGCAGTTCCTATCTATATGCTTAATTAAGTACAAAAGAAAGCCTACAAGACCAAAGCTAACATTACACAAGTTACTTATGATGCTAATACTGTAACTAAATTGACTAAAACACGACCCATTCTCAGTTGTCATTGTCTGTGTTTAGGACATTTCAAACGTTTTTTTTTTACCTTGATATTTGAACACTCTTAATAGGAAATGCCCACAGCCTTTTCTGTTATGTACGGAGCCCCTAAAGGTTCATGGAGAGAAAAAAAAAGTATCTGTGCGCGCAATATACTTTCTCGTTCGCACGAAATACTATTTCGTGCGCACGAGATAGTATTTCGTTCGAACGAGAAAGTATTTCGTTAGTTTCTCATTCGCACGAGAAAGTTACCGGTGCGCCAAGTAGGAAGTGGAGCACAGAGGAGACAACCGTTTCATTGCAGACTGTTATGTTTATGTGGAGAAATGAAAGTGCATACATTATTTGAGATATATTTCAAACTCATCATTTAGGGACATTTTGGCCAGGGGATTAGAGCTATTTGTTTAAGCACTGGATTCGCAAAACAGAGTCTGTAAACCAGTCTGCTTTGATCAATGAATTCCTGACCGGGACTCTCACAGTATCTGCTGCCCACAGCTGTTTTATAGAAGGAAAACCTCCTTCACTTTATGAAATCTCTGCGGCACCAGTGGCCTGTACTACGAAGCAGGATTTGCTATTTACTATTCATTCATGAAGTATGACGCTGCGCTGTCAGCACGCTTCTCCATGTTTGTGATTGGTCAAATGTCGCTAACCCCATCCCTTTCACGTGAACGCGCTCTCAGCCGGACAGAGAAACCCTGGTTGATTTACTGAGTTGATAACCAGCTTTGTAGGACCGCTTAGCGAGATCGCGTTTGTTAGGGTTAGTTAAGCCGGGTAACTCAAACATATCCAGGGTCTGTTGAACTGGCTTCGTCGTACAGGGCACTGGAGGCAGTAACGTGTAACTCAGCAGAATCTGAGAAGAGCAGCACCAGCTGCAGAGAGCTGTGCCTTTTACTGTTTACTTCACTGTGTTTCCCTTCATTAGAACAGCTGAATAGAGATCGAGGCTGCTGCGTTTAACCACACACACCTCTACACACATCAAACTGCCCGAGTATTCCCCCTATTACTCGTTTTATGAAGGAGATGTCCGGTCACCATGCCGCATGATGTGTGTGTGTTTGCGCTCAGCTCCGCTCTGTTACCTCATTCACACCAACGCAACTCCGGTTCAAGCTCCGTGCTAGAGCTTTTCAGGTTCAGAACCGGTTCCTCGGTTTAGCTCCAGCTCTTTTCACACCGCTCAGAGCCCGACTGGTGCTGCGTCATTGCGCCATCGTTTGCGTCATGACGTAACCGTTTGCGTGCCTGCTTCATAAAGCCAAACCGCGCGGAAACCCCTCACAGCTCACACCGACAACAACAACAATGGCCGATTGTGTTGAAGCGCTACTCGTCTTGGTTTTGGTAAAAACCAGCGGTTGCCATCTCTTTCTGCAATTGTTGGAGAATTGCTTTGGACCGCGTGCTCCCCTCCAGCTTCCTCTGTACCTCTTCGGAAGACCAGATTCCCAGTAGGTAGCTGGTCTCTTCAGTGGACCTCTGCTGCTTGTTAAGTTTCTCCATCGTTGTGTACAAACTGGATAAAACGCGGGCTTTTTGTTGTTGTTCAGGAGTTGATCCCGCCCCTGCCCCCGCCTCGACGTAAGCGTGACATATGCGATGCTTTTGCTCTAGCCGGAGAATTTTTTGGTGCTTGAAACGAACCGGATTCCGGAGCTAAGAGGCTGCTCCGCTGCGGTGTGAACAGGAAAACCCTGTGCTTTTCAAGCTCCAGCTCCGAACCGGCCCTGAAACACCGTTGGTGTGAATGAGGTATGTGTGTGTGTTTGTGTGTGTCCGACACCACTGGCATTTGTTTTCAAATTACCACGAACAGTAATTTACACAAATCTGGTTCTCCATAGTTATATGTGTATTCCCAAGTGAAAGAAATCCGTTTAATCTTAATCTCGATGTAGTGCTATAGTCCTGCCGGAGTGCACCGGAACGAACGACACTATCATAAACAAATGCACACACACACACGCCCTGGTGACCGGACATATTCTTCATAAAACTAATAATATGGCGTAATAATCGGGCAGTTCGATGTGTTTCACCATAAGAAAGTATCTTGTGGGAACGAGAAGGTATCTCGTGCGCACAAATTAATAAAGCGTGGCCTCGTTTTATTTAAATTGAGGCCACGAATTACATCTCGTGCGCACGAGTTAATAAAGCGTGGCCTCGTTTTATTTATTTCTCTCTATGAACCCTCCAGGGCTCCGTAGTTTTGTTATTAAAAGAAAATTGCAAATGAAAACTTTTGTGAAAACCTAGACTAAGCAAATGTAAAAAAAAAAAAGCCATGGAAACACCCATAAGAAACAAGGAGCAAGAAACACAGATGTGGAAAAAGTCATAATTTTAACTCACGTTATTTCATATAGATGAAGTCTCCGTGTTGCCGTGAAGATCATCCACGCTGCAAGCTTAGTCTGCAACAAGCTAACTCCTTTTATGTCATTAGCATCTGTTTAAGGTAATTTTCTTGGTTGCTTCCCAATTCAATGTAAATATTTTACTTTCTTGATACTTTTACAGTTTCACAACAGCTTGAAAATAACCACATTCACGTAAGGTACTATTAATTAATCACGCTTTCACCTGTAGCCTTCTGTGTTTTACGGGGGTGCACCGCCATCTTTGAACGCACCGTGTGAATGACATTTACCATCCGCTACAAAGGGGGCTCTGTTTCACTCAGAAGAGAACTCCAGGAATGTGAAGAAGAAACTTTACTTTTTTTTCCAAAACATCATGGCTTTCAATCTTATACAGTCTATGCTTTCAATATTAAAAATAAACAAATAATATTGGTGCGAAAAAAAAGACAGATATAAACAAATCAAAAACAGACAAAACATTTAAACATAAATTAAGAAATAAAGTAAATACAATACAAAGGGATAGGCTTTTTTTTTGTAAATCATGAAAAAACTCAATTTTTGTTCACCTTAATTGGAAACATTATTATAAACTCAACTATACTCATTGTGTTTCAACGTGTTCATTGTGCTACAATGAGTGATATCTTCCTCGTTGCCTTTATTCAATTGATTTTGCTGATTGTATTTTATTTCCTGCATTTTTATTATACGTCACATGACAGAAATGGAAAGCAATCGGTATCGCAAAGCCTTTTCATTAACCTCTTTTACACACACACACACACACACACACACACAAACACACGATGCAAACTACCATCTCCACCCAGACCGTCTCTCACTCTCAGCTGGACAAAGTAAAAATCACTATCACACACACATCAAACACATGTGTTAATAGCACTGGTTAAATGCGCACACACACTATCTGTAAGTGATCATACAGCACCACATTAATAATGTATAAGAAGGAAAACGATCCCTCTCCTAAAGAAAGGGTTATTAGTGTTTTAATTAATTGCTCTTTTTCCTTTTTCTGCAGCCCAAGGACGTGCTTTAGTGCTTCTGATATAGATGCACACTGGGAGAAGAGGAGGAGGTGGAGGAAGACGAGGAGGAGCGAGCTGGGAAGGTCAAGTAGAGAAAGGAAGGGGGAGAAAAAAATTGGAGGAGGGACTAAGGGTAGAGAGGAACAAAGAGGAAGAGCCTGAAGAATTAGAGAAAGAGATACAAAAATAATGTCATTATTTTGCACACTTTGTCTAATCTATCTATCTATCTATCTATCTATATCTATCTATCTATCTATCTGTCCCTCCGTCTTTGTATCTATCTATAGACAATTTAAAGGAAATATAGAAAGCTGAAAGAAGGCGACAAAAGGGAGTTGAGACAGGATGGAAGAAAATCTAGAGTGATTGGATTTATCTTATCAATATTTGTCATATGTTACTTTGTATTAACGAGTGTTACCCCTTCATGTGAAATTAATTAACTTCATTAGTTACTTAACAAACTAAAAACTTTAATAATTGGTTCCACAATAAGAGTGAAGAAAGGAAAAAAATGTTTTAAAATCAGAGAAACAAAAAAACCCCTGTTGTATTTCCACCACTAGGTGGCGCACACTGACCATCTGTTACTGCGGGTTTAGCTGTCTCTCTGCGTCACCTCACAATCACTCACAAAAAAGCACACAGGCTTTATCAGCCATAAATAATGAATTATATTTCAGAGCAATTTGTCACAGTTTATCGGTTATTTAAGGACAAAGTGGTCTTCAAATAAGCTTTTAGTGAAAGTGGCTCAGCTTTGCCCAGTATGAGGTTTTCATGCATAGATAGAAAGCATTTTGTGATAATGTTTAGTTTGTGTTACAATGAAAGTCTCTGTGGAAAATCATATCATAAACATGTCCTCAGGGTTTTTCTCATGAATTGAATACTGAAAATGCTCCAGAAAGGACCCAAGACAAACCTGCTTTGTACTGTTGTATCTGCTGCTTTTACTCAAAGATAATGTGCCAAAAGTACGTAACTTCATACAAATTATACTCCTTCTGCTTTTTAATGCAAGCCCTATTTAGGGCCTTTAACTGAATCTGAGGACCCCAACCTGCCCCAATGTTGTGTGAATGTATCCCATAGGCTAACTTCAGTTTCTGATCTTTTCAAAACACCAAAACCAATCAAATCTAACATTTTATTCTAGTATTAAAGCGTATATGTGGGCTTTTCATTGGAAGATTCCAGTAAGAATTGACAATATTCAGGACAAATACAGCATAAAAAGAGGAAAAGGACTTTAAATATGTCCTAAACATCAACTTTTGTTTTGGTTTTCTTTATTATTTTATGAGTAGGTTTTTGTCTCTTTGTTGTTCTCTATTCATCTGTTTAATTTGTTTTAACATTTTGAAATCATCAATAAAAACGTATACAGGACCAAACATTAAACAGAGAAAATGTAGGGGTACAAGTCATAGTTGGAGCCTAGTAGCTCTCACTACTGCTAAACTTGTGAAAAAATACACCGAAATAATTCTGTATAACCTCACATTACATCATCATCCTTTATCTAATTCCCCTTGAATGTGGCACGAAGACTACAAATACAATTTCTATCTTTTACACCTTCTCTGAAATATGAAAACATAGCCCCGAGAAGTGAGCTGTTTATTACTGCCTGCTAGTTATAACATCGCTGTGCTGTCATTAAACAGTACAAAATTAGAATGTTGTGATTTAACGGTAAATGTGTCTCCTGGAATCCCCGTTTCCATAATTACAGGCCGACATTATAATGAAATAATATCATTGTGGAGGTGACTCTCGACCAATCACAGGGCACTCAGAAACACCCCGATATAATGATGGGATGAGTGACTTTTTCCTCCTTTGTGTTGCCTTGTCAAAGAGGAAACATAGAATCTCTGACTCGTTTTTTTGGAAATGAAAAACCTTAATGTAGCCTTTCCTCCTCTTCCTCTTCTCATCCTCCTCATACTGCCATTATACTTTCTTTTTTTCAAAAACCTGATACTGGAGTTCCACTCTGTAACCTTCATGTTTTTACATGAACAGGAGGTTGAAGTGGTGCTTGAAGCTCCACTCAGCATTATTTTTAAGAACTTTGCAGATATAAGAAGCTTTTCGAGGCTCTCCTATTTCATGGTTTTGGTTCAAGACTGTGTACAGAAAAAGAAGGTAAAAAGTTAATCATATAGGCATTTAGCTAAAAACCATACATGTCAAATGAGTGGTGCTAGAGGAACAATGCTCATCAGAGTCATTAGGATCCATCCTCTGGGGAGCATGAATGTCTGTAGAAATTAAAGAAGAATCATTTGAATAAATGTTTAGGTATTTCGGGACCAGGGTGACGAGTAAGAAAGAGCAAGAACCTGAAGAATACAAGCGTCGCAAAATGATTACGTCATCTCCTTGCCACTACTGATGTTACACATTTATGTGAAATTGACCTTATTGATATCGAATAATTTATTAGAGATTAATAAGGGAGGCTGTGGCTCAGTAGGTTAGTGTGTTGATCTTCAGATCAAGGGAGCACAGGTTCAAACCCCAAATTGCTGCTGTGGGGATTTCCCACCGTATCATCATCATCATCATCAGCTCTATTGAAGAGACTCAAGGTCCATTGTTAAAAGACATACAACACTCATATTGAGTGTAAGTCACTCTAACAAGTAACATGAACGAAATAACAAAATATATTTTAAAGTCAAAGTAGTTGATTGTTTTCCAAAGACTTATTTATAATTTTGTGATATGTAGCGATTTTTTATTGTTGTATCCTGAACTGTTCATATTTGATATCAGTTATTTTGTTATTTTACATGCATTCTCCTACCATCAGTGAACCCCTGCATTGCAGTACTGTTTAGGATCAAAAATACTTGGTTAGATGTGAAAAAATGATTCTTTTTGCTTAGTTAGTGTACCTGCATGGCATTAGGCACAGAACATCTTCTTCCACAGTATACAAAATAGTCTTTTGTCGACAGTTCTTTAACACACGTTAGCACAAACGTTTTAAAATGATTTATCGTAAAAATCGATGTCTTCAGGATTTTGCTCATAAATTCTTATTCTGAAAATGCTCTTAAATATAAAATCATGGGAAATTATTTTGACTTCTTAAACATTATTTTGCTTTCTTAACATCAGCTTGAAAAGGACAACATGGAAACACAATTAGACCATTTTTTTGGTTTGAAGGCTTAATGAGAGAGCAGTGTGTCTGATGTTGTTAGCATAATAAAACACGTGAGCCATGACATGACACCATGTGACCAACGAGGCACCATCTTCCTCTTCCTCCTCCTCCTCCTCCTCCTCCTCCTCCTCCTCCCCAAAGCTGCCTGAAAGCGCTGTGAAGTGGCAGATGAAATATTAATCTTCTTGAATTTATGATGGAGGACAGCGGGTGGGGTGAGAGAAAGAGAGGAGGAGGAGAAAGAGAGGGGGGAAGATTGGCTGGTGAATAGAAAGAAATTAAACCAAGACATGAGGAGAGGTAGAGGTGAGGGAGGACAAGGAGAGGAAAGTGGGAGAGCAGAAAGAGAGAATAAGAGGAAGGACTAAATCTGCCAGAACTCTTAGTTAAAATGATTTTTTCCAACACAAATTCACATTTTCATTTCAAATACGTTTGTTTGTATGAGAACTAGAAAATAATTCCCTATTTGTTTTACTGCTGTAAATCTCACTTTCAATGATATGCTTAACGCATCTCAGTGTTCAACTAGATTTCTACCACCTGCAAATGAGTGGAGGTGTGTTCATTAGGTCTAATTGTTAGCATTGACCCTATTAAAGGCCACCTCCATTAGCGGGTTGAATACAAGTTATGGAAACACACAAATGTAGTGTAAGGGGACAAGAAAAAGAGTGAAAATATAATTACATGATGTGTTATACTGTGACAGAAATAAAGAATGAATAGATTGCTTTGAATTGTGTGGCCAAAAAGTGTAACTCTAAAATAAAGCAGCCCTGATACTCAATCAATCAAGTTTTATTATATAGCCCAATATCACAGATTACACATTGGTCTCAGGGGGCTTTACAGCATATGAGACCCTCTGCCCTCAGGAGAAAAATGTAAGAAACTTCAGGGCATTGACGTTGTGAAGCAATACTGTAAATACATACATTTAAAAGGAAATATATGAACAACTCATACAGTCACAGCAAAATCACACCTATAGATTCTCAGAAGATAAGCTGCTCGCTCCACAGATTTATTTGCTGCCGGAGGAAATATTCAGAGGTGACTTTCTTATACATTTTCTGCCCTTGAAAGATAAAATGATTCTGAATTTGCCGCTCGGGTCTCCAACTGTGTCAGCAGCAGAAACAGAGGACACAACCAGGAAGAGTTTAGATCTTTACAGTGATAATAAAGAAATGGGTAGAGTTTCTAAAAATAGGATGCAATATAAAAGCATTTGGTGAATCAGTCACAGGAAATGTTGAGGTACGCGAAAGAAAATTCAATCAGAGGTAACGTAGGAAAGGGTAGAAAAAACAAACAAATTAAAAACAAGGATAGAAAAATTAATTAGTAAATCCTGTCTCGCTTAGCAATACTTGATTATTGTATAATTGGCACACACATTATTATAATTACTTCCAGTAAACTCGCTGTAAGGATCGACTAGAGGAGACTTCAGTATGTGCAGTTTTGCAGCTTGCAAGATCTGTTGCTCATTAGACTCGTTCCTACACAAACTCCTACATCTGTTCTGTGCCCGTACAGCCGGAGCCGTGTTCTGCTGACCACTGAGCAGATGCACTGCAGCGGGGGGGGCCCGAGCACCTTGCTCAAGGGCACCTTGATGCTGGGTAATGAAGGGGAAGGGGCAAAGCTTCAGTGTCCCTTTGTGGACTGCTGGAGTCAGTGGGAATTTCAGACAAACATCCAGTTAAAGTCCTATTCCACAAACCTGGATTTGATGAGAAAAATGTAATTGTTTACTGCCCAGCGTTACTGTTTACATTACAAACACTGAACTAAGAATAGTATGTCTGTTATGGTCCTGCACAGAGTTCTAAAGATGATTTGTTTTGTTTAGTTAAATCTGGGAGTAGAGGAGGAAAAAAGATAATGGGACTGAGATAATCTGTAGATATTCAAATCTCTTTTATGTGAACAGCTCATTTGGGATATTGATTTTCTTTTTTTTCAAGTATGCTTCTTTTTCTTGTTTCCCAAATGCTTTGCAACACTGGGAGATATATCTAAAATAGACTCTTGTATTCCCATGTGGAATAGGTTAGATGTTTGGTATGACAGAGAAATGAAAATGAAAAGCGCAAGTGATAAGAGATACGTAAGAGATAATGTGGAGCCAGGCGGTCATTCATTAAAAAATATTAACAAAATGGTGATCACCATCCAAATGGACATAATCGGGTATTCAACCAAGCCGTATAATTACAAATAAAAAAAATTCTATGTTGTGTCAAACCAGAAAGTATGACATACTCGTCTAACAACAAAATAGTTGATTAGTAATTAATGAAAATATATAAATATCGTCTCCAGGTAAAACGGATTAACTAATTTAGTTTCTCTAATAGTAAGGAACAAATGCAGTGATTTGGCAGCAGAATGACTATTTTACTGTTCCTAAAACATCTCATATGGCTTGTTTTCTGACCTGCCTCCTCTGAATTTTAGTTTGGACTGATAGTGAGCAATTGAAAAGATATTGCAATCACGCTTTAAAGAAACCAAGAACAACTCACAAACAGGAACCTCAGTCTTAAGGGACAAAGTGAAAACACGTTGTACAGCAAAGCAACCCCTGCAGCCTCTGGTTAGGAAAGTCTTCCCCAGGGATCATACACGCTCAGTTTCTGTGCACTGAATGAGTGATGGAGTCCGGATTGATCCACAGAGTGAGTGGGAGTTTATGTGGTTCAGTCTGTATGTTGCACTTTGTAAGAGGAGAAAGGTTTTCTGTGGCTGAAACAGACAACTCCTCCTGTTCAATCGATAAAAACAATAAATGATTAGAATGTGAATCGTGTTATACTGCAGGTGCACACACACACACACACACACACACACACACACACACACACACACACACACACACGCCTTGTCTTCTGGGTCACCGCTACAAGGCAGGTCACCAGAAATTGATTTGCTTCGAATGTAGGCCACATTAATCACCCATTCATCACTTCACGTGGTGAAGGCTGACGTCTGGCGAAAATCAATTCATCAAAAGAAAGAAAGAAGTGTCTAAACACACACTTCTTAGTTTGTGCTGGTGTCTGGCTGCATGTGAGGCCGGTTTTGAAGCTATTGTTGAGCCATAAGCTCGCTTACACGTCAGCCCTCGGGCTGTCAGAGGCTGTCAGGATGACGCGTTGGATGGAGGCTGGCGTGGTCGTGCGGCTGGAGGGCGGATGGTGTTTTGACAGATGAAGTCGGCACTGAGGCTCTGAAAAAAATGACAGCTTTCATCTTAACACAATCATGTTGCATTGCCACTGCCAGGGTAGATTATGTAGTTTACTGATGAAAATGTGCATTTGTTTTACAAAACGCTATAATAATTGCCTGCTCCTACTTTTAAATTACAGTCTATTAGTTCACACTCTCATGCAGAGTGACTGTAAAGCTATGTTAGAGCTGTTAATGTAATTAAAGTAAATCATTTTTAATGAACCATGACGGTAATGGCAATTGACATTTAATACTGTGCTAATCAAATTAATGTAATGAATTCTACCTTGGTATATCAAGACTAAGGCGCTCAATCCCTATTTTTGACGGGATATACATCACGTTTTATTGTCGTACAGTGTTAAAAAGTCTTAATTAAGGGTCATGGGGTCAGAGGAGCTTATTTTGGAGACATAAATCCCAGTAAAGCAAGAAGGGGACCCAAAGTGAGCAGACATAAGCGAAGGCCAAACAAACGCCTTATCTCACAAGAAAAAGTAATTTGTGTATCTCTGGCAAATGCTACAGCCCTCCACTTCCCTTTATTCAAATAGGGCCAGTTATTGTTCCATAATCCTGCTGACAAACTCGCAAACCGAACCAAAATTATAACATACTTCATGAAGGAAATGAAGCGACATGAAACACTTAGCACTGATGTTCAAACGCTGCCATATCATTGATCCAGAGGAATTCCAACAACATTTTAATGAATTGCAATAAAATGTGTCATGAGGATTCAGCCTAATAAGCCTGCTGATGCTGGAAATGTCCTTTATAATCTTGCACAACAAGTAAAACAAATCAGTTTATTAAAAATGTGCTTATCCAGAGAAACATGTGAATTGCCACCGACTGTTTTTCCTTTCGTAACTGGCAATTGGTTGATTAAGGTCACCTGACTAACCTTGGTATATCGATTTTAGACTGCCAACTTAACAAATACAAAAAGTACATTTGAATTCATATGGCCCAATTTATAAATCATGCGTGGCTTGCACCTTGGCAGTTGAACGCCTCACAATACAATCACATAACTGCCAAAGAGTTTGTCCTTTCACTCAAACCAGAAACAGTGTCATACCTCACAAACATTCCCACAGACATGTAACCATTACCCAATCAGCTGCCTGTTCACATTCGGGGCAAACAATGACGTTCTTACCGAGGCTGGGTTGTTTTTTACCCTGAGCTGATTAAATTAGCAGGACAGAGGGGTGAGGACAGGGGGGGGGGGGGGGGGCCTGGGGGTTGCCAGCATGTGGGAGGCTAAACAGAACAAACACAAAAGCATTCCTGGTGCCATTCCTCTGATGCCGATGTGGTCATCCCTACGAACCAGAGCGGCGAATGGAGGCATCTGGGCTCTGGGGGGAGACAAAGGGGGAGACTGTCGGCCCACCGGGGCTCATCCTCACCCTGGACACGCTTGTTACCCCTCAGCTCTTGAAAGGGGAGAAGACAGAAAGGATAGAGTGGGGATAAAGGAGACAGAAGAATGTATAATATGGATTTGGGGGGTAGAGCAGGTTGAGAAGGAAGAGACAGATTGGACAAAGTCAATGACTATTTAAGCAACACTAATCAATATGTGTTTATATGAGCAGTGGATCAAATGAATGTGTAATGTGAAAGGGAGACTAATTGTGACAAACCAACAGAGAATATTCACCAGCTAGTGCAGAGTTACAAAGCAATTGGCATATTTTAGCTCACAGGTTCATGTTTTACAGATAAATATATTTCTCAGGAGATGGTGGGGACCCAAAACAGAGCTAAAGGAATAATGAATAATGGACATAGATCCAGTTGAAACACACCCGACTCCAAATTAATGCTACTGTTGCTCCGAGGCTCTTCCTTTTTTTAATATAGTGTTGCTTGACTCAAAACACAACATGGACCAGTAGTGGAGAAGCTATTCATGGCTGGAAATGAGTAAAAAAAGTATTGCCCCTAAGGAAAACAAAACATGTTGGGATCTAAAATCAAAAGTGTGAAACTATGCTTTATTGGTGGCTTTTTGCACCTTACATTATCTCCAGTTTTCTGGTCTAATAATGTTGTACTAGGCAACCAAATAATGCACAATTAAGGCAAATACTATGTGTAGTTCAAAGAGGATGAGTACGCAGGTAGAGAGCCAGACATCATTGGATTGATCGCCAATGATCCTCATTGGGTTCAGTCTAAATCGGCAGTTTAAATAATGCTTTGAGATTCATTATGTCTCCTAAGCAGCTCTGCCTTTGAAGAAAAGTTGTAAATGAGCTTCATTTAAAATGTAAAAAGGCTGAGAAATGGTGAAGAGAGGCCATTCATTAATGGGGTTAGGAAAAGAAAATGAGGAGGTAAATAAAGAAAATAGTGAGTTAACAGACGAAGAACGACGAAAATTAGAAATGTTATCCAGGCGAGGGAACCAGAGTAGCAACAAACAGCTGAGAGCGAAAACAACTGCAGCTCAGTTCTTTACGCCTGTTGAAACTTTATAAAACACACACTCTGATAAACACCCAGTTACACACACACATGACAGCCAACACTGGAGGGGGTGTGAGACACAACAGCTGTCCTTTTTGAGGGAAACCACAATGAAGGAGCTCTGCAGGGGGGGAGACAGCACCTGCCTCTGCTGCCCCCCTCCACTCTCCTCACCCACAGGACATCGGTGGAGAGGAGGGTGAGGCGTGCGTGCCTCCAGTCGGGAGTCTTCTATTCACCCCATTCAGCTGCCTCATCTGCATACTGTTTGACTTGCTGCTTCTAATTTGGGTGCCTTCCCCTTTGAAGGCAGATGTATGTAAACAATGTCTCTTTTCATCTCGGCGAGGATAAGAAGATGACGGATTCTAGGTCATTAACCCCCGGAGGACTGGCGGCTTACAAAGGCAAACCTGCTGCGCGTTCCAATCAGCCGCATAATCACCCGCAGCAGTTAGGACTAGTTGTCCAAAGTGTGTGGAAATATGCAAGGCAGCAAACCAGACTAATGAACACTGCAATGCAATGTTGGATAATTAATTACACAAGGCAGATACAAGCGTCGTTGGTATTTAGGAACGTTTTGAGGGAGTGCAATAAGAGTTTAATTGTGATACTGTATACCAGAGTTCGAGCACTGAGGTTTACTCTCCGTGATTCCGAGTCCCTCACACTGTTCCAGTCCTGCCTCAAAACTCATCTCTTCTCCTCTATCTACTCATAGGCTATCATAGCCTCATATTATTACTCATATTATTATTATTACTCTCACATTATGTGTCTGGATTTATCACATGACCTAAGAATGGAGCTTCAGTCACATGATATAAAGCAGTCATACGTCGGGAGATGGTCACCCCTTTAATTGTTTAGAAAAGGTGTTTGTTTTTGGATCAGGAAGGCATTCTTTACAGAAAAAGTTTGTACATAAACCCTTAGATTAGTAGGTACACCCGTTGAGTATTGTGGAATTGAGATTCAGGTATTCCCTAGATGTTCTCAAACAAATCTACTCCATTTCTACCAAAAAACTAGACTACTGTATGCAAACCTTATTAACGCTCCCAACCAACGGGTGCAACCGAATCCCAAAGTCCGACATTGAAACTGAGGATTTCCCTGGTCATAATATTTAGGACTTAATCCAATAGGACAAGTTGAATAAAAACAATTTTCCCAAAAATGTAAAACGCAATTCAAAATGGGGGAGGGCAATTAGACCCAGTCCAAAATGTGAGGCCATAATGAAGAGAGAACAACAGCAGCACAACAAGCTACTGATTCACACAATTGTAAGGGGGATTATTGTTCCCTTATTCCAGTATTACTGTGCAATCTAACATATGTAAAATTAAATAATAATAATAATGCAAAACAATATTATACGATTGTATTTGATAGATACAGTACAAAACATTTTGTATTAGTCACCGTAAGGACATTTGTTCTTGACTTGTGCTGCAGTTTCACAATGTTAATCATCACTCATACTACATAGAAGAAAATGAATTACACTAACAAATGACTAATGTACATAAATACAGTTTGCACATGCACAATACACGGATATTCCTACTGACAATATTAAAACCCCTTACGGCCAACATTTACATCTAGCGTAAAAGCCTCAAATATAGTATATGTGTAAACCAGTACATTCACTCTCACACACACACACCCCCCCCACTCATATCTATCCCACACCATCACTTGCACTGTGACCCTGCTGTTCTCCCACAGCCACACTCTACATTTATAGGCAACACGTGTACGTGGGTATATCGCATGTAGTATTTACGAGTACTCTTCGGTGTGAGATGAGTACCTCTTCACGTGTGTGAGAGAGAGATAGAGAATAAAGGGGAAACAATGGTATAGTAGTGTATGTTACTGTAGGTGTTCATGCAGAAAAAAAGAGATCCTTTCTACAGATCAGAAATGTTACACTTTACAGGTTCACCTGAAAGAAGACGTTTACTTTAGGGTACATTGTTTTGTTTATAAGTATCCATCAGAGTTAGTAGATCTAACCAAGCTTTATTTATTGAGAGGCTACGTTGAGCTAAATGCTAATGCCAACATGTATAATGCTCAGAATCGCAAGGCTAATATGTTTATATTTGGCACATAGCTTATGATTGTTCATTGTGTTTGCAAGAAAGTTGCTTATCTGTTGATCATCAACTAATGGTTAATGTAATCTTCAGTTTACATCTTGACAGATTATCAACAGATAGTCGACATGACCCTGTTGACTTTCAACTGACAGACGGATTTTGAGTAGTTGATTGTCAATTTTGAAGATGTTGACACAATCTACAGATAGTAAGGTTGAATATCGGTTAATAACCTGTTGCAAAAAACATGTTGACAGTCAGACACTTTTTGTAAAATCTATAGATCAACACTTGAGATGTACCTTATATTCTACTGGCAGTTAGTTAAATGCATGTTACTTGTCTGTTGAAACAGTGTTGTTGAATGTCAACTGATGACTTATAGAGTGTTAACTATGGACTATCAAAATAAATTGTTACCAAAAATTGCTTACTAGTTTTAGAAGAATATCACTCGTCACCGGCTTGGTCTTCAATATCAGGATACATGTATTTATTATCCTTGCAAGAATGGAAGTAGTCATCACACACAGGGCTGCGTGGGACAAATAGTACCCAGAACAGTGTCCTTCAGATGCTTATATACAAGAGAGGGTGTTACAGTCAACAAGATGGAAGAATACTGGTTTGAAGCAGTATTCTGACATTAGTTAAGATTAGCTAAGGCCTGCGTAAGTAAAGAACATGACAGTCATATGTCTATCTGTCTAGGGGCTGTGTCATCATGGAGGAACATAGCTATCATAACTTCAACAGTGTCTCATGAGCGTCATCCATGTAGTCATACATCAGGCTACGTACACAGCTACGTAGGGCCTCTCTTATCACGTGCTACTCTGATATAGAAGGAACATTCAGTATTTTCCCAACACTAGATTTGAGTGTCATTAGTTTTGCGAGTATTCAGTTATAGACGAGAGCATTTGACATGATGATATTTGGACCAGATGAGGGCTATGAAAGTGATAATAGCAAAAATAGAATAACTAATTAGGGGAGAAGATGCCTACTCTATAGTTTGATAAATCAACTAATTGTTGCAACTATATAATAAACAGGGAGGATTTTATTGTATTATTATTATTATTATTATTATTATGTTGACACTTGTTTTAGCAAGTACACTTACTCTGAGAGTCTGAGTTGGACTAAATGGAAAAGAAAACAGCAACAAGCAAATGAGCTTCAGAATTAAAAACTCTTTTCGCTGTGAAACAAAAACAAAAGAAGTTGAACCTTCATCTAGTATCACGTTGGGATGAAGTGACCCAAACAGGAAGCAGAAAGGAAACAAAGCCTCGCAGCTTTGTAGGGTGGGCGGCTTTTGTGCGAGTGTGTGTCAGTGAGGTTAGTCGGGATTATTGGAGGTGAAGTGTGTGTGTTTGCAAGGTTTGTGCTAGGGTCATGGGGGGTCAACACACACATACAAACACACACTCACACATATTCAACACCTCCGACAAACAGACATCTGCAGCCTGAACTCTTTCTCTCTGAGGTCACATGGGATGTGGTGTGTGTGTGTGTGTGTGTGTGTGTGTGTGTATGTGTGTGTGTGTGTGTGTGTGTGTGTGTGTGTGTGTGTGTGTGTGTGTGTGTGTGTGTGTGTATGTGTGTGTGTGTGTGTGTGTGTGTACCAAGTGTGCCGTCACAAGCAGGGCCTGAGGGGGCGTCTCCTTAATTTATGATCCATTGTGAGAAGCACAACAGTGAACTTACTCCCAGTTCCCACACATACCCACCCACACACACAACAAATAAACCCCCCCCCATATTTCCCAAACTCCCCCAACATGCCTTAATGCGTCTAAAGTTCAGTTGCCATGAAGGCAGATCAAATGTTGGACTTTTTCCCTGAGTGTGTGCTGACAGGTCAGATATAGAGCTGAACACTGATTGGCTGAACCGGAGGGGGTTGCCTGCCTCAACTTTTGATCATCAATCACCCAAACTGTATTTGTGCAGCCGGTTCGTACAAAAGGATCTGCCCTGTGATCTGCTTTGCAACACGAGAAAACTCCCCCTCAGAAACATTCAAACAGAAGGGTCCCGTTTGATGAGGCGTCAAAGCTTCACAGAGGATAAAAGTCGGATTAAAAACGCAAAAAAACACCTGCTCCTCTCATGAAACACCGACCAGGGGAATCCCACTGATCCACCATTGATTTCAGAGTTTTAATCCACTCCATCCAGGGGAGAAGAAAGACTAAAGAAGAAGAAGATTTCTTTTCTGCTTTGATACAACTCAGACATTGATTGCAAAAGTTATAAGCTTCACAATACAAAACAGAGCTTAAAGCAGCACTGACAAATAGAATCCATAGAAACCTGTGCAAACCAAATGATTAGTTCTGAAGAGGCAACTACAGCTAAACAGCTTTCAAACATCTTCCCCTGAATCAAAATGTACTCTCAATTGGGACCGGACTACACAGCACTGTTGTCTGTCTGACTGTCATTATGAACCCATTCACACCTGGTATTAACATGCAAACAGTCACCACCTGTGTCACCACCTGTGTAAATGCATAGCTATTAGAAGGCATAGCTATGTCTCAGATGCGCCGGATAACATCAGTGGATTGATATCAGCTAGTTGCTAATGACACATGAAAATCTACTGACTGCATCTCTTCCTGCTTATATGAACAAAAAGCCATTCTAGTACCAGTGGTAAGCGTCTCCACTGGCACTGATTACCTTTTTTTGACCTTCAGATGCAGGTTACCCTGACTTTGCCACATCAGTGCGGTCCCTAAATAATATCGTGCATCACTTTCACTGAGGAGAGACGCATGTGTGTAGGAAAAGTCTTCCAGCTCTGCTTTCCTTCACAATTTGTGCAGCAACAAAAGGAAGTGTAAATGGGAATCAGAATGGAAAAAGATACAGATCCATGTTAATATCAGGTGTAAATGACCTCTGTAAGATCTTTTAATCATGACTTTACTTATACACAAAGCAGACTTCACACTGAATGTCATGACCTGCAACAGCAGACATTAGGTAGCAGTACAAAAATGTTGAAAATGTTGTTGAACTAGAGAAGCAGAATAAATCTGACTTGCTCATATTACTCGGGTCTTGTAGAGTTCACAAACAACATGTCTCGGTTCGCCAGAATACTCAATTTCTGTTTTCCACCGACCCAAATCTGATGGATTGGGCTGTTTCGGCGTGATATTTTGTGGAATGAAAGAGCATAATGAAAAAGCAGACAGAAAGTAAGTTACATTTGATACCATTGGCTCTCTAAACCATCACAAATCAGAGTAAATGGTAGGAAATTATAAATAATAATACCCCTGCCTAGCTCCCACTCTGGATACTTCCACAACAAACGATTCTTGGTACCTGAGGACATTTAGAATTCAAAAAAGCGCTATTTAAAAATCAAAAATGAAGGATTTCTGACCCTGCTGAATCCTGACAGAGCTTCTTTAAACTGCCTTCTTACGGTTTAAAGAGTGTCTAATGTGTAGTAGTGGTGTTATTGAGCTCCCTAAGGCCTCCATTATAAGCAAATATCTTTTCCCTAAAGGGCCCAAAACTATGAGGAACTCGAGTGATTCTCGAAATACCCTGGTGGAAGTAGAAAAAACTCAACGAATCGCATTTACATTTTAAGCATTTGGCTGACGCTGTTATCCAAAGTAGACAGGTGAGGATTCAAAGTGTTGCTTCAGGGCCTTTTTAAAGAGGAGTGCTGATGATGGACACAAAAGAGCGGTGTGCAAAGATCAGAGCTGTCTTTTTTTTACTTGCAGGGTATTCTTCATGATCACAAGCCCTAGATTGTCTTTCATAATTATGAGCTACTAATAAAACATGTTTTTTGTCTAATTACAAAATATTGAGTAAAAAGAGAGGATTTTGCTGAGGGCCAAAGCAGGTTTCCAGATTCAATGCTGATGTTTAGCAGGTGCATTATATACATTATCATTAGCACCAAACAAAAAGTACAGATTAGGCTGATGGGAATATCATTACTTTTGCATCTTTTAGTCAAAGTATTTGGGAAATCGTTTTTTTTATTTGATCTATTGATAGCTCTGGATAAGAAGTTCAGGGAACAGCAAAGTCAATACAATTTATTCTTAGGAGAATATCAAGGTCTATACTACATTTTATTGGCATTTAATACTTGATGATGCAGTTCACGCAAATCCAAAAGTATCTCAAACTACTGGTGGTAAAATAGAGGCTTGGATGTGTCTTCTGGGGATATGGAATATTTTTCCATTGAATTTCATGACAATCCACTTGTGGTGGTCGAAAATATTTCACAAAAAACCTCACGTGACATCGTTTGAAAAGGCACCAAATACCCAAAGTCAGCAGGGTTCATCCTCAGGTTCTTGCATGGCCAGAAAATATGATCACAAATGTGTTATTCTTTAAATTAACGTGAGTATTATTCTATCAAATCGGAAATGAAGATAACAACCATTTGTGGTGTTGAAATTTGCACTGCTTTTAATAATTAAAGAGCAAAATCGGAAACAAACTTTTTTTAATATAAAATGTATATAAAAGATATTAATGCCAACTGCCAAAGTACCTACTCCACAATGAAGATAAACCTTAGAGCAGGGGTGTCAAACTCAAATACACAGTGGGCCAAAAGAAAAAAATCGGTACTAGTCGAGGGCCGGACTGGTTCAATGTTTATTGCAGAACTTATTGAAAATAACTTATTTTATTGGAACTAACAAAGTTTAAATTATTTCCTATAAAAACAACATTAAACATTAAATAATCAGTTGCATTCATTTCTTATGGCTCTATCTGCAGAGTCATTTCTTATGATTACATTTTTCCACAGGCCAACAACAGCTTCAAAAAAACATTTCCCTCAAAGAAAAAAACAAACATGCCCTTCAAGCCAGATACTTGACATCTCATCTCGGGTGCAAGGTCATCAATGTTTGGGGTCAGGCTCTGAGCTGAGGAAATCCTCAGGATTGAGTGAAGGTGTGCGTGCAATATACCGGCGGGCCAGATCTAATAGTAATTAAAAATTATCCTGCGGGCCGAAATTAAATCCACCAAGGGCCTGATTTGGCCCCCGGGCCTTGAGTTTGACACATAGAGACACATAGACACTTAGAGCAACAACACCTTCGGACAGACACAGAACTCTCTGTGGATCCTCTGAGGTTCAAAAAGATTGGAGTTCCTTCAAAGTTTCTATTAAAAACAAATTAAAACTTGGTTTACTGGACTTTTAGAGCCTGCTTTGTCTGCAGAATCATGTATGCAGATGGTGATATTGTCTCTATTGTGCGATGCAAGAAGTTTTCAAACCCCTTGAAGTTATCTACCTGGATTCTCCAAACTTTTCCAGCCCTGGTGTGAACCCGGTGAGGATAATGTAGCGCTGTGATGTGCCTGTCTATTCTCCTCAGCAGCCTCTTTACGCGTCAGCTTGATTTTCCTCATTGTGATGTTCAGATAAGGGAGGCGTGGGAGGCGAATGTCCCAATCCATTATCCACCGCTGCCATGGCTGACACATTTACCCAGAATGCCTTGTGCTGAAAGTCGGAATAAGATCTGATTCCTGGATCATCAGCAGCATAAGCAGCCTCTGATGAAGAGTCAGGAGTCAACGTTACCATGGGGAAAAAAGTATATTCTTGTTAGCAAAGCATCAGATGAGGAGATTAGACGAAGATAAATGTTTTAAAAACTGAATTTGTATGTTACATTTGAAATTGTAATGGCTTTTCATTGTGTCTTTGTTATTGCCGGTCAGCTTAACATCATCAAATCAGTAATGAATTCTGTATCTGTTCATGGGGGAAGTAACTACATGTAGTGCATAAGCACATATATGAGGAGCGTTACTTTACCGGAGTCATTTTAATTACTTCACTAGCTTAATAGGAGAGTTTTAACAGTTACAATATCTTTCAAATTAATACTTTTTGAATAAACACCTTATCAAGGAGTGTACAAACTAAGGATTAAATATATACATTATGAACAACTAGACATAAAACAAATAGATTTACAGAAAGCCTATTGGCAATTATTCTTATAATCAAGTTTTTTGCAAAAACGACAGACATTTTAGGGTTCTAGCAACCAGAACATTTGAAGATTTGCTGATTCCAAATTTAGATTATTTTAGTTTATGTTTTTTTTTAAAGAAAGGTACAATGTGCAGTACTGAGCCAGCTCAAAAGATACAGGGGGCAGCATTTCACTTCCACTACAGGGTCCATTTAAAGTCATCTCATATACAAAAAAACTACTACAAACTAAGAGCAGGGCAAGAATACTGATACTGAGGAATGAGAAGTGTTCAACATAACATGCTCATCATCCAAAAGCTTACCTAACTCATCTGAGTTAGACTTCGGCACTAACCAGGGGATGTACGGTCACAGTAACATTATATTTTGTTAGTTTGTGTGTTGGACGTAGTGGACTAGCAAAAATGAGATAACGACACGCACATTATCTCTTACACAACTTCTCATAACACACTTTCTAATGTTCTAATCCGTGACAATTTTTAAAATTTAGTATGTGACCTTTTATCAATTTTATGTTACAGAATACAACATTTCCCCAGATGGACGCAGGGATTTAACACAAGTGTGAGTTGAGTGTAGAAAAATAGAGAGCTGGATGTGTTTTCAATATCTCTCCGCCTTTTGGGCTCCACTTTCCCAATTCCACTTTAGGTCGACATGCATTATTAAGAGCTGCATCTCTGAAAAGTACCGGCGCTGTGTCGAATGAATAAATTGTGATGGCAAATAGGATGTGAGTGAGAACTGGGTCAGAACGACTCGGTACAATATGACTCAGCATTATCGCTCATCTCTCCATTTCCCTCCCTGCACTCAATAAGCTCCCTCCACACACACAAACAATCTCACTCCATTAAAACTTCCCTAAGCTTCCTCTTCCTTCATTCAGATGCTCAGCGTGTTGCGGCCTCCCTCTCACCCAGCATGCTAATTGAACCAATACAAGGGGAAAAACCCACGTTTGTGATATTTTCTGGCCATTAATCTTTTCTTTGTTCCCACATATCTCTCCCACACCGACATTAAATAACATCAACTCTTTATAATACGCTGGTATTGATTTAAGAGTTTCTACAAGAGACTATCAGTGCATTTTGGGGTAGCCCCAGTGGGATACAATTCCTACGACATAAATACAAATATGAACACTGCATAGGGAATATTAGTTCTTAAGGCGACGACAACAAAAGAGCTCACTATTCTAGATTATTTTGCAATGTTTTGGATGTAATTGGCACTCACTACAGGGCCCCTGTTTGCACTCCAAGACGCACAACTTCAGCCTGAAGCCTTAAAGGGGACCTATCTTGCAAAATGCACTTTGTGATGTCTTTTATACATACATATGTGTCCCCAGTGTTCCAGGGAACTCACAAAGTGTCAGAAAACACAACCCTCTCTCTTTTCCTCCATACCCAAATCTCTAAAAACGGGGCTGCAACGGATTTGATACGAGTGGATTTTTTATTTGCACCTTTTTGACGTAATGTAGGTGCACTCCGCCTGATTGGTCAACTCTCCACCAATCAGGGGAATGAGAGGTTGGGCCATGTTGACTCTCCACTCGTAATCACAGCAAGCATGATAACATGACGCTCGTGCCGGGGCCGTGTCACGCCCCCCTCTTCCGCATGGGGGCGTGGTCAGCTGAATCAGACCTTGCAAAGACAGAGCTGGAGTGAGGCAAAATGAGGCATGGCTAAAATGCATGATCTGTTTCGTATTTTGAAAATTAAAACGTATTAATATACCTTATATATATATATACACCTTATATATTATTTAAATATAGCATGATAGGTCCCCTTTAAATCATTGCCACCTTCCTCAGTTTCACAAGAGGAACTGCTTCTCTATATTAGGCCTAAATAGACCTCAAAGTGGCTGCTACGGTTAGTAACGTCCCTGCCGAGATGATAAATGTCTCAGTGCACTTTTCTCCACGAGAGAACAAGATGTACCCACACGCCTTTCATTTCAGAAAGAGCCAGTAAAGCAATCACCATTTTTATCGTCCCAGCAACAAGCCAGAAACATAGAGTTTCATTATGGCTTGTCTCGATAGAATTTTTGGTTGTTTGTGCAGTCACTGCGTTTAAATCATTTCGTTTTTTGTGAGGTGTAACATTACCTCTAGAGGCCGATTCAGTCTGTCCTTAAAGGCCCTGATGTACTCCAATAAACCACCAGACATGTTTCACACACTATAAAATAAAATGGTGACCTCTCATCAAGTGTCCTTTCAGCAGCTTTACACTCCCATTACAAATATAATAATATATATATAACAAATGTTTTAATACTCCAAAGATTGAGCGGCATGCATGTCCCTTAATGTGCAGTATTTCAGTAATTTAAATGTGATACAAGGGATATAAGTTACCTAGGTAATAACTAAACCAACATAATTATTTGAACGCCATACCAAGTAGTTTTGTTGACTTCTTGCATGTTTAAAAGTGCAACAGTTATCTAGGAGGAAATAGGTTTACCCTCAAAATGTATTTGAGGGTGTAGTTGTAATTTTTGTAATTGTCGGACACATTGTTAGATTGTGGGAGTGTGTGCACGTGTGCCATCAGGTATGCAGGAATGTGGAAAGGGCAAGTGTGCGGCCACATTAACCAGACATGGCTCAGAGGCCCTGGCTTTGAATCGCAAACTTTGGTTGGTTTCTAATAATGCCAGCGATCTGGGATCTGTGGGGGAGGCGACAGAATGACGGGAGGGAGGCGACGACGGGGGGGAAGGAGTGTTGGTATTTTGGCGAGACGTGAAGGAGGAGGAGCTGACTGTGAATCATTTTAATTGCTTTTCTTGGTGAGTGGGAGGGACTGATTGACTTGTGAGGTATGAAAAGGAAAAGCATGCTGCCAGAAGGTAGGTGTGTGTGTGTGTGTGTGTGTGTGTGTGTGTGTGTGTGTGTGTGTGTGTGTGTGTGTGTGTGTGTGTGTGTGTGTGTGTGTGTGTGTGTGTTACTGTGATAGGGTGTTTCTGTGAAAGGGTGTGATTCAGTTTGTATTTACAATTCAGTGTGTAGTTTATCTATGTGTTTCCAGGTATATACATGTGCTTGCAGGAGGTCTCTATCATGCGTGTGTGGGTGAAAGTGTGTTTGTCGGTGTGAGTGTGTGTGTAAGAGGTCTCTGTCAGGAGCATCTGCTAAGGCACGGGCCAGATGGAGTGTGTGTCAGGAGTCTTGTGTTGAAGCACGAGCTCCATTCTTCCTCCTCCTCATCTCCTCCTGCCTTCTGCTCCGCTGCTCCAGTGAAGAGGAGCCGGCCGGGGCCCGACAGATGTGTCAGTTTAACACCAGAGGTCCCCAAAGGAGACAAAGGGAGGCGGGGGCAGGCAGAGTGACCGTCTGACCGGGCCTATCTGACCTCTGACCTCAGCTGTAGACATACACGCTTCATATATAGGCAAGGTTTCACAACATTGGGTTGAATGTGTACAAAGGAAACACACTGCCGAGTCTCTAATAGCCTCTGTTACTTTTGAGCCAATCAGAGAGTGGCTGTGGATATTCCACAGGGAATAGGGTCAGAATTACAGGGTCAAACTGTCAGTAAAGATTTATTTAAGAAACATAAGGTGTAATGTTAATGTAAGCACTTTGTCTAGATTGGCGGAATCAATATTTAGTGTAGTTTCTATTTGGGTTAGTTGACCTATCACCTATCCCAGATGTGCAACATTATTACAGAGCATGTTGAACTGCAAAGCCTTTACTTTAAATACAAGTTCAGGTCAAGTTTTCAATATAGAAATGACAAAATAACTTAAATTTGAGGCATTTTTGTCCAGATCTAAATATTTTTTTTACAAGCATTTGTAGCAATTTGGGTTAAGTGTATTTAATCGAGGATACCACCAGCCTACTGTAATGAAAGCAGTTGAGGTTCACTCTTTCAGCTTATTTATGGTACTGTGAACATTTCTTAGAATGTATTTATCTTAGGATTTAATTGGGTTATTGGACAGAAAATGTGCTTCATTTGTGGGGGATGAGATGCTAACTATTTGGGCTTTCTGATGATTTGGAGTGGGTGTGATACCTGTGAATTCTGTTGATTCCCATGGTCCCATTGTAGTCATTAAGGAGAACCGTAATATTAGCATCACCGAGACAGCAACATTATGATTTCAGGGAGTATTGCATTTTATATTTCCGACCTTATTATTTCCCTGGTCCCGGTTGACTAATTCACGTGTCTAACGTCTGCTGCTGCAATGACTGAATTTCCCTTCAGGGATCAATAAAGTTAATCGTATCTTATTATATCTCACACACCCGGGACCCCCAGCGGGTATTACAGGCCTGCAGCCAAAAATCTACAGGTCTCTTGATGCTTGTTAGCATTAACAGATATCACATCTACAGCGTCTGTTTTGTTTTCCTGTCGGCAAAAGACAGACACTCTACACTTTTTTAAATAAGAGTTAAAGATACTCTGACAATGATTGGCAGATACAAAATAAAAGTTTACTCTACAGTTGTGTATTCCATAGAGAGGCATTCTGATGCCCAGAGAAGATGGCTCCTTCTTATTTCCCCTTAATCCAAGGTTATACACAAATATGATAAGCTAGTGTCACAACTGGACAAGCCTTAATTATACATTACTTTAAACTTTGATATCATTTAAACGTTATCTGTGTCTGTTCAACGCTGGCGTCGAGGGAATTGAAGTCTTTTGTAGTTCCTTGACTTGAAAACAGGCTTTTTTTAGAAAAACAAAAAAGTGTGTCTCTAACAACTATTTGTGTACCAGGCTCTTAAGATGTTTATTTCTGTTGCCGAGTTGGGAAATGTACATTGGGCTCTATGGTAAATGGAAATGGGAAATGGAAATGTTTACGCACAGGAGGTTACCGCTTTGTTTCTACTTATTCTTTACTGTGTCTTTCTCTGCCTCTGTACAGCCACATCAACATAGGCGATACAAAAGGTCTAACTGACCTTAAGCCTATGTGTCATCATGTTAATATATCAGGCGATAATTAAATGAGATCAAATGATGAAAGCTGTAAATCATTAGCGATGAGGCAGATTTCTCCCTAATCTCAGTCACTTCCTCCTTCTAACGTCACCATGCGGGTTGTTACACAGCACGAATTACCTAAGATACTTTTCCAATAAAGTTTTAAGACGGAGGTTTTAAGAGGAAGTGATTATGAAACTGTTAAAACAGTATTGGCTTAAACACAAACAACGATGTAATCATAGTGATCTCAAATCAGGAAAAGATGAGAAACCATAAACACTAATTAAACTGAAGGTACTGTTCCTGTAATCCTTTCCTCTTCCACTCTTCAACTACTTTATAAATAGTAGGTGCTCAATAGTTTGCTCTATAGAAAGCAGTCATTTAGAAACGCTCTCCATCATTTTGCATCATCACTGATAGCTGTAATCTTCAATAGAGTAAATTTTTTGCAGATCATTTGATCACACACCTAATTCAGACGTCCTCTTTTAGGCAAATTGTATTTTGCCAGTGAAAAATATCGGCATGTTAATCAAATGTGTAGAACAGAAGGTTGAAATGATTTGATTGCAGCTACACAGACATAAACACACACACACACACCAGCAGTAGCAGCAGTGTAATGTAATATGTGTCTTCAATATACAACACACTGCAGTTCTGGGAAATGTAGGAGAGAATTAGCTCTCAGTGTGACTCATCCTGAGCACATCTGTTAGAAGGTGGGGGAGAGACCTGTGTGTGTGTGTGTGTGTGTGTGTGTGTGTGTGTGTGTGTGTGTGTGTGTGTGTGTGTGTGTGTGTGTGTGTGTGTGTGTGTGTGTGTGTGTGTGTGTGTGTGTCATGCTGTGTTCACTGTACCCTTTGTTTACCATAAACACAGGAGACAGATGCTGTGGGCTCGGACTCTGTTGTGGATCCTAGTTTAACTTTACTGAGCGGAGGCACAATAGGACACAGAGGACATCCCCTTCTAATTAGTGTGTGTGTGTGTGTGTGTGTGTGTGTGTGTGTGTGTGTGTCAGCTTCTGCCATTTTGGTTACCAATAACTTGAATAAATCTGTAGCTCTTGAATACTTGCACTACAGAAAACATGAAGGATCATCTAGTGTGGCGCTAGAGAAACTGCTTCAGCTCGTTTTTGTTACACACGTAAGCTTTCATCAACTAATGAGGCAACACAAAGATTTTTTCCCAAGTGGAGTTGCATTGTCAGCTGGAGAGGTGCCATCAGGAACCTGATCAACACTTTGCAAAGATTTCTCTAACTGGGATAGAAGTGGCACCACGCAGATAAACAAGTGCAGTGGTTTTCCAAAGTTGAGGAAAGGCCAAGGGTAGATTTATGACAAATCAGAACAAATATGCAGTAAAAATCATCCTATTTAACACTGTGTTAAATATGCAGTAGTTGGTTCCATTAGGGTTAGGGTTCATGTCAACTAACAACAAACCGTGTCTTAACATAAGACCACTTTAGCTTATGTATTCCAGTTTACACTTTGTCTATGTGAAAATAAACACTGCAATATTAAACCTAATGGGATAGTTTGCTGCCAGCCTTTAAAAAAGCAAAGTGTATAAGGTGCACCAGTGTGAGCTTTAATCTCGGCTATCTTATGTGGTCTATTGCTATCTTAAAGTGATGCCCATAATCCTGACGACTCTCAAAGGCATTTCGCTGTGACGTGACCAAGTTGTTAAAAGCCTCTGTTTATTCTTGCAGACAGAAGGCAGAGGAGAGCAGGGAGTCCGCTGTGTGCTGTTCTGTGAGTTTCACTTTGTGTCTGTATGGGTTTGTGCTTTTACAAGTCCCAGTCGCTTGTCATTTGCTGCCGTCGTGGCGCTCTGCTCTGATGTGAGTCTAATCACAGAGCTGCTCAGGTAATCACACACACACACACACACACACACCACACACACACACACATTCCTCTCTGATGACTGTGTCCTCAAACAGCTTTCTTCTTGTATCTCTTTCTCATTTTCCTCTCCCTCCCTCGATGAGACAGCTGCTGAGGTGATTGTGTCATGTCTGAGGGGTGTGATGTGTGTGTGCTTGGCCCAGGTGGAAACACCATGAGTCGGGCCGTACTGTGAGTCAACATGAGATAAGGCGAAGACGTCTTAGCGAGAGTCGTCACTTTGACAGAAAAATAGACGCAGACTGACTCGCTAGCTCGCTCTGTGACTCCCCCTCAGTCAGACACACAAACATACACACAAAAACACAAACACACAGACACACAGACACACAGACACAGACATGTGTGGACTTACGAACACAGTCACAGCTTTAAAAGACAAAATAAACTGAATGATTGACTGACTTTCACACCGTGACTCTTTCTTCCTCTGACACATAAACACATACCCGGAGTTAAGGACACCGTAATGTATTCAGTCAGCCTGTTTTAACTTTGGCTCAGGTCACAAGATACACAATATTTAAAGAGTTAAAACGACTCCAAATGACTTCTAAATTCACGGTCAGTTGAGACAAATCCAAGGCAAGTCAAAAGTCCTTTGGGAGGTCGATCAAGTCAAGGGTTCAAGTCTTTTAAGAAACACACGTTTGGTCTCAAATCCTTCGACAAATGTTCATTTAAAGTCTTATGTCAAAGTCCAAACCAAAGGACAAGTAATTAGGGAGACCGTTAGAAATGCAGGTGTGCACCAACTCTAAACTTTCCATTCTGGGAATAACATTTATTTTCCGAGACATACATCTGATACCTCATTCACACCAACGCAACTCCGGTTCAAGCTCCGTGCTAGAGCTTTTCAGGTTCAGAACCGGTTCCTCGGTTTAGCTCCGGCTCTTTTCACACCGCTCAGAGCCCGACTGGTGCTGCGTCATTGCGTCATCGTTTGCGTCATGACGTAACCGTTTGCGTGCCTGCTTCATAAAGCCAAACCACGCGGAAACCCCTCACAGCTCACACCCACAACAACAACAATGGCCGATTGTGTTGAAGCGCTACTCATTTTGGTTTTGCTCTGTCGAAACGAAATGGAAGAAATGGGACGACTTTACTACCAACTTTACAGTTGTTACATGCTACATTCAAAACTGCTTTACAATCGTAATCATCAACTTCAATGACGATTCCGATTCCGTAGGCCCCTGCCCCCGCCTCGACGTAAGTGTGACGTATGCGGTGCTTTTGCTCTAGCCGGAAAAAATGTTGGTGCTTGAAACGAACCGGATTCCGGAGCTAAGAGGCTGCTCCGTTGCGGTGTGAACAGGAAAACCCGGTGCTTTTCAAGCTCCAGCTCCGAACCAGCCCTGAAACACCGTTGGTGTGAATGAGGTATGACTCCTACAGATAACATTACTACACAACAAATTTGTTTTCTCAACATAACTGCAAAATATTTTTTTATTTTCTTGCCATTGGTTATACATTTATACATTTAAATATCAATCTACAAATCATGGTCTCAGAAGAACCTCAGTGTCAATAAATGTTCCTTGCAGCATGTAGAAAAAACAGAACATAAAAAATGTGTGTTTTTGTTCATGTCAAACAACATCCTCAGATAACCTCCCCTTGTTAATTAAATCACCATCAGCTGTTCAGTGAAAGGCTCTCTAATATAACACACGCTGCCCGGTGCAAACAATTTCCTCTTACACTCAATTAGCTCGTCCGTACTGCAGAAAACAATAAGCAAACACATCCTCCCTCCTCATAACTTGTATATTAGCTCACTGATGCATAAAAAAAACCTTGTAATGCCCATTTTCATTATGATCACGCTGTCAGAATAAGATATGCACAGTTTTGCATTTTGAAAGACGAACCAAAAACGGAGTTATGTAGTGGAACAATATAAAAGACTCCAAAAGATGACCTAAGTAAAATGACAACCTCTATTAATCAAGTTGCAGTTTACATCAATGTCTGTCCAAAATGTCATCACGTCATCATTTTATCCTATTAGAAATCTTTGTGAAATTGCCTAGATTAGTGAATAAATTCTTTAGTAATAGCCCAAAACATGTAACCTGACCTTTGACTGCCACAATCTAATCAGCTCATTCTTGAATCCAAGTGGATGTCTGTGCCCATTTTGAAGAAATTCCTCCAGGCATTCCTGAAATATTGCGATCATGAGAACGGCATGAACGACACGAGACAATGTGCCTTGAGTTTGACCTCTACCAACGGCCTGTTACTGAAAGAGGTAGTACATTAGTTGTCTACTTGTATTCTAGTTGTAGAACATGTTTGCCTCACTGCATCTTGAGACTCATCTTACAAAAGATCTGTAGTTAAACCTGCACAGAAGCACATGTAAGGTTCAATGCCTTGCTCAAAAACATTCACAGGTTCAAACACATTGTGTGCTGCAGGAGTTGAACTCTTAACCTTCTGAAGGATCCGGACCACCCTGCCTCTACATAACTGCGACTAATAAAGCAATCAGGTTTCTTGGCTGAATCTCTGTTGTAAAGAGCAGAAAGCCTACACATCTTATAACAAAGCACTTATATACTAATAAAGGACTGGCTTATCTAAAGCCTGTTGAGTAGCACTTGAAATGTTTTGGCTCTATGAAACCTGATGTACTTATATGATTCTGTTTTCTTCGAGTTTGTATCTTCTTGGTCGAATGCACTTATTGTAAGTCGCTTTGGATAAAAGCGTCAGCTAAATGCAATGTAATGTAAAGCAAAACGATTGGTGCATGAGAGCTTAAAGTGCAGGAGTCCCATACAAATCTAATTTACTGAAATGTTCCTTAATTGGGTAATAAAAACAAAATGTCTTGCTGAATGAAAACACCCTGTAATCCTGAAGTCACAGAGTCAACAGCAGCGCCAAGAGGGGGCCAGTGCCCCTATTACAATAAGCCAGGACCCCTAGCTACTCTGGCAAAATATGTGTTACCCCACATATAAACCAAGAGAGGGGAAACTGTAGTTGTGCATGTGCAGTGATGAATAAAAATGCGTAGTGTTATGTGTAGTCAGTCTTTTATAGAAATCAAACCTATGCAGGCGGTGGTGGTATCAAAGAGTTGTGCTTAATGTATTTAGCACCCCTAACATTTCACTTGGCCCTGGTAAAGACGTACAACTGAGGCGGATTAGATTAAGATTTTATCATAAACCAAAGTTTTGGACTAAAGTTCTCCATGATATTGAGCTTTGAGGGAAAGTCAAAGGATCGTCCAAAGGGGAACATGAAGGTCCAAACTAAATGCCATGGGAATCCATCTAATAGCCGTTGATATAATAAACCAAAAAACACAGATATCAAACTTGTGGTGGTGCTACAGTAGAAAGCAAATCAGATCATTTAGAAATTCATTAGGGTGTATCCTCCATGAGGACACAGAATGTATCAACAAAGACATGGTAATCCTTCCAATAGTTAAGATGTTATAGTCCATATAGTTCACAAAATATATACTTATATACCTATTGTTAAAATAAACCACAGACCAACATGCGATCGAGTCATTAGCAAACGCTAACACTGTCATTTATTTTATACCAACATAACTTTGACAGAATATATTGTTTATTTCTGAGACTGGATACAACTATTTTAGAAACATTATTATTAGATAAAGAGCTCTGAATGGTTCAAATGTAACTGGAGACAGACTAAGGTGTTTCTCGTTTCTGCCTGTCTTTGTGATATTTGTTCGGAGATATCAAAGTACACTGACTCGTAATTCTGGTTTATTTAAACAAAAATGATCTACTGTAGTAGCTCCTTTTGGCTGGCGATCCAATGAGTTAATGTGAAGCATGTGTGTTCATCATCATGTCTGTCTCTCTCAGTTTGAGCGTGCCTCTCTGGATTTCTGCATGAGCCTGTTTAATGAGGCAGTCCTGGCACAGGCAGGTCTGATCTCTGTGTAAACTCTGTGGACGGGCAGGTTGGGGCCCATCATACCCCCGACAGCAAATTAGAGAACATCATTGAGCCAGTTTTTATAAGGTGAGTGATCGGTTTTCATCTGCAGGATTACGCTGTCAGAGCCCCGGCAGGCAAACATCTCCCAGTAGCTAATAAGCAGCTGTGCAGAAAAGAAAGACATTGTGCCGTGACCACATCTAAAGTCAGAAATAACAGAGCAACGAAAAGCATTTCTCCTCTGACTGAGTCCGATGTTTCCAGGCTGTCAGAACGCTCAGCCGGCTGATCTCATGTGAGCTGAAACCACAAAAGTGATGTTTGAGCTCCTAAAGAAACCTTTCATCTCCATCTTTACTTTGAATCTTTCTGTCCCCGACGTACTGTAATATGTTCATTCTCATGCTCACTGCGGGGAATCCCCTCTCATGAGGAAATTAACAAGGTGGTAGTGGAAGATGATTTATGGATGATGAAAATACACTACACACAACTATAAAATACATATTTATAGCTCTTACAAAAAGATGAAAGAGTATCTTTACACGCTTATTGGCTGTTAGTTGTTGAGCAAAGTCTTAGCCTGAAAATTGGTTACAGTATGATAACAGTCAGCAGGACTAGGAATAAATAGTAGCAGAATGAAGTCAAGGAAAATAAAACTCTGGTCCCCTAACATTAATGAAGTTATTGTAACCAAAACCATGTTCCCCTTAGATTAACCATGTAGTTATTTGTAATCCAAAACATACTCTTTCCCTAAACTTAACCAAACCCAAAACATGTTGCAAACGTGATTTTATCATTTTTGGAAGCCCCTAACAAACATCAACCTGGAGAAAACGCTTCTATGCTTCATTCTGGAGGGCAATTTCAAACACACTTTTCCAAGGTTTAAATTAAGAAGAGTTATGGGTATGTTTAAGTGTTAAACTGAATAAAAACAAATATTTAAAACAATGTGTTTATGTAGGACTGGATAGCGGAGTAAGCATCGTACAAGTAGCTACTTTTAGGCTAAAAAACACTTAAAAGGTAAGATATTAAATGTGGTTTCAGTCAATATTGAATAAGATACATCTTGTCACTGATTAATATTTGAATATTTAAACATAACTAGGATCTTTCCTAAACTCAACCAATTGCTCTGAGTTGCCTACCATGAACAATGTAGTGATTCTTTAAGTGTCTTTAGCGAATATTGTGAGGAAACAGATGAAACGCGTTTAGTGTTTTGGTAATAGTTTAAGAATTAGCAATTTGCTAGACGGGTTCCTTAAAAAGTTACTTATTATATTGAAAGAAAGAAAGAACAGTCGGGACAAGATTTAATATTTGCTGCTGCAACATATTTCAATACTGTATAGATTTCAATAAAGAAGACACTGTCTGCAATTTGGCAATAATTATGATTTTCAAGTACTGTATGTCATTATGGTCATGCCAATAAGGCTTTTTGAATTTGTTTCCTTACAGTTACAAGGTGCTAAATCATGAAATGAAGATTTAGAAGTCATCATTTTGATCTTTCTTTAGTGAACAATTTTCTGCGACAATCTTTATCATGTAAAAAGTGTTGTGTTTATTATGCTGATACTAATGAAATCCGTCACATCTGAGTAATCCAGGTCAACTGCTCAGCAATGTTTTATTCAAATGGTACTTTATCAAAACGTCTTGACTGTTGATCTGAGTGCTGGTTGAAGCAAGAAAAGCTTTGTATCTTTCAGATCATTCGCCAGCCACAGATGTCACGGAGAGTTTGAACAGTGGAAGTTTAGCAGAGGATAAAAGGAAGGACTGTAATGCTTTGGCCTCTTCCTCCCTGATCGTTCTGCTCTTTGATCAGCACAGAATCACTTTAATCACCGAGTACAAAGGCTGCATGCAGAACACTTGGTTAATTACGGCTGACACATCACAAGACAGTTACACAGCGCACAATTGACAGTGCAGGACAGAAGTGAATACACTGATAAATCCTGCTTATTATCAAATTATCAAATTATATAGAAATATAATGGAAACATATGAGATCCACAAGCTTATATTACTCTTTGAATAACTTGGGATTTACATGCCAGCATTTACTGTTTAATATTCCAACCTCCAGTCATATCCCTTTAATAAAATTCACTGAACTGTTTAAGATTTTTACAATTTGTCATTCTGGTTTCTGCAGAAATACATCGAGTGGATTTAATAGATTCCACAGTGCCCTTAACTTTTCCTGATTGAAACAGCATGTCTGTGAGGAAATGGAAAATGAACCTATGCAGCTACAATTAGTGGAGCACATAACCTCGCTGTGCATATCAGATTTTCACTTAAAGTTTATGGTTTCATACACCATTTCACAACAGGAGACACTCAAATGTAGCTGTAATTAATAATTAGTTTTCCCCGGTCAGATTCTGTCCACTAAAAGCACTTTATTAACATGTTGTCGCTACGGTAAATATATGTTTACAGAGGATATGGGACACTCTTAACTTATCTTGCGTTGGGTTTAAAAACATACAAAAATGAATAATAAGATTGTCTGTCTGAGGCCATACACATTTGCATTGAGGATCATTTAAACAGCTTTTTATATGAAAGAAAGGCCTTTCAACAGGAAAAAACAACAGTTATCCAATACTTATATGGCAGATGCTATTCCATAGCTAACAATGTTATTTGCACCCGGGCTACACATTAGATACTGTTTTGGATGTATAGGTATTTATGGAAATGTTTCTTTGATAACTTCATTCCCTTGTGCTGCTGCGTCAAATTGTAATTCCCCTATGGTGGATGTATGAAGGCACTTCTTATCTTAAGCACTGTAGCTATTTACACCCGGGTGTTGTACTTTATGCATCTCTTCTTGCTCTTTCTAAGATGGCCTGACGCTATATAATCTCATGCTGAAGACCACAAGTAATGGGTACAAATGTTGAATATTTTGAAATTAACCATTCAGTAACATTGCTTTACAATATATATATAAATGTTATTTGATTGCCATATTAAAACTAAGGCACATTTTCTACTCACATTATCATTGAGCCATGATCCTGGTTGGAGAGACCTGAGATCATCTTCGTGCAGAGTGAATCCTCCGGCACTAAAGCCAGCAGAAGGTGAAGATATCTCTGTAGATTCACTGGGAACAAGGAAAGGAAGCAATGCATAAATTGTTTTGCGGGTGGGTGTAAATAGCCGAATAGTTGCCGTGCGTCTATTTTCACCCAGGTGCAAATAGACACTCCGTACTTATATATACTTCACTGATAAATATACCCATAATTATAACATGATATGTATTACTACCAGGTATTATAGTAACCTGGATTGGGTGTCAACATCAATATTCAATAATAGCTGCATTACTGCATGCTGTACTATATTCTGCCAGCTGCATTAAGACTTTAAAAAGAAACAGTAAGGATCCGTAATGTTTATATCGTAAGCATTCAAGGGTAGTAAACATCCCAAACAAACACTATTAGACCGAGATCTACACCACACTGGGACGCTGCAGCTCATCTCCAGGTTAATCTGCACAGTGTCTAACACAGTTTGTTTCAAAGCAACAGCTCCATTCAGGTCTTCTCTGTGTTGACTGTGTTTTCTCTTTGCAAATGTACAGGAAGAAACTCGCTGTGACACAGATATGAGTGACTGTTCTCAGGTCAGTCTGGTTTCTAATTATTGTGTACTGTTGGTGCCTGTACTCCCTCAAAATGTGTTTTGTGTGGGCTTCAACAAATAAAAAGAGAGATACTCCCGTTATGTGTGAGGTCGAACAGTACCAGGAGCTGCAGTTCTCAGCTTTTTCACTGCTTCATGTTTTTTTAACAGCTGTGGTTCTGGCAACTCAAGATTAGACCCGAGAACGGACCCACTTCATTACATTCACTTTGCAAAAGTACTTTTTCAGCTGTTATGCTCCCAGGAAATGTTTACTGAGAATTTCTGTACATGAATAACACAAGTTCCACTGGTGGAGCTCATTGACCCCATTTCAACAAAAACTGTCCCAGGAGTGTAGGGAGGGAGCTAAACTCAGGAAATAAATCAGGAGCTTTGCACAAACCTTGTTGCATTTCCACTGCAGCTGAAGGACCCTGGAGATTAGGTAAAGTACCCAGGAAAATGCTACTTTAGGATGCAACAGGAAACACCCCTCACCTTCCTGGTAAATTAGCTATTATTGTTTATTTTCCAGTTAACTCCACATAGGGAACACATAGATGAGGTAACTGAAGTATCTTTGTATTATCATTTTTAAAAGGGGCCCTATAATACACATTCTCAGGTTCATATTAGTATTTTGTGCCTCTCTACTGTGATGTGTTTACATGCTTTATTTTTCTCATACTGCCTGTGCTGCAGCACCTCTTTTCACCCTCTGTCTGAAACCAGAGCCCAGACTGCTCTGATTGGTTAGCTGGCCGGTGCTGATGTGGTTGGGCAACCGCTAAGAGATGTCCCGCCCCTTAGCACATCACGTACAATGTGTTGGTGCGTTAGCCAATAGAAGCGCAAATGTCCCTTCTAAAGTGCTTATATTGATACCGGTGAAAACCAAGGCTTGTTAGCAGCATCAGGTTTGTGTTTGACCAATCACGACATTTGATCCAAAAAGCCCCACCTTGAGAGTTCCTGAACCATTTTGAGGTACAGTGCAGTTATCTGTCTTATTGGACTGCTTTTCCATTTGATTGAAACTTTTTGTAATAGTTTGTAATAAGTTTGTCTGCTTCTATACCACTTGGATAGTTAACCCAAGTGAAAAAGTCAGATACAGTCCAGTTAATTAGCCTTTCCTCTTAAGTAACTTATGTTGACATATTCAGGGCACTGAGTTCAAGAAGCTGAACATGCAGTGACTCATATCACATAACAGGGAGGAAAGAAGGGGCACCACAGGACAAACCCAATAATGTCAAGTACAAACAAGTATATCAAGTTATTGTTGTCAAATATTGTATACATATTAACTCCCCACACACCTCACATGGACTTTAAAAGAACAAATAATAAGTATGGTTAAACTGCTTTTCTGACAACTATTGATCTGTCAAATGTGGCAACACCTGGAAATAGAGCATGAATCTTAGCTCAGAAACTAAATGTAACCCAATTTCCTAGGTAGAACCTAAAATACCTTCTGTGTAGCTACTTTAAGTGTACCTTTTAATTGACAGAGGCCTTAGACCTGTTTAGTGTAAATTGAGGACAGATAAATCCATCTTTGCCCTATCACGTGTAAAAGTGCTGCGTCAATTTACACCACTGACAATCCATCTTTCTCCAATCCAAAATCAAGTCGAACTTTAGGAGGTGTTTTGGGTTTTGTTTTTCACCGGAGATGCCTTCCCCCATTAGAGCAATGGTCCCACTGTGACGGTGATGTGGGAATTGAACAGGACTGTTTACGGTCCACGCTCTGTCACTTCGTTCCAGGGTCTCTGTTTGGCTCTGCACCATCTGAACTGTGTGTGTCTCTATTTGTGTGTGTGTAGAAGTGTGTGTCTGAGCAGTCGTCCTGAGTCTCATTGGGGAAAACAGACGTAAAGTGAGGATGCGTTTACCGTGTCAGACAGGACTGTGGGTGGAGGAGAGGACAGCCGTGTGCCAGCTCTCTGCATGCTGTCAGGAACGATCTGTCACACACACACACACACAAAAATTAAAAACGTCAACATACGCTACAAAAACAGATGAACAGACGGTAATAAAAAAACATACATTCTCAGACACAGAGTCATTTCCATGTCACATTTATAGACACATGCATTAACAACACAATCATCTCTGTTACAAACACACACGAACACAAACTCTGTTCAGACTCTTAGAGACCACACATGTGCCTGCAAAAAAAAAAAAACGCCACCCACCCTCTAAACTATAACACACACGAGCCCTGACAGCCGTGTCCTCTCTCGTCACATGACCCGGAACATGACTCAGCTTCTTCTTCGCCTGCTGTCCGCTAACGCTGGGCCCACATTGAGTTTTGTTTCATTTGAAATCAGTGAATATGTGCTTCACTGTCACTGCGTGTGTGTCTTTATTCCAATAGAAACATCCATTCTGTCCAGTCTTTAAACATCAGATTATCTTTGGCTGTTTTTCTTGCTTGCACCTTATTTCACCTTTGTCAAATTGTTGTATCTGCTGGATGTGAAAGAGGGGAGTTGTTTGCTTACATGCCCTATCATTTGGCCATAATACGTCAGTGGCTGTGTGTTGGTTGTGGTGATTATCTGCAAATTGGTAAAGGCAACACAAAAGCTAGCCCTCGTCATTTCATTGGGTTTAAAGGAAAAGATTACATATTGATTTGGTACTGCTTAAACAAGAAAAAAAGTATTTTCAAGGAAATAACTGCTTGATTTAAACCTTAAATATTAAGTTGATATTTTTTTTCATGATTCGTTTTTTTTTTTACTTGCCGAATGTGCTGAAAAAAAGTCTTGTTTACCTTTAGACAAATTATAAATGTTTCATCTTTAACTGACCTAAAAAACTGTCTAGGTGACGCTGATATTAGGGTAATATAATGATAATGATAAGGGTACCCATGTAGTGCTTTTTTCTTGACCATATCAATGAAAATCAGCTTTAAACAGTAAAACAGCGTCCGAGAGGAAAACTACATTTTAGAAAACATCCATCCAATGTCTTAAAGTATTACGCCTCTCCCCAGACATGACAAAACATCCAATTTTACCTTCCCAGAGGTAAAAACAGCTTGAAAATTGGTTCAAATTGCAAATATTGACCTTCTATCTGCAGATACAATTTAAAGAGCACTGGAAATAAATAACTGAGGGAAAAACGGTTCCTTTTTCCGTTCGAGTACAGATTACCGGTGTTATTGTGTACAACCACAGATAGCAGCAGCTGTGTGTGTTCACTTTCTGCTCTCCTGTTTACTGTGATGAGATGACTGATTTACCTAAAAGGTGTACAAAGATTTACTGAGCTAATATATCAGCGCAGCGCTTAGTGCAATGAGAGAGAATGCAAATACAGCACTAACACAAACTTGCACACAGGTACTTTTGTAAGCACATGCTGTTATACTGCTGACAAATGGACCCCTGAAGACATAAAGGAAGTCCACACACATTTATATTTAACTGCCGTTAGCATATTTCCTCCCAGTTAGATTTAGCTACCTAATAAGATATTTAAGACACATACCCTGAAGTCAGAATGCATGCTGGGATGTTTTATCTTCAGCTTCCTTTACTGCAGGTAGGAATCTAAAAGAAGGACAAGTAAAATAAACAATTAGTGTCAGTATGCAGTTCGAGTTTTATCTACGAAAAACAAAATATCTGTATACTTAAATGTAATAACTAACTTTACAATTAGTTGAGCACTGATGTAAAACATTGTTAGCTTAATTCGATATTTACAATTGTTTCTTTGTGCTTTTCCTTGCTATTACATTTCAAAAGAACACAGTGGATTTTTTTTTACACTTTCACAATTTTACTTTCAAGATAAGAAAAACAAGCTAACCATGATGCATTTCTGACATTTAGCTACCCAACTAAATCTAAAAATCAAAGAGTGAAGACTTAAAACAGTGGGTTTTGATTTTTTGTATAGAATGCTTTGACGCAATGTTCTTAAATCGCAGCAGTTACATTTGTATTGTTAACATAAGCGGGTAAATCTGGATTTACCAGCCTGACGTGGCAGAAATAGCAAACAAATGATTATACACCGGAATGATCTGAATATTTTAAAATCCCTGCCAGGGAATATTTCACACTGACTTCCGATGCGCACATTTGGCAAATATAGGAAACACACACGGGGAGTCACACACACTCCAGCCGGGTGTGAAGGCATGTTTATGAATGATGGATTGCCTGGTGGAGGAAGGAGAGAGGAAACGTTGAATATTCATAACAGCTTTTGAAGCGGACCTCCTGCGGCTACATCAGACATCAGTCGTATGGTGAAGGTCAGAGGAACGCTGAGTCATGTTAAAATGACCACCACATCTCTTCCCCCTCACACAACCCCCCCCATCCCGTTTATCCCCCCATCTGTCCCCTCCCCTGCTTCAATATGCCTGTCCGCTCAGCATGTGACACATCCCATCTGTAGGCAGACAGCGGCACGGAAGATACGGGCCACACACACACACACACACACACACACACACACACACACACACAAAAAATTAAATGCAAGCCAGGAAATACACACAAAAACTCAAACTCATATATGCACAGAGAAAGATTTATTCATGCAAATATTGACAAAACAAAACAAACATATCCAATATCTTGAAAACAGATGCAAAAAATACTAACAGGAAGCCAAACACACAAACACAAACATAGACACCAAGTGCTGTCTCATCGCTCCGGCTCTTCTCTCGCTCAGGATTGGGTGATTCAGTTTGGCAAGTCATGTAACGTGAACCCGTGATTGGCCGACCCAGGGGAGCGAGCTAATCTTGACACGTATTGAAGCGGCTGCTGGAGCTCCTGAATACCAACCAGGTGTGAGGGGAGGCAGGATGTGTAACGGGCATGTTTTCATGTTATAATGTACGTACTTTTTTTCATTTCGTTGTCATTTTTCTTAATTTGTAGATTCAATAAACATTAAAATAGACATGCATCTGATGCGTTCTTTTCCTTTTCTTACAAAAACTGCTTTAATACTATAATTTGTTTTGTATTATGCTAATTACAGATGGAATGAAAAGACACTATCTGCCATATAGGAAAAGCAGTTCGGCAAAACAATGCATCTTAGTTTTTTCTCTAGCGCTCAACCATAAACCATATCACATGGTCCTCAACAGCAGATGGAGTTGGACCCAAAACAAAAAACAAATCTTTACCCAAACCAAACTCACCCAAAGAGATCTTTGTCATCATATGGATCAGTTTGATCCATCCTCTACCATGTGTACATGTTAGCTGTGCCTTAGGCAAATAAATGCTGCTTATGATAGCATACTGACAGGCTATGTATGTTTTTAATTCATCATGGAAAAATGCTTAAAGTGTCTTTATTGCAGCTCCTGAGGTGTTAAAATAAACTAGATTTTCTAGATTTCTAAGTTTTTTTCACTTGATTGACTCCTCTTTTTTGGAAAAAGAACCAGGCTCTGCACACCCACACATGTTTTGAGTTATTCTGACTGATTACAGTGCTTCTCAGGCTGAGTTGCGTGTAGTCAAATGTCCCAAACACCACTGAAGAAGAAGTTCTAAATCCTCCAAACTCAAAACACCTGTGTGGGTGGATCATGGATGTATAATAAGAACTGGATACAGCGTGGGAGGCGGGGTCTCGTTCTTTCCTATGAGAGCTGCTCATTGGCGCATGAAGGCAAATTGGCCCAACTTTTGAGGGAGCGAAACGTCAGGGGGTGTTTCTCAATGTCGAGTAAAGCTGCTCCAGAGCCACTATTTAGAGCATACTACGTCATCGATGCCGCCGAAGGACTGTTCCAATGTCCAGCATACTTGGAATTCTACCGAGCCCGGCGTACTTCGTAGCGAGAAATTTCGAGGCTGCACATGTGTAGACTCCGCGGTCTTAAAATCCCCACAATGCTTTGCGCACGGACCAATTTCCCCAAATCTGTGGCGGAAAATGTAAGGCAGGGCCTCTCATATGACGCACACCTGCACACTTGCTCGCCTGTTCCACTCTTCGTTTTCCGAATGCCAGGAAGTATTCTTGCCTCGCTTCTGAAGCAAGTGACTCGGAAGACATGTGCTACCAAGCAAGTACTTGGTATTGAGAAACACCCACATATTACCCGTCATGCCTGGCTAGAGCATGCGCAGTTGAGTTGCCCCGCCCCCCGAGCTCCCACTCTCGGCTCACTAGAATGAATGGCGAGAGAAAACAAATCCAGTTTTGGCTTTTAGTGCATTTTACAACTTTAAGGACCGAATGATTCTAATAAGGGCTGTAAAATAGTTCATACTGGGTAGTTTATTTAGTTTAAAAAAAAATCTCCGCTGATTTACAGACGTCTCTTTCCCCATGTAGTCAATGGGAAAAAGTTGTTTTGGGCCGGGCGATGTCACGGACTGATACGGAAGTTGCAGTACCGCCGTTTGGACAACGAATGTTGGGCACAGAGTCCGGCGCACTTCCTGGGGGCTTGGGGTGGATTGTTGCTATGTAGAAGTTATAGGAAACGTGCTACTGTATGATTGTTGTTTTGGTTTAGTTAAACAGATAGATCTGTTGATTAAATGAACAATGGATTTGTTGACAAAATCGTAGTAAGTGTTAGACGACTAAGACATTCTTTAAAAGACTGCCCTGACAAGACCAACAATTCCTTTTCACTGGCTTTTAGAAAAAACCATGATCAGGGAAACCAAGAGGTGTAGGTGACTAAAATGTGATAATACAGACCAGATTATTGATTATTATAAGGCCCTCATGGCTGCAATTCGTATTTAAAATCGTAGCAAATATACTGAGGTGTTATGTTTTGTTGGTAAACATAAGGTGCAGGGACTTTGGGTTAAAAAAAATGGATGCCAAGTGTTTCTTTTTACGGTAGTTCTTGAAATATTTAAAAGGCTGACTTAACTCTTGGGTGTGTGTATGGGTGTGTGCTGACAAGTGTGTCAGTGTGCGTGTGGGTGAGACAGAGAGCCACATTAAAACGACAGCACCTAACTCAGCACACCTGTTTTCCTCAGACAAATTCAATTTGACGCTTCCTCGGCAGAGCATGATGTTCTTCGGCGGTGCCATCTGTGACGGAGCGTGGCACGGTTTCCTCCGCCGTTCCCACGACTCTCATCTGAGGCCTCAGATGTTCGGCAGGCTCAGCCACACACACCGCGAGAAGAAGGCAGAGCCGAGGAGATGTCAGCGGATCTAAATTTGACTTAGGGACAAGTTTCCTCCTGGGGAAAAAAAGCAGAGAGCGGCCTGCCAGTCTGTCAGTCGTCCTGTAGCTGCACTCCAACGCCTCTGAAGAGATGCCGTGTGTCAGCAGAATGTTCAAAAGTCCTTTCTGGAACCGGGCTTTAACCTCACAGCTCAAGTCTCAGTTTCATTAGGTAGAGTCAGACCAGTAAATGGATTGCCTAAAAGTCAAATAAAGACATTTAAAAAACAACTAATAAATCTTGCACATTGGTGGTTTTAATTAATTCAGCCGTTCAATTATTCTTTCTGTAATTAAGTCTAAATGCTTAATTACACCAGTGGTTTCTATCTCTCTGCCTTTTAGAAAATCTATCCAAACCAAAAAATATAAATCACACAAACTATTCTCTTCACTGCGAGTCTTTCTCTCACAAGATGACCATTTTTCACCTAAAGATTGAAAACAACAACGTGAAGTTATTTTCTAGGCTTGCTAGCAGCATTAGGGTTTTAGCATGCAAACAGTTGCATTAACAACATATACCAACATATATTCCACGTCAGACTTAAGCTCCAAAAAAACGAGCCGATGTGGCCTAAGTCCATTTTAGAAGATTACCGTTAAGTCAATTGTAATAGTTTAAAGTTGAGACAGGCTTAGTAAAAATGGACACTTTTAACGTATTAAACACTTTTTTTTTTGTTAAACTACTTTGGCACCACTCTCAGGACAAATGGGGTTCATCGTGACCAACTGCTGGTGACGCCAAATTTGTAAAAACGTGGGAAACGCAGACTAAAGTAAAACCACGTCTTCAGCTAATTTAGTTAAGAAGTATATCCTCATGCAAGTGGCAACTACAGCTAATAAAGAGGGGTATGACATAATTTAAAGGTGGGGTAGGTAATTTTGGAGAAACCAGCTCGAGTGCGCTAGAATTTGAAAATACACAGCCGGAAAAAATCTGCCACTTCCTTACAGAGCCCCTCCTCCAACACACATGAACGCGCACATGACCAATGAGGGCACGAGATAAGTTTGTGCACAGATGGAAGGCTGACAGGCAGGTAGGCCATCCAGTTACTTTAGCCGGGCCGGCTCAGATGATTGGTCGTGCTTTTTACAGCGCTACGGCTTCCACAGATGAATTTTTTATGGATTTGTTGTCAAAGCACTTAAGATATTCATTGCTATCGGGATGTTAAGAGCATTCCATGGAATATAACAAAAAGTGTATCTCGAGCCGGTTTCTCAAACTTACCTACCCCACCTTTAAGGGAAAAACGAGATATTTTTGAAAGCTTTGGAATGCTTGTTCTTATATCCGCTGTTTATAACAAAGTGGATATATTATAAAGACTAAACGTTTTTTTAAATGCTACATTTTACCAAACAATTCCGCACATTTTGATGTGTCAGCAATACAGCCTCACAGTGCAATGTGTATCATTCATCTAGTATTATCCATGTGTTCTTACTCCCACACAAACATACCACCTCAATAATAAAGTTCATGATCCTTTCATTTAATTTAATAATTGTTTGTTTATCCACTCAAAATCACCGGAAGATGATTTATATTGAGCCTTGTTGATTCAATCTAGCCTTGACTTCTAATTACAAGGTCACTTCACACGTCAATCAGTCCTCTGCTGTACGTGATAAATGATCCATTACCTAACCAGGCGCCAGGTGTTAAAGCAGGTGCATGGAAGATAAACATTATTGCTCTTTACAGGCAATGAGCTTTCTGACAAATGTGAGTCCTAATGCATGAATATCATCCAGGTTTTAAAACGTGTTACCACCGTTCATTAGTGAGGTGGTGGGTTTAACCAGAGCTCACAGATACGGCTTGAATTGGGGCTCATTTATACTCAAAAGCCGGTAAGCTTCTTGTTCTGACGATAAATATAAAATATTACAAGTAGAAAAAATTATAATATTCAGTTTGTCAAAATACTGTTGGTTTCTGAGTTGTTTGATGTAGTTAACATGGACTTTTTGTTGGTTCTTAAACTAAAAGGAAAGTATTCATATCTGACAATTTAAAGACTTGTGTTTATCCTTATCTTACAACATGTTTATCATTCTATTTAGGAAAAGTATCATTTGCAAAAAGTTTGTTTGTTCATGGTAAAATACAGAAATATTATTGAAAGGCATCCTCTTATTCCTACATTTTTCATTATCAGTAATTGTTTGGAGGTGTTAATGTTTCAGGTGTTTGAAATCACATTCCTGAACTTTTTTAACTGCAAAATGCCCTTTAACAAGAGTTAAAATAACAGCAAAGGCAGATTCAATTAGGCAAATGGCATAACAAGGACAATTGCTCCTTTTATGCCGTTTTGAGAATTATGTTTTTCAAAGAGTTAGCAAATTACCCTCTTAGCTGCAAAATGGAGCCTCTATTACCTCCATTTAGTGTGCAGCACGCTCCATTTCAAACAAAGAGAAGAAGGGAACAGAGATGGAGAGAGAGGAAGGGGGGAGAAAGAGAGAAAGAGGGAGATTAAACAGACCATTAGACCAAAATGACTCCTGTGAAGAGGGATCAGAAAACAAACAGGGCTTTAGAGAGCTGCTGGCAGCGTCAGCGAGGCAATTACCATCATTATTATTGTGATCATGTTTACAGTGATTATTCGCTGCCTATTTACTTCCTCACTGTGATGAAGCACGATGATGAGGGACAAGCTGTACATTTCACAGTTAAGAAATCTATTGAGAGGACCTGAAACGGGACACATCAGTCTTAACTAAATGTAAAAGGAAGAAGAAGGCCGAGGTCATTTAAGGGAGAATTAACCTTCATGGGTGTTTTTTACTTTAAATGGGTCAAATGTCAATTGAATTGCTTTATTTGTCTGCAAGAGAAATGATTCTGTTCTACAGCAGGTAGCAACCACGGTAGAGGAAGAAAAGCTCTTCTTCGCCCGACTCACAGTCATTACCTGGAGGCAAAAAACTAATTCCCAAACATCATCGTGCTCAAAATATCATCGCAGTCTGAAACAACATATAAACATCAGTACTTCAATTTAGATAAAGGCATCTTGTGTTCTGCTTTCTGTATTTTAAAAAGTTACAAAATGTGCTTCATTACTTTAATATTGTGACAGTAGGAAAAAAGAACTTAGCTCTTAATAGAAGTAAAAGTCCTGAGTTCAAAATATACCTTAAGTAAAAGTTCAGAAGTGTTAACCAAAATATACTTAAAGGATCAAAAAATGTAAAGTTATTAGGGATTGGCTGTTTAATATTGTTTTATCATTATACAATATTATAACATTCTGTGTCTATCAATAAAAACTGTTTTATTCATTTGCACATGTGGAGCAATGTTTTGATACTTTGTGTACAACTGTGTAGATTTCTAGTAAATACGGTATGTAATATAAACAAAAACAGTAAAGGTATGTAAAAAAAAGGTAAAAAAGAATTGCCTCAAAATGGAGTAGGAGTATCAAGTGGCAGAAAAATGAAAATATTCAAGTAAATTAGAAATACCTTGAAATCATTGATTATTAAATTCAATAATTGAGTAAATATACTAAGTTGTAGCAAACAGTTGCCCCCCTAAACCTCCAAATCATCTACACACAACTCCATAATAGATGTAATCGTAGAACAAGAACTCAAAGTTGTTCAATTGTTTGCAAAATAAAACGTTTTCTCATTTTATTTTGTGTTTTTCCACTAGTTCCACCCTTTCACTTCATTGTGATATTGTTATTAAATAGTGTGGCGCTCTCTGCCCCTCAGTGGTCTCCTAACGACGGCCTTGTCAGGCGAAGGTGAAAAATATTTCACAGCAGGTAATTAACTCCTTAATGAGAACCAACCCCGGAGCTGCGTTCACTGTAACCATGGCAACTATAGCCATATTACACACACACACACACACACACACACACACACACACACACACTTGTCAAAGACAGATCTATATTGCCCTGCCATGCTGATGTTGACAAATGAGCGTCTTTAGCTGTGCAGCCTATTGTCCTTCTTTAAATACGAGCTTTCAGCCGCTTTCATTTGATTTGTCTGATGCATTGTGGGAGGCCGAAGTACGTCCAGCATGATGTGTCATTTTTTTTTTTTAAATGACTAATTAACCTTTTTGTGCTGTGTGATAATAGCTGCTCGGGGACCCTCTCCTCTCATATTTATTTCCATGTCCTGCCATCTGCCATCTCTCTCTTAATATTCCCTCTGTCTCTAGCTAATGTTCTTTTATTCCCCTTTTTTCCATCTTCCATTCTCTCTTTTTACCCTCCCCCCTGCTCCCCCACCCCCTTCAGTGGTCTGTCTCTGTGCAGCCTGATTGCTGATAATCACTCTGGGTCTGTTTTCTGTGACTAATGGGTCTATTAGAGTTGGATGGAGGCCGTATGTCACCAGCCATGTCCCCTCACTCATGGTTTCCACTATTCTCTTCCTTCCTTCCTTCCTTCCTTCCTTCCTTCCACACATGCTATCGCGTGTCTCGTTTGTGTGATTTAAAGGGGATGTGTGGCTCAGTATTTGGCACGTGACAGAAGCAGTGCCAGGTTTCAGGAGTCTGATGGCTTGTTGGACCTGTGAACCAGAACGAGGTGTGAATTTATGGCGCTGTAAAGATTTAAAAAGTCGTCTGTTGGTTGTGTGTCGATGAGGAAAAGACAGGCACTAGTGCAAAGACATATTTTACCTAGAAGAAGGATTGTAGTCATGATATTCATGGGTCATGGTAAAGCAGCCGATTAATGCTCGTGGTTTTCAACAGTGACACATGGAGAAATACTCTGATGTTTGGCTGCACAATTCATGGAACTATAATCAAATTCGCAAAATAAACAAGTACAACATTTAAATCGCAGGAAGTGCAATATTTAGTAAAGGGAAAATATGTGAAAATATCTGAACGAAGTATTGTGGTTTGGTACAAATCCTGTAAAATAAATAAAATTTCTATGCATTTTTTGAAGGATAATGTAAAAAATGGCCATTCCCTCATTTCACAGATCAGATTGCATTATCAGTCAAAATAAATTGCAATAAGTTATTTTAACTAAATTGTGCAGCCCTCTGTAAGTATGTCATAAATTCACAGGGATAAGGGATAACAAATGTTGCATAGCTGACAAAATATTTGTTAGCAACAAACATCATGAGGGCAATAGGTATTAAAACAATATTGTGAGTCATATTATAATATTATGCTGTATATTTTTATGGTTAAGTAATGTTTGAGTGTCGAAGCTGCAGTCTGTGTTACTGCTTACATATCACACAGAGCAGAGGTCTAACTCATGCTAAAATGCCAGCTTGCATGCAGCTCTTGCTTGCAGGAAGTTGTGTGTGTGTGTGTGTGTGTGTGTGTGTGGTGTGTGTGTGTGTGTGTGTGTGTGTGTGTGTGTGTGTGTTAGACGGTGGGGGTCTGAGCAGCTCGTCCGCCTAAACACTTCCCCTTGCATCACATCAGCACGCTAAACTCTTACATAACCTGCACCCTGGGGAGCTCTGCCTCCATGACCCAGACCAGAGAGAGGAAGAGGAGGAGGAGGAAGAGGAGAGAAAGAAGAGAGGGGAAGAGAGGAGGTAGGGAAATAGGAGATTTTAATAAAGGAATAGAGGGGGAACAAATAGGAAAGGTTAGTTGTGCAGTGAGACGAAAACAGTAAGGAGATGGAGAGGGAGGAAAGGAGCTAAGAGGAAGAAGCTTAGGGAGAAACATTTACATTATGGGGAGAAACAGGCTAGAACATTAGAGACAGAGAAACAAAAAGGCAGTGCAAACATAGAGAAAATGGCAGAGGGAATCAAAGGACAGTCTGTGCAAAAGAGTAGAAAAAGATAAATAAAAATTGATGTTAAAAGGTGAAGGAGGAGAGAATAACAGAGACATTGACGAGAGAAGAAGGAAATGGTAAGCTGATGGAAAAGAAGATGGTTGATGGAGAGAGTGGACCGGAAAAGGAGAAGCAAGGACATGGAAAGGACTTGTAAAACAAAGAATATTGATTGAGAGAAAAAGGAAAACTGTAAGAAAGAGAGTATGGGACCATAAACAAATATGGGTGGGTAAGGAGAAGGAAAGGAAGAAGAAGAAAGATTGAACAGAAAGACAAGAGGAGAGAGAAATATGGAAATACAGGACAAATGTAAAAAAAAACATTGAGAGGTGGAGGTGGAGAGGAGGCAGAGGACTACTCGCCCCCGTTCTGACCTGCACTGACCCGAGTGCACAGCAGTGGGCTGAACGCTGCCGGGGGGGGGGGGGGTCAACACACACACACACACACACACACTGTTAGACAGGCATGAGGGAGCACACCTCTGCTGCAGGTCAAACTAAACCAGGATATCACTGTCAACACTGATCAGCAGCTGCTGGGGGGGGATATAGAAATACAATGACAGAGATGGGGGATAGAGAAAACAATGAAAAGCAAAAATGGAAAGGTAAAGGTAAGAACAAAGATACAGAGAAAGATAAAGATCTATTTATAACTGGACAAAATCATGGATTAACACGTATTGAATTCCTATTGAACAACCGGCTTCTATTATAACTGCGTGTTAACTTTCATTTATTTTTCTGGTTGTGGCAAAGATATCAAGCTAAAATACTCTGATCAGAAACTCCTTCTCCCTAAGCGTCCGTCCACCACCATGACCTCCACCTGCTCCCTGTCAGCCTCATAAAGGGCACGCTACACCCGGCTCTGGAATTAAACACTGGCATTGGAAGTAAATCAGCTGCTCAACCAACCAATAGAGACCAGGGAACCTATAGGGAAACGCTGCTGATCTACTTATCTACAGTATTTCTATGTCTATAAATGGCTAGCGAGTAAGATAGTACGTTTAGAATGTGCATACCTCACCATGGCATGCATAATCCGTTCAAATTACGCTAATTAAGTAGGTTACATTAAAGGTCCCCTATTGTACTGTTTTTCATCAATATATTATAGGTCTCAGATATATACAAAACGTGTCTGTGAAGTGTTTGGCTCCAAATACCAAACAGATCATTGTAGCATCCCATGATCCCCTCTGTTTCAGCCCTGTTTCAAAAGTGCTGATTCTCTGTCTGTTACTTTAGATGAAATAAGGAGCCCCTCCCCACGCCCCTCTGAGAGAGATTTGGTTAAAAAGAACACAATGGTGCTCTAGGAGGAGATTCAGGTGATAAGGTGGTGGGGGGGGGGTTACCTTGGTTGGTGATTGGCTAATGGTTACACAAGCCAGAACATCGTTATGACATCATCAAGTGGCCAAAATCTGATCAGCTCATTTTCAGACAGGTTTTTATAAATGGATCAGGACAAAAAGTGAGAGAATCCTTTTTCCTGAAACTTACAGAATCTCTTTACACAGAGGGGACACGTGTTGATGTATAAGAGACATGAAAAAGTGGATTTTGCATAATAGGTGACCTTTAAGTCATTTGAAGTTCATAATCTGCATCAGGATCATCTGCAGATTAATAACAAGGGTTTATAAAAGCAACCTGCTGGGTAGTTGTGATATTATTCACTTCACAATATTATTCTTGTGTCAATATATTGCAAGTTGTAGTAAACAGATAAAACACTTCAATAACTCTCTGCTCTACAATCCCAGAGATCAGGAGGGAAAAGAAGATGAACAGTTCACTCGTGCGCTGCGAGGAGTTTCCTGCTACACGTGTCACGCCTCCTCCTGCAGAGCTGTCAGAAGGAGGGAGTCGGGCAGATCTCCAGAATAAACCCGAACAGCACAAACCTCTTAATTACTGAATAAGTTATGGAGTCCTTAAAAAAAGAAGAAGCAGGAGTCTGTTATCAACAGGAGCCCCCTGTAATGAGTGTGAGCAGATGGGAGGATGCTCGCATGATAACTGTGTGTGATGCAAACTCACTAATGACTTACTGTGGAGAGTGTGTGACGTGTGGCTCAGTGAGTGAGCAAGTGTGTGTGTCTTACAGTATGGCAATGTATGTGTGTGTGTGTGTGTGTGTGTGTGTGTGTGTGTGTGTGTGTGTGTGTGTGTGTGTGTGTGTGTGTGTGATTGCATTCATCACTTTAGCATTCAAGTGTGACATCTGGAGAACAGAAGTAATAGAACCCCTCAAAGAAAACTCGCACAGTGAGCTGACACTCCAACTTCTCCAACTCTACACCAACACGACACACACTGTCTGCCACACACACATGATTAACAGATTATATGACAATAGACTTCTTGGCAGGGATATCTAAAGGGCCCCCACCCCTTCTGCAAAGGACTAAAACCCCCAGACTAAAAAGGAAGCAAACAGCTAAATGGCACACAATCATAATTTGTGTTTTTACTTTTTCGTGCTTTTACGGCCGTTCTGGATCTTTGGGCGTGTGTGCTATGTGTCCATTTGGATCTCTGTATTTTGGGTTTTTTCCTGGTTGTTGGGCATCTCTTTGTTGTTTCTTCGTATGGCTTTGAGATTGATGTGTCTCTTTGTTTTTGCATTAAATCTCTTAATTTTATGTCCATTTTGAAGTCTTTTCGTGTGTCTTGTAGCAGTTTTGAATACTTTAGTAGAACAGTTGCATGTTGTGGTGTTTGTTGTTGTGTATTTGGTAGAGCTTTGTGGTCGCTTAGTGTTTCTTTGTAGCCGTATTGTAGTCGTTTTCCATTGCTGTAGTTGTTACATTTCTATTTTGAGTTTTTTGCGTCTTTGTTGTTTTTTTTGCAAATCTTAGTCTTTATGTGTCTTTTCGAAATGTTTGGTATTGTTGTATTTGTTGCCTTAAGGCTATACACACTCACGCACACACACAGTCTTTCTCCATCTGCCCAATGAGAAGTCATGTGTGGTTTTGAGGTTTTTTAAATGACACATTTGAAGAACAAAGAAACACAGATGAAACAAAAGAAAAACGTTTGACTCTTGATTGCCAGCACACACCCTCACACACACTTTATGTCACACACACACACACTCACTTATTCCCCCCAGTCCGGCCAAACACAACACAGAGTGGCACTTGGAGCTAAGTGCTAATTAGCTCAGAGAAGCCCGACCCGGACCCACAGCACTGACGGCTTTTTAAAGCGTGATTCAAAGGAGATGTGCGGCTAATTAAAAGCCAGCGAGGAGAAACCCGAGGCGAGAGAAGAGGAAGGAGGAAGAGGAGAAACGATCAGAGACACATCCAGCTGTCAGCACGTCAGGAAGAGGAGCTTTTAATGCCTTATCTTAATGATGTACAATTTGCTTAATGACAGGAAAAACACTGTTCTAGGCAAATAAACATGTGACTAGAATTTTAATTTCTTTAATAATTTGTGACACTTTTACGTGAATAAATGTTAGTTTTGCAAATGTCTGTCGAAAGATGCCAACATTGTCTTTAAATCATGAAACGAGTAGAAATTAATTTGTACTGAATTGTCATTCAGTTGGCAGCAATCTAACGCAGAGAATGTGTAAATATCTAAAGTAAAAAGTCTAAGAGCCAAGAAGAAAAACATTTATTTGTTTTAACTAAACGTTAAACTGTTTGTTTCATGCCGGCTTCATTAGCCTCAGCTGTCAATTAAAGAGATCACACGTGCAATATGAAGGACAGAGGACTACACAATGTTTTATAACTGAACACTATGCAATAGCTGCACGATATATCGTGTTGTGACGATAATCGCGTTATGCGCATGCGCGATATTCACATCGCAGGATGTGCGATTTTTTTTTTTTTCCATTTTTTATTAAGTAGGCAAATGAACTCAAACACGTCATGTTACAATTATTTTGCTGCTTACTACAAAAGGAAAACTTGCGCAGCTCTCATGTCAGGGGTACTTGAGTGAGTGACATGCAGGCTCTGCATGCACAGCAAACCACCAATCACAATCATTCTTGATCAGATCACAGCAGGATAACCGAGCTAGCTCAGCTTGTTGCTCTGATAACTTAAGATCCAGAAGTCTGTGACTAAAATCCTTCATCCGGTTAAATATCGTTAAAAAAATACCAATTGTATAGCATTAAAGTTCAAGAAAGGATGGTTTGCGGACAAAAAAAACTGTCTTTTCTTCAATTCCTGTATTTTTTCATATCGCAATATATATCGCAGAAGAAAAAAATATCGCAATGTCATTTTTTCCAATATCGTGCAACCCTACTATGCAATATTAAATGCAACATATATTTATTGTATACATATATATTTATTCATTTATTTTATATTTTTATTCAAATCTTCTCTGATAACATGAACCGCATCGCAGTTGCAATATATCCAAATAATGGAAATCAAATACATTTTCCCAAATCGCGAAATTGGCTATAGGGCTGTAGAACATTGGTGCAACAAACTCCATTTTACTTTCACTTTCCATCAAACGAAGCATTGTCTGGTCATTTGTTGAAGAACATTGTTAACAGTATTGTATTCAGCATGTTTTGGATCTGTGCAGGCATACATTTTGGGTCAAATGGGATTAGACAGATTAATATTTTTCAATGAAAATCCCCAAACATTTAAAACTACTCCTGCATGAATACAATTGACTCCACATGTTCTACCTCACAGCAGACTGTGCTCTATCCTCCCCTTAATCCCCTGTGGTACCAAAATGTGGAATAATGAGGTTTTCACCTGACGACAGGGATGAGAGACAGCAGGGCAGGGAGGAAAATGTGGGGGTGAGAGGCAGGTGTTTCTAGACTGACTCTGAATTACTTGCTGCGGGGAGTCGGCGGCGGTGTAGATAAGAGGAAATTATGATCATTACAGGAGGAGGCAGACAGGGAGGCCGCAGTGTCACACACACTTCCTCTGTCAGCGATCAGCTCATTAATCTTCCGCTGACCTTCAGAGGACGAGTCAGTCAGGAGAGGAGGATTCACTCTGGCTTTGTGGCGCTCATGCATAACATGATAACATGGGTTCAAATCCTGCCTGTGACCTTTGCTAAATGTCATCCTCCTCCCTCTTTTACCAGCCACTATTCCACTATAAAAAAAAAGAAGAATGCCACACACATATAGTATTACTGTAAAACATTGTATTGTATGATGACGCTTAAAAAAGCCTGGTGGAACAATTGCCTCCCAAATGTTTTCACTTTAGATAACTGTTAGGAAAATATCACTAGTCACCGGCTTGAGCTTTAATATCAGGATACATGTATTTATTAATCCTTGCAAGAATGGAAGTAGTCATCACATACAGAGCATATGGTACAACTAATTCCTGAACAGTGTCCTTCACATGCTTATATACAAGAGAGGGAGTTACACAGTCACAAGATGCAGGAATACCGGTTCAAAGCAGTATTCTATGTTTAGTTTAGATTAGCTCCACGTCAGAAATGATCATGCTCGTCATATGTCTATCTCCATAGAGGCTGAATCATCATGTTAATCACATAGCTATCATATGTCTAAAACAGTCCTGACGCTCTTCTAGGTAATCATACATCTTGTCATGTACACAGCTACGTAGGGCCTTTGTTATCATGTGCTACTCCGATATTGGAAGAGTACATTCAGTATTTTCCCAACAATAACCTAACAAGAAACAAATGTCCTCTTTGAAACTGCAAAGCCTTCATTTTGAAACATCAACAAGACCACAAAATAGTGGTGGTTATACATTGTTGTAACATTTATTTATGGTAATTATTGAATACATTTGATGCTAATGAATTGAGTCTAATTCTATCATTAGTGCCTGTAGTTTCAAAAAGAAGAGATGCTGAACTAATGAAAAGGAAAAAAGGAGGTAATAAATAAAAGGTAGGAGAGGTAAGATAAAAGCTAAAGAAGGGAAACGGAGCAAAGAGTAAAACGCTAATGAAAGTAAATGTAGGAAAGAAAATCACAAAGGAATGACATGATAAAAGCATAGGAAAGATAATAGGTGAAGAAAAGTAAGTATAGACAAGGTAAGTATATAGGAAGAAAGAAAATGCAGCTAAAGGAAGGGGAGGAAAGAGTAAAGGTCAAAGGATAGATCAGGAAACAAAAGGAAAGGGAATTTAAATTAAATCTAGAGGGAAAGGAAGTATGGATGGGGACTTGAGAGGGGAGGAGAGACAAAGACAAAAAGGAAAGGAGCTAAAGGAGATAGGAAAGGAAGAGAAAAGAAAAGAAAAGAACGAAAGAGGAAAATAATGATACAGGCTAGGAAGCGAGAAAGGAAAGGACAGGAAAAGGACAGGGGGAAGTGTAAGACGAGGAAGTGCTGATGGCTGTTTCTGCTGACAGCTTTGAAGGATGGGTTTTTCTTACAGAGATGAAATTTCTCTCTCCGTCACTGCTGACAGGAGACAGATGAGTCACAACAACAACAACAACTCTGCCGAACAACCAGCGGAGCGGAGCGCGACAACAACGGCAACAAAAAACAGCCAAGGTTAAACATCTCCGAGCTGGCGTTCCTCCAGCCTAATGATATCCAAATATCATGTCAGAGGGAAGCAGTCCTTTGTGCTTAAATGAACCATTAGCAGGGAATGAGTGTTAGTGTTTTTGTTATTAAATTAGTCATAATATCTTGCACTTGTTTGTTAATGTGAAGCATCTTTAGGTAACCAGATTATGCACTTTATCTCCTTAACACAATGTCATAGTACTTTAAAGTAGGGATGCTCCGATCGATCGGCCGCCGATCAATATCGGCCGATATTCACTCTCTGCCGATCGATCGGTGCTCTCTATAAAGGCCGATCGGGAGAGCTGATCACATGACGTAAAATACATGACACTTTTCTCTGTGCGCGGCAAAACAAGCTAAGGTGTCCGAAAAAGACAATAAAATAGCGGTATGCAACGTAGGGGTGTAACGGTATCCGTATTCGTCCCGAACCGTCACGGTTCGGACGACACGGTTCGGTACATGCAGTCACACGACGAATACGCCTTTTTTTATGAGTGGGAAAAAAGTCTGTCACTCAGGTCAGTATCCATTACGCTATATATAATCCAGGGGGCGGTATTGCGCCCCCTGGATATTCATTTCTCCCGTGTTATTCTCCAAAGTTAATTTAAACTTGAATAATGTACTTCATTTGAATGTAATAATTATGTTGGTTGTTGTTTGTGGAAGCGCCAGTGAATGAGCCCCATTAACTGAGTTTTAAACATCACTTTAAATGGAAGATCCCCATAGGCCCCGCCCACTCGATCGGATCGGCGATCGCTATCGGCCGATACTGATTCCGGCTATCGGCCCCAAAATTGGCGATCGGAGCATCCCTACTTTAAAGGGAGTAAAGGTTCAAGCTGGTAACAAAAGACTGCAGCAACTTCAGCAGGACCCTAAATGTTCACTCAGAAGACAAAATGCATTAATTAATGAGCAAGGAAAATGTATATCTGTCCTGAGAGTGCATCCTCTCTATGGTGGCCACTGGAGACTGAATAAAACTTTCACAAGTCTGCTCTTTAAGGTTATTGCTACAGTCACATTAGCATGCAAACTTTAAGCATGTATGTCAATGTTAATGAAAGGAACGTGTTATAGGTTATTGAGCACCAATTTACATCACACCTAAGCCATTGATTTACGATGACCACTTAAAAGACACACCAGTCTTATCTGTAATTTGTCAGACTTGGACATCAGCACAGCCTCTTTTTTTTTTTTTTTACCTCAAAGCTAACAATATCATGCTACCATCCAGGTCTCACATGTCTTTGAGTTGAATGCAAATATTATGTGGCTAATGTTTCATAAGTCACAGGTGTCAAACGTTCTGGGAGTAGAAGTTATCTGGCATAAATGTAAATTCAAATCTTCACCAGATGTTTATGAAAAGTTAAACAATCACCCAAATTAATCTGACCAACGGAGAACACTACAGCATCACCGCATTGTGCTGTAATGCTAAACAGGGAAGTGTAACACCGGAAGAATCCAGTAGTAAAGGTCTTAATATTACATTATACTGCTTTGCTCATCATGACTCAGTGCTAAGAGTAACGTGTGGTGTATGTGTGCACGAATTGTTTATGGGAACACTTAGCGATCAGATAAAGAACAATAACTTAATGTTATCAATTATTTAATATGCTATGTTCACAGTCTACTATGCCTGATCACATGCATCAGATAAGAAGATTCATAAAAAGTTGTATATCTTTTTGTTAAAGGAACTTGTTCACAAGCATCACATGCAGAAAGTCAAACCAAACCTAAAAGAACATAACAATACCACTTTACTGATCTCCTTGGGGAAATTCAATTGTTACACTCTGTGCTGTTGTATAGACAGAGTGGCCCAAAAAGCATGCATGCAGACAAAAGGACAAGCAGTTGGAAAGATGTTAGATTGATCTTAAAAATGAATAACAGTATGAAATAGTAAAACTGTGTTTTACTTGCATTACCAAAATGATTCACTTCAGAGTAACACTGAATACAGTGCGGTGCAAAGAAAGGAAGAAGGGATTTTCTCTCACGTGTTTATTAAAATGGAGTATCATCACTGCAGTGCAGAAGTTAGCGTTCACAATGCCAACCTCTTAAACCGCCTAAAACCTCTTTGGCCCCGACATGCACTCTCTGAGAGGTTTGGTCACAGGATTAGATGCTCACTATCATTTTGGGGTCTCTGTGCAGGAAAACTCCTACACTGCACTCTCAACTTGTGTAATCCAGGCCTCACCAAGGAACATTTCTGAGGGCCTGTGCATTGTATTGCAGGCTACATATGCGTAGGTGGTTGAATGTGCATGTCTTTGTGTGCATGTACATTGTCTCCCTGCAGTAAGTATGTTTTGTGAATGTGGCCTGATGCATTTTACAGTACATGTCGGTCTGTATTTTTAGATGAAACTCAGCAAGCATGCAGCGGCATGTAGAGCTCGGTCATCTCAGCTTCTCTGTTCTCTGCACACCCTCCCTGCCCCTTGCTGAATTATTCATCCGTTTGGGTGAAGTAACACACATCTATTATTCATCCTGCCTCCCGGTGTCAAGCTACCCATGCCACTACGGCGCTGTGAAACCTGAAGGGAGCGCTGCTTTGGGTTCAAGCACGCCGCTTTAGCTGGCTTACAGTATGCAACACTTTGCAACAGTAGCCATTGTGGGGGGATTTGCATATATTGAATGGGAATTTAGCAAGTCAATGCTTCTCCAAAAAAAATGAGCGCTGTTGAAAGAGAAAATGAGTTTAAATCCAAACTGAGAATTTCATCCATTTTCAAATTATTTTCTGACGCTTGTTGTGCTTGCTGGCAGTGAAGCTCTCTGCTGAGCTCTTATATTTTGGAGGAGGCAGCAGTCTCTCCCCACAGTGACACCCACGATTGGAAAGTGTTTGCTGGCAGGACCAACTCACTGTTTTATAAAAAACTCAATGCATTCGTTGCCCTTAAAAATATTTGCAGCAATTAGTGCATATTTAAGTTTCAACTTTGGACCAATAAATGTGGTGGAAAGCTGCTAAAAGACACTCAAGTAAATGTGATATTTCCCATTGTCAAAATAAATCTATATCCCAATTTATAATTCAGCTTTAAACCAGCAGCTGACTACGGCAGGTAGAATGTGTTTAGTAATCTTTCAGTGAACGGCTGATTTCAAGGTCAGGAATGAACTTCTTAGCTCAACCTTGATAAAAGTACTGAGGGCGAAGAGGGAGTGTGAGCAGGAGAAGGCAGTTACACTAAAGGTGCTACATGCACTGGTTTATAATTAATAACATACAAAAATGACAATACCTCTGTGTCTGATCATAAGTTGGAATATGCATGAGCTTTGAGAATTCAATAAGTGATTTATTCTTTGCAGACTTTTATGTAGTCTACATTTTAGAAGACAACGTTAAACTGTGAGAACAAACTTTTTTGATTCTGTTTTAGGCAATGACCCATTTTTACCCACTCAGGGTTTACCCGTGTTTCTAAAGAGTGTAGACATTTTGCATTAAAAATCTTAGGTTTATAGATGTTGTTTCGCTGATGGTAGGGCTGTACCCGAATATCCGGTCGTTGGCCTACTATTCAGTTTTCAATTTCGTTATTCGGATATTCGTTTTTTTTTTTCTAAATGTATGCTATCAATAAAGGCGAATTGCCACATTCTTATACTTTTTAATTGCACTGAGAAAATGCGGAAATATATGCAATCTCAGCTTGGGCGCCTGACATCGCTTTCAATAGCTAGATCTGATCGATATGGACATAAACGCGAGTGAAGTCTAATCTGACGGGAGAGAGAGATCAGCTGCTGCTGACGAGTCGACACGCAGCTATGCATGATCACCTGCAGCGGTGAGCTGCACGCGCGCGCCGAATATTCGCTGCTGATTACTATCACCCCCCCAACTCCCGCCCGGGCAGAATATCCGCTGCTGATTACTACCGAATATCCGGAGCCCGAAAAATGGTATTCGGGACAGCCCTAGCTGATGGAAGCCTCTTCCTATTTTTCAGACTCTCTTCTACCGTTGTATGTTGCACTAAACAAAAACTAAACATTGTTGTAAACCACATTTTTAAGAAATTACATTGGACATTACAGAATGGTGGAATCAGATGAAAAGTGTATTCTTACCCTTACCATTTAACTTTAAATTAAATAAAATGTTTTAACTCGTCTTAAACTCAGCTCATCAAATGTTATAACTAACAAATAGAGGCAACAACAGTTTACGTTGTAACTGTTTTGCATGCTGACAATCGTTTCCTGTTAAGAGCAAAGAGCTATGAATGCAAACTATTATTTACCAGTTTGTCATTGTGAAAATGTATGTAATTAAGGACGCACGTCATTGGGCCGTTATTAAGTATTCATTAATAAATGTTGGTTGCTACAATTCTCTTGGTCTTTACAGAAAGTCTCTCCTTTGATAAGGGTGTAAAGTAAACGCCTTAAAAACATCAAAATGTAAATGTTTTTGTTCTGATTGGAGCACCGGCGTTGGATTCCAGTAATCACAGGTTGTGTTTGTTCGCCTCGTTCAGCGATGCCTCTCGTCCTAATGAGCGCACTAGACTCCCAGCTGCCTCTGTTTGGGTTCACATTATTTACTGAGCAATTAGTCATGAAGAACAAGCTATGAGTGCAATATGATTGTACAAAGTGATGGAGCAACTCCCTCCTCACTACAGAACAATCTACATTCAGTCAAACACACACCGATGATCCCTGAAAACTCTGTTACTAAGTTCTTTCTCACTTACTCAATGACAAAGTTACCAGAGTTTACATTTCATTCACGGACCCACAGCGGCTTACAGGCGACGTGATAAAATACTCTTATTATCCTGTGCAGTTGAATTAGAAAAAGTGAAGGTCAAAGAAAATAGAGGTGAGAAGAGAAAGGACAATTGCTTAGTTTAATCATCTTTCTTTCTTTGGAGCTGAACTAAATGAGAAGTGTATTCAATCCATCAATGTTTATTTATATAGCCCAATATCACAAATGTTACATTTGTCTCAGTGGACTTCACAGTTTGTACAGAATATCAGTAGGATAATACGACACCCTCTGTCCTTAGACCCTCACATCGTACAAGGAAAACTTCCAGAGAAAAACCCCACATTTTAAAGGGGAAAATGGGAGAAACTTCAGGGAGAGCAACAGAGGAGAGATCCCTCTCCCAGGACGGATAGACGTGCAATAGATGCCGTGTGTAAATCGAAGAGATAATACATTTTACAGCATATAGACCAAATGTTTGGAAATGCATGTGTCTATAATAAGAAGATGAATCCACAAGGATGTCAACAATCCTGTGGGAGCCATCAGGGAAGTAGTATGATGAGAGTCAGGCAGGACCACAGTGATAGGTTCAGCCACGACTCGAAGTCCAGGACTCAAATCCAGAACTCAGGATAGAGGAGCCAGGACACAGGACCGCAGCAACAGGATCAGCCACGACTCAGGATCCCGGCGTAGATAAACACCAACAAGAAGATACTGATACTGTTGAAGATACTTTAAATAAAAGCATCCTAGTAAAAAAAGTTTGGCTGCAAAAGTGGCTTCCTATGATCAAATACCTGTTTGACTGAGTTTAATAATCATTTTCTTTATATAATTCTGGGACTTAAATTGTTGATTGATATATCCAAAAATGATACACACCATGACTTCCTCATTTATTGTTTACTTGCACAATATTAATAAATGTCTTTGAATTTGTACGACAATGTACTATGTTGAAATACATCATGATGCTAACATGCTCACAGCTACGATGCTTAGCATGCTAAGATTTGCTTGCAACCACACATAGACAAGACATACTGAATGCTAAACATACACATATTGCTATTATCAGTGATTATTGATTGTATAGTGTATCATTAGTCTTTCTTGCACTGGTTTGTATCCTACTATATTCTCTTGTAAGTCATTATTATGTTTCCAACACAAATCTCTCCAGACTGAAGGTTTTTGGTGATGCAGATAACTGGCTCTGTTTCAACAGGGGAAACACAGGTAAATGATCAGGCTGAGGCTCAGCCCCTTGGAGGAGACGAGGCCTGGTTGACATCATTTTGATATCTACCTGGGGAGCTCTGTGATTGGCTGGCGGTCCCATGGAGAGGCTTCTCATTACAGTTTGTTGTTTTGATATCTCCCTCCTCCAGACCTGCGCTCAGCACTTTCCGCCTGCCTAATTGACAACGACAGCTTGCAGGGAAATGATACTGAGACCTCCTCAGCCTGTAAACAAATACTCTGCTGCTTACTGTACATTCACATATTATACTGGAGAAGTGGTACCTCTGCTCAGGCAGTGAATGTAAATAAACTGTCAGTTTGAATTCGTTCAGCATATGAAAACCAGGAATCAATTAGAGCACTTAAGGTCGCATTCACACCTAATAGTCCGCTTCTCTGGTGCGCACCAGACGACAGTTTGTTACATTGTTTCATTTTTCAGAAGGTTCGGTTTGCGTTCACACAGGCAAAATTCAAACGGACTATAAACTTTAAACACAAGTCATGTGCTCGGAAATGATGTTCAACAATTGGTCAGACATTAAGGGGGTAAAAACGCAAATCCCGGCAATTTCTACCGGAGCATCCGCCATGGAGCATCGGCAGGTTATTTTCATGCTGTTGTTAATCTGGAGAGCATATCAACAGCAACGGCGCATATGATTATATAATCAGACAACGTGCGATACAAAACATTATAACATATATAATGAGAGACGTTCTGCAGTAAGGAGGGGGTTTCACCGACGGCAGGTGGCTCTGACTTTTATGTATAATTTTTGGTTTGATAGTTGTTTTTACTTTACACGACACTGTTCAACACTTCATTCTGCTTCACTCTTTCGCTAACGATTTTGAAGACACCCGCGTTCTTGTGACATGTAAATACTACGCTTCCTATGTTTTGGTGCGGACTGCGTTCACACCAGCGATGAACCGCTCCAGAGTTCACTAGCAAGCGGTCCGAGACCACCTATTTTAGCGGACCAGAGTCTGGTTGTTTAGTTCAATTAAGACAGTGGTTCTCAAACTTTTTCTGTCAGGCCCCCCCTTTGGAGAAAAAAAAAAGTCGGTCCCCCCCAACACAAATAGACACGTAATGGGCCAAGTTAACATTTATTAAAATACATCAATATGAACGTGAGCATTCCTTTCAAAAAAATAAAAAAATCACTTTGCTAGAACAGTGATAATAAAACAATGCTCCATAAGTCTGTGTGGTCAAAAAAATAAATACATAATACAATTGTGCAATCCCTTTGCTAGAACAATAAGTTATAATACTTTGCCACTTTGCAATCTGTGCAAAAAAATGAAAAGAAAGAAAATGCTGATATTTGGCAAAAAAGTGTGTCTTATCACAGCATTAGTGGCTGCAATGAGCCTGTTTTGCACTGCACATTTCTTCAAAGCGGGGTTGCAGGCTCAGTGGCGGCGCCAGAGATTTTCTTTTGGGGGTGCTGTGGGGGAGCTTGACCAAACCGTTTGAGACCCGGCCACTAGCTCGCTAGCACCAGAAGCTAACTTCAACGATCTCCGGTACCGGTGCGCGCTCTCTCTCTCTCGCTCGCGCACGCACGCACACAAAATGGCTCGTTCCACACACACACAGAGCCGAGCTTGAATGAAACACAGAGACCCAGACGTACTTGTACTGTATCATATTATTTCCGAATCAATATAATTTTTCAAATTATGATATTCTTTTTTTTTTTTTCAAAACCATTTTTCCTCCTGGTCTCTCGCTCCCCCCCTGTCATGCCTCTGCGCCCCCCAGGGGGGGGCGCGCCCCCCACTTTGAGAAACACTGACTTAAGAGGTCTCGGACTGTGTTCACACCGACCCAAACAAACCGCACCAAGCGGCTAAACGCACCAGGGTTCGATTCAACCGGACTATAAAAGGCTGGTGTGAATGCGACCTAAGAGTTTACAGCAAACAGAAAAAACATCATCCAACTTGATGTTTCATCAAATGTACTGCATGGTACTATGAGTGATTGGTGAATCCATAAAAAAACACAACAAAAACAATACTATTACTTCCTATGATGATGAATAACATCATGTTTTAAGAACATCATTTATTTTTGCTTTAAAAAGGGGACCTATCATGCAAAATGCACGTTTTCATTTCTTTTATACATAAATATGTGTCCCCGATGTGTCAGGGAACTCACAAAGTGTCAGTGTCACGGGGGAACAACGGAGCTGATCCAGATTTGGGTCCGATATGACGTCATATCAGAAATGTGGACCCAAGGCACTATCAGAAACGTTGCTATCAGAAACAATGCCCGACGTGTTTTGGACGTAATATGGTCTTTGTTTACATTAGCATCGCTAACACTCAGAGCTAACCTGTACTGGAGAGAGTATGTGTTAAAAAGCAGGAAATAAAAACAGGAACTCACCTTGGTTAAACCCGCAAGAGAGAAAGCCTTTGAGCTCCATACTGTTTCAGAAATAATCCTTGATGTGGTTTGGAACATGATATGGCATTTAATCACTGCAGCATTTAGCTGAGTATCTCGTAGAATTCTGAGCAGGCATTAGCTCCCCCCTCTTTTTTTTTTTTTTTTCCAAGCCAAGGACCCCGAACCTGCAGTTCTCTAATGGGGCTTTCACACCAACGCTGTTCCAGGGCCGGTTCGGAGCTAGAATTGTCGGTCTACAAGCAAGAACCGCATACGTCACGCTTACATCGGAGGGGGGCGAGATTAACCTGAGCTAATAGTTAAAGGCGAGTACGTAATAAAAGTTGTAACAAGCAGTAGTGCTGAGCAAAGTGACTAGAACGCAAACACACACTTGTATAAAAAAAAAACACACTTTATAAAGTCAGGCAACACTAACTAGGCTTTGTGTGATTCTGTTTATTTGTACCTTACTTTGACCATCCGTTCGCTGTTATTGATCATTGTGGAGAGCAGGCAGACGTTTTGTTTTGTATTATAGCAGCTATCGGATGGAATCAATACATGGGCTGCACAGGTTGTCATGTCCGACTATCACAACTAGAATCATAATGAAAAATAAGCCGGTAAAATGTGCCTGTAGAAAACGGCTTATGCCACAATAGGATAGCAACAAGTAGTCAAGATATTCAGTTTAGCTTCGGTTGCTATGCTAACATCACCCATTTTATACCAGAGAAACTTTAATAACAGCGTTGTGATGCCAAACAACGTCAATTCAGACTGAAACACATTCACTTATGGGGAATTGGGGATATGTATCAGCTGCTTGTGTGACAGTCAGACGGTGAATACTTTACATCGGCCGCTGCCGTGTGAGCTAACCCGGAGCTAACGGGAGAATAAACTCCCGTGGAAGAGCAGCGCTGCAGCGGTCGGTAAATGCCGCTGAAACACATTAATAAACAATGAACCACGGCACTCTGGAGAAAAGTATAAGGTTGGAGAAGTCGTTATTTAATGTAATCTGGCTTCGTATGATTAAAAGCAACACGATCATCGACCCGACGCAGTCCCCCATTGTTGTTGTTGTAGTGAGCGCCGTAAGCGACGTAAACGGTGACGTCATGACGCAGCAGTGGCAGCACCAGTCGGGCTCTGGGCGGTGTGAACAAAACGGAGGCTGAAAAGCAAAACCGGTTCCGAACCAGAAAAGCTCTAGCACGGAGCTAGAACGGGAATCGCGTTGGTGTGAAAGCCCTATAACAGGGCTGAAACAGAGGGATATGAGGGATGTCTAAAATGCATGATCTGTTTGCTATTTTGAGCAAAACACATCATAGACATGTTTTTGATATATTTGTATATATATCTGAGACCCATAACATATGCCTAAAAATAGCATAATAGGAGACCTTTAATGGCAGTAAGTGACGGTGGGACAGAAATGTTCATCATTGGTTAAAATACTTGCCACTCCAGGAGTCAAGTTGATTATTTTAATACATTTTAAATGTCCAAGCCAAGGTATTTATTCTCTGTTATTATCAAATAAATAATAATAATAAATATTTTCACCACTACAGTTTTGCTAATTGATAAATCTTGTCAGTCATTTTTGGGGCAAAAAATAAATATTGTTCAAGCCTCTCTGATGTAGGTAGGCGTATTTTCTGTCTGTGAATATTAATAACATATATTTAGGGTTTTGAGTGTTGATTGGAAAATAATTGCCTTGAAACTTTGAGCCCTTGAAAATTACACTAGAATGGTTTTATTATTTTCAGAGTTTTAAAGAAAAAATTATCAAATGGATAAATCACTAATGGAAGTAATTGTAGATGCAGCCTGAGTTATGTGACAGTAGTTTATTCAGATTAACAAAAAGTCTCTATATTTTTAGGAGGCAAGTGAATTAGGAAATGGTAGTGTTGAAAGTAGCAAAAATGGCAATAAAATCAGTAAGAAGTTATTCCAACTACCTGGATTGTCTGAGGTCTTCTAAATATTACCCATGTGTGTTTATTGAAAGTCAGTAATGGCGTGCCCCTGTCACATGTACGCAGAAATCATGCAGGGGAGTACTATCGCTCTGTTGTCCCAGAAGAAAATAGACTTAGACAATTACCTTGGTCGTTCGTGTTTTGTCTTGTGTTTTTCAACTGATGTTTTCCCTGCAGTCATGAATATTCAGAAAGAAGATATTTATGGCTGCTAATGAATATTCTGCACAAAGTCTTCTTCGCAAATTAGGCGAGCGGGGGGAATTGGATAGCCGCAAGGTGCTTCTCTCAAGGCAACAACAGAGAGGAAAATCAACTTACTCTGCGATTGAAAGACTCTTATTAGTATAATTTATATGCCTACATTAGCAGATAAATAAAAACAGCTGAAGAGAGAATCTGGTTCATTTAACATAAAAACATCGAGTGGATGCTTCAAAAATGTGTTCAGAATCAATGACTGAGATGTTGCCGAACAGATTTCATGTTGGTGATAAAGCTTCTTAGTGTGGTATCAATCGAGGGGCAAAGAGCAGACACAATAATCTATAAGCAGTTCGATTCACGCCGCAAGCGTTTTCATAAACTTGTGGATGTGGACGTTTTCTCAAGGACAGTCTGATCTACACTCAATGCTCTCAGGAGCAAATTAATCCCTCCACGCCAACCAAAAAATGAAATCTATTTTTAGCGGTTCATTAGAGCCACTTCTATGTTGAGCACCGCACCAGCATGCAGGATGGAGTAATTGGGGAGGTGGGTTGTGGGGGAAGAGGGGTCATGTTTCACTCCCGATTGAATTTGAATGTTTGCGTTTTGAACATGCAACTCCTGAATAGCTAATGAGGATTTGTGGTGTTAATCAAAGGTGCCGCCAAGGGTGCCAATCAACATGATTACAGAGAGGAACTGATTAGGATCACCGCTGCAAAGGATGCTGGGAGCTGGAGAGACAAAGATGGATAAAGTGATAGGGACAGGTGGGCATTAATTAACGATAATAGATTAATGGTTTCAAACTAGAGAAAGCAACGCCGACTGTTTATTTAATATCTTACGAGATTTTGCAAAGAATATTCCGGTCATTATCAGGTTGTCTGTGACCCGTTGCCATGACAGTTAATTGCATTCAAAGGACTTACCAGAGGCTTCATTTCAGAGATTCAGAACGATAATGAGAAATACTTTATTTATCCCCAATGGGAGATTGAATTTGAAGCGGTTGCTCAATTTAAAAACAAAATGATAACCTGCGCTCTAGGGTAACCATTTTCAATATTGCTATAATTTATTCTGGTAAATTGAAATGTATTTGTCAATTTATAAACACAGTTACTATCCTAGATTTTGGGAATTGTAATATGTTGGGCTTTCTTTCTTGCTTTAAAGGCTACAATACAATAAAGTGCGTAATTTCCTGAATGTATTTAATACTATTCAAGATTTCTTTACCATTACCCACTTAGTCCTTACCTTAACATTGCTGATGACTGTTCATCAAAAGGCATCAATTTGTGAAAGCATCAATGGGAACCCTATAAAATCGTCACAACAATGCTATCAAAACTTGCTGGTCAAGAATATCAGGATATTTGATTTCCTTTATACTAATTAGGCATCATTTGCAATCATTTTATTTGAAGCAAATTTAGTATAACGTAGACGTCTAGACATCTTTTGATCTTCCTACAATTCAGTGTCTACTGGGAGGCTGGTTTGAATGCAAGGTGGATCTGAATAACGATTATACACAAGAAAAAATACATTTAATTCCCTCAGAAAACTCATATTGATTTAGGCATTCCATCTGTGCACACACAACAAAAGCGTCAAACTATTGTGCCTGTGACACCCAGAAAATCTCCATAGGCATAAAAACATCTCACTCCAAAAAAAGACAAAGACAGAGAGGGAATAATATCAAGATGCACAGAAACAGACACAGAAACCAAATGAAGTCAGGTTTGGTACTGACTGTGACTGGAAATAAAGTGTGAGTGTGTATTTTTAAGGGAAAGCTACAACTCTTCCTCTTTTAAAGCACAGAACTATCTCTCCTCCTCCTGTCGGGCGTGTTTGGGTATCATGGTGATTGGAGGGGAGTGGCGGCTCTGCACGCATCTGCTCGTTTTGTTAGGAGCTGTGTGCAAGTAAACACTTTTTGCTTGCTACCATCTGTCCAAGCTCAGATCTGCATGAGAGTTGGCAGACTTGGCTGGAAGAGATAGAGAGGAGGGAAATAAGGGAGGAAATGTGATGAAAGGAAACCAGAGACACAGAGAAAAGAGGAAGGGAGAACACTGATTTCTGTGCTCATAGAGAATGAAAACACAGAACATTTTGTGATCAAATGTTTGGGTTTTTTCAATTAGATTTCTATCTTATGTTCAATCAGGAAAGTCTTGCAACAATCAAACCCCTTAACTAACTCTAGTGCCAACCCTGATTTATGGCACAAAACCTCCAAGAACTGGAGAACTGCAGGAGGAAATGTGTGCAGCGGATAAACAAAACAGGAAAAGGTCTCAATGCCTCGACAAAATATACTTTTATATCTGCACTACAATGATGTTTATCAACAACAATTCAAGACACAGAGTACTTCTCAAATGTCAAACTTTGGGGGTGAGCATCAGTGGCGTCGCCTGGCCTGGGCATTCGGGGCTTTCCCGTGTTCAGTGAATGCAACAGAGGCAAGACACCAGACCAAACAGAGAGTTGCATAGAAAGTACAGTACAAGTACTTCTGGGTCTCTGTGTTTCATTCAAGCTCGGCTCTGTGTGTGGCAATAGCGCATTTAGTGTGATTGAGCGAGAGAGAGAGAGAGAGAGAGAGAGAGAGAGAGAGAGAGAGAGAGACAGAGAGAGAGAGAGAGAGAGAGAGAGAGAGAACCGGTATGCAGGGACCATGGGGCACCAGGGGCAGGGACCGTGTTGTTAGCATCTGGTTAGCTAGCTGCACTAACGGACATTAGGAGCTGTTTCCACAACAAGCTGGAGGAGAGTCCTCTCCAGTCAGACTGAGACTCAGGTGAGCTAAAGGACTCTCTGAGTGTTTAGATAGTTAACTTAAGTCTAAGTTATCTCAGTGGGTCTCAAACGGTTTGGTCACGAATTATGTAAAAGATTATTTCCGAGGCACACCTTCATACGATCATTATAGTTATAAAAAAATAAAGCATAAATGAAAAACAGGTATGAAATACTATATGACAGTAAAACAAGAATACAGTTTAAAAGGGGAGTGATTTGTAAAAATCCATAAAGAAAAAGAAAATCGGTTTACAGTTCTGTTTCATATGGGTGTTGAGAGATGTATCCATAGATCTCTTCATTTTGCTCTCAAAGAGCACCAGATTGATGCTTTTAACTTCAATATTTAAAAAAAAATCTTCCCGGGGGAGCATCCCCCCGGACCCCCCTAGAGGAGGTGAGGACCCCCATAGAGGATGTTAGCTCCACCCACTTTACCTCTGCTGTGAGCTGATTATCGAGCCTTCATTGTAACAGTCTGCTGTGTATGTGTGTGTGGGGAGTGTTGCAGTAGAACATTCCACTGTAGCGCCCCGTACATTAATGGGAAACTCAACATGTTTGAGCACCCTCTATGAAACGTCAAGCTACCCCACAGCACCCCCAAAAGAAAATCTCTGGCGCCGCCACTGTGGGCCAAGCCCCGAATGTTTCCAGGTCCAGGAAACGCCCCTGGTGAGCATGAACAGGTGGGGAAATGCAACATCTCTGTAAATGTTCAGTCATTCCAGATCAACGAAGTTCAAGGGAGAAGAGATAGAAAGTAAAACAAAGTCAAGCGTCCAAAAGGAGAAGGCAATTCTGAATTACATGAAAGGAGATTTGCCAAAATAAAAGCATGAGAGCTGCAGTCTGTGTATTTATGTCTGACTCCATCTGCTTGTCTTTATAACTGGTGCTATCGGTCTGTCAGTCTGTCTGTTTATCCAGCCCTCAGATACACCAAATGGGAGGAAATAGAAACATGTTGATGGAGAGCACATCCAGAGCCTTCCATCCAAAACTGTGTTTATATATAATCGCTAATTAAATCAAATCTAAACATTGGTCCTTCAGTTTTGTTAGCCTGGCACGACCCAGACATTGTTGACTTTAACATAATCAGCTAACTTCACCGTTAACTGTCTGGAAAATAGGAAGAATTCCTCTAGACATTAGAGCAGGGGTGTCCAAACTACGGCCCGGGGGCCAAATGCGGCCCGCGAGCCATTTTGAATCGGCCCTCAGCAAATTCAAAAAGTATAATGAAATATGGCCCACGAATGAAACTTGTGCTTGTCTTGTACTTCTTAAATATAGATGAAAACACATATTACACAGTGGTATTCATGTGTTACGAAGCCCACTTCAAATACATTCAGTCAGTTAAAGCTGAATACAAATGTTAGTTGATACAAAAAAAGCTCAATAACTTATTTACATAACAAGCTTGAAATAAACTCTTTCTATTTCCTCTTATTATAAGCAATCTGAGGCTTCTGTTTTAAGGAATGAGCTGCTAACACAATAAATGAAACCCTCTGGAGAGCTGTGATGTAGGCTGTTGTTTAAAAAAAAAAGAAGCATATTCAAGTATTAAAGCTAATCGACCTACATTTGATTGATTTTGCCAACTTAACTTATGAGGCAATATACCTCGTCTCTAGGGAGTTTTTCTGTATCTGGCCCTCGGTGAAAAAAGTTTGGACACATTACATTACATGTTAGACGCTTTTATCCAAAGCGACTTACATACATTCAGTACTGTGGACAATCCCCACAGGAGCTATTTGGGGTGAAGTGTCTTGCCCAGGGACACAACGACATGCTGACTGCAGTGGGACTCGAACTTGCTATCCCCCGATTCGAAGTCCATCATACTATCCACTGAGCCACAGCCTCCTCGCAATACAAGCTAGTTCCCTGTTCTTTCTACTTATGTGTGAAAAGGGAATGGCATTGGAAATCACCACTCAAATGTGTTATTGGAAAGATTTTCATGTTTTTAATAGAGCTAAACCACAATTATTAGCTTTAGTACTCAAATGAAATGACTGATAGGAGATTTCTGGAATAAAGGTTGCGATGGAGAGAAGGAAATCCTGTGTTTGATGTGGGAAACACTGACAGCCTCAGGTGATAGAACATGTATATCAAAACGTTTGTTAAGCTCCTCATCAGAATGTAAAAAAAAGTTACTTTTCCAGTTCAAAACAACATTTATTTCATCGGATTCAGAAAGTGAGGTATCCGGAGGCCCCTTATATCTGGTGTTTGAGAAACATATCAGAAAAAGCTAAAAGAAACTTGAAATCCAATGCAGCAAAGAACCCAGAGAAATCCATAGAACAAAGAAATGTCACCCAACCCTGAGGAAAACTTGTGAGTTTGGGAGTGTTTTTTTCTATAATCACTGCTAATTGCTGGGAAATGAGGCGTCCGGTATTAACACGACATTCTTGCTGGTGTTTAGGACCACCCGTGTGCAAATTGTTACACATTCTAAACCTCGCCAGTTTTTACACCACTTTAAATAAGCACAATAATTATAATTTTTGCATTAGGAGTCTACATGGACGCAGCCTCCCAGTCCCAGGTCTCTGTGTCTGACTTTGACAGATACACTTGGAGGTTTATTTACACATTATGATCCGGCTGGAGGACGTTCTCTCTCAGCGGGTCATCCTGTCAACTTCTTCACCTCAATATACCCGTCCTTTTTCTTTATGTCTTTAAGAAATCACTCCATCACCCTCTCTCTGTGCACCTGTTTGCCTCTTTATCCTGTGAGCTGCTGATGTGATCTGAATGATGCTGGCTCTGTGTGCCCTGACCTTATTCTGTCTCTCCATCCTTCAGTCAGTCCGTCACTTTTTATGTCCGTCTGCCTATCAGAATCACAATCACTTGTTTTCTTCTGTCACTACACACAATGAATACTGAGGAGCTCGAGGCTGGAGCATGTTGACACCTTTACTGGACAACATGCATTCACAGATAGTAGGGATGCTCCGCTCGCCAATTTTGGGGCCGATCGCCGGAATCAGTATCGGCCGATACCGATCGCCGATCCGATGGATTAGGTGGGGGGCGGCTATGGGGATCTTCCATTTAACGTGATGTTTAAAACTCAGTTAATGGGGCTCATTCACTGGCGCTTCCACAAACAACAACCAACATAATTATTACATTCAAATGAAGTACATTATTCAAGTTTACATTAACTTTGGATAATAACACGGGAGAAATGAGCGGAAGCGCTCTCTTTTCCTCTCTCCCTCTCTCTCCTGACAGCCTGTCAGTATCTCATGATCACTGATCCAGTAATGAGTGACCCGACAGTGAAGAATAAATATATTTATAACTAGTTGCTAGTTCCAGAGGTAGATAAAATAGCTAAGTGTGTTAGGTCTAACTCTTAGTGTGAGTTTCGCTCCGCTCACCGGTCCGTCACAGCGGGTGGAGCTGCAGGATTTCTGCTTCACACACGTTGCCGCTATTTTATTGTCTTTTTCGGACACCTTAAAATACTGCCAGACTGGTGAAGCTTTTGGCGAGCTTGTTTTGCCGCGCACAGAGAAAAGTGTCATGTATTTTGTGTCATGTGATCGGCTCTCCCGATCGGCATTTATAGAGAGCACCGATCGATCGGCAGAGAGTGAATATCGGCCGATATCGATCGGCGGCCGATCGATCGGAGCATCCCTAACAGATAGTACAACTGACAATGCAGATCATTTCATTCATATATATATTACATTAAAAGACTGCAATATGACGTAAATAAGGTTAAAAAAAAAGCATTTTGCTAAAACAGAAAACCAGTATTTCTTTAAAATAAGTTGTGATTCTAGACCTTTGAAATATTGCCCAGATTCTTTTAATGATTCAAAACTTTTTTCAGGAAATGGAAGGATTTGTATATCAGTCACTGTATTTAACCTAGGTCAAATTAAGGTCTTGGCAATGCACTATACAGTAAGTAAGTAGTCAGTACGAAGGTCACAATACGGGATATGCAGTACCAGTGAAATTCCACATTTTAATCTCAATGTATTTATAACTATTGTTTTAAACAACTAATCCCTGGTACAGTACTGAAACATACACTCCTTTATTAGCATTTGCATAATAACATATATTAATGTAGAAACATCTTCTAACAACTGGATTTATAAATACAAAAATATTGGTTCAAGACTACATTTGAACACATCATTATAACATTAGAATCATTACCATTTTGAATGCAATGTTATCATAAAAGACTGGTATGAGACTAAGACGGTAAGGTAATGATATATGTTCATAGTTGCATAGACAACATTTAAAATTGATTATTAAATATGTTGATTTTATATTATGAATATTATGTTAACCATTGAGCTGTGTGGAACCGGCAGCTGTTTGCAGGCAAACATTCAGGTACTGCCTGATTCCCTCAATAATTGGAGCAGAATGGATTCAGCTGCTGAATGTTTCTGTGTGCACAGCTGCTCACGCTGGACAGGGTGGAGGGAAGATGGGGCGCCGAGAGACTGAGAGCTCACTTTAGTCTCAAGGGTCTGTATATTTGCTCTCAATAAATAAACAAAAGCATTTGGTACCACAATATAGAGAGATGGCTTCCGCTAACTCGGTTAACAGTATTTCTTACAATTGCTTTTCAACAGACCTGAAGGCCAAACAAATGAACTAGTGATAGAGGATGCTGGAGAGTTTGTTCGCAACACTTGGAACAAGAGGTTCAAAAAAGTTGATTGGTTACTGTCAAATGACAGGGTGGAGAAACAAAAGAGTGAGCAACAACCAGTCTGAGAGGAACTCAGACGGGAGAAAGTCTAGGAAATATATTATTTTCCTATATTGAGTTTGGATATTTCTCTCCGAGCTGCCCACATATTTGATATTTATAGCTTCAGAGAGCCGGGACGAAGGTCGTCTCCTCTTCCTCCTCTTCCTCCTCCCACACCAGGAGCCCTCTGGGGCGCAGCGAGAGGATCAACCTGGATTTCTGAAGTATCTGTTGTGTTGCCATACATAGAACATGCCAGCGGCTCTGACGGGTAGATAGCTAACTATTTATCTCCCCGCTGACGGGACCCCCAGACTGGTAAGCCCAACGCCGCCCCCACCCCCGCTCCCCTCCCACATTGTCTGTCTGGACGGAGGGGAAGCTTCACTGTTTGTACCCCCGAGCGGTGAAAATACACACTGGCAAGACGTGTAGTAAAATATGAGAATAGCAGAAACATGTCTGCTTTTTATTTTTAACAAGGGATGAAAATTAGCTCCCAGGCATGATGTCTGTAAACATCCTCTGTGCCAAGTGTGTGTCTTGTGTGTGAAGCAGTAGGTCCAGTACAGCAGAGTTCACCCAGAGGCAGCCATGCCTGGGAGGAGCATCCCACCAACCCCAACAAACATGTTTAGAGAGTGGAAACTTCATGATCAGATAACTCAAGCTCACGTGGTCATATCGTTTTCACACTCAGTCTACAACAACTCTATTGTTTGTGTATTTCTGCTGAATTGGACAGTTACTGGGGTTCAGGGCACCAAACAAAGAATGTGTTTCATTCACAGCCTTTGGTCTTCTGGTGTGAGTAGACAAAGTCTTCTCTTCTTCACATCTGTAATGAATGTTTTACAGTATTGAAATACTACATAATGCAAGTGTCCACCGCTTTCAAGTCAAAACTGCTCCACCAAATGAAAATCTGCTCAAGGATTACGAAGACCCAATCATGTCCTGAAGAGCCATCAAATTGGAGACACATGGTTACATGATTTAATACGGTTAGACTGAAGCACCAATAAAGCCCGAAACCAAATTTGGAATTGAATGACAGTTCAATTGATCGAAAAAGGGTCTCGACTAGATTGTATTGTTACGTCAAACGTCTGTTCCCTTGTTTCTAGTCTTGTATATTTGGAGGTACTGTGATGCAGAACACATTCAGATCTGACAATAAAAGTAATATCGTAATATATGGTGCACGTAGCCCCTCGCACACCACGGTACGTAGATGAATGCTTATATATAACCAATTAACTAATGCTAGACTTGACATGACAACATGAGCATTTTGATTTGAAAATGTACACGAAGGTTTGCATGGTTTTCCTCTTGTTAAACAAGGAAGGACATTTTCAATGCCCCAAAAACTTTTCAAAGCTGCTCTAATATATTGTTGATGTGTTATTGTTTTTCTGTCTGGGCATGTTACTTCTGACTGTAGAGAAAAGGTCTGATGAAACTCTGACAGATTCAATCATTTTCCCCCAGAGAAATCCTGCTGCAAGATGTCTCTCAGATATTTTTTGTGCAGCACAGAAGATTCATCATCTAGTAGACAATGACTAAAAACTAAATAAAATTCCTCTAGTACGCTACATTCCTAATGGGGTGGAGAGGTCGGATGCATATTAATGCAAACCTTTAAAAACAGCCTGAATTACTTGTATGTTTTTTGTTGTCTCTTCCAGCTTTCTTATCCCTTACTGGTCACTGTTGGACTTTTTTAAAGTCAGCAGGGCGACGGGGGTGATGGGCATTTTTACTTTCATTTTCACTCCTGCAATTGATGGTTAACAAGGGCTTACATCTTACAATCTTTGCTAACAAGGACAGAGCCATTCCAGGGGTTTTAGGATTCAGTTTGGCCTGCAGGTAGAGAAGCGGGCTAATAACAAAATACAAGCGCTCACTATTCCTGCAAACACACCCTCTAGCTTTATTCTTGTCCTTTTCTGTTCATTTGCTCAGGCCAGGTAGAACTGAGTAGAAAAGTCTGTAGATAAATCCGTAAATGCTGGTCTTAGATATTCTTTCCCACTCTTGCAGCCTTCTTAACATATTGAAAGTCTCAGCAGAATATGTTTACATAAGCCTCCAATCGTTTGTGTTCTGTTTTCCTGCTTATTTACATTCTATTTGTGTGCTCCTATTCCAGTTGCTTTTCCCTGTTGAATCCTGTTTTTCTTTTTTTGCTGCTTCTGCACAACCCTTTTCTCCACATGGATCAGCAAAGTTTAATCTCTAATTTAATAACCGAAAAGCTGCTGGCAGTTTAAGCTGCTGAGTGGAGAGTGCTGGCACTAAATCTGGAGGTACAAGTAAACCTTTAACTGACCCTGACATGGAGTCCTGCTACCAGCTACTGCAAAGCTTTGCATAGAAGCTTAGGAAGTATGGACTCCTTATAATATGAATATTGTCAAAGCAGCCGGTTTCAGATGCTAATTTGCATTCTTAAGTGTTTGATCATGTGTTGTTGCTTAGGTTAGATATCATAAGGTTTAATTGTAGGATGATTACATCAGTATATTGGGTTCACAGTGTACAAACCCTAGCCCTGTAGCCCTGAATATAGAGGGCAGAGGCAACAAATACTGTAGGGCAATAATTCTAGATATTTACCAAGTGAGGATCTTAACACCCTCAATTTATAGCTGGAATTCAGCACTTTCCATTCAGATTCCACTTAGCCAAAGCAGAGAGCCAATACAATACATAATACTGCACGTCACTGTCCAAATAGGCTACTTACACACTGCACTGTAATTACTTCTCAACGCTCCGCATGGGAAAAGTGTGATAAGACCTCTCGGGCTTGGAATAAGAAGCAGCACAAATGAGCAGTCAACATGGGATACAGTACAGTCACTACACCAGTGGGGGCTTTATTCTGTTAAATGACCCCACTTTAGCATAAGCAGACTTATATAACCTCCATTAGGTGTTGAGGCTGTCACATGGTCCAGTTGATGTAAGGGGATTGCCTTCAGTATCACAGAAGGAAGTATATTTCCCCAAATATTCGGGTTTCCCAGGAAATAGGAAGGTGGTAAGCTTCCCGGGCCTTGATGATACACTGTTTATTATTTCAACAGGCAAATCTTTTAATATCTATCAAACGTTTTGAATAAAACCTTAACTGACCCAAAATAAGGTGTGGAGTCATTCAATTGAACAGCAGTTCTGTAAACCAAGGGCCAAAATATCCTCATGATATAACTAAAAGATGAAATATGACAATATTAGATAATGCTAAGTGTTAACATATATTCACTGTTCCGTCCTTAGCAAATGAGCAGTGGCAGCAAAACATTGATTCTAATAGTCATAAACACAAAATCAGTGTTAAACAAATTGTTGTTTGTTTTCTTGATAACCCATTTTCCACACAGTGCACATTGATAAATACTTCATTTCCCATTTCAATGCAATAGCGCCAGAGTTTGCTAATAAGTAAGAATAGAGGCCTAAAAAAATAGCATCAAAAATATCGGAATACAGATCTCTGCAAAAGACACCAAGCTCCCCAAGATAGAGTGACTTCACCTCAGTTTTAACTTTAATCACTTGGCAAGAGAAATAATTAGACGCATCAATTCAGAGAGAGAAATGCATAATGAAGATTCATTCTCATTAAAGGTTTTACAAACTCCGTTATATGTAGCTGTTGTCAGGGAACATAGTCCATCATTAGCAGCCGTGCGGGACTTGGCCAGAGTCCAGTGTTTGCCATCAGGATAATATCTGCCTGATATATTAGCAAACTAATATAATGCTCGGCCCCTATTTGTCATTGTTCCCTTTTAGAGAAGTTAAGTTGGTGGAGTGTGAAAAGTCATTAAATCCTGAGGTAAAGTTGCCAAGTTGGCAGCAGTTAAAGAAGAGGTGATGTTAATGAAAAGACATATTTCCTCCTGATTTGTGTGAGCGGTGAAATTATCTTTTTATAATTTCACTAAAGAGGAAACTGTGCTAAGACTTCAACAGAAGCTCGACTGGTTGTTTAGCGTTCGATCTGCCAGTGGCGGCGAGGACAGAAGGATGAGAAAAAGGAGGGAAGGAGGAAGGGAGGGGGGGGAAAGAGGCCTCAGGAGGGTGAGCCGATCAGACCGGCTTCCCACAGTTCTGCAGGATCGTGAGAAAGGCGGCGAGGATTGAGCCCATCCGTCCAGAGTGTGGGCTAATTGATTTAAGCCGTTTCTACGGGGGGATTTACCTTGCCGGTAATTAGGGGTGATTTTTGACAGCGTGGCGGCTCAACGGCCTGAGAGCCCCTGCAGACAGATTTAACCCACAAATCACACTTTTGCTGCTTTTTAAAACCATGGGGTCAAATTGTGTACATCATGAGACGAGGAGTTGTTGACTCGACAGAGAAGACGATAAAAACCGAAAGCTTTCAATCTTTGCTTTCATTTGATTTTAAACCAATCTAACAACATATCGTGCACGGTGTACAAATGAGGTAATAACAGATTGGTAAAAACAAATTCTTTACACTTAACTATATTTACTTGCAAAATAAGTTCAGGTTCATGGTATGTACTTGTCTGTATACCAAAACAAGCTTTAAGAATTAATACAAATAATCAGAAGAGTTTTCTAGAATAAGTCGTGCTGCTCCAACGACCTGATAAAGTTTGCGGTTACCTTATCAGGCAGCAACCACTAAAGTCTAAGTGTATCCCTGTACTTGTAAAATATGCCATCTACATTTGAAAACCCACATGGAATCGGATTTTTCAATTTGTTTGGACAACATTTCAAAGATCCAGACTGTGTCACAGATGCAGTAAAATGGCAGACTTGAGCCGGCGGTGTAAATTCAGCGTTTGCAAACAGCGCCTGGCTCCCTGAAGCGTCATGGTGCCAGGTTTAACTTTGCTCTATTTTAAGCCGCTCCAATGAGATAACCTCCTGGGTGAGAGAGAAGTGAGGAAACCTGCTTCACTGCGACAGAGTTTCCCCAGAAAATGTGTTTCTCTAGTTAGAGAGGTTTGAATCATGTATCATGACTTGTAGGAGATTCATAGGAGCAAAATAACTGGCCCTCAAATCCTTAGCAGAATAGAACAGCAATTTAAAAGCAAGACTTTCAGCTCGCAAAAACGCCGGAGGGATTTCACATAAGTCAGGAAATGTAAAGAGAATTACCTTTATAGCCAAAGGAATGACTACCTAACAATAGGGACAATCAAATATAACACCCATATGTAATCTGCAGTTATAACAGCCTCTACTCAGTCCTTCCAACAGAATGAAAGAGCAAGCTATAAAAAATGAATGAATATGCAATTTCAATTCAGAATAGACCAAAATTGGTTTCATCCTTAATAATGACCTTTACCATAAAGATATCACTTTATCAAAGAGAAATCAGAAATAAAAGCCACAGACTAAAGTGTAAGGCAGATTCTTCACATACATAATGTAGTTTATACATTTCTTACGCCTGAAAAGCTAAAAAAAAGAATGAAAAGGCTGAACCTGAAGTTAAGTTAATGACCTTGGAAAAACAGTTTCACCAAAATCTCTTGGCAAAAGGCTAAAGACTAACTGGACATTTTCCAGAGCTTTCATTCACACATCCTGGCCTTCATCAGCACATGGAATTTGTTTAGTTAAGTGGGGCTAATAAAACCGTGGCTCCCAACCTTCGTGGCCTGCGATCACTTTAAATGACACAGTGAGGCCCTTATCTAAATTACAGCCTTAGGGTGGACATAAATTATGAGCAGGTCAACCAAAAAGTACATTTTCCAAAACCAATTGTGTAATTTCAAGGATTTTAGGAAGCCTTGGAAGTATCCAGTAATCCGTCCATTAATACTTAAGATAAAAGGACAAACTTTGTTTTACTTTGCATAACTATTCTTGCATCATGTCTTTCACTTGAATTCAGAAACTCACAGGAAGCAAGCCGACCGTATGCCAAGTGAGATGATAGTTAAGGTGAATATTTTCCATAGTAAAAGATGATTGTCCAGATGGCGGCTCAGAGGATTAAGCGATGCTTGGAAGCCAAATGACTGGTTACAATGCTCCGTAAATAAAACAGTGCTCGGTGCCAATCGAGCGCTCCGGCCTGTGTGGACGTGTGGGTGACTAATGGCGGAGAGTTAGCGGTAGCATGCGGGCCGTCTGTCTGCGCGATCGGCTGGTAAATGGCACTTTGGGACATCTGGGTCAAGCCTGCCTCCTCTGCACACAACCACCAGCCTGGTACTGTGGCATTGTGGGTACTCTAGTTTCCTTACAGTTGATCATTTTGCTGGGAAATGTCTCTTGCAGAACGAGTGAGGAAGAAAAAGGTGCGAGACTCATTAGTCTGGTAAAAGTGCAAATGAGACATCCTGTTTACTTAAGTCAAAAAATAATAAGTCTCATATTTGGACTGTATATAAATCTTTTAAACCCGGGAATATATATATTCAGGTGATAAGTATTTCAGTCCCTAACCTCACCATGAAGAATTTGATGTATGTAGATAAAGGTCAAAGTAAGACAAAGTACTGCATCAGTATCAAGAGAATTAGGAATGTTTCGATCTACTTAAAGTGACTCGGAAAATATGTTTTAGAAACAGAAGCATTTAGTTATTGGACACAACTTCATATTATATCATAAACAAAGTCCACTCTGGGTCTACTGCTACATTTCTCTCAGCCAGTCTTTCACACTTCCACAATCTACAACAAAATAACTTTTCTTCAAACGGTCACCTTTAGTTCCTTCACAGAAAACAACCGTTGGTTCAGTCCAGTGAAACGCCTCGTCGTTCCCTGAGCTTTCACAGATGTCTCTGTCCTCGCTGGAGATAAAAGAAAATACTGCACTGCTCACATCCAAATGACCTTCGACCTCATCTTGCAACTTCAAATGATGTTCACAACTGTCAGCAACACTAAAATGTCTCTTTTTCTCCTTCTATATCTGCAAAAAGAGCTGACAAGACAACCTATTCTTCTTCAAATTAAACGGCTGATGACCTTAGACTTTTGCCCAGAACATTTCAGCTTACTGTGACACTTATTCCATTTATGTTCTCCCTCCTGTTTCATGTCTCCTTTCGATGAATGTAGGACAGAAATGACTGTGATGGCCTTTGACCTCCCTCTCCCTCTTTCCAGCTGACTGTGACACTAAGTACAGGATGACAGGCTGATTTGACAGGAGGTGTTGGTGAAGTGACAGCTCTTATCTACTCGGACAACTTGTGTCCAGCCTGCCGTCTCCCTCGCCTGCCCTCCTGGTGAAACATGAAATATTCATCTCATGCATATTTTGGAAGGAAAGCTTTGAAAGGCTCTGTTGTAGATCCTCCTTCATTACAGGCAGAAAAAACACAGCTCATCGGACCCCCTCTGGTCACAGATAAACCCCAGACTTCATTCAGCGTTTGTCTCCTGCTGATTTTTTGTCAAAGACGACATTAAGGGTTCACGTTGTATCTCCTTAAACCCTGACTCTCTCCCTCGTGTGTTGCCTCCATGAATACCGTGATGGAGTTGGACTCTACGAGCTGCCTTTTTTTAATACAGGTGGCAGAAAAACAATCTTTAGGGATTTTTTTTCTCCACACCTCAGCATTGCTAGAGATGACAGATTCATTTGTCACTAACCCTGCCGGCTCACACGCCTCATAGGAAGGTGTGTGTGTGTGTGTGTGTGTGTGTGTGTGTGTGTGTGTGTGTGTGTGTGTGTGTGTGTGTGTGTGTGTGTGTGTGTGTGTGTTGCAAAAAATGGCAAGCTTAAACACCAGATTTGATTTCCTGTCCAAATTCATCAAGCTCATTTCACTGTATTTGAGTTTCAGGTTATACTCAGAGAAATATTTATATATTTAGTTCTTGTACTATGATATATTTCTTCCATTTCACGGATCTGTGGACATTGGAGGTTACATCGTTTTTTTACCTGCTGTTAACAAGGACAACTATTATATTTGAAACCTTTTCAAAGCAATAAAGTATAATGAATATGTTTTGGTATTATTAAATTGCTCTTTTTTAATATATTCATAACATATTTGAACTAAAGCTTATAGATTACATTTTTGTAAACAGAATTTCCTACTTTATATAGCTTTACTTTTGAACTTTTTATTGACTGTTTCTTTGGTGATAATGAATAAATCAAGTCTAATTTTATTTTTATAAAATGAAGAATATATCTCAAGAGGCATCAGATTTTGCAAAACAGTTTACATACATTTATGGCAGCTGTCCCTTTATAATCTGTTTAGCCTGAGATCTTTATTGGATTTACATTTGTATTTACAAATTTGATCAAGCCTTGAGGTGTCAAGCATTTAATTGATTGGATTACACTTCCATTAGTTTATAAATCTCTCTCTTTTTTATATTTCAATCACCTTAAGTATGTTTCTTTTGCTGCTCTAACACTTAATTTCTCCCCTAAAATCAATTAGGTAGTTTAATAAATTAAGTCTGCTCCCATATCTTTTTTCTTGTTACATGAGAATTTCTGGAGATTGCATCTGAAATCTCCATGATAATTGTATTTGTTGCGGTTGTGTTTGCACATCTGATTGGTTCCTGTGTGGAGATCCCCAGAGGGTTGGAAACGACACCAGTGAACGATTTCTCTGCTGCCTGATCAACAACCGTGAAGTTCACACCAGAACATGTGAGGAATAAAGAGGAGGTGAAACGTTCACTTCCTTTCAGTTTTTTTTTTGTATCATACCCTCATTAATTGGTCCCCTCTCTCCTCTACAGTCATGATGACAGGAAGCTGAGGACTGAGTGTTTCTCAAGACTTTTCCTGAGGATGTCACAATTCCTGCGAACATCAGCAGTTAAAACGGCCTAAAAAAAGACAATCTAATGCGGGAACTTCCTAAGGACGGGAATGACTTCCTGTCAGCAGGGGAAGTGATGATTATCTGCACCCTGTCAGGCTCTCCGTACAACACAGCAGGTAAAGCTACTTCCCAAAGCCCTGACATTGTCTCGCAGAGTTCCAGGGGAAGACAGGGATTAAGAGATGAAGCCCTGTCTGAGTCTGTGCTAATCTCTGGATGTTTTAACACCTTTTCTCATCTAACGTCCTCATCCAGCTTCCTTTACTCCTGCAGCAACAGAGCTGGTATTTTACCTGACGATGGCATGATGGGGAAAATCCAATTCCTGCAGGTTTCCTTTTATAGTTTAGACAATAACAACAAGATAAGATCCTTGTGAAGACGGCATTACATCCCATATGATGCACATTTTTTTGCTCAAATTCTCAACTGAGAGACAAACTAAAATCCATATTGACCTTTTTGTACTCTATTATCTTAAAGGTATTGGATTCTTTCCTAGCTGCTGCAGATTTACACCTGATCGTAGTTGACGTTCTGTTTCCTACTTCTTAAGACTTTTCATTACTGTAACACAGGATGTGGGAGGAATAGACAGCACTTAAGAGCGAAGACACGTTAACAGCGCTGACTGGGCAAACCTTCCAGATTGTTCTGGCCAACTGTGATGGAAAGTCGATGGTGATCAAATGTTTTGACAGCAGATGCTCACAAACTGACAAGTGAAATGACAAAGCTACAAACTCACAGATTTACACCCGAGCATGACTGTGTCCTGCAGGGTGTAAACATGTGACTAGTGAAATCGTATTTAGCTAAGCAAATTGCACTTTCTTTTTAAAAAGACGACACTTTTGAGACTTGACAAGTAACAAAAGATCTTTTACAGCCTTTTCAGTATTATATTGTATAATATATTATAGGAATGTTTTTGTTATTATTCTCAAATAACCTACTGTAGTTTTATGAATTACATTCATTGGTCTGCAAGAAAGAGGTAGTGGAAAAAGCACTCAGATGTTACCCGTGTTATCGGAAAGTAACTTTGGCTTTCATGAACCCATGTCTGGACTAAAACCTGAACACTAATGGGTGATTAGGGGCACAATGACCCCCACCACCCACCTATACAGGGTTCATACACTTTTTCCCCAATGGTTTTCAATGACTTTTCCATGACCTTTACCTAATTTTCCATGACCAAAACAATTACTCTTTCTCAGCGGTACCACTGAAAATGGTTTATTTTAACATGGAACAGGAAAATAAGGTCGGCATATGAAACATGTTGTGCCTATCTAAAACAAATCAAATAGTTGGCTTACTAGCTTCTACAGCTACTAACTAAAATCTCTCACCAGCAAAATACCTCGTCAGTTAAATGCCATTTTACGTTTCATTACTATACGATACAGTATTTATTATCATTATAGTATTACTATTTCGGCGATTAGATAAAATATAAATTATATTTGATGCAACTTTAGTTAAATTTCCATGACTTTTCCAAAACTTTGGGAAAAATATTGTTTTCCATAACTTTTCCAGGGCCTGGAATTAGCATTTAGAATTTCCATGACTTTTCCAGGTTTTTAATGACCGTAAGAACCCTGCCTATATTATACTACATCACACCACAAACTATGAGAAAACACACATGATGTCAACAACATCACCACACACACACACCAGACATGTAATAGTTGCCCAGTTAACACACTGTTGAGAGAAAAACTGAAACAGAGAGAGAAGTAAATAAAGCTATTTGAATATGAAGTAAACTGCAGCTTTGCCGTGTGGTGACCAACACATCTGCACAGCTCAAAATCAGATGAAGAAAAAAACCCACAAACACCATCAACACCACTGCAGCACATTATTACAAAACTAAAGAAATTGCATTACAATCATATTACAATCCAGCAGACTGTATGAATCTGCTTAGGGGACATCCAAGAAATTCACAAGAAATAGTGATCTTTACATCTTAACAGTGGAGAAGGAACTTCAACAACTGTTGATGTTAAAAACAAATACCTTTGAATTTTACTAGTATTGAGTGAATGTTGGTTTCTCAATTGCACCTGTATCCAAACACCTGGTATTAATTAGCTCGCCTTTATATCTTAAAATCCATAAAACACCATAACTGCACCAGATAAAAAGTCCTGTCTTCCTGCTTTATGGCAAACGTGGTCATCAACTCCTCAAAATCCAGCTCTGTAATAGTTCTATTGTTGTTTAACTTTGATAGCATTAGCTACATTAACGTTAGGATAACGTTAGCTATGTAAACGTTAAACTAACGTTGGGCTAACATTAGCTGTAGCTTGCTAGCTCGCTGTTTTCACTTTTCCAACTGCAGTTACTTAAATGTACACAATATACTTCTTCAGCCCACTTAAAAACATATTCTCCTGTTATTTTTTCAAAAGGTTTTCTTCTGTTATGGTCCGCCTGTGTAGCAAAGTATCACCTTGTTGGTAGCTTTCTACATCAAATTAGCCTATTGTTTCGGATCTGTCTGAAAAAAGAGGCTTAGACACCTGTTGTTGGTTTTAGCCGACACCCCATACTGATTATAAACCAATCATAGCTCTTTATTCTCATACATATAAACGTTAAATACTAATCCTAAGTGATGTCAGTGATGAATTGTGATTATTTAGGTTTATTTGTAGTCAAGTAGCCCACTAAACATTTGCTGCATATGTTTAGGTACTTTACACCTCTCCATTTGTTTGATATTTCAAGTTACTTTGAATGATGGATCTTACCTTCACTGTAATGGAATTCTTTCACAGTATGCAAGATATTGTTTTTTACTGAAGAAAAGCATCTGGATATGCCAACTTCTTCCACAACACAAGCTATCTTTTTAAATTGCTTTTTTCACCAACTAATACCAATAATACCAATGAATTTTAAGAGTATGCATGAAGCCTACTCTCCCTTTAAACACCCACATCTTCCACTTGAATACCTCACTGTTGTTGTTTGAATTGCTGTATTTTTACACCTTAGTTTATGGGACCTGTGTTTACAGGGAAGTCATAAGCAGAGTAAAGACTTCATTGTCCCCCTGAAAAGTTCCTGTAGTAGCTATAAGGCGAAATATAAGCCCCTCATTTAGAGTTTACTGTCTTTTATTGTTTATGCTTCTAACATTAACTGCTTTACCTCAAATGACCGTCTTTACCGAGCCTCAGAGTGTCTACAGTTAGAAAATAACTTTTATTTTCACAGATGCTCTTGCTGCAATTTGGGGCCATCAACAAGCATGGCTCCATAATAAAAAGCTTCAACAAATAAAATAGAGACTACTTGATAACCTGCCAAAGTCACTGAGAGGATTTAACAGCGTTTGGCTTGTGGCTGGAAGTAATTTTCTGCTCTTGGATTTCTATCTAGACATATGTTTCGTTAGTGTCTGTATTTTAATGCCAGGAGTAAATCTGGCCACGCAGATAAAAACTATAAAAACAAACAGGACCTGAGCGTGTCTGAGAGCAGGCTTATGCTTTTCGCTGTAAATACTGCATGTACAAACTCACACACAGGAAGTATCCAGCAGGAAGTGTGAAAGAGCTGAGAGGTCACAGAGGTCACTGCCACCTGGGAGGCCGGTATTGTGTGTGATTGATGTTTCCCTGCAAACAGGAGCCGTTTACGTGCCCACGGCTGTCATCTCAACTCTTATCATGGAAATGTGCACTGAACCTACTGGATCTCCCCAGGGAAGCAGTGTGTGTGTGTGTGTGTGTGTGTGTGTGTGTGTGTGGTGTGTGTGTGTGTGTGGGGGGGGGGAGTAACATATCCCTGCAAATAAGTAAAAACATTCACAACCGTTGTCTTTTTTCCCATTTGTTTTCTTACCTACGCTGAAAGTTTACACATTGAGTCTTTCATTGCTCCTGGGTATGTATCGCCTAAAACCCCACTGTTTAATGTTATTCATATATGCTCTACAATAGGAATACTTGTTGTTTTTCCTTCTAAAAATGAACTTCTCACAATAAGCAAAGACAAATCAGAGACAAGAAAAAATGCCGATGTTTCTAAGGCATGAATAGGAAACACACAATCATAGCAGAAGACTTTTTTGGCTGTAATTTAAATGAATGTAAAAAAAACGCTCATGTCATTTTAGATATTATCTTTATCAAAAGTGTTACATACAGTAGCAGTATTACAAAAGTGTAAAGTAAGTCACTGCTGTTATTTGTTTCTTTGAATTCCCGAAATGCTATAAATTAGGCTATCAAGTATGCGTTTTTTTTAGATTATATACATTGTGAATGTTATAAAATATCATAAAAGTAAGTGCAAGAGAAACAGGGCAGTTTCAGACTATGGTTGAGTCTTACAATTCAGCTAAATATATCCACACCAGGCACCAGGCTTCATTTGGGCCACAATGTAAAAAAACTACTTCTGGATAAAAAATGTTTTTATTTCCTAACACTGGCTTACTGCATGCGGTCACAACTGAAGTCTATCCAAGCTGTGTCATCAAAAACACTATGAACTTTTGTTTTGTCAGCATATGGCCTGTTCTGGGTTCTGCAGGTCCCATATGACCCTTTGATAGAGATGCTGTTTCCCCTACAGCTTGTTAAAGGTTTAAAGCTCCACATCACAAACAGAAGAAAAGAAGTGACCTAGAACTCATGCAGCTCAGCTCTCAACCTCCCACCTCCCATCATACAGAACAAATAAATAGATACAGTTTAGATGGTATTGTTGCACTGTATTATCATGTCTGTCTGTCCATTTACAATACAAATCTTTACCTCCCTGATGGGTAAATAGTGCAGAAGCAACGCCTTTTTGTATACATACTGTGTCTCTATTTTATAGGGCAATCAGTGGGCCAATGATCCTGAGCATGAACACATTTCCAAGGTATTTTAATGATCATACAGAAATTCTCTTCACTGGCCAAGTCAGTCACATGACCTTAGACCAAGGATGCGTTTCACCAGCTGAGGACTATTCTGAAGGCAAAAAACTACCAAGTCACACAAGAAGAGAGATGCTACAGTCCCTTCTGCAAAGGAAAAGTCATAAAATACAACAAAAAGGACTTTGAGTGTTAGTTCATTTTTGCTTTTGAATAGCACATGTTTGAAATAAATCCCCACACAAAGTCCACTTACTCCCATTTTCCGGGGCTTTTGACAGTATACATCAGCAGATGTCATTGTGGAATTAAATATGTTCAACGTTCCATTACTCTGAGCATTTTAATAACTTCTTGTCCATGGATGGTGGCTTAAAAGCAAGCTATTCAGAATATACAGAAAATACCTTCAATTGTTGATGAAGGCTGTTAGATGCAGTTGAAATCCTAGGAAGACGCTACAAGGTGGACGTTTAGTTAAGATTTATTTTTGGCAGATTATCTCCTAGGTCAAAAATTAACTGGACTGTCCAAATACTTTTTGACCGTAGTTGAAAAACCAATCTCACCATAAGTCTAAACGTAATTGCTTGATCTAGAGATTTTACCAAATTACATCAATTTTTTTGGGCACTTACATCAAAGTCAGTCAAAGTCAACTTTATTGTCAATCTCAAAATATGTTTGTACTCACAGAAAATCGAAATACTGTTTCCCACAGTCCCAAGGTATACAAAAACACACATTCAAATACAAAAACACACAATGATTAAAAAAAACACAAAATAACCGTTTACTTCAAGTAAGCAGGATATATATAAACATCTCAATCAAGCTCACACTTCCTCCTTCACCACCTGTAAATCCTCCTCTCCTCCTCATCACCTCTTCCTCCTCCTCTCACGTGCAGGATCTTTGAGCATCTTCATCTGCTGATCTCTGCAGGGAGGCAGCATAATAAACCTTGATCCCTTCACAGAGCAAACTGCACAAACACAATAAAACCAGCACGCCTCCCGAGCTCCATGAATCGCTTCACACTGAGGGAGGAAACATTCTTTTTTTATGGTGGGGGGTAGGATATGGAAGGTTTGAAATAGTGCATAGGGGAAATATGTTGCTCCCTGCTCCGAGGCCTGCTGGGTACTTGCAGGGTGGGGGGGCAGATTTCATCTCATCTCGTTGTGTTATTTTGGTTCCGACTCCATTTTGCAAAGCTCCTCTGTCAATAGAAGATTTGTTCTTTTCATATCAGTGGTCTTTGTTTTTTCACACCTTTATTGCTTACAGTCAAATCGATGCAAAAGTAATTTACATTGTTTACCTCCAGATTTCTGTGTAGCCAATTTAATGAGGTTTCGTCTTTCAATATGTTCTTTGAAATGATTGCATAATGTGGCTTTAGGAGAAAACACCGTGAATCCCAATCATGGAGCAGCTTTATCATTCATTTGGGGTTGTATTTCTGTCCACCTGGTGAATATAAAACTCATATTCTTTCTCTTTAATACGTTCTTTTGATCTTTACCAACTCCAAAATATGTCTCTCTAGCTGCCAAATGCTCCACTTTATTCATCAGGATTCTTCAGAGCTTGTTTGCTGGAAATTGAGAAAACAGCCAAATTAATAAAAAGCAGATAATTGATTAGTCTTTAAACCAAAAAATCAATTTAAACTATCTTGATTACTTTTCAAGAAAAAAAACATCCAACATTCCCTGGCTTGAGCTTCTCCAATGTGAGGATTTGCTGCTTATATCTGTTTTGTGTCATTATATCAGGACTATTTGTAGGTTCTGCAATATTACATTGATGTACCATCGATGACATACTTAAGGAACTTGTGATTTTACACAAACCAATCGATGGTACAGTTTAAGTCAGATTTCTATATGAATGCATTAAGACTGAAACATACAATAAATGGGCCAAAAAAACTAAAACCAGGATCTAAAAATGTTAAAAAGCTCAATAAAGCTGCAGAAGTGGTAATATTTCTGTTACATTTTGGCAGTATAAGTAATCTGTAACATTACTCTATGAAATATGTTTAATGTCAATTTAAAACATATTGATTCATGCAGGTTTTAGTATCATGACCTTCACTGTTGATAATACGAAGCCCTGAGTGGAGGATGAAGCAGCTGCAGTGGCAGGACTTTAACACAGTCGTTCAGCTGCTCTAATGGACCCGTCAGAACTGCCATGCAGACAGGATCGGGCCCTAAGGCTCCATCGCTCCCTGATGTCAGGTGTCATCTCTCTGCCTCTGAGCTGGCGCTGGGTCTCCCAGGATCACAGGATGAACAGCACCCCGCAGCAGGAGGGGGGGGGGAGGAGCCACGCTGCAGGGCTGTTTATACCAAGGGCGTGGGAATAGTCAACACAAGTTGTTTCTAGTTAAGAGTAAATCTGAAGGATCGGGGCACTTTCTACTGTATGAACTGCTGTACGAGTATATTTTAAATCTCAGATTGCATCCGTGTTTATATCTTTCATTTGGAAAGGTAACAATCTGATATAAAATAATAATTAATAAAATAATGTGTATGAGTAAGTGGGTTTATTTACTACTATTTATTAAGATTAGAGTTTATCATAGAGAACATTTGTGCATTATCAGAAGATCATAATTAGCATATCAATAATTTAAGTAATTAATATGTAGTCAGGACTTTCAGCAGTTGGATCACGTATTGGCTAAAAATGTGTGCTGAATTTTGAAAGATACAACGATGTCTTAGACACATATAGTATTAATGACAACATAAGTATCCAATTGGACGCAATATTAAAGTGCACTTATTTTTTTACTTGTAATTGTTGTGGAAAATTAAACCATTGGCATTTAGATTTGTTCGCAATGAGCCTCGCTGTCACTATGTAATGTTGTCATATAATCTCCCGAAGAACAGAGGCTTGATTTATGGCACAAAAGTGTGTCAACACATTTGTAACCATAACAGAAAATGGAAAACGATCCATTTTCTTTTCGACACAATTCCAAAAATATTACCACTTGGGAAAAACAGGTGGGACAAAGTTGTCTGTTTCCACTTATAGGACATGGATTTTGAGCAAAGCCAATACATCTTGATGGAGACGTCCGGTCACAGTTGTTTCCATCTTGACTTCCCTCAGCAAGACTTTCCCAACCACCTGCGGTTTTGAACCAGCAACAACAGCCAAAGGTCTGCCATCAAAGGGTTTGACTGTAACACGGACTAGTAAAAAGACAGCATGCAACCTTTCTCTGTACAAAGGTAAAACATCCACTTCAACACATTTCTGCTACTCCTATGCTTCTGTCAGAGGAGATAAATTACCACCTTGACTCTCCAATAAGCAGCTGACACTTTCACTGTTGTCTCATTCACAATTTGATTTGCCTGAGCGCTGAAAAGCCCCTTGTTCTGACCCCCCTGATAACATCTGCTCCAGGCGCTCAGGTAGGACAGCTGTGATCATTAATTGATGACACAGCGGCCCTGCATCCTGTTTGTGTCTGTGAGCCTCTGTGGTCATTGTCTGGAAAAACAATTCATGCAAAAAGAAAGAGGAGGAGGAGTGATGAGGCTCGCCGCAGAGTCCAAACACCCAGCCGCTCACCGCAGTGTCAAAACAAGGTCATGTGGATGTAGCTCATAACGCAGAGTTCCCACGCAAACAGAAGAGTGTGCAGCAGCGTGCGGAACTGCAGAGCGCTCGGCCGCCCGGGGATGAATGATTTATCTGCTGAGAGGGAGCCATACAGGCAGCTAATGGAGCTGGATGTACAGCTGCAGAAGAGAGAGGAGGGGAGGAGGAGGAGGGGGAGGGAGGAAGGAAAGACAGACAGAGAGACACAGGAAGCTGAAACAGAAGAAGACTCTCACTTCTTCTTCCTTTTTTGTGTGGCAAACAGACCAGACAGACAGCTGACATGTTAGTTTTGGTGTGTGTGTGTGTGTGTGTGGTGTGTGTGTGTGTGTGTGTGTGTGTATCTACTGCCAAACCCACTTACACTGGACACAATACACTTGTGTATTGTACAACGGACCCTTATGGATCTTAGCAAAACCATTGTATGATAAAGAGTAACTAGAAGAGTTAAGATGCTAACTCGTATCTTATGTTTTAGAACGTATTCCTACTGCTGTCTATTCAATTGATTTGAAGGGAGCTAGCTACTAGACTTTCAAACATCATGCGATTCCTTAACTTCCCAAAAACGTTGCGGGGTTTGATTTGCTTGTCATGTTTAGCGGCTTTTGTCGATCACATTACTTCATCTTATGAATCATCTGGGTCTCTACAGCAGGAGCTCTGGGCTTATTTTGAGACAAAACAAAGAACTGGGTAGTTAATGTTAGAAGCAACGGATATATGCAAGCAAAAACACATAGCACATGTTTAAACCACACTGTTTGACTGACTGTGAAGTCATGGAAATGCAGAGCAGAAACAGCCGTTAGCACTTAGCAACAACGCTGTTCATCAAATAACAAAACGATACAATACTTTTGGATAACAAGAGCTGTGTTTTCTAACCTTTGTTCTCAAGGGCGCCACTGACAGTGTTGGCCAGGAGTGATGGAGGAGAGAACAGGGCAGCAGGGAGATGGAGGGGGGAGGAGGGAGGATGGAGGGAGGGAGGATGTATGAAGGGAGGATGGATGGAGGGAGGCAGCCAGGCCGCCCAGCCCGACTCGGGGCCGTCACACTGAGGCTCGATGAGCCAGAGATTCTTGGATGAACTTCCATCTGCTCTCCACTCTGTCACCCAGGATCGTACACTCAACTGCAGGATGAAACGGATTTACATACAGCATGCAATACATGCAGAATGAGTATGAGGACAATATTGAGTTGTTGACAATTAAAAAGGGGAAATTAGTACATGTTTCTGTCCTTAGTGCACACATACATCAAATGAGAACTTAACTGAACAGTATTGAGGGTTGTATACATATTTAAACTTTTTAAATAAGGATTAGAAGGAATTCTTTACATCAAAAAATACACTCTTCACCTGTTTGTTCCTTAAATACTGAAAGAGTCTTTTTCCTGTGGCCTACATATCAACAATAAATCCCTCTTGAATTAGAGCTTTTTATTATCAATAGGGCTTTCTGGCTATTACAAGGTTGAACTGAAAATAGAACCAGTGTTTACCAAATGCTGTGATTGCTACCACAATGTAAAGCATAAGGACACTTGGAGAGCGCAGACCTCCACCAAGGCCGTGTGCACAAGGGAAAAATGATGCATAGACCTGCCCTGTGATTCAGATACGCTCAAACATTTGACGGGTTCTTCCTCGGTTCATCCTACCCCATTTGACCAATTTCATGAATGTCTGAGCGGTAGTTATTCCATAATCCTGCCGACAGACGGACCGAAACGTCAATAAAACATAACACGAGAAAAAATAACCTCCTTGGCAGAGATGATAAATCAGTTGAAGTTTATTGTCATCACTGGGTACATTACAGCGCCTGTGTTACATGTTTATAGATCTGATAAGTTGGAGAAGCTTCAGTGGTATTAAGAGTGCTGATAACAGTGATCTGTCGTCTGAGACAACTAATCCCATAAATACGACTACACTGTTCGCACTGCCAGCATCTCCAAAAACATGGAAGTCAGTTTGTTTTTCCTGCAGTCAATCTGTTTATTTGTTTCTGTATTGAAAATGTGTCCATTTGGAAACCCTTTAGCAGCGGGTTTATCTTCCTCTCCTGCAGTAAAGGTGACGGGTTCAAACACCAGGTGAGGAGAATAGATGAGGTAAAACTATCCTGTGCCCCTTGTATCTGTAAAATATAAAAATGTTATATTCGGTATTCAGCTCCAGTGCTTAGTGCTGAGGGTGGCTGTTCATATCCCACTGAATCCTCCCTGAATTGGACACACTCTGACCGGTGGAGAGATAATGGGCCGCGGTGTACTGGCAGAGTTTCCGGGCCATAGGTTGGCAGTCATGCAGCAGGCTGCTGACTGAAGCTCACAGTGAGTTTGCCTAACAGAGTGGACTTTGAGAGGTAAAACAAAGTAAGTTATGATGAAAAATTGAACAGTGTGTTCGAAAATGAGAACGATTTATATAACAAATTTAGACACGGATGATAAAGGTAATTCTTTCTGAGTGAATTCTTCGCTGAGGAAACCAAAAGCTTCCCCAGAATGAATATTTAAGTTATAATAATCTTCTTTTCTTAAGTGGAAAGTTTGCCTCTAAGTTTGTAAAATGGCCATTTACATTTCAGTAACTCATATGTGTTAGTTATAGCTCAGAAGTGCTTTAGTCTCTGAGGAATAGGTAGAAAATCAGATTTTTTGTCAATAGGAAATAAATGGGCACTAAGTGAAGGAAAGTTGGTTTAACAAAATACATTTACATGAACAGATACCAGGTTTTGTAGCTTAAAACAGGCATCAAAAATAAGACCAATACGAGACAATATGACAAGATACAATACGATAAGATAAGATCAGATAAGATACGAAACAATACGATAAGATGCGAAAATACATGATACGATAACATACAATACAATACAGTAAGATGAGTCAAGATATGATACGATACAAAGACGCGATAAGATGGGATACAATACTCTAAGATAAGATACGATGATATGATGCAATAATTTACCATAAGATACATACAATAATATATCATAAGATACGATAAGAAGAGATATGATACAATAAAACAAGAAGGAAAGTCGTTAAGATACAATGAATGAGATTTGATACAATAAGATATCATAAAATAGAATAAAAAATGCATTTTGCGGCGATGATCATGTTTGGCAAAGCCTTGTTTCACATTCAGTGGCTGTCTTCACTTGTAGCAGGAGTTTTTGCTAATAAGAAACATTAACTTCAGGTGAACTTTCAAATTACAGTGACTACTTCACTAAGGAGACTTTCACACTGACACAAGCTACTGAATCACTTCCATTTGTGAGCCAATTAAACCGTTTTTTGTAATGCCGGAGGGTTTGTCTCATAGCAACACAGTCAACAATGCAACACAGAGAGCTTCACTTCTGTTGTATCACGTTACATCACTCTCAGCATCTGGCGTCAGGTCAGCGGTGCAGAGTCAGACACCTGAAGCAGCTGCTGGTTGGATCCTGCTGGAAACTGCTGCACACAGACCCGTCCAACATCTCATGCAGAACAAATCTCTGAGCCCCATCAAAGCTAATTAGAAAGCTCCCAAGATTACAACTTCACACGTCAAACTTTGGGTTGCCTAGCAACAAGGAGGAAGAAGCACACCTTGAGCGGCTCAACTTGTGCTGGAGAAGAAGAACAAAGAGAGGAGGAGAGAAGAGAAGAAGAGGAGAAGAGGAAAGGGAAGTGAAGAAGAAGAGAAAACGGGAAAGGAGAGGAACGTGTGATTTAAAAAAAAACTTTATTTAAAATAACTTACAAACCAAAAACATTGTCAATTACACAACCTGTAATTTGGTAAAATCCAGATGACATCAAAACAGCCTTAGAACCGTTTGTCTGTACACAAATACACATGAAATAAATTCTGCTAAAGAGCACAATGCATCCTCCAAAACATCACTTAGAAATGGGAAGCTGTGTCCAAGCTTCCCATTTCTTTAAAGCTCAAAATCAATCCAACATTTTTCCTGCCCTGTCCCTTCTCTATTTTGGTTTTCCTGCCCCTGTATATTAAGCTTTCCCTGTTTAAAAAGTTCAACAGCTGCCACTAACAGGCATCACACTTCTTGTAGTTAAACAGAAAGGAAAAGTATAAGTATAACAGATAAAACATTTACAGCAATAGAGGAGAAAATAAATAAAAAGAAAGGAGAGGAGAGGAAGAAGAAAAGAGAAAGAAGAAGTGTTTTTAATCTCCATCATGTGCCAGGTGTTCAACCTGCTGCCGTCAGACCCTCCCTCTCTCTCCCTCCCTTTCTCTTCTTCTGTCGCTTTAAATCTCACTCCGGCTCGTTCGCCCACACCATATCATTGTGTGTCTCTCTCTATTTCTCACACACACACACACACACACACACTACAACTTAATCATACAGTTTGTAAAACAGAAGCACGTGCAAACACTAATTTGTACAATAAAGCATACACACAGAGGACAAATACACACACACACACACACACATTCAGGTGGGCTGCAGCTCAGCTCCAACCCTGTAATTAAATTCTGTCTCCCACCTGTGTTACAGAAACAGATCTGACTCCAGGTAATTACAGGGCTGCAATGGAACAAAACAACAGAGGGGGTGCACACGTACACACACACACAAGATAGTGAAATTGCAACCGCAGTACAGACTCAGGCACACACCTGCTACAAAGCAACACCACTGGGCCACACACACACACACACACACACACACACACACACACACACACACACACACACACACACACACACACACACACACACACACACACACACACACACACACACACACACACACACACACACACACACACACACACACACACACACACACACACACACACACACACACACACACACACACACGGGGATTTGCGTCACACTGCTCTGTGTTTCCCATCAGGGTTTCACTGTAAATCTGCTGCCCGTCATATTTGTCAACGTCCCGCTGCTCTTTCCATGTGAGCTCCTGTTATTCCTGAATCACATTCTGAATGCCTTAATACTCAGTTTATCATTTCTAAATTAAATCCAGATTCAATTTAAAGGCTTTTATTTGTGTACCACATATCTTATCTTCATCTACAATTAACCCAATCAAAAGTCTGATTGCTTGTAATTTGGTTTCCCTGCCTGATTCAGATCTATGGAGAACTCAGACTATTTGCCAAGTTCCAAAAACAACAACAATTATAAGAAAGACAAGGAAAGAGAGAAGTATTGAAATGAAAATAAGAGATATGAAGGAACAATCGGTGCCATGCTTTACTGATTCAAGTTGTGCGTAGTGCAGCTACGTAGCAACCGACAACTGATCCTAACTTTGGGACGAACAACAAGGTGTGCTTCACCACAGAGTCACTACTTCAACACACCACATGCACTGTAACTGAGCTTGAGTTTTAAAGCAAAAATACGGAGAGAAGGACTCTAACCCTAACTTCCCAAAATGTCTCTCAATGTGCTTTTACACCAGATCTTTTCGAATGAAAGCAGGTACATTTAGTCTAGTTGATCTAGCTTGTGTAAAAGCTGCTGATTAAAACCTGTGGAATACAGTTTCTATTTTGAGACTTCTTGAAAAGTTGGATTAAAAGTGAATTTTGGCTTCTAAAGAAGAACCTTTCTGAACATACGCACCATATATGACGTCTCTATTCTCTCCATTTTTGGCTGTCAATCATTATTTATGACATCTGCAATCATGCAATATTTGGAAAGGTGGAACATAATTGGGATACAAAGGAACTGTATTCTATTGAGATGTAAAAGACGTTAACAGTTTACCACTGCATTTAGTCAGGTTTGCCTTTTATCTTCACTGTACTGTATCTTTGCTGATGTAATGCCGTACATTTTCCCTGCTGTGTATACTTTCTTATTTCTGTTTTTACTTTAAAACCCAAATTACTCCAGTTCAACAAGATTTGTAGACGTCTTTTCGCATGCAAATTAACCGACTGGTTATACAAAAATTAGAGTTACACCAAATTTACTGCATGCTTTTTTCATTTCGGCTCATTCATGCTATTTATTTTATACTGGTTAACATGACTCTGAATGAGTGTACATTGTGTTAGAGTCATGCAAATACACGAGTTACTCCATGTGTGTGTGAGCCAGGCTGTAAGATTATCACTTAAGTGTCTCTATATGCAAATGTCTTCATGTGTCAGCTGTGTGTGTGTGTGTGTGTGTGTGTGTGTGTGTGTGTGTGTGTGTGTGTGTGTGTGTGTGTGTGTGATGGCTGTCATGGGAGTTGTCTCCACAGATGGGGGATCAGTTATTCCTTAATGAATTCAATTACAGAGATGGGAACATACATCAAGACAGAGCTCCGAGCTGAGCACCAAACTGTCTGTGGCCGCAGAGAAACAATTTGAAGCCTCCTCCTCCTCCTCCTCCTCCTCCTGTTTACGGAGTCACGCACTGAGCCAAATAACGTCTAGGATTTATGTTTTACAGCCGGGGGACGACAGGAGCTCCGTGGTGGCGGATTGAGCTCCAAGAACCCGGACGGCTCCACAGCCAGGACTCATTTCTACATTTTGTACGCCATTCAGAGTGATTTGGTGGCAGAAGAGGGTTTTTCAGTGTCACACGATGGCATTTTACCAGCTTTCTGAAAGGATGCAGGCATTGTCTGCAGTGGCCGGTTCCACATTATGTGTTAGTGGACTCCTGTTGCAGAAATACTAATACCAATCTGACTTATTGTCACACCAAATGACCAAACTGTAACTTTGCAAACAGCTTCTCTGAGCAGCAGTAACTCACCGTTGCCCTCAGTGAAGACAGAAACATCTGGGCTGTGTGATTGCACTTTAATACAGATGAGAGGAAAACTGGATAGAAAAAGCAAATCCAACCCTGCCTCAGACTTGGAATCAAGCTGGATCCTCGATTTGAACAGATCCTCGTTTTAAAGCACCATCAAAGCCAAGAAACCATAATTGGCCTGTTTGACCTCAGCAACACATTTAAAACTGCTTTATCAGCATAATCTGTTCATGGTTTTGTAATGTTCAATACTTCTGTTAATTAATGACCACAGTGAGTGACCTAAAATAAAATAGTTACACAAAGTCCAAAACCACTTTAATTCCCAGGTTGTCAAATAGCAATGCTTTGCATCACCCTCGGTGTCTGATATAAATCACAAGCCGTATGATAAACACCAGGCTTTAAACTCTAACCCTAATGCAAAATAACTTAGGCAACAGTCTGTCAAAGTATGAAGATGGTCGGGGTCGATCGCTAGCCTACTTAACTTATGTCCCATACATAAAATGTTGAACTTACTAACTTAACTTGTTTTACCACAAACCATGAGGTTATGTCTATCAAACAGTGCTGCTGCACTATGAGAAATGCGTGATACCAATTATCAGTATTTAAATCAAGACAACCAGAGAATATGGGATTCCACAAAAACGTTTTTCTTGTTCACACTAAAGGCCTGCTTCCATTTCCAAATGTACTAAATCTGGAGGCCATTTCTAAAAGGTCCATTTTCAGAAGATAAAACCACTGGATTGGTAAGGACGCAGGGTTGAGAAAGACACAAATACTTCAGTATGATGGAAAAGATTTGCTCCAAAACACTTTAACCCTGAGGCTGTTCTGTCCTTCAGCAGCTGCCAGTGTCCCTTGTTACTGTCTCTGTCTCCAGTGTGGGAACACCTCAACACCCCCCCCCACTATCTACCTGTGGGGAGCATTCGCCCTGATGACGGCTCAGAGCACAGACATTGAGGGAACATGAACACCTGCAGGTATCTTTTACACAATGGCCGCCCATGCCTGCAGAGGAGGAAGGTTAGCGAGCAGTGCGACTACAAAGCAGAGGGTGGGGGATCCCTTTAAGCTAAGGTCCCGAGAAATAATTGGGGTGAGGAAGGCAACCAGGGAGGGAGGCTGTGGTGTTTGGGGAAGGGATGCAGATCGGGATGGGGGGGGGGGGGGGGGTTTGATATGCTGATGCAGGAAAACGCAGTGCGGAGAAGAAGGGGGGGGGGGGGGGGGCGGTTTGTTGAGGACAGGCGGGGTGGGATTATTAGTAAAATGACTGGCAAGAAGCGAGGCAGGCCTGGGAAAAGAAAGGTGTGTGTGTGTGTGTGTGTGTGTGTGTGTGTGTGTGTGTGTGGACCACTTTCTGTTTTAGACCTTGAGAATGAGGACAATTTTAGAAAGCAAAGACATTTACAAAAGTGAGGAGCAATATGGAAATTGAGGACATAAGGATATTTTTAGAAAGTTATTACACTTTATAGAAGGTAAACCCAAACCAGAACATCTATGAAAAGCAGAAACGTGATCAATAGGTAAAGATATGGATATGAGGATATATCTTCTTTTTTTTTTATAACCAAGGATAGTTTTAGAAACAGGATAATTGTTGATGAGGACATTTTGAAATGTGGGCACAATTTGGGATTATGTGGACGTTACATTGTTTTAATAAAAGTGAGGCCAATTAGTTAAAAACTGAAAATTCAGAATAGTTTTTCTAAGTTAGGACATTTGTCTTAAGACATGTTTGAAGACAGGTGACATACTTGGAAGTTGACCATGTCTGTAAATACAAGGGCACTTTTAGAAGGTGAGGACAATCGGTCAGTCCTCACTCCATTAAGGATTTTGGTTTGGAGGTCAGAAGTGTTAGGATAATTAAGAGTTAAAGGTTCGGGGAGAGCACTATGTCAATTATGGTCCCCACAAGTATAGAAGTACAAGTGTGTGTGAGGGAGTCAGGTTTACACAGCAAGGTGCCTTTGAGTCAAATACAAACAGCAACACACACACACACACACACACACACACACACACACACACACACACACACACACACACACACACACACACACACACACACACACACACACACACACACACACACCCACACACACACACACACACACACACACACACACACACACACACACACACACACACACACACACACAACACACAGCCAGCCTCCGGGGAGAAGTTAGCAAAGTGGCTAAACTGCAGCTGTCGGAGGGAGGAGGGGGAGGAAATAAAACATTGGTGGGGGAGAAAAAAGAAATGGAGGGAGGAAAAGAGAGAGAGGAAGCATGCGATAGGAAAAGTTGGGAGCATTAAATGATTTCATGAGATAATTGACAAGTGGCAGACGAGGAACATGTGACAAAATAAATGAAGAAAGAAATGTAAAAAGGGAAGATGATGAAGGACAAACGTTCAGGGGAGAAAGAAGAAGATTATTGGAGGGTGAACAAAGATGGAGGGATGTGCGGAAATAAAGAGAGGGACCAAAGTAGTTTGAATGAAGGACAAGGAAGGAAAGAGTGAAAGAAATCGAAGAGAGGTTAATTTATTGGAGGGTGAAAAGAAAGAAGCTCATGTGAGGAAGGGACTGAAAATGGAGGGGGAAAAGAGAAAAGAGGGAGGACAGTTGGGTGGGAAGAGGGCGACAAAGCGTGACAAAGGTGAAAGTTCTAGAGGAGAGGAGGAAGGAGGGAGAAAGAGAGAGAGACAGGAAAAAACACCTCAGGAAAAAAAGTTTCTTTGTAGTGACGGAAACAGGCAAGAGGAGGCGAGGAGGGGAAGCTAAAGGGAAGGAGGAAGAGGAGAAGGACTCGCTTTTAATTTCTCCTTGGAGTCACGCTTGGAGCAAAAAAGGAAAAGAAGAAAATCTGGCTCAGCTCAACACCCTGTGACTTCCCATTTAATCAACTTGCATAGAGGACATTTTTCCCAGGCGCAGGGAACCCTTTTGGCCGGTGGCTCTCTCGCTGAGGAAGGGCAGCGAGGTCACAAACACTGAAAACTAAAACAGCCCAGTTTATTATTCCTCCTCCCTCACTGTGAGAGGTGGAAGAAGCACTCGGATCCTTAGGAACTAAAAGTAGTAATACCACAGTGTAGAAATACTTTGGTATAAGTGAGATTCCTGCATTCATTATTTTACTGAAATAAAATTACAAAAGTAGAATCATTCTATACTTAAAGTTCCAAAACTAAAACAACTCATTGATAAGGATTTCATTTCAGGATAATATGTATATATTAAAGGAAAATAATATAATCTGAAATCCATTTATATCTTTATCATTTTAATAAACTCCCCCCCTGAAACGCCTCCATTGGACTCTGGAACACAATGTAACACTCACTTTTCTATTGGCTAGCGCTCCAACACATTGTAAGTGATAGGCTAAGGGCCGGGACATCTCTAAGCTGTCGACCAATCACAACAGAGCCGGCCAGCTAACCAATCAGAGCAGACTGGGCTCTGGTTTCAGACAGAGGGTGAAAAGAGGTGCTGCAGCACAGGCAGTATGAGAAAGTAAAGAGCTTTTTGAACATTAAAGCATGGAGACATGTCACAGGAGAGACACTAAATACAATATGAACCTGAAAATGAGCACAGTAGGGTTCTTTAATAGCACTACTTGAGTAATAACAGTTACTTTCCAACTGCTCAATGTAAGGGTTACTGTAAAAGTTTGGTGTCGGAGGAAGATGGAGCTGTGTTGAACTTCTAAGTGTAGGGCGGGAGTTGGCACCGGAAAGAAAAGCTTCGTAGGTACAGTCGAGCCTCGGGGGGGAGCGAGGAGAAGGGGGTGGGTGTAAAACTGAAAGAGGCATTAGAGGATGACCTGACAGTACAATTACAGAGCATCATAAAGCATGAAATTGTTTCCCGGGTCGTGTTAGGAGAAAAGTCGTCCTGAAAAAGGGACACCACGGAGGGTCATAGGAAGTGTAATTTAATAGTTTTCCCAAATCTTTATTTTCCAAAAGGCCAGAAGCGACAACGTGTTTCAACTGGTTCAGATGTTGGTCTGTATGAACGCACGATAATTCCCTGAGACAGCTCTTGACATTTTCACGCCACAATAATCTGTTATAGGACTAATTTAGCCGCACTTCAAATGAACCGGTCATGCTTATTGAATCTTGGGATTTCTTTTTTAAAACAAGGTCCTTCGCTGTGTGTGAATGAAAGGGACAGTTAAAGGTTAGGACATATTCAAAGATGAGCCTCCGTTATGTTTACTCATTTAGTTCAGCGTCACAGATGAAAGGAGTTGGATGAGATTAAAACAAATGAAGGAGCAGGTTGTATTTAAAGATTGTACCCATTTTATCGACTTGCGTCGTTTAACTTTAATCAGATGTCTAATCTGTTCTCCAAAACCGATATACACAGCAGAATTTAGAACATTGTCAGCTATGAAGTAAATGTATTCTTAGTTTTAAAAGTATTGCAGTTTTAATGTGTTTAATTCAACTTGAGGAAGATGCAGCCTCCGAGATGACTGACAATCTCTCCATAAAACTGTATTACTGCTCTCACTAAATATAACATAGTCCAGCCCAAAGACATCCTGATTCAGTATTTAGTGCCTGTTCATTTTCATACAGTTTAAATCTAGAAAAACTAAATATCTATGCTGAAGTTAATCATTAAATATTGTCAAACTTATTCCCATAAGGCTTACAAAGTCCGATGATGTTCACATTTCTATCATTACTCATATTGTGAAAACACACCTATTGATAATAGAACATAATATCATATCTTAGAGGATGAAAACGACACTTAGACTACAACAGCTTTTTGTCAGGTTGTCTCATTATGTAGAGAAATACTATAGTCCCATACATATCCCATACGTTTGGCTTTCAGCTCTGAAAGTCCCAAAGCATTTCCAAATAAACGTCAGATTGCATCTCTTATCTGATGCTGAAACAATATCCCCTTTTGGAAACACAATTTCGCCCCAACAAGAGAAATCATGGCGTGTAAAGGCTCGGCATACATCATCAGACGTAAGCGCCTCCTTAGATTTCCTCCCACTTCGAGCAGTGAGTCATATTTCTAAAGAATCTCTTCACACACACCCAGAGACACCTAATATGTCTGGAAACAACAATACCTGCAGAAAACTGTACTGTGCTAATACTGAGCAGGCGATAAATGATCCCGCATTACCAGTGAAGCCTCTCGTCCGATCAAAAGCAGCCCTGATGATGGTGTGAAGTCATGAATAGACCTGATGCTGTTTCTATCATAAATACAGTTCATGCCAAGTTCATTCTACACTGACATGAAGAAAATTAGACAAAAAAACCTCATTCAAACAGTGTGAATAAGACAAAAAAGGGATTTCAGAAAACACCACACCCCAACAGCACAAAAGGACTGAGATGAAAGCAAAGAGTGAGCAAAAGATAGTATTTACATGATCAAATCAACAAAAAAGAGAAACACAATTGTTAAACTAGATACTTGACATACGTTTCCCTCTGTATTAAAGTCTTATTAGACGGGTTCACACCTAAAGGTCTGTTTCCAAACTCAAAACAATGCAACATCCTTGCATTGTTTTGAGTTTGGAAACAGACCTTTAGGTGTACATTGATACATTGTTTAAATATTCAAACGCTGGGTTGACAAAGGTTAACCTCAAACAGTTCCTAAATTGTATGTCATGTTGTGGAAATGTTCAATTATTTGTCCACAGTTTGCTCCTTTACTCAATAGTTGGCTCGACTCTTCTGTAGAAGTAATTGTTGCTGATGATATAATCAATACTTGTAAGTGTTTACTAGGATTTTATCATTTGGTTTTTCTAGAGGATAACCTTGGTATTATGATTCTCTCTTTCTGCTAGCACAGTGTTTCCGGCCAAAGAATGTTACAGTTTAAAAATGTGGAAAACTAAGTGAAGGATGTAAGCTTGTGACATAAGATTCAAATGTCCAGAGAATGTTTATATTCTGAAAGAGAGTATAAAGCTCTAAGATTCTCTCATTCTTTAGACACTTGTATTCAGTCTCTTTTAGTGTTTAACAACAATATCACACTTTAACTTCAATAAACCTTGTGTCTGTATTCCTATTTTGTTATATTTGAATGTTCAGAGTGTTAGGGGACTAGTTTCAGGACAATGTCATCTCCTACTATGTGATAGTAGTTAATAAATCATATAGAGGCTAATTAGCTGGCTAGCAAACTGGTCTCATAGCGATGGGGTATGAGGCCATTTTGAATAGTTCGCACCTCTATAAATCAAAAAGAGAAAAAGTCAGGACATTTTTAAAAAGCCTTAACAGCTTTTGAAAGTGAGGATTTATGTTTTTTAAGAGAAGACATGTTTATAGACGGGGTATTTTTGGAAAACGGAACATTTTAGCGTTAGAGTGAGGCGAGGAGCGCTACCTAGCTAGGCCACTAGTTCACCGTCATGAAAACAGCAAAGGAAACGTTAGTATTGGACATGTCAATTGCCACTCATACATCATGTCGTATAAAGAAGATTACAAATGTTTTCTTGACAAAAAATGAACAACAAACCATTTCTTTCAATGTAGTGAATTCTTTACTGTAGCAGCAGATGTTACGCAATGATTTGTAGCAGCAACACAGAGGCAGTCGAGGTAACGGAGACACCTCATTAAATACTGTTGTGTGGACACAGTGAAAAGGCCACAGTCTATATCACCTATCATTTTCCAACACAAAAATCATAAAATCTAAAATAAAAAATAGATCTATTCTCTTATTGGGATCCCTCACTTGTTTGGAAAATATAATATAGCGGAGAAAGCATTAACATCCTGGCTCTAAACGTTTCTATGGCAGGAAATTGTGAATAATATTTAACATAAATCAAATGACACAATCTCGTAATTTATCGTAGAGAATTCAATATATTCAAAAAACTATTAAGGAAAGCCCAAAACGAAATTACTTCCAACTTTAAAAATAACCAAGCCATGAAATTCCTAAAACTAACTTGATCTGAAATTTAAATATCATTATTTGGGGATTTGATAACACTCAGCAAAGATTGGCACATAACCTGGGATTGCTTAAATTGTTTCAAGGCAACATCTTTGTAATACTAGCTAAGGCATTAATATTGATCTCATGCTACCTGATCAGATGTTTTTAAGTCATTGCTGAGAGACAATATAGGTTATTAGCGTTGAGACGGAATAAGTTAATAAGGAAGTATTCAAGTGTTATGAATGCAAAGTGCGAGTTTGAGGATAACATGTTTTTATCATTTCCACATTTTGTTTTTGCTACATGTTACCTCAACCAACCAAAGTGGAAACGTTTTAAACGCGAGGACACACCGTTGTTCAGATACAGAAATCATCCTGAAGGAGCGCGTTATACACACACTGTTCTGATATTTAGCAGGACAAAAGACATCGAGTTTAATACCAGGCTTAATTCAGTTTATAGTGATGTTGTCTCAGACGTCTTCAATACATAACTATTGTTTAAATGACTATAATTCAGTGTCAAGTATGTCTTCACTACATTTAATTATAGCCAATTAAATGCTGTTGAAACAATAATTTGATCGAATCCAGTATCCAAGTTTTACCCTGAATGTCTTCAGACCTGCGACTCAACAAACGTGGAATATTTCCACCATTTGATTTAGCAGAACTACCATAACAGGCAGCCTGCGACCCAGAAAAATGAATAAACTTGTATCCCTCAATTTCCACTTTACCCTCTTAGTCAGCATCCATGCACTGTGCAGTGGGATTTCCCCCAGCTTTTGATTTCATGTGCACACGTACCATTTACTCCTGATTCTCATTCCTCCCGGCCACACAGCTCCTCTCTGTAGATGTAGCCACTTTGTGTCCCTGTAGTAAACATTTGATACACCTAAATTGTCTGTACGTTTAGTGGAGTAAAACCCAGGGAAGACCTCCGCCAGCATCAATCATCGTAATCTCCATCACTGCCGTATTCTGTAAAGTGAGAAAGAAAACATGGTTAACTATTATATATGATGACACTGACTCTCCCCCCCCCCCCCTTCATTAACATTATGCATTACTTTAATGTTCATTATCTGAAGAAATCATTTTAAAAATGTGAACCATGAACATAACTGTATATTTTTGCACATTTGTGTCCCAAGCTACCTCTTTTAATATCTTCACAGCTCTCAACTTTATATCCCAATATTTTTATTTTTTAGTATTTTGTTATATTTGACTGTACGTATTTTGTGCCTCTACAGTGACATGTTTACATGCTTTAATGTTCAAAACGGGCTTTACTCTGTCTGAAACCAGAGCCCAGTCTGCTCTGATTGCTCAGCTGGCTCTCTCTGTTGTGATTGGTCAACCGCTTAGAGATGTCCCGCCCCTTAGCCTATCAAGTACAATGTGTTGGAGCACTATCCAATATAAGCGCGAGTGTAATATAGTGATATCACCATGTTCCAGAAGTAAACAAAGGAGTCCAAAGGAGGGGATTCATGCAGGGGGTTTGTGGGAGAATAATGCATAATAGGACCACTTTAAGTAAAGTCCACAAAGACGTTCTGCACGTGTTGTGTGACTTCTACTAGCACAATGTGAGAGGTGTAGCCTGGGTCTCTGCAGGAGGGGTAATCCATCATGTGGTTTAACTGTCCTCAGTCTCTGCTGGCTCCAGAAGTGCAGCTCTGAGCCCGACCCTGACCTCTGACCCCCCCGTGGAGGTGGGCAGGAGTACAAACAAAGAGCTTCCCTACGGGAATCAATTAAGCAGCTCAGGACTTTTTTATTGCGGCGGAGTCAGGGACCTTACATTTTAACAGCCAGAAACGTAAAGTAGAAGAAATTCAATCTTACCGAGGTCTCATTAAAACCTGCCAGGAGCCTCAGAGGAAGATTCATTAAACAAAAGTCATTCAAACTATTTCACAGTCCAGACACCGAGTCGGACTGAGAGGTGACGGAGCAGTCTGCCACTGTGAGTGTCAACGAGATTCAAATGTGAAAATAATGAACAATCTCAGTAGGTGAAGAATGTATTTGAATCAAAGACTCTAAAGTCAAAATTCATATTACTCCTTAACTGTTGGGAACATTCTTTGGTCTAGTTTCAAGGCAAAGAAACTAAACAATAAATAGATTTGCGAATTGACAGAAGTAGAAATGAATCAAAAGCCCATGAATAGATCATTAATACGTAATGATTGCAAACCATCTGCAATTATCTATAAGAATGTAACTTGTAAATTAGAATTACTTTGTAATAGTGTATATTTTGTGCCTGCTCTTTATCTAATCGTGTTTTATTTTGTGTCTCCATCCTCACTTTTGCTGTAACATGTCAATTTCTTAAAATAATGTTTCAAGAAGTAAGGAGGAGAAGATAAGCAAGTGTATTTAGAAGAAGGAAAAAACAAGGGGGGAAGTTTTCCGTGCAAGTGATAGACTAACTGAGATTTGTGCATGTTTGTGTGTGTGTTTTTCTCTTTGTGTGTGTGTGTGTTTGTGTGTGTGTGTGTGTGTAAACTGACCGTTGCTGCCCAGCAGATCGAAGGCGCTGACACACGCCTCCTCTTCATCCTCCTCCTCCTCCTCAGCAGCAGCAGCAGCGGCAGCGGCGGCAGCATCATCGTACACCACCGGCCCGCTCTCCACCAACACTGCTCTTCCGCCGGCGGGGTTTCCCACGGGCACCGGCAGGGGGTTGGAGTTGCTGATCTGCACAAACAGGAAATATTGTTTTTTGTGAGCGGGCGGGCGTTGAGTATTTTTTATATTTTCCTCTGCGTGATACACGACTTTCCTCCGGGGAAATCTAGGCTGGATCTGATCTCATATGCTCCACTTCCTTTAAAATGATGAACAATAATAAACAGCGGTGTAGTGGTGAGGGTGAGAGCTGCAGGGCAGGTGGAGGGCACGCAGCAGAGTGAGGAAACATTTCATCTCCTGCAGCATCCTCCACATGTGACAACAGCATCAGAGCGTGACCACAACCTTTCCAATCTTACATTTCATTATTATCTTCTTAAAAAATGTGCATAGTCAACAGTAATGATATGCTACAAAAGGGTCAGAATGAACCAGCCTCAGGGGGAAAGTACCCTTCAGCGGTCATAAAGAAGATAGGAAATTAAAAATGAAGGGGTTGAGTGTGAGGGCGAAAATGTAATTAGAGTGCCCTTTTTTGCACTTCACCCCATTCACATTGTCTTAGTGGAGCTGTCAAATGTTCATGCATGAATATTACAACTTTGCCCCCTTTGGGAAAAAATGCAGGTGATTCAAAGAGTGTATGACCAGGAGGAGCGTTTCCAGTTGCATGCTGGGAGGCACAAATGTGGCCGTTTTTGATCAGAAAACAAGCCACACGGGAACAGGATGAAATGCTAGCAGAGAAAATAAACAGCTGGTATGATAAAAAGTCAGGAGAGGACAGAGAGGGGACATTTCCCAGCCGTGGAAACGATGATAAAACAGAGTTAAACTGAGAGTCTGGATGTTCCATTTCATATTTCTAGCACATTTTCCACCTAAAAAGTACAGAATTTAAACCAAAGTAATGCAAAAACATTATTTTAAGGGAAGCATTGATTGCATTTGTCCTCACGTTGCACCTGTTTTAGCAATATAACAAACTTTTTTGCAAAATATGGCCCCAGTTTCTCTGTGACCTTCCTATAGCAATAATATCTATTCCCACTCATTGTTCTTTATGTCGTCTGATTCAGTACAATCTGTTTTGAGAACTGCTTCAAGAAGATTTCCCCTCGGAACGACTCATCTGAAGAACCACTTCAATCTGAGCTGTGTTTATGTTGCTTAGTGATAAACTGTACAGATATCAGAAGGCTGACACACCGCGACACCAAGGAGGACGGAGGATTTCATTTATACCTGCCTTAAGCTAGAGAAACTAATAAAATATATCTAAAACCAGACTTTTATTCGACTTTGAAATGAAACAAATCTACATTTTTGCAGAGGACACCCATCACCTTCAGTTTTTCCTGTGGCCTAAAAGGAAACCTGCATGTTATCGCTTTCCCTCCAACCGGGCTAATTATAAAGCTGGAGGAGCAGCAGGTGGAGGGTCCACAGCGTGATGCGCAGATATTTCTGTTCTCCTCAGGAACAGCCTGTTGAAATCCCTGCTGGGGATCTTCCTCTCTGCCATCTCTCCTTCCAATTTACCTCCTTCCTTTCCATAATGTCAGGCCTGCTCTCTTATTCTACCCACATCTTTCCTCTCGTTGTCCTTCTCTCCTTCCTTTTTTCCTCTGCACATTGATTTTCGTTTTGGCTCAAACTCTCCCTTGTCCCTTTCCATTTCTCTACTATTCTTATGCTTTTTTATTTTGATTTTAAAGAGGCTCTATTATGCTTCTTGGGGTTTTCTCTTCCTGTTGTGTGTTACCTATATTTTATTTGTGCATGTAAATGGTCTGCAAAGGCTAAAATCCCTGTGTTCCCTCCAGAGGGAGTTTTTTCTCCCACACCACAACCATCAAATATCCCAGTGATTTCCTTTCCTTTACCTTTGCCCTAAGTAGATCCCTGCTGACTTTAACCTCACCAGTTTCCTCATCTGAGGAGCTGGACGCCTCATTAACTACAAGTAAACACAGGCAACAATGCAAGAACATTAAGAAAAATAATAAAAAAAGAAATCATAACAGCATAAACACGCTGCTCCAGACTAATTAGGAGGTGAGAGCCGTTAAATGGGTCAGGAGGAACGGTCTGTGAGAGGAGATAAAGACGTTTTTGTGTTGCTGTTAGACATTATCCCATTTACATAGAGATAATGTAACACTTCAAACATTGAGTTGCCTGTAGAGCAATGAGTCAAACTGAAGTGTTATAGACTAAGGGTCTCGGTGCTTTAATGAGGAAACTGCTCGTTAGGAGTGAGAAGAAAAACCCCAACCAACAACAGGAAACATGAGGAAACCCAGGGTTTTACGGTGTGAGGATGTTGACATCGGAGCGCCTGTAGTCACTCATGCATGCAACAACTGGCAGAGAAACCTTAACTGAGAGCAAACCGCAGGCTGCATTAAAGCATGGCATGACAAACAGGAAGTATAAATAACAGAAAACGGTAAGTTAAGCTTTGTTAATCACATCCCTGTTGAACACAATGAGGAATTTTCCAAATATAAATCAGAAGCAGCACATTTGTCCAGCAGTGAGAGGTTCTGGGCATACTTAGCATCATCATTGGCCACATTGGATTAATCAGCATTATAATTATTTCTACTATGCAGAGCAGAGTAGTAATAATAAAGCATTTACTGCCTTAACACAAAAGCAACAAGGGATGATGGGAGCACGCTACAATATAGCAGTACATAAGCACCTCCCCTGGCATGATTAAAACAATAGACCCATATTTTTTAATTAATATTGAAAGAAATCTCTGATACATTTGTCTTGGATTCATACGGAAGAGGATTAGGCCCACATGATTTTTCTTTTTGAGGATTTGAAAAAATAAAATGTTTTTTTTTTGTTCTGACTTTTTTCTCAGAATTCTGACTTAAAAAAAAAGCCAGAATTCTGACTTTTTTCTCAGGACAAAAAAAAAATCTTGTGGCCCAAATCCTCTTCCGTAGATTCAACTATTCACATCTGCCCCATAAATATGCGAGTATCTATGAATACGCAAATTATTCTGACTGAGACTTACTGTTCGGCCAACATGTTGGAACTGTGTTCCCGGGGTGAAACAGCATCAGGTTTCTATATAGTTTCTGTGGCAAAACCAATCTGTTCTTGGGTATAATTTCCAAGACAGTGCTCTGGAAAATAGCTACGGTAAACCATAGTTTTCTCTGGAAGTTTGGCTGGGATATTATGTTATTTTCTTCTCCTCTGATACGCCTTGTTTGGCTGAAGCTTGACGCAAACGATATGGGAAGCCCCTTTCAGCAATATGATGGAATTTGTTTCTTAGATGGTCTATATCACACTGCTTAAACAGTGTGATATAGCTTTGACTACTTATTTAATTAATATGTCTTGTAGCATATCAAAACACAATGTGAAAATGTTAAGGTGGTTAAATTTTAAGGGGTCTATAAGTTGGATATGGGACTATTAATTCATACTCATTTTTTATCAACATTTTAATCTACGGTTGAATTCTATTTTAGCTCATGTATGTCATTTGTTTCTTTTACATCCCGTCTTTGTCCTTTTTTATGTAAAGCACTTTGAATGCATTAATGTAGGAAGATGCTATATAAATAATTGTGCCGTCCAAGATGGAACAATCATTATTAAAACTATTTCTATGATGCAGCACAGAGTGGCAATACAAAATCACTTACTGCCTCAACCGTCAATCAACAAAAGTAAGATGTGACCTGCTACAGAACATCAGCAATCCTATTCTATGTAAGCTTATGTGCATCATTTGTGGATCCTTGTATATCTTGTCTTAATGCCTTTATTGTATTATGAAAAACACACTTGCCCTGTTGTTAAAAGAAGATATTCATTAAATTAATCTCGACTCCTTAAGAGACGTCATCCTGTGTAAAAGCCAGACCTCTGATACTTCAACAGCTCAAATTCTGCTCGTTAACTCTCACCCTGTTGTGAACCAAGTAACTCTCACTTAATGTATTCACATGTCGTCCGTTTCAAGAGAGAAAGCGCTGAACAATCACATCTCTTTGGCCCTCAGCGCCTTTGGTTTTAAGGGTGAACGAGGGGGTCAGTGCGTTCCTGCAGGGCGAGCTGAAGACGCTGCACATCGTGTGGTTTTACCGCCGGCCCCGGCCTGACAGCTTCTCTGAGAACCCGACTTCAAATAGACTCAGCCGTCAATTGCCAAGACTATTGCTTGCATAAGCAGACTACAGCTGCAACGCCAGAGCGACTGTCTGCAGTTCAAAGCCCCTCTCCCGTGACCTCATCAACCCTTTCACATGTTTTAAGCCTCTCTGAAAATCCCGAAGTCTCACACTGTGCTGAGTTTTTAGTCTAAATGCGGATCGAGGGAGTAGAAGAAGAAGAAAAAGGAAAGGGCAGGACAGAACAGCTGGGGTCACTTTCAATTGGCAGAAATCAACTTGTTCCTCATTCTCGTTATTTCTGATCCAATACCTCTATATCAATACTGTAGGGTTGACGATGGGGCCTTTCAAAATGATTCATGCTGATAAATGATCATCAGTGATGTGGAGATAATGGCTAAGTAGGTAAAGATAAGAACAGTCCAGCATGTTAATTAGATGACATCTATTTCCTGTTCCATGCAGATAATGTGATATTACGATATCAAAAATGAAACACGCTTTCTGATCTCATATCACAATATCGATATTATACCGAGTTTCGCAAACTGTCTTATCTTCTGACTGCTCGTATTTCTTACGAAATTGGAAACATTGGACCTCATCAATCCCTACGTCTCACACTGTGCTTAGTTTTTAGTCTTGATGTGGTGCCAGAGTGGAGAAGGAGAAGAAGAAGAGAGAGGGCAGCGCAGAACAGCTGGGCCACTTTCAATTGGCAGAAATCTACTTGTTCCTCTTTCTCCGTCTTGTAAAGTGATTGTTTCCTCCCGTTGCTTGTTTGTAAAATGTACAGACTAATTGCTGGGTCACTGGAGAGGCTGAGGGGAATCCGGTTTTTTTGAAGAAGTTTGGCAATCTCCTTTTAAAATCTGTGCATCGTCGCTGCAGCGTTACATAAGAGGAGCCGCGAGCGAGGAGCAGCCTCAGCCAATAGCGACGGCCGTTTGCTTGCAGTTCCCATGGGGAGGGGGTTGAGGGTGTTGCTAAGTAACAAGCCTTGTTGACCCGGCCCCTCGTGGCAATGTTTTCTTCCTGGTTGACAGAGCCTGAGTCTCCCCCCCCCCACCCTGAGCCCCTCCATTCAGAGCTGCCAGCAGCACATGATGGAGGGCCGGACAAAGGGTGAGAGAGGAGGAGGGGGGAGATAGAGAGGAATGTGGAGACGGAGAGGAAATGTATAAAGGAGGATTGTAGAGAGAGGTGCAGTGATGACGTATTTCTTGAAAGTCGACCAGTAAGTTAGCATTGCAATCTTTTCTTTGAACAAAAGCCAATCGGATTTTCCTAATATTTTGGAATATTGCAGTAAAAAAGATATGTGGCAAACACACTTTTATGATTGCTTTACATTTTCCTCAGCAGCATAGTCTCCACATATTAACTCCACTTTTATGATTTGATGCAATCTCCAGAAGCAAAAAGCTAACGTTAGGCTATAAAGGAACTGCATCAAGGTAACATGACTTCACGTCACCACCGCTAAGCTAAAGGCTGCTAACTTTTGGCGCAATGACATTCAGTATTCTCATTTAGACACTTTATAAGACACAAAGAAGCTTCAGACATTCACCAGTGAGGTGGGAGTCTTTGGTCGGAGAACCAAATGTGCACATTTCTTAAGCTTGTGTAAACCACAGACTTTATGTAAGTCATCTAACCTAATACATATTGAGCTAAACCATTAACTCAAGACTATCATAAATGCTAACTTATTTCCTGACTTTAGGTCTCATTCCTGCTCCTTCTAAGGTTTCTACAAATGTTTTCCCCTGTTGATTGTAGGGTTACTTTTGGGGAGTTTCCCCTTGTCTGCCAAGGACAAAGTGATGTTGTATGCTGTACAGTCTGTACATCCCCTGAGACAAATTGCAATTTGTGATATTGGGCTATATCAATAAAATGTGTCTGTTTGATTGATTGAGAATGACGAGAAAGAGAGGACAGCAGCAGAGTGAAGCATTAACGGGAAGAGACACAAGGGAATAAAGCATAAAGTAAAATGATGAGGAAGGAAGGGAAAATAGAGAGGGAAACAGCAGGCAGTAGATGGAGTAACGTGGGAGAAGGAGATTAACAGAATTGGTAGTAAAAAAAAATGGCCCCACTTTCACGTTTTTATTTTGTGATCCTTAATTTCTTCCATAAAGACAAACTTGAGTATTCTGGATAATGTAATAACCTGTCCAAAGCATGCTTCACTGTTGAGGTTGATCATTAGTTCATATGGAACAACCTTTGTACCGTGACTGGCAGATTTCTTGGTTGAAAGTACATTTTCTGTAGAGAGCCTGTTAAATCTTATGTAACTAGTTCAGGGTCACTTACATAAGGATGAAATGTAACCGACATATGTCCAGTGCCACGCTGTCAAGTGAGTGTTTAACTGGGAGAAAACAATTATTTAGACCAATGTTGTACACTATATCTTATACTGTTGCTCAACAATGTTATATCTTTATACTTCTACTCCAGGATTTCTGTTTTAAGTAAGTGATTTAGAGTTAAGAAAACATTACAGAAGGAGTCAGCATAACTGCTCTGGGACCTGACTTGTAAACCAAGACGATATCAGTGTAATGCATGCAAAGGAGAAACAAATTGAACACTGAAATATCCATGATATCCTACATTTCCTATTACCTGTTAAACATATAGTAACTAAAACACTGTTGAAATCCAAGTTGTACATTTAAAAAACTTAAACTTTCTGAAAGAATTTGCTCGAGTCTTAATCCAAAATCTTATCTCAAGCTCTATAAAATCTTTGGATACTGTCAAAAATAATAATAGCATCCTTAGTGGCATGCTAACAAAGAACCAATGGCCCCATAATTACATTACCCATGAGCTTCAGTGGCTGTTATTATGGAAAACCCTAATGTGAACTGATTTGAACTTGCTGGATGTTTTACCAGGCATTTACAAAGTAATAATAAGCTCCAGCTCAGCATCGTAGCCTGTAACTTTGGCTTTATCCTCCAAGATCAGGGTATCTTTATAAAGAGTTGTATGTGAATCCGAGCATTTAAGTACAACTCTCAGTCACCTATTGCTGCCTGTGCTAAAACTGAACAGGACTTTAAATTCCCAAACATCGGCCTCCGTAAAAAACTCCTGCCATTTTGCTTCTTTAGGGAGTGATGAAGAGGAGCGTGGCAGTGAAGGGAGAAGTAAATCATAAGAAAAGAGACGGATCAGCAGGAGTGTGAAGCAGGTTGGGAAGAAAGGACAGTGAGAAATGTGTAAAATGAGATATGGGGGAATAAAAAAGAACAGTAGTGAGTATATGAAGTCCAGAAAGCCACAATTGTAGACTTTGAAGATGATGTAAAGCTACCTGTGATTGAATCCGGGCCCAATTTAAAATCACTTTAGGCGACAAAGTTGGAGGGACTTGCCTGTATCTCGCTGAAGAAGCTATAAACGAGCAGAATGAGGACGTGCTGTTCAAAGACATGACGTTTAAAAGTAAAGCAGATAGCGAACATATTGTATTTTCTCTGTGTTCATTTTAAAAACTGAGGGCGGGGCCAAGCCCATCACTGCAGGGCGGTAAAAAAAAGTCCTCCAAAAGTGCTGTTCAAGACATTTTTACATCCAAGTTTAGAGCTGTAGTTATTTTAAGACCCTGTCAGAGATTTTTAGGAGCAGTGAACGCCCTGGAGTGGGTACAAGAGCAGAGAAGGCGAGGAGTAATAATGGAAGGGCAAACAAAACGAAGTGAGGTTCACCTCTCACACGGCCCGGGCGAGATTTATCCCCCGTCTGCTCTGCAGGGGGTCTGAGCAATCAGCAATTATAATGTATTGGGCGACTGACGGGGAGTTACAGCCTGTAGCACGCACTGCTTCATTATGAGGAGACAGGAAGCCTCTGGGTTCAATTCTCCTTTAAAGGTCCCCTATTATACTCTTTTTTATCAATATATCATAGCTCTCAGATATATACAAAACATGTCTCTGAAGTGTTTGGCTCCAAACACCAAACAGATCATTGCAGCATCCCATAAACCCCTCTGTTTCAGCCCTGTTTCAAAAGTGCTGATTCTCTGTCTGTTACTTTAGATGAAAATCAGGAGCCACTCCCCACGCCCCTCACACATGAAACAGTACTGTAGTTTAAAGACTGATGAACTTTTTTTCATTGTCAACCAAGACCAACAATATCTTTATCTAGAGTTTGTATCCAAAGTTTAATATACATCTTATTCCTTTGTGCCATAGACCTCCAGGTTTTCTGCAGTGTTTAATTACAATTAAGACGATTTTACAGTAATAGCACAAAAAAAAGGCTATTATTTTCTTTTTTTTCCTGTCATACTTATAATTTTTTTTAAAGAAGCTAGTAGAGACAATAAAGCCTAACATACTTTATAGACACTACATGCATTTGTATTGCATTTGTATCAGTTCTTTCTAGCATCATATAATGTAAAAATCTTTTAGTATTATCATCCATACAACAATACAAAGGTATTTATAACAAAGACTAATGACACATTTCTTTGATAATATGGGTCGTCATTGGCCTAAAAATAAAGTAAATAAGTGTATTTTACATTATTTAGTAAAACAATGTGCCTATTTTCTGATTATATAAGAAATTGTACCTATTTTTGGAAGAATTTTAAGAAGACAGTGAGAGAGTGAAGCAGAGAAGATGATAACACAGAGAGTGAATAAGTGTTTCAGAGATGAAATAGCGAAGGGGGAACTTATCTGTCCAAGTGATAGACTGGGTGAGTGTGTGTGTGTGCGTGTGTGTGTATTTGTGGCGAAGCAGAGTGTGAGCAAGTGTCGGAGACATGAAGCAGATGTGGTGCAGACGGACGGCGGCTCACCTGCTCCAGAGCCATCTTCTTGTTGGGCTGTCCGGTGATAAAAGGCTGCAACCTGCAACACAAACGACAACACAACATCAACACAGTCCCAAACTACCCATTTAAATTACAAAGTTTCTCCAAAAGCTTATCTCAATCTCCATTAAATCTTCACATTCTTTCCAAAACATTCAAGGGTTCAAGGTTCTTTATTGTCAAACTAACATAGCTACAGAGTAATTATGTCGTTGAAAATCTTAGGTCACAGGCTTCTCCAACAGTGCAACACAATAATACAGATAAGCAGACAATATTAAAACAATATTAAAGTATATTATATTAAAAGTAATACACAATTCTTGCGTCATTCATGTATAAATGCCACAAGGGATACAAATGTGTTTCATGCTTTTAGCAACACTTCTTGCCATCAACTAGGTGTGGGTAGCTGATGCAGTCTCCATCAGATACTAAGTCATTCTAGTGCTAAAATTACCATATCAACACTTATAGTTTGAATATTACAATGTGCAAATGTACTAGCATGTAGGAGAGAACTATGAGTTGGCTCTACTTTTGCTTCTCTTCTTACTATTCACTGTTAATGAGTAAAACACAGGACAGTTTTAAGTGTAATTATTCTGAATGAACCATCACTGTGATGCCTGCACGGAGCAGCAGCAGAGAGGCAATGTAGTGCATGTACTTAAGGTGTTAATCCCTCCAACTCTACTGTGAACAGAGGGAGGTGTGGATGTTTAAGCAGTGATAGAAACACCGCACACTAAAACTAACGGCCGGGCTTCATGACCTTGGAGTCATGTTGCTGTAGAAAATGAAGACCATTAATAACATTGAAGATCAGTCTGAAATACTAGTCAACAACTCAATAAATGTGTAGGTTTTATGAACCTCTCAGAGAGTGTATACATTTCCACACATAATCTTTTACAGACGTTAGGAGAAGATTTTAATGTGCAGACAGTTCAGATTTCACTTTATTGTTAAATATATCATTAACAACAGAGTGCTTTTAGGGGTTGCCTTTTTTGTGCATGACCAATCATAACAGAGGTGGTCAGCTAACCAATCAGAGCAGACTAGGCTCTGGTTTCAGACAGAGGGTGAAAAGAGGTGCTGCAGCACGAGAAATCTGACACTTAAAACAAAAGCTATTCATAATAAGTTCATTCGATGAAGAGTATACAAATCATAACAGCAAGAATCCTGCGACAATACATTAGCTTCAAATAAGTACCACACAGAGAAATGGGACATTTTCTTTTTTATAGATTTAAGGGGACAAAGCGCTGTCATAACAGAATCAGTCTGCAACCGAAGATGTGTCCTCACAGATTCACTCATTTCTCTTTATAATAACCCGACTAGCAGTGTTGTCATGCTAACAGCTCTGTGAGGCGTCACTCAGGCACAGAAGTGCTTTACGCCAAAGGCTACATTTAACACGCTCAACATGACAATGCTAACATGCTGCAGGTGTAATGTTTACCCTGTTTACCATGTTAGTATAACAAAAGGCGCTCATTAAACATGAAACTACAGCTGAAGATGAAGGGAAGGCTTTTTGTTTTGCAGTTATTCAACAATAAATGAACAACAAATTACTGATGGTCTAAAAAACATGTCGACTTTCTGTTGGCACCACATGAAAATTCAGAATATCAAAAAAAGTAATCAGGGTTATAGGCTGGTTATGACTGACATCGTTCCAAAAATGAACAGCGAAGTGGGTGTCACAGCAGGCTTCAGGGCAAGAACATTTGAAAACATAATAATAATAATTTATAATCCTTGTACTATTAATGGTCATTGAGTACAACAGTTATTGCTGACTAGCCATCTGCATGGAAGGCTTAGCTGGATGTAATTAACATTCAGGAGGGCTCTTTGTAACCTGTATTACATTACAGTCATATATATATTCATTACACTCTTTATTACAGGATTGACTGTTGACACAATAAAGGTTGAGGATTTCATTTCGATTACTACGGCTGCTCTTTGAGTCCTTTTGGCCTCAGGCGACCCACTGGAGGATAAAATTAACACTGTGAGTGTTAAATTACACCCAAAACTGTGACTGACAGGCCGACAGACTGTCTGTGAGCACCATCTCTTTCTAGACAGTCGCAGAGATAATCAGCGATGAACGATCCACCGGCGGTAATTCCTAAGCAGTCTTCCCTGCGTCCCACCGGCTGGAATTAGCCTCGTTCCCGGAGGCTCCCCCCTCCCCCCCCTGCCGTCCCGGCCCCGCGCTGAGCCCTCCCCCGAGGCTTACAGTAAACGCTCAACTCGCACTGATAAGAGAGAAAATGCGAGTGAGCTTTTAATTAATCTGCTTTAACCAGGGGGGGATGGGTAACAGAGAATGTGGCATCTCTCCGACCCCAACACTAGCCCCTCCTTCCTCAGAGCTCATTAGAAAAAAAATCCCAGCCAGGAGGGCGAATCGCTCCCCGCTGAGAAAAAACTATTCAGGGTCCACGTTCATGTGAGAGACTATCCGACCGAGCTCCCCCTGGGCCCTGACCCGGACACTGGTGAGAAAGAAAGGGGGAGGAAGGAGGGAGGGAGGTGAGCAAACAGGCAGAGAGGTGGAGGAAAGGGTGAAGAGGAGAAGGAGAGCTCAGGGATTCAGGGTACAAAAGAGCAAGTGAGGGAATAATAAGATGGACTCGGGGCACAGGGAGAGAAATATGGCACCAGAAAAGAGAGGTGGAGGGTTTAATCATAAAGAGCAGCACAGAAGGAGGTAAGGAGGGAGGTTATGAGGAGTATATTTCGCAGGTTTCTGCACTATGATACCACTTTTAAAAGCTCTACCACTTTTAAATGTTTTATATACTGAGAAGCATTGATGACGCTTTTGGCTGACCCAGAAGTTAGTATCCCACGAAAGCAATATCATTTTTCTATTGGATTTTAAAAACACTGCACCAAATAAGATTGGAGGCAAACACACCCCTATTATACCCAAATATAAGGATAAACTCAAGGGAAATAGTAACGTTAACCTGTAAAGGAACTACAACACAGTCACATGACTTCACGTCACCACCGCTAAGATAAAGGCTAATGTCCGGAGTGATGAAGTTTAGTAGTCCCATTTAGTCACTCATTAGCAAACCGTTTTAACGACACATAGAGGCTCCAGACATATGGCGTATTTACTGACTTATTTTATGTCGTAGAAAATGTTTTTAAAATTAAAAGGAAGTGTCATGGAAGAAAAAATGGAAGTAGAAAAAGAGGGTAAATCCAACCGCCCATTTATAAGAGTTGACCTACATGTGACTCCAATGACACGTCGATCAATAATCACTGGGAGGCGTGTGGCGCAGTGGACTAGTGCGTTGGTGTTCGGATCAGGGGAGCACAGGTTCAAACCCCACTGCAGTCAGCAGATTGCCCACAGTATTGAGTATGTAAGTCCCTTTGGATAAAAGCGTCTAACAAGTAACATGTAATGTAATGTAATGTAATCAATACAACACAATAATTCACCTTCATTCATTGTCAGATAAACTACTCGGAGCAGGAGGGACCCAGGTGATGTTATCACAAGCTAATCCCCCAAACATTTAATATTTACAGAGGGGAAAATAATGAATGTCAATTCATCGATCCGTCCATCAACCGGCAAATTTAAATGTATTTCATCATTATAGTCATTCATCAAGTTAAATGCTTTTCCCTCTGTTATATGGTTGGAATGGATTTTTGAAAGTATTGTTAAATGGGGTTCAGGCTTAGATAATGCTACTTCATTAACTGCACTAGAAGAATACATTTTTGGTCATCAGAATAACCAGTGGTCAATAGTGAGGAGGGGTCAAAGGTCAGGGTGAACATAAGTGGGGCTTTAATCATCATTAAGAAGAACAATTAGGTTTAAATGGGTTAGAAAAGAATATTTGTTTGCGTATTTGACTATGCTGGTTCAGGCGTATTTATCTTGTTTAATTTTGGAAAGGTTGACTTGCATTTTGGGACAAATGTTCATGTTTCCTAGAGGGTGACGCCCTCTAATTTGGGGGATATTGTAATTTCTCCACTTGTATTTGATTTGGAGTTCAATAGCATCCTCATTATGCTATAGCATTGTTAATGTGATCATGTTAGCATGCTGACGTTAGCATTTAGCTTCCAGTGAACCAACTCTTAGAGTTAGTTTCGTTGTTTTGCGACCAGTTATGATTGTTCATCACCTAGTGTGTTTGATATCTGGTTAAATTAAATCTATTCTACCAGTCTGGCGTTTTGATGAGACATTTGTCATTCATTCAGTTTACCTTAACATTAAATAATGACAACTCCAGTCTGACTTTTCCTTTCTTCCGTATTTTTTCGTCTTAGCTATTATCAAAATGTTACCTCGAAAAACGTATCAGCAACATTATTCTCGAAAAAACAATGTGCTGGTTACTCAGGAAAATCCACATCTTTACATTAACACTTTGTGATGGGAATCATCTTTATCAGGAATAAATAAACACTATAATCTGATTACAAATGATCCAAATCAGCAATCACAAACAAGCTGAACCAAACTGTGTGAGCTTCAAATAAAACAACCCTTTTTTTATTAGTATTATAAATATTAATTAATATTTCTAATTCTGAGTCTCTGGGAGATTTCATTATAAAACCAGTAGCTGCTGCTGTGTATTAAGTCAAGACACTCTCTCTACCTCGCTCATTACCACATTCACTTCCCCCATGATCTCATTTCCTGCATTAGAGCCCTTTTCATATTCATATAACCACACATCATATTATAGATCTTATAAACATCTTGTTTACATTGCTGTGTTTGTGTATTTTCTTTACATTTGTTGTAGCTTAGCTCGTTAGCGTCGAGGTAAGACACTCTACAAGCCTCATTGTTTTTGCTCCTCGGTGACTTTATGTGTTTGTCTTTTGAATCCACTTCTTCTTCCCATCACTGTTTGTGTTTTCAGCTGTGCATGGACAAACTGATGTAAGTGAATCATTTCATTATGCATAGAATAATCCAATCAATAACATGAGGAACCGGAAAGATGGGATGGAGAGGAGGAATAATCTCCAAACTGGGGGTTGAATGAAATTAGTTCTGCGATGAGCTCGGATGTAAATAAATGATGATAATAATCTCAGCTTCCAACTCGATTTTCCAGCTGGGGACTGGATCCTCTGAGAGAGACACACACACACACACACACACACACCATTCTTTAGCATAATTAAATCATGCATAATCACAAAAACCCACACACACAACTGTAGTGCCCACTCATACTTTCCCAGACCTGACACACACAATGCACACAAGTATACAGAGATACACACACACAATGCACACTCACACACAGAACTCTCTCACAATTAAAAGAGTTGTGTCCATTCAGGCTGCAGTGCATTGTGGGCCAGTGTGCAGCTTGGCAGGAGGGGACGCCGATTCAGCCAAAAGGACTGATTGTGTTTCTTCTCCTCTGGCCAGTCCATCTAGCACTGACTCCATTCACCACACAAACACACACAAACCCCAGAAACACACACACAGTACCTGGTACTGCAGATTTACAAAGGACAGGATTATATAGATGACAATGTATGCAAAACGTAACACACACAGTGCCATGCCATGCTTTCTGCTACTTAAAATGTATATACTATCGACTCTCTATAGACCCTTTCATTAACCTCTACTGACCTAATCACCTTTAAAAGCACAGAACACACCGTGTTGCGTCATTGATCATTACAGGAAGAAGAAGTAGTGGGAGTACCACCAACCCTGCGATTACTGCCGGACCACCGGTGACGTCTGCTTTCCATCATTGGTGTGTGTGCGTGTGACTTTCTATTAGTCGTTGAAGTATGTTCAATACAAAGCCAAACCTGCTTGGACTGTCTTTTTCTAGTAGATTTTAAATATTTCATGCATCATGTTTTATCAGGTCACCAACAATAAAAATTGTCAAACAAAATCCTCAATTTGCAAAAAGTGATTCATTTGGTATTCCACAGACCAAAACCAAATATGTTCTGAACAAACATATCTGGCACCCTGCACTACAGCTGTAGATGCTGCACAGAAGCTTTTCCTCAAGAAAAAAGATTAGCAAGAACTTCATTTATCCAGTTCAGTATAAAGAGAGAAAGAGTTCAAACACATATAGTGTGAAAATGATGTTGTTGTTTTTATATATTATCAATAAAAAGGTGCAAAAACCAAGTTTACAGAAAGCCAGATATATAAATCGGTTCCCGCCAAAGACCTTAAACATGTGAGAGTCAAAAACCTTAATCCAACAACTGTTATAAAATCGTGTGTCTTTACGCTTAGCTAACCGCCTCCATGCTCCTAGTTTAAAACCAAAGCACAGACTTGAAAGTGGAATACATTTTTACAATCTTCTCAACTCAGCAAATGAGCGTATTTTAAAAAACAGCCAAATGTAGCTGTGCCTCATCAAGGGTAATCACATGCTCTCAGTCACAGATCTGCTCAATAACCAGAGTGGTTTTATTTTTAGTGCCAAAGAGGCTGATTAAGGAAATCAGGGACTTTCATTTGAACTCCACGCCCTTACAATGTCACCCTAATTCTGAGGGGATTTCCATCACTTTCTTTATGCATGACTCTCTCAATTACACACACACACAGGGCCATATTTAATAACCCGCTAACCCATGCGTGCATGTCTGATGGGAGCGCTGACAGTTCTCCACATGGAGGGGTTTCTGGGTCATTTAGCGCCCGGCTGCGCTCTGGGACGCTGGGTCCATCCGCCGCGGATATTTTGGGGACCGTGACTGGTCTTGTGAACACAGATTAGGCATTTATTGAGACGGGTGGCTCTTAACGGCTGTGAGCTAAACACTCTCACACACACACAGTAATTCATCAGAGATAGTGTGACAAAAAAGGCGTGTGAAGCAGCTTTCTGATGGGGGGGTAATGTATGCTTAATATAGAAAAAAATGTGTATTCGTTTTTTAGAAAGTATCGTAATGTGTTATAAAGCGGTGTGTGTGTTTGTGTGTCTGTGTCATCAGAGGCCGGTGGCGTGACCAGAGGGGAGGATCACAGTGTTACACACCACTAATCACACAAATAGGGAGGATCACGCGCTATTAACACAGATCTACACAGACACTCTGAGTCAGAGAGATCAAAGGGTTAACAGGGGTATGATCTTACACACACACACAAACATGTCACTACAAAGCCAGACCTCGTGGCGACAAAGTCACACTTGATTTTCCAAAATAAACTCTTTGAAAAATGTGATCTGGGATGCACTTCAGTTCTTAAATGACACGATTTTACATGATGCTTAAATGAGAGACATACACGCTTTGCCTTAAATGTAACCGCCACCGCTCTGACTGTGTTAGTGCAGTGAAATCGCCCTTTAAACCTGAAAAAACTGCGTTAATCTCTACTTTCATTTAGCATAAAGGAAAAAGAAACAAAGAACACTGAACATGTTTCATTGAGTGGACCTTGAAGTGAACTAAGGTCTCAAAAAGAAGGGTTTTAAAGTAAAAACAAGAAGCGTGTAATAGAACTAATTGCAGCTTTGATGTTTCCAACTTCATGAGCCGTAAATTAGGAAAATGTTTCCTGGACCCTTTTCTGTTCTCTTCTTTGAAGTTCAATATGCTACATGATATCTCTGTTCTGCATTCATACTATAATGACCGTCACAAAACTTAATAAAAAATGAGGTTTCTTCACAGGAGGGGAACTAGGAACAAAAGGACATGAAAGGACCACATTCGGGAAAATACACTAAAATATGAACAGCAAATTATATAATAATGATTTGGGACGGCGGATAGCTCAGAAAACCGACATTCTATAGCCCAACAAATTCCTTAAAAAAATATATATATATATATATATATATATGATTTGAAACAATTAAATAAATAAAAATAATAAAAAGAAATACATTTAAATAAAGGCAAGAAAAAAGAAAATCAAACCATTTTTTATTTATAGTTAAATTATGAAAACCTTTTTGACAGTTGTACCTCCATTAACATATTTTTTTATCATTTATATTGTTTTGAGTTTTCTCAAATACAAGTTTTATTTTTAGTCAAAAGTATACGTTGAACCTCCTGTGTTTTATGGGTTATGGCTTTTGGGTTGGTTGAAACCATTTATTCCAATTAAGGAAAATCTTAATTCCACAAAGCATAATCAAACACTTTTGTTCCGACTGTGCAAACAGTTTGTCCATGCCTTTCTTGTATTTAATACCTGTATTATTCAATGTTAGCTTGTTATTTTGTAGGGTCTTGGCTTTGAAGTGCCTTGTTGAAATGAGCTATATAAACTAACTTGCCTTGCCTTTCACATTCCACCATGTGCACAATATTATGAATAAAGGTAGGTCCATAAAAATAATATTGAAACATACTAATGCTCTTGTGTGTCAAAGTACACACAGTGTGTATCCAGAGAACTGAGGAACTCATTTTTTCTCTCACTAGCTTCAAACCGGCGCTCCATGGTGGCATAGCAACAGCCGTTACCATGACCAGCGACTTCCCACAAGCATCTGCTAAGTGCTGCCGTTATAAATGAGGGTCCTGGTGGGTACCGAGTGGGAAACACACTAAACACCTCCATCTTTCCAGGTACCATGGAAACAAAATGGTCCATCGAGGAAGTTAGAGCCATAAAAGCTCTTCTACAGTTGTTATATAATCTGCTTCATCCTTATTGTTCATTGGTCCCTACTGAGGAAGAACTCTGAATTCTGCTCAACAACAATCCTCTGCTCGAGTGTCCACACTGCAGGCTGTGCATGAGGTGACAATGGGGCTACATTATAAAACAGTTCTGTTTTAAATGTCCCTATTTATATCCATCATTAAGAGGTCATAGGTCATTAGTAAAGCGTTAAAGGAGATTCACACACTTCACATTTGAGGTAGCAAATACATACATTTAATTGTTGGACAACCTCACCTCTACACAGCATTTAAAGAGGACATATTGTGCTAATTTTCAGGTTCATATTTGTATTTTGTGTCTCCACGCTTTAATGTTTAAAAAGCTCTTTATTTTTCTCATACTGCCTGTGCTGCAGCACCTCTTTTCACCCTCTGTCTGAAACCAGAGCCCAGTCTGCTCTGAGTGGTTAGCTGGCTCTGTTCGGATTGGTCAACAGCTTTGAGATGTCCCACCCCTTAGCCTATCATGTATAATGTGTTGGAACACTAGCCAATAGAAGAGTGGGTGTTACATAGTGATGTCACCATTGTACAGAAGTCAACGAATAATTGACTTCAGGACCATGTACAAGCACAAATCCTATATAACACAAAGCAGGAAAGGGAAAAAACCAAAAAGGCATAATAGGGCATCTTCAAATTGGTGAGACGTCCACAGAAAACACAAAAAAAGAAGCTGAGGTCGTGCTTTTTTCATGTACAATAAGACAATAAATTATTGGGGGTCTATTTTTTTGTAATTGAGTGTGAAAGTAGACGCGAAAAGATACTGCAAAAAGATTTATAATGCTATGAGAGAGAACTCTATAAAGCTAACACAAGCTAAACACCGCCATATTTTGTCGAGAAAATTGACACGTGAATAGTAGAAATACTGCGTTAACGTTACAAAGTCATTTTACAGTTATTAAGAGCTTTTTCTTTTGTAAAACAGTGGCCTGAAGCAGCCAAATGTATCTCTATTAGAGTGGTAAAAGGGAACAAAAACGGTCAAAATGAAGCCATAGAAAGATAAACAATGAACAAAAAGGAAAGATCTACAAAAAGCAGAGAGAAGTTTCACTTGCAGCTAGGGATGCCAGAAACTGACCATGATCAAATTCGAAAATCGGACAGCCCTGGCAAATATTAATCGATTATTCGTAGTTCCACGAGGAACTCTCCTTTGAACGTGCCGCTTTGTTCATCTTTAGTTGTGTTGTTCTCACTGTTCTGTATATTGCCAATAAATCAATCGCACGTGTGACGGAGAGGGGGGGGGGCGGGGTCGGTGTGTCGCAGGCTGCGCAGTCTGCACTCTGCGCAGCCTGCGCTGCTGGCTTCCTCAAAGTTTACAGTAAAACAAACTGGTGGTGTGACCAATGGCCATTTACAATTATTAATACTATTACTATTATTAGCATTAGTCTATATTTTGGTTGAAACTAAGCCAGGAAAAAAAAGAAAAACATAAATAATAATAAAAAAATATATAAATAAAATCGAATTTTAAAAATAATTTTCGATTATGGAGACTGTAACGAATATTCGAAAAATCGAATAATCGCTGGCATCCTTACTTGCAGCTTATAGTTCCCTGTAGATTCATCACTGAGAGCGACCCCTTTCACACTGTTTTCCCATTTCCATTTAATTTATTATATAATTAGAGTTTAACCTTTTTTAATATCATTAGAGAAATGGGGGAAATAACAGCAGCAAAAGTCCTTCACGGAACACGTCTCTCCTGCGTAGTTTGGGGATTTATTGACATTTCAGTGAAGGAAACTTTCCTTAAGTAGTGTGCAGAAATTCTGAGAACTTTATCAAAAAGAAAGAGAGCATTTAAAGTAGTAATCCCTCCCTGTGGGACGAGCTGCCCACCTTCAGCAGGAAATCACATCATCTTAGTATTCAAGCCCACGCTGCAGACTTTACTCAGCTCAGTCCTCTCCCACTTCGTCACATTTTCTCCTCCTTTCACTTCCTTGCAGTCTTTTATTCCTGCAGTGTTGCCGAGTGACCCAGGTTACTGCCTGATCACATGTGTGTCCTCTGTGAAGCACGTCACTGTGTTTCTTTAGAGGCTTTTGTTAACATGATGAATGTGTTAATGATTTTCGAGGAAAAGCAAATGGTCTCCTATTCACCGTCATTCAGGTCGCCTCTTTGACTTTAACTCTAAATACAGTTTGATTTGACTTTCATTGCCTGTACCAGAAGTACAGAAACAAAGAAGTACTTTGCTTTTTAACTCAGTGGAGGGTTTTGTTGCATTTAATGAAGTTAATGACTGCCTCTTTATCTCTGGAACACGCTGTGATAAGTCGTTTTATTCGTGTAACCTTGTGATATAACTACATGGTTTTATGTAAACCATAAAAAGTTAATCCAAAAGCGACAAATGTTTAAGTCTTTGCCAAATGTCAGATGTTTTTGTTCAAATTAACTTATACTCCTAGTATTAACTGGAATAAAAGGTCAAAAGTGTCTGAAATCATGGCCAGTCATCGCATGAAGTCTCTGACACTGTTTTTAGGACTGCAAATAGTGATAATTCTCATAACTAATTAATCTGCCAGTTATTTTCTTGATTCGTCTTTTAATTGTTAGCTTTGAAAAAAGGCCATTAGGGGTCCAAGAGGTCAAGAGGGTGTCTTTAAATGTTGGTTAAACAACCCCAAATATTCCAAAAATAATCACAATAGATTTAGAAGATCCGCAAAAATGTAGAAGGAATATTTGCAAATGTTATGATTATTTGTATTCATCCATTATATCTTTCTAAATATATACGTTTCTTACTATTTAAAGGACATTGTCATCTTCACGAGGTGCTTTGGTTATATTAAATACATTTACATTAAAATGACTGATATATTGTCACCCTTCCCCTTGCACAATATTTGTTTGTAATAATAATGTTTCATGAGGTAAGCAACTTTCCTCAGGTCACCTCAAGCATTTCACGATAAAATAAAAACCTATAAATCAATAATAGGACTTGTTTGGTTTTCCTTACACAGAAAGACAGAACAAATATTTTAGTAAATGATTACGGCAGCGTTTATTGTACCCCATGTGGCTCCGGTGGGATTCGAGTGATCGCAGCGCCTGGCGTTCAGGAGCTGCTCGGTTTACACGCTGCAGGAACCAGCTTTCTCCCTGACAGCAGCGATTAATCTGAGCCCACTGAGAGACTCCGAGTCACTTGTGGAGGTCAGAGGTCAAACGGCCGTCAACAGCGCCGCCGGTGGCCCGCGGCGGCAGACTTCTCGGCAGACCCCCGTCTCCATGGCGACCATTTACAGCAGCAGGGAGTGGCTCCCAACGCCCAGTGAGGGCTCCCAGTGAGACAGCGGCCGTAAAAAAATCACTCCCCGAGGACAACAATGGGGCTATACGTAGCACTCTAATAAAGGACGACACACACACACACACACACACACACACACACACACACACACACACACACACACACACACACACCACACACACACACACACACACCACACAAAACCACACACACACACACACACACACACACACACACACACACACAACACACACACACACACACACACACACACACACACACACACACACACACACACACACACACACACACACACACACACACACCTCTTGCAACACGTGGAGAGATATGAAGCTGATCTTCTCACTGTGTCCTTCTCCTGCAGCCTCAGTCGGAAAAATAAAATCATCTTTGTTTGAGTTTTATGGACAACTCATTTTTGTTTGTTGTTTTTATCTTACAGAATTTGTACCTTGCAAAATGCCCGATAAAACAGGACCTTATAGAATACGCATACATATAACTGCAACTATTTGCCAGTTACCATTGTTGCACGTGGTACCTCTCTCTTACAGCCATGTTTACAATCATTTCTGCACAGCTAACTGTTGAGTTAAAAAAAAAGGTACAAAACAAAACCAAATGCATGTTTCAGGCCATGTATGTGTGTGTTGGTAGAATCACATCCTCCAACACACTCATGGAAGGATATAACAAACCAAAAGGCTCTGTGGAGATTCTCTGTGATAAATCTGAGTTTCTCAACAAAATGTATTGTTTTGTAAGATTGCTTGATGCATGACAAAAAAGTTGGATGCATCGCCATCCTTTAAAAAAATGTCAGTCTTAGATGTTCTACCCCCACTTGGAAAAGCCTGTGAAGTGAATAGCTCACGTGTGCACAACACAAACAATACAAAGGCAACAAAAACATTGCATATACATACAAGACCAACAGGAAACACTTAAAACTTAAATTTGAGAAAAAGCTCAAAACAAGTTGCTCTGAAAAAAATAATACTCTCAGGGACTGATTGATTTTTACTTTCAGACTTTCACAGACTCAATAACAGCGACTTGATAAGAAGGGAGTTTGTTTCATTGTAGGCGTGAAGCTCGTCTCTTCAGAAAGGAACTTCATGTACTGAACATCCTCCTCTTTCTGCTGAATCACATCTCTTCCTCCTCCTAATCTGCTCTAAGTCACACAGGAAAAATCCCTCCAGCCTCCTCTGCTCCTACTTCCTCCTGAAATCTATCATTATTCTACTTTATAGTGATGACATGCTGCAGCTCTGACCTTTGCATTATCAGTGTGTTAAAGCATTAAGAGCAACACTTTACAGATGTTCTGCTCAGCTCCTGAAACAAGGGAAACTTTGTCTTTGTCCCTCAGTCCATCATTCAGATATTACCCTGAAGCTGCAGCGTTAACCTGTGTCAGAGATCAATCAGCTGATCTGTCTGCATGTTTTTATCCTGCAGGGACACCAACAGTGTTCAGACAAACACTGCATTCTCAAATATTGCTGGAAAACAATGCAGCAGTTAACCAACAAAGAAAGTGGAACAACACACTCCTTTAATCTGAAATCATGCAGATAGAGGACAAGACGACATTCACTAAGTCTTCTTGGATTCAGTTTAAAGGTAAGATTCACTACTAAATCAAATCTGCAAATGGTACTATTTGTCAATCTAGATTGTTTCTATTAGAGTTGCCAAGTTATCGATGTATTGGTTGTAGAAACGTTAGTCAAAGTGCCAAAGAAACATGAGAAAACTCAACAGCAATGTCCTTTTCCAGGAATCACGACTCAGGTAGTCACTAGCATTCACAAACCTTGTTGCAAGGTCCATGTAGAAACGGTTTTCTTTCATCCAAACTACACCTGCCAACAGTATAAATGTCATGTCGACATGTACTGTGGCTGCACTGAATTGCGGTCTATTTTCAGGCCCCCGTTATAAAGAGATTTTTGGGACCTGGTTAAACAAAGGCTAAATAATGTACAAAAAGGTGGCTGTAGATATTAGACTACGTGGCTCTACTTTGACTGTATACATCAAAGAAGTGACTTGTTGATAATACACATTATAGTGTATATATTTACCTGTCTATTTGTTTTCTTTTAAATGTTGTAATTTCTCTGTTGCTGAGGTCAGGTCAGTCATCACAGTCTACAAATGGAGTAGTATGAGCTAAGACATCCATAACCAGTTTTCAAGTGTTTCCGGTGGTATTTACGTGTGATTTCTCTGAAAGCCCTCTCTCCGTTTGCCCTCCTCACTTCTCAACCTCTTCAAGGGTCGCAGTGTTCCTGTTAGACTGCACCTTCTCTTCCTGCCTCCCTCACCTCTATGAGGAGGTCACCTCGTCTCTTTGTGTGTTCATTCTGTGCCCTCTTAACTTCCAAAAAAAGCTCCTCAGGTCTCGCTTTTACCTCCTTCACCTCCTCAAAGTATGTAAGTGTTTAATCAGCTTTAATAAAGACCTTTTGACCTGTAGCTCTGAAGATGTTGCTGTTGCGTTACTGTGCAGGAAATGTAAACACTTAAGCACATACTCATTAACATAATGCCTCATCTGCATATTTTAGAATAAAGTATAATAAGAACAAATATTGGCTTAGTGCAGGCCATCTACTCTGGATGTTTTATTGTAGTTACGATTAGTTATAGAATGTTATTCTTTCCACTTTCAACCTGTAGTATCCCATAATGAAGTATCAAAAGTTCTGCTCATTATGAAATCATGTTGAGTAAATAGAAATAATTGACGGTCTAGGATGATAAAAAAAAAGACAAGCAATGGTTACCTGTGATGTAGTTTAAGTTATTTGTAGTAAATGAAATAAACCCATTGGTAATAGCACTGGACCTTCAATATGTTCAAAAAACACATCAAGGTCACCCACTCCTCTTTCCCCTTCAAAGTCCACTGTGTATAGAAACGTCTGTTTACTGTTGATTCATGTGCTTAGGAATTGACAAACACTTATTCTTTGAGCACATATTGCCATTTTCCTTGAATACCTCACTATCAAGAACCTTTACCAACATCAGAAACATGTAGAAATAGAGGAGCAGCTCAAACGGACCAATCCCACTTAACAGGACGGTTTGGATGTTTCAATGTAGGATTTAAAGAGCCCTTTCCAAAGGGCAGATGAAGCAGATCATATCAGTCTATGCTCTTGCCAAAACAACCAATATCCTGTTAATAAACAGTAAATCTAACTTGCATTAAAGTCTCACAATAACTCAAACAACAACTAATTGATGCAGCCCTGAACAAGCAACTTCCTTTTCTTGTGAGGTTAAATTCGTTTTTTTGTGAGAGCATGGTCTTCAGTTCCCTGTTGGAAAAGGCTGTCAGAGCAAGATAAAGCAGTGAAATTATTCTAAATATGGCCTACGTGGGGGCGTGCAGACCGTCATCTACTGCAAGAAATACACTGACAATGGAGTACCTCATACAATTCCACTTCAAACCATCGAAATGATCCTTTTAATTGCATGGAAGTGTATTGAATTGCATGGATAGTAGACCAAAGTGTCAGTAGGCCACCTCACTACTAAAGGTGCTTCTTTTGTATTCCTGGTACATTTTTACTACTTTCTCTTCCATTCAGCCTCTTTTACCTTCAACATTTTAGAGCATACCATTTACTCATTATCTTTCATCTTTTTCTTTGGGTTTGCGGTTCTGCCTCATCCATTCGATGTACTTTATGACAACGAAAGAACATGCATTCACTATCTCTTCGCCTCTGCTGCCCTTCAGCCACTATCGTAACGCTTCACGACTCTCTGTTGGCCGGTCCAGACTTCTCCTCCTCTTCGGCGCGGGGGTCAAACGAGGACACCCTCTCCCCCGCTTATCCTAAGCATAACCTCCACTTTCCTCCCGAGTATTTCCACCTTACAGAGACGTCAAACCAGCAAACTTCATGACCCTCTCCCATCTATTAATCACAGCCTCCCTCTTTCTGTCTGCCTCACTTTCTGTCCTTTCTCCCCCTCGTCTGCCTCACCCTCAGTCTCTCACTCATCCACTCCGCCGCGACTCTCTCTGTTAGGCTATCAGTCTCTGCCGAGCTTAGCGACTCGTTGCTAATCAGCTTACTGCCAATGAGACTAAGCCTGAGCTGAAAAGGCGATTGAGGAAGGCAGTTTAGCCACTGGCTGACAACTGGCAATAGCTGGGGGATGGTGTCAATAAAACTTAGCTGGGAAGAGGAATAAAATATAAAAATTAAACTTATATATCATCTTGGGTTTCTAAGAGAGTGGAGACTTGAAAGTGAAGATAAAGAGGGACAAAAGTGGAGTGTTAAAGCGTCCCTTCCTGTGGCTCTGGGGGGGAAGTCTTGAGCTGTTAAGCTACGGCGCGGCTCCGAGAGGCCATGAACTACCACAATAGTATCAACTCTTTTAGTGTCAACATTTTCGGTTGCTGGCTGGGCTGTTTTTTCCTTTCTCTCCGTGGCTAAGCCGTGGATAAAACCGGGATGTTCTCCAAATGGCCCAGTTTTAGAGTTTCCCCCTCGAAATTCCAGCCCTGGCTGTCCCATTAGTTACAGTGCGAGGCACGCTGCAGAACAAAGGTTTGGCCGTTGAAAGCTGTTTGGATGGGAAAAGGGAGAAAGCTGCAGAGCCGGATGGCCAGAATCAAAGAGATGCTCTCATTTCTCAGAGCTTCACGAGGAATGGGCTCGTTCTGAGGTGGGTGGGGGTGAGATTTAAATATCATCTCTTTGGATGAAGCTAAAGCTAAATGTATGTGAAATGTACATCATTTAAAATGCAACCAGCAGTGAGATAACTCCACAGGCGTGTTAGCCTCTGGCATGTACCGTCATGTGTGTAATTTGGAAAAATTGGGAGGCAAGACACTCAAAATCTCTGTTTGGGAGCTCATGTTAACATTTTATCTCATCAAGCCATAACATCATGCATGACTGCCGCTACAGTAAGGAACAGATTTATAATTCCTCATTTAGGTGGCTTCCTTCCTTGAATTTAAAATGTGGATTATCCTCTATGTGCAGGATACCAAAATGCTCTATTACTGTTTGATTTAAGGGTCAAGTTGTTTCCTCCAACGAACAAAAGGTACATGGACATCTTAACACATTTCCTGAATGATAGTGATGTCATTTGGCACTAATGAGGAAAATGGATGCGATTTCATTTGCAAGTCTTTAAGTTGTTTGATTTTAACATCCTTGTTTGTGTAACAGTAAGGACAAGGTGAGCAGAACATGCAAATATGTAAAAAAAAGACAGTGTTTAGGCAGTTCTACCAAAATAAACTCAAAACAACTATCTGTAACTCAAACGGTCTCAGAAAATCTAAAAATTCTCCATTATTCGTTCCAGGAAACCTTTTGGGAATTAAATAAAAAAACCCCAGTAACATTTATGTCCTTTTGCTACTACCATCAACTGTTGAACCCTTGATTCCTAAAAAGCTTAAGTTTCATAGCTTTTAATCTCTGTTGCACGTCACATGGCTGGTGGAGATTTCCTGTGTGTGTGTGCGGATTGTGTGTGTGTGTGGTGGGTTGGGCCTGGCATCCCCATGAACCCCTGTGTGTCTGTTTGTCTGTCTGATAACCTCCACCAGCATCCAACGGCTCATTGGTCACTGTTTGCAGGGAGGGAGGATGGGAGATCAGAGGCTGATAGGGAGGAGCTGCAAACCACAGACAAATCATGAACCCTCCCCTCACACAGCTGGTGGCATAACAAGGAAAAACATCCTCCTCCATCGAGTGTGCCAGGCAGGAAAATGTGATACAAAGTCCAACCCTCCTTTTCCCCCTTCACTGCAGGTGGAGATTTAACTGCTCTCAGATTTTCCTGTAAAGTTTTTTTTATTATGACTTTCTCATGACACCTGCTCTGACAGGCTGAAAAACCAAAATGGGAAGTATTTTCCCTTTTTTTTGCTCTGGCAGAAAAGTGGTGGCAGTGGCAACATCTGGACAGAAAAACTGCTGAGTACACCAGTTTGTCCTCGGAGACCCGATTTACATTTCTGGAAAAACCAACACAGACCAAAGTGGTTGCCTTGACTCCTCCTCTTTCTGAGGAAAAAAATGCAGTCAGGAATGTGCTTTTCTTTGTCCTAAAAGAACAAGTTCACTAAAACAGAAAGCTTTGAATGGGGGGAAAAGGAGCAGAGGAGGAAAAAATATCACTGGAGGGCAATTATCTGGGCTATTTCTGGAAGACTGTTTTCCATCCTCCACTAGGGATGGAGGGAACAGGGAGGGTCTGTTTGGCAGCTGGCTGGAGGAGGTGGAGGGTGAAGACAGAAAGAGAGGGGGGTAGAAAAGAAAGAGGGAGAAGTGAATGAGTGCAACGGGACGTCTGAAAAAAACTGTCCAGTACAGTGAGTACAGCAGGGCTCTGAAGGGTTAGGGTTAGTAGGAGTACAGAGTGAAAGATAAAACACAAGCAGTGGGAGAAGGGATGGATGGTTGGAGGTGAAATGGAGTGACGTAAATAGACAAAGACCAGATAACAGTGGGACAGACGCCAAGAGAAAAGTGCTGCAGGCCTGCCTCTATTGAAGTGTGTTCATCAGCAAGTAAAGTTTTGTTTTCAAGACTGTTGGGAAAACTAATAAAGGGTTGATGCAGAGAAACAGTGGGTAATCAAAAAGGTCTTTATATATTAGTTTACAATAGGATAAAGGTGATCCATAACCCCCGAAGGAGAGGAAATACGTGAAAAAGAAGACAAACAGAAAAGGAGATAACCTCACCTTCAACAGGTCGAAATATAAATCTGATAAAGTGGAGAAACTATTATAAAAAAAAGGAATGTTCAAGATTTACTGTGAAAATTCTTAACTGGACCTCTAAAGCACAAGGTCATTAATGACTAAGTCCATGTAGGAAATCTTAAACCTTTAAAACTTCATATAGAGTATGTATATGCATTTTAACCAAATGACCTCTGATAAAGGCATTTCTCATTGTGTTGAATTAACAGAGAATCATTACCTAGTTTGGATTTCCCTTCAACTCAATGGAGCGTTTTAGCTTCTATGAGCTTATTGTTTTGATTCACTCTCACTGTTCTTATTCTCAAGCTCTAATAAACCCAGTAGTGGTGAGAAAAGTGGAGCATTTAGCAGCTAAAGACACGAATATCTCCCTTAGGGAGCCAAATCAAAACTTAAAAGGAAAGCGACTTTAAACGCTAATGTTACGTTATTACTGTTGAAAAAGCAGCTGCTTATTCCAGCCGAGTGTTACATCCAGAAATCTCACTTAACAGATTCCAACCTACTGAGCAGCGCTTATGAATCCCCTAAGAGAATATTTGACAACTCTGTATCTCTAAAGAAGACAGTTCATCAAGCTTAGGGTTCTAGTTAGCTACTAAATTAATGGAAAAATAAATTCCCTCTGACCTTTTCAAACAACAGCAAGCAAAGTAAGATATTAGCCAAAACCACCAAGCTGTAACGGCAAACAATTTCACCCTTTGTGTTTACTCGAAGCGCTCTCATCAAACTCGCCAGTCGGTCGTCACATCAATTCTCCGGCTCATTTTGAAGTCCCGCGATCAAACTTGTCCAAGTGAAGTGAGACAAATCTGCCCCTTGTTTTTTGCAAACACTTCAGTAGAGAGATCAAGAGAAGAGATGAAAGACTGGGAGAAGACTGGGAGGAGGAGATAAAACAACAGAAGAAGAAAAGAAAAGCGAAGAACTCGTTAGCGGGCTGCAACAGCCCAAAGCAAGAAAATACCTAATGGTGCAGAGTGATACAAGAGGCCTGTAGCTGCTGCTGAAGGCTTTTAACTGAGAGGCGAAGGGAGGATTAGAAGAGTAGGTGCGATGATAGAGCCAGGCTGAGGAGAGAGAAGGAGGTCGGGAAGCAAAGAAAACAGATGAGACAAACTTGGGGTGAGAAAGAAGATGGGAGATAAAGTGAGAGGAAATGGAGGGGAAAGTAAAAGAAAGCAATAAGGAGACTGAAAGAGAAAAGTGAGGAAAGATAGTCAGAGGTAAATGGGTGGAAAAGGTAGAGATAGAGAGTGGGGGCACTTTTTTAGAGTAGAGGCCAAGATGTGAGCAGGAACAAGAAAAGTGGATTGTATTTTAAGCACAGAAGACAAACAGTGATCATCTGAAGCTGGGAACATGTTCACTGAAAGCAGACGAGATGCCCAATGCTTGAAGACGTCAACATGTGCACAGATTTGTTGTTTTGACGGGTTTAGACTATGAAGGCTATGGGAACGTTGCAACGCTCCATCACAATTTCTTGTGTACATAATTACCAAATCAGAAGCTGACATCCTTTCAAAAAAGTGTCTTTTAAATTAAGGGGGCAGTTTTTAAAGAAGAACATGGCTGCATCCAACAGCTTACCGTCTGCTTGATTGCCTCCATCATTCAAGAATTGGGAAAGTCAAGACCCCTCAAAGAAAGAAATATAACTCAAAGTCTGACAGACTTCTGTTCTTGCAAGTGCTGTTCAGCAGGTCATGTACACTTAATAATTGACAATGTATTAATTGAGTTCAGAAAGTTGAAATAAACATTTCTCATAAAGGTTTTATTCTTTCAAAAGGTCAGAACCTTTAGAGGTGCAATACAAAAAACAGTAAAATAAAAAAGTAAGATTTAAAATGGTTGAATGTGCTAATAAAGCAACACTGGCTGGCTAATTTGAGGGCCTGTAGTTAGGTCAAGACCATCTAAACATTTCAAAGATTGAGGCTTTCTTCAAACTCAAAATGAGATGGACACTTAATTTTAATGCCTTGAAGTTGAGATATGTGTTGTATTTGATCTAAAATGTAACTAGAATATTTTGATCACTGCATATGAAGCTATTATATCTGTTATTCAAAAGATACCTACATTTTTTCATTATGATGACTGGGCTATTTGTGTTGGCTCAAGCGACAGCAAATCTTACAAAGTAGCTTCAAACAATCGAGACAACACTTATCTTTTGATTTGAATATTATAATCCTCTTTAATGCTCCACTTGTACTAAACTTTGAGTAGTTCAAGTGCTGAACAAGATCAGTCAAGGAGTGTCCGACTGAGGGCCTTGAATAGTGAGACAGAAGAAGACAAAAGTATTAAGAGCAACAGATGAAGAGAAAAGTAGAAGAGAAGAAGAGGACTAAATCCAGGCTGATCTTCAGAGCTCAACGCTGAGCATCTACAAGAGCGAAACCCTCGAGTGGAGCACTGGGAGCAGCCAGAGCCCGGAGGAGGAACCAGAGAGAGAGAGGGGAGGTCGGCGCTGCACAATGCCTCAGTGTAGCCCCTCAGCGAGCCTCCAAACAAGGCACAATGGCTGCACTGTCAGCAGGCCTTCTCCCGCACTTTCATAGGTCTCCCTGACACCAGGCCTCTCCTCTTTTTCAATAACCAGCACAACAACCTTTTCAGAGGCCGGAGCAACGGTCTGCTCCTCCACTGCGGCCTGAAAGAGACCATTCTGCGCTCAACCGTCGCCGTTTCAGATGGTGTTTTGTCTAGTTTCTTCAGATTTTTTTTTCATTGCAGTGCTACGCTGACATGCTACGAGAGAATGGGGGATTATCACCATCTTGTTGCATGCAGGCCGCGGGGCATTTTGCTGCTACTAATGGCTTGTGGGTAGAGCTTCTGAAAACTGAAAAACCGCAGTGGTTGAAAACATTGTTGTGCATTCAACGCGACAAAGTGCAGACTTCAGCGATTTCCGGATAAATGGATGGAGCGCATTTCCATTCAGGAAAAGAATGAATGATTCACAACGGTGAAGGCAATGAATGATTCATTGACGAGGCAGGAATGCGCTTTAACATTTCAAAAACAGGTCAGAAGAGAGAGTCCATTCTTAAAAAACAACCAGACAGGTCTTGTGTGAAGCAGCTCTTCAGACCGATCAAAGCCAAAACATGAAACTGGAGATGTTCCTTCATTCATGGAGCATGTCGGCTTTCCAAGGAAGAGATTTGATATTCTGGCAGCAGCCATTAGCCAACTGGAGCGGCTCAAATCCAGCAGCCTCTTAGCCATGTCGTAGTCCTCTGTTCTTGTTGTTGTTCTTGTTGTTGTTGTTGATCTGGTGTAATCCTGGCTTCCGCTTGCAAACTTCGATAAATACCGGGATCAAAGTATGCATCAAGATACAACAATGATCAAAAGTTTGGAGTCTTCTTCAAAAAAGGCTTAATTGTGTACATTCTGATATCTAGGAGGAATATTCTATATTTCTGAGTGGTCTTTAATGCTCTTAGGTTGTAGAAAGTTGCCTTTACAAATAGATGCTATGTTTTGAAGGGGTTTAACACCAAAACACCACAATGGTTTAGCCAACATTACCTAAAGCAAGAGTTCAAGAAGAATAGAAGAAATCCCCGGTCGTTGGTAAAGGAACCGAAAGCTTAGCACCAAAATGTGAGCAGATTAAAATAGAAAATGTTGTAATTTCAAATAGACAATTATGGTAGACACACTAAAATGCGCTTGCTTCGCCACAGCAAGTAATTAGGGGTTTAATATCTTTCCCAAAGAAACCTCGACATGTTGACTGCAGGGGCCGAGGTTCAAACCTCTGACCTTCTGATTGTTGGACGACCCCCCTACCTCCTAAACCCTGTGGCTCAGGGATGGCTGACCCCACAATAATGTAGCTATAGAAGGTTAGTTTAGGGTTAGCACATGCTGGAAAAACAAAACCGAACAACCTCAATGTTTGGAGCCAAATAGCACCATTGTGGTTCAATAATGATCCAGGGTCACTGACACTTTTCTGGAGCAAAACAAGTTTAAAATCCAAAAGTACTCATTTATGTACATCTTTTTGAATAAACATTAATGAAGGGAAGACCAACAATATAACAGCTGATTACATCTTGGTTTCGATTGGTAAATTGTTTAATCTACAAAATGTCCTTAAAAATGAGGTATATGGTGACCAACGCTCTACAGATGGGGGAACTTGGAAAAAACTGTTAGTTTGATGCAATGGATCTCTTCACTTAAACAAAAGGGACAAATCATCACTTAAGTTTGGATTGCAATCTTCAGATGATTACTAGTGCATCTCCATAACGACCCATTGTGTTTGAGACGTTGAGGATCCACTCGTAAAAAGGGGTTTCCTATTGTCATAAAAGCTCTCAAGTTATTTTCCGTCCTTGAGCATTGTATGGAGGAATGAATGGACACTTGAGCGGCAGGATGCAGATTAAAGCCTCATCTCGAACACTCTGTGATGGAGAGTCCTCGAGCCCGACACTGTATCAGACTGCCAGCCTCACCGTGCTGACGCGACCTCTGACCTCCCTGTGGAAGGGCGTGAGCACAAAAGACAATTTCCCCACGACGATCAATAAAGCATCACATTACCACCCTCTAAATGGGAAGTGCTGTAATGTGTCATCATTTGTGTCATCAATCATTCTGTTGGAGGAAGAGTGTCGGCTTTTTATTATCCCGCGAGACCCTGAATCTGTATTGATTCTGAGTTTTCAGGGTTATTTTCAGCGTCACTTTTCTCTGTTATTGTACTTTATTTTAAGTTTCTTCGTTTTTGGGTATTCTTAATCTCTCTCTCTCAGCTCTTTTTGTATTCTGTTTAAGGATAATTTTTCTTTATTTTATTATTTGTATTTCTTCATTTATTGATTTAGACTATTATTTTTTTATATTATTAGTTGTTTTATCTCTCTAAGTCTTATGAGGCATCTCCTTTTAAAAATGCTTTATTGGTTTGACATCTCTGTTTATAGATTTTTGTCTTTCCGTTTTCTAAATGTGTTTCTTCTTCAAATTTCTTCTACGTCAATCTTCTATGTTTTTTTGTATCTCTTTTTAGTAACCAAAACTTTTTGTTTCTCTCTTTTTTTTCCCTTCTGTTTGAACGTCTATAATAAAATGTTCCATTGAATAGTTGGCCGCTTGAAAGGTAAATAATGAAAAACAACCCCATCGCGTCTCGGTTTGTTTGGGGTTCAGCGTCTTGCTCTAGGACACGTGGACAGTAGGAGCTGATGATCATACAATCAATCCTTTGATTAAATACTGACGCAATATTGACCCACAGCGCTCCAAATATAACCTTAAATATCATCAGAACATATTTTTCAAATTCTTTGTCAGATAAAATGCTTGAAGGGTTTCCAACAAAGTGAATTCCATGTTGCGTATTTGTTTCCATGACCTGTTTTCCACTCTTTTGTATACAAACAGGCTTTGGCCTCAATTCCTTAAATATGCCATGTGTTTGTTCTCATGTTTTTATTCCCATCACTCTGTGGCGAGCCAACTGACAAACATTTAATAATACATTTTATGTGAAATGAATAAAAACTGGCACTGAAGAGACTACCAAATAAACTCAATGAGAAATTCTGATAAAATCAAACGAAGTGAGTTATCACAGATTTCTGGGCAGGGTTTAGGAAGGCCTGGCAAACTGCAGCAAGAAATGTAACCAAAACAAGGGAGGACTGGGGTCTGGGTCTCCTAAAGACTGAACAAATGAGTGGTGCAGTCAGGACGTCCTGTTGTCGGCCCAGAAGTGAGCGTTGCAAGGGCTCCCTCGACAAAAAGCAATGGGTTGCAGAAAATAATCTTTGTGGCAAACACGTTTATGAAACTTACATGTTTTATTTAGCAGGATCATTTCTATATATTAACACCAATCTGCAGAGAATTACGCTGCTAAAAAAACTACAGCACGTTCATCTGACTTCACGTCACCACCGCTAAGCTAAAGACGGCTATTGTTTGGTGTGATGACGTTCAGAAGTCCAATTTAGTCACTTGTTAGCAACTGCTGTTTTTAAGACACAGACAATACAAGTTTGACCCAGACCTTTTTTCAGGCATCTTACCAAAAACACGTTAAAACAACAGTTTACTTCCAAATGAAGGAACCATGTAGGGTACAATACTGATTCGTATGGGTTTTACGACTCATTCCTGCACTACGGCTCTATAGGACTTAAACTAAGCTTTAAGATGGTACCTAAAAAAATAACTGAAAGGACTTTAAAACCATAGGAAACCAATTCCCAACTACACCAATGAAAAAAAACACTAAGCTTTTCTTCCTCTCTGCAGAAAACCCATTAAATCCATCTGAAAGACTTGGTGTGAATGCATGTCATGAGAGAAAGGGGGGATAGAGACACAAAATCCTGGCAGAGAAAGTGGAGGAAAATCCCACTAGAGTTGAGAAAAAACCCCACAAAAGTGAGCATCTGTCCTCCTGTCGCAGGTGATTATTCTGGGCGACAGGAGAAGTGCCGCCTCATCATTATGGAGTGAATCCACCGCCACGTGCCAGAAAAACAAGACAAATAAATCGGGTGCATTTGACCCGGGTGGCGGAGGAGAACGGCTGGTGTTGCATCAGACACGAGCAAACACTCTGCATCCATCTCGCTTTCGTTCAATCGAGCATCTGCTGTTTACATTCAGGATTATTCACCGGTTTGAGGCGCTGAGCAAACTCAATTAAATATGGATTTATGTACTTTAGGGGTTGTTTATCAGGGGAGCGCCGGTGGTTGACATTACAGGTAAAAGTGTTAACAAGAGTACATAGTAAATATCTGATGAAATTCAGAAGAGTTGATAGGCAGGAAAATAGCTCTTAATGCTAACAGCTGTAATCTCTACGAGGTTCTGTTTACTCAACAAACATCAGAGCTGTTTAATATGCTTGATATCATATCTGATGCTAAAGGGAAAAACACAATAAGATGTAATGAGAAAATAAGTATTTAAAAAGGGGATTTGTTCATCAAGGGAACTATAATAAAACACATTAAAGACTGTTTACAAGTGCATTAGATTGTACAAGTGTACCTAATAAAGTGACACAAAGGGTTTATCAGATTTGTGTCTACAATGTTTACAAGATTATTTTATAGGATACATTTATGTGAGGTTGTTTTAATGCTTCTTGTTTTACTGTCTGTCTTTATATAAGTTTGAGATGTAGTGACATCACTATGTAACATTGGTGCTACTATTGGCTAGCGCTCTGACAAATTGTACTTGATAGACTAAGGGGCAGGACATCTCTAAGCGGTTGACCAATCACAACAGAGCCGGCCAGCTAACCAATCAGAGCAGACTGGGCTCTGGTTTCAGACAGAGGGTGAAAAGAGGTGCTGCAGCACAGGCAGTATGAGAAGAATAAAGAGCTTTTTGAACATTAAAGCACGGAGGGGTGTCATAATAGGGCCCCTGTAATAAGGACATCCTATTATAGATTGATTAGACGGTTTTAAGTCAAAGTCAAAAACAACGAGCGGACAATCTTTCTTTTCTATTGCAGCAGCAGATTATGGTAAAACTGCATTCGTTTAATCCATCATTTGGTCTATAAATGTCAAAACCTATTGCAGGAACAGGCCAAAACAAGACTTCCGAGCCAAAATAGTCAGAAAGCCAACGATTTTCAATTTACAACGACATAAAAACTTCACATTGGAGAAACCGGAACCACAGAATTTATGACATTTGTTATTGATAATCTAAACCCCTGTAAACTTTCCGTCATCACCTAATCAACTATTGCACAAATCTTTTCAGCATTAAATGATGTTACATAATAAATTATTGTGCACCAAAAAGAGGCTGATATTGCCTTCAACATTAAAACCACACACACACATTCACACTGTTAAAGGTCACCAGTCAATAACACTAAGTGCTGTGATTTCCTTCCAGCCTCACCACTTTCACAAACTTCTCCTCTTTAACCCGAGTCTTGATGTTTCCAAGAGTGACTTCCGCACCTCTAAGAAACATCGTGAAGCTTTTTTCTTGTACATAGACAGTAATTATATCATCAAATACGGATTGAAGAGCTTTTACAGTCGAGGAAAAGAGAGAAAGTTCAAAGCTGTAGATGCATCTCTTGGTCATTTGAGGCCAGGATGTTTTGCTAACACACTGAAAATACTTGTTGGATTCATCTAAATAAACATGTAAAAACTAGGGTCAACGTTAATGCTCGACATTAATCAGTAAATCTTAAAAACGCAAATGAATCACATTTCTAAGTTTGACCACAACTTCCTTCAATAATTACACTGCGGATTTTTACCATGAATGTCAAAAAACTGTCAGACTTCATACCAATAATTAAGAAATCATCAAAACTAAGATGAGATGGTATTAGAAAGTAAAAAACCCTCTGATTTCTGTCACCAGTTTGTTATGCATTTCTTTATTTCAATACCACCCCTGTATTTGTTTTATCGCTCATATTATTTTTGTATGCAACGCGATTCAAAGTTTAGATTGCCTAGTAAAAACACTGGATGAAACCTGACTGATGCATCCACTTTAGTACAAAAACATGGCGTCCACCTACCTTTTTCCCAGGGTGCTGAGCGGCGTGCTGAGGCTGAGTGGAGCTCTCACAGGATTGCGGTTTCGCCCGGTGAGTTTGGTGGCGGACGGTTCCTTCTTCGGGGTCAGGGGCACGCGGGCGGGGCTGGGGCAGGGCTTGATGTTCAGGTCCTTCAGGACGTCGTAGTTGATCTTGGTGGAGATCTTCTTCTGCTCCAGCATCTTCCCGATGGCCTCGTCTGCGGTGCTGGCTGAGATCGGAGGGTACTTTCTCTTTGGTCCTTTGGGCTGTCGGGATTTGAAGAACAAACCAAAGAACACATCAGCTGCTGTGAAAGAAGAACCGTTATCATAATGAGCAAAACATCGGAGATCTAATTGGAGATAGAAGCCAAATTTCATTTTTATTGAGTAACAGTCTTCTGGACAAACTTGGAGGGGAGGTGTGCTGTACTGCAGTTCATATAAATATATTTATTATTTTATCTTTTATTATTTTTATTTTAAGTGTTTAATTTGACTTTAAATGTTTAGATACATATTTATTTATTATTTAATATTTTTATTGAATTCCAAAAACGAGCAACTGACACAACATTTGATTTTCCTCCGGGACATATCAAGTATTCTCATTCTGATTTCAAGGCATCTGGATATATAAAATACATTGGATGGAGAAAAAAAAGATCATTCATATATTATGACACATATTTTTCAAGCAGAATAAAAATCTTATATAATATAACTATCTGTTTAAAAAGAGTATAAGTCCTTTTCCTCCCCTGCTAAAAGATGGATACTACTTCTAAACAATCTCCCACTCTATCCACAGTTAACCCCTTTACTATGCTAATAATTGAACAGAAACATCCACCATCCTCGCTCTATATTGTTTTCACGACAACTCATTGAAACACATTGTAAAGTCAAGAAAGGCCTTGCAGTTGATCCAACTTCAACTTATTCACTCCAATTCCACTCTGCAGACCCGGGTCAAAGGTTATCTCGAAATATATTGTCTTTTTATTAGACCAATTAGGTCGCAGATGGGAAAAAGGCTCAACAGAGGAGCATCATCTGCAGGCAGCCGAACACATTTCAGTAATCAGCCATTTATCTCAATTAGGGCCGCAGATTGGGGTTATCACCCTGCTTCAGTTATTCCTCATCCACCTTCACCTCGCTGCAAACTCTGGCTACAGATCAGCTCTCTTTACTGGAAACATAAACTTTTAAACACATTTCACGCAGCAATGACACGGTGTCTTCCTTCAGGCATTCGACCCCCACAACAGCAGTTAATCAGCTCAGGTTGTTATGTGTTGGAACCCACAAAAGGAAGCTCACTTTGTCACGCGTGAACATAACGAGAATGTACTTCATTTTATTCATTTATTCACTCATTTGTAAGAGAAATGACAGCGTGCTGCTGGTTGGATCGGCGCTGTCAGGAGGCTGCATGTCTCATTAGATCTCTGCTCCTCTGCTAGTTAAAACCAGCGAACAGATGTTGGGTCTAACAAAGGGCCTGTGCCAAAAACCAGTAATGGGATATGAGAGGGAGCCAGTTTGATGAGACGGACTGCCAGTCTGTCTGTGTTTAGTCTGTCTGATCCTCCGTCTGTCTCACTCTCCGTCTGTCTCACTCTGCATCTGTCCCGCTGTCTGTCTATCTGTTTACCTGACAGTACAGGTGTCCATTTGAACTTCTGGAGAGACCACCTCCTAACATCAGATTTTAGAGCGGTGCAGTTTCATGATTAACATGTATTTGTGTTTCCAGCTTTTTTAGTTTGTTTACATCTCTGTTTTCAGGTACTTTCTGTTGATTGGTTTGACTTTTCTTTACCCTTTTTTCTTGTTTTTCAAGTCATTTTCTGTTTAAGTTTTTACGTTTTTCAAATGTTTATTGACCGTTTTTCATTGTTTGAATAAGGGATGATTTATTTTTGTTATTAGCATTGCACTGGTTCCTGCCACAAAAAGCAGATGCAACTTTTCCATTGGATTTTGGAATATTGCGGAAAATAATATCTGTGGCAAGCACACATTTATGATACCTACACGTTTTGTTCGGCAGGATAATCCCCACATACAGCTAGCAATGGGGGGTCTCAAAGCTCCAAGCAATAAACACTACACAAATCCTCTGTGGTGTCCATGTGTTTTCCATATAATGACTAACATCTCACAAACTGTAGTCTGAAATAGTCGGGGATCGACAGCCAATACATACTGGACACTAAAACATTTGACTGTTCATCACGACACACCATCGCTCTGCCTCGAATCAGCTTCCTTCTGTGTCGCACTCCGACAAACTTCCTTCCTTATCTCAAAGTTTTTAAAAGTCTGAATGCTGTTACCTTCCTTTCTTTGTAGATCCCCAGCGCCTTCTCCTTCGCTATCTTTGCCTCCTTCTCTGAAAGCAGAAGTAAGAAACAGTCTGAATACACAAACTCAGAGATAACAACATCAACACGACACAGAGGGAAATGCCGTGAGTTCAGCTGCAGATTTAGAATGAAATACTGAGAGGACGGGACATTTTGGGACGATTGTGGTGCTTTGGACAATAAAAAAAAAATACCTTTCTGCTCTTTGAGGTAGTCCGAGTTGTCTGCCATCCACAGCGCCGTCTTCACTTTAATTTCAGTGTCACTGAGCAGGTACTGCAGAGAGGAGAGGGAGCGTCAGAAGAGTTAAAGTGGGAAAACAATTTTTGTGTATTAGGTCAAATGTTTTATCCCTAATCTAAGTTGGAGATATCAGCCTGAGGGACATAGTGCTCAAAGGCAGCTCAACAGCAATGTCCAGAAATCAAGAGGAGAATACTAAAGATAATATACTCATGTTGTTGCAAGGAGTTTCAGGCAGTTTCTATCAACCTCCTTACATTAGGACTAGGATGCATGTACTCATGGAGGAGAGGCTTCTCACAGCTGGAGATAAACATGAACGGCGTACTCGACTGAGCTGTAACATCAGCTAGGTTAGATATCTACAGATTTTTTATCTACCAAAAAATGCACAGTAACACACAGGTTGATATTTATTTTTCCTTTTTTTAGGTTTGTCCCGCTACATTTTATTAGATTAGATTTCAGTTTTGATCTTTATCGTTAACTGATTTCACTTTGCTCCATTTTGTGAATCACTTCCTCACATGGCTTTGGAAACAAGAGGAATCTTTCTTTTAAAATAACTATCACATTTTGGAAATGTCCCTTCTAAAAGTAATAAATAATACATTCTTCTCAAGGTACTCCAAAAGATTCGTCTTTGCACTGTGATCACATTTATAACCATACCTCACAACAAATCTGTTACATTTTTGTCATAACTTGCTAATAACAGACTAACATTATGAATTCAGCACACTAAGAGTTCCACACACTGACAAATGGGATTTTATTAATACTTTTAAAGCATCTTAATGAAAGGGAGTTTAGTTAAACACTAGAAGGGGGATTCCTGGATGTTGCATTTGAGGAACTTGTGTTTCCTTCAGTGTTGCTCTCTCATTAAGCAGCAGCTTCTCACCAGCTCTATCTCCGTGTCATCTATCCCACTCAGGTCCAGTTCCCCGCTTTCGGCATCACCATCTGTCACAGACAAAATCAGAACGGACACACTTAGGACATTTGCTGTAATGCACATGTTCACGGCAGCTTCCCCGTCCCAGAGGGGGAGAAACAGGAAACAGCAGCTGGTTAGAGAAAAAACATGCAACTCCAACATCCTGCTGCATCTCTTCCTCGTGGAGCATCTTCCATCGAGGGTTAATCAGCAAATAAAAACGCACTGTGACTTCTGATAAGACGTTAATAGGCTTAACTCACGTTAAAGCCGATCTACCTTCAACACACTTTCTTTTCAATTACGATACGCTCCCTAGATTGCAGCGCGCTTTATTTGGAAACAGGGGGATGCTGAAATGGCAATTTGCATTTGTCACGCTGCGACGCCCCGACTGCCGCTTCTACCTGCGCCTCTTTGCGATGGCGCTGATTGTAAGAGAGGAACAACAGCTTTTCTAATGTGTTGATAAAAGAAAGAGCTATTTGAAATCCCCATGTGTGCACACAGTTCAATTTTGGAAGAGAAATGTTCAAAGAAAATGTGATTGACTTTGATAAAGGAAACAAAAATGAAGGGAGCTTGACTGTAGAAGAAAAACCATCAGTAGACATTTATCAGCTTTCACTCCAAAAGATCCTCCACTTTGATTAGCAGTTTTGGAACAAAGTGCAACTCTTTCCCGGCTGCCTGCAGACATCAGATGGAAGAAAATGTTTTAAAGAGTTGCAGGTTTACAGGACTCGTTTAACTTCTGTCAGCTTGCTGCCTTTGACTTGTTCACAGGGGCCCTCCTTCCTCGAGTTCAAACTCCCAAAAGCTTCAAAGACGCGGCACCTGAGAGCAGCTTTTCCCGTTTCGTTAAGATAAAGGTGCACCGAGGGGGGGGGGGGGGGGGGGGGGAGGGAGTAGAAGAGGAGGAGGAAAACACTTCAGAGTAAAGGGTGTGAAGTAACCAAGTAGATTTACTCAAGTGCTGTAATTGTACTTTACTTGAGTATTTACATTTTTTGCTACCCAACAAAATTCAGAGGTAAATCGTGTACTTTTGCTCCTCTACATTTATTGACTACCTTTAGTTACTTTACAGATTTGGATTAATAATGTGAAACATAATCAATACTTAAATAAGACTTTAGTTACACCTGTAGTAAATTCACCTGCGGTATACAAAGTAATTAAAACTAGCTGCACCTTTACCATCTTTTGAACACATTAATGCATTAATAATTATTATCAGAACATATGATATATTATTCTGAAATGGGCCAATCTGCGTAATAGTACTTTTACTTTTGGTACTTTGATGTTGCCAATTCTTTTGTACTTTTACCTGAGTAACATTTTGAATGCAGGACTTTTACTTGTAAGAGAGTATTCCCACACTTTAGTACTTCTACTTCTTTTTAAGTACAAGATCTGAGTTCTTCTCCCACCTCTGCAGACAGTAAAGGGTGTGTTTCTAAAGCAGAGAAAGAGGAGAAGGTGAGGAAGGAGGAGGAGGGGGGGGGATAATCTAGTCAGGGTTAAATTAGCAGATTGCAGCTTCCTTAAAGAAGAAGCCGCCGCAGAGGGAAGAGACAGGTCAGCCGCTATCTGTCGGGCGCAGCCCTCTAAGAGCTTCCTCTGCGTGAAGTGTGGGGGGGAGATAAGATGGAGACAAGCCCGGGGAGAGATTGGCAGCTGCGGGAGGCAGAGAGGCAGCGAGACTAAGAGCTGATAACACCCCGTCCAACCCCAGAGAGGGAGGAGGGAGGGAGCAATTACCGAGTTATTATTCAGCCCGGCTTTGATATATCTACTCGGGCTAATTTGATCAAATGCATAAAAATTGTTCTTGGTGAGCGTGCAGAAGAATGTGCAGACCTGAGGATCAGAGTCTTATATTGGCAGTCAAAGGTGGAGGTAGATAGGAAGGTAGAGTTGAGTTATGAGATTGGAGGAGTTATCTAATTATTTTTTGGCATTTTTTGCATTCTGCACTTTGGAGCGTATAAAATAGATTTGGAAAAGCTCCATTTCTTGTAAGATGCAAGTTGGCTTATTGAGGACAGAGAGGAGAAAAAAACATGCAGAACAACGTTTGGAATCTGTGCAAGTATGTTTTCAACTGGTTTTAGCAAACCATCATTTCAATCATACTGTTCCACTTGTTCAACTAAATGTCTCTAAACAGGGGTGTCCAAACTACGGCCCGGAAGCCATTTTGAATCGGCCCTCAGCAAATTCAAAATGTATAATGATAAGAAAAAAGCCCAATAACTTATTTAAATAACAACCTTGAAATATACCATTCCTATTTCCTCTCATGATAAGCAATCTAAGGCTTCTGTTCAAAGGAATGAGCTGCTAACAAAATAAATGAAACCCTATGGAAAGCTGTGATGTAGACTGTTGCATCAAGCATTATTTACTTACATTTGATTGATTTTGCTAACTTATAACTTCACTTATGAGAAAATAAACCTAACCTCTCTTGAGTGGCCCAGCCTTTTGAATATTTTTCTGTATGTGGCTCTCGTGAAAAACGTTTTTGACACCCCTTCTCTAAACTGAACACATTTTCACTTAAAAAGGGGCCCTATTATGCTAATTTTGGAGAGAAACTCAGGGATGTTAGCCTCTGCAGACCATTTACATAAAAACTATTTAAAGACACTATAGGAAAGGTAAAATCCCCCAAAAAGTATAATAGGGCCTCTTTAAACTAATAAAAATGAAGGACTTTCAAATGTTGTATGATTTAATCCTCAATGTTTTTATGAAATAACTAAACTTGCCGTTTTCTTATCATTCATTGTCCTTGTTCATGACCAATTTCTCTCCCTAATGAAACAATATTTGAAGAGACGAGAAGGAAAATGAAATATATTTCAATTCCATCTGAAGGCCTGTCGAGAGATTTCTTTGTAAATTCATCAATAGAAACAGCTACAGGCTTATCACATCACTCTGAATAAGAAGAAGTGGATTACAACATCTCATTAGCAGGACATAAAGTGCAACAAAAACCTGTGAATCCCAAACCGAAGCTCCCTGATGACCTTGTGTTTGCAGAGAAACTACTTTCCTCTTTCTGTCCACACTGACAGCAGCGCGAGGTATTTGGGCTGCAACTCAGGAACTCACAACTCCAGCTCTGACTGCATATCAATACAGAGATTCCCCAGAAAATCGTTTTTTTTTTTCCTTGTCTGAGGTGCTTCTGCTTTCCAACAGCAACTCTCTCTGGGACAAACCTCCAACTCCATGACCGAGGGAAGAGGAGAGTGATGGGAAAAAATGCACTGAGGGAGTTAAATATTTCAAAAGAAGGAGAGAGGAAAGATGGAGGACAAATACGGGAAAGGTTGTAATGGGAGCTTAAATGATCATTCTGAGTGAGATCTGGAGTTTAAATCATGAATATTCAACCATCGTACTGAATTTGAACATCTGAAATGAGTCATTCTCACTTAGCACTTAAAGGGCCAGTTCTTCAAATTACAAAAGAATCAGTGATCTGTAGCGGTGTCTTTTAATGCAGTTTAGTTTTGGTTCATTTAGGACCACAGTTAAAATATTGAGTATTATTCTAGCATGCCATTAAGTTTATCACACTATTAATGGCAGCTAATATATGTAATCAGCACCTAGCAAACATTTAGCAAAAGGAGAAGATGGACTCTGGTTTCAGACAGAGGGTGAAAAGAGGTGCTGCAGCACAGGAAGTATGAGAAAAATAAAGAGCTTTTTGAACATTAAAGCATGGAGACATGTCACAGTAGAGGCACACAATAAAAATATGAAACTTTAAAAAAAGAAGCATAATAGGGCCCCTTTAAAAACCTTCACAACGTGGTGAATTGACCAATAAGATGAACATCTTCTGTCCTAAAAACAAATGTCAGCCGTGTTTACTCATCCCTGTCTGTCAGTCCACCGCTGCCAGCATTTGATCAACATCTTAAGATAAGAAAGATAAATATTGAAGAGATAGAAACAGTATTAATCTAAAAACTTTTTAAGAATAAAACACACAACAGAGCAATACATATAAAGAGTATAGGAAGTAATACATTCGCCAATGTAAAACAGTTTAGAAATAAGACGTGCATATGTCTTATAATTTACTGCAATTTCACAGAGTAACAACAGTTTTAGCATCTGCCGTCATCTGCTCACATTGGCCGATTCAGCCCCCGCAGTCTAAAAACATGCAAAGTTCAATTTATTTTTGGCGAGTACTGTCGGCCTGAAGATAAATCCAGGAAGAAACCATGGACAGCGTAGCAGCGTTTTGATCCATCTGTAAGGAAAGCATAGCTGGCGTACCCTGAAGGTGTTAACTCTATCACCCTGTTCTCTCCTGCTCCTCAGAGACAAGTAACCTGACCCCAGATTTACCTCCCTACCCCTCCCCTACCGCTGCAGAAATCCCCTTAAAAATCCCCTCCCTTCTCCCCCGTCTCCCACACATCGCAGGCCTGTCTGATGTGGTCAGGAGAATCAGATGCTTCACTGCAGAGGCTCTCTGATACCAAAGAAGAAAACACAAAGAAACAGAGAAAATGTGCCCCGCAGGAATAGTGGCTAACAGGTGAAGGAGACGGCTTTTTGAAGGGGGCGAGGAGGGGGGGAGAACAAGATATATAAGGGGGAGGTGAGGGAGGGAGGGAGGGAGAGCTGACAGGTGAGAGATTGAGCCCAACAGAGAAAGTAAGAGATAGAGAGATATTAAAGGATAAGGCCGCTGGTGCTTTTTATTTTCCTTGGTGTCGGGAAATCCAAGGTAAAGACCAAAACTAACAATGTGTTCAACTCTCAATACGTCCTGCCTTCCTGTCTGTAGCTCTTTGTTTCTAAGCTCGATGGTTCCGAATGAAGATGTAAATCCCACAAATATATTGTTTTATTTCTTTAAAAAAAATGCTTAAACAGCATATGACTGTGGTTTTGTTATCCAACGTCAGCGACAAGTGAAATGAAAGTAGAGCTGTACATTTGTATTTAAATAATGTTAAAAAAATATATAAATCTGTCAAGCAAAAAATAAAATAATGTTCATCTCAAGTTATCAGAGTTTAAGGTATAGTAAACACTTCAGATCATTTGCTTCCTTTACGATTGTTAGAAGATAACTCACTTCTTAGTAGAAAGACTGAAAGCTTAAGATAAAAAGGTTAGATAAAAGATTTGCCAGCTTTTGTTGGAGCTGTGTGCGGCTAATGGGTGTTTTTTTTAAATAGTTTTTGACAGCAATTGAGCTATATGGCATTTAGGAATAACATATACTGTATCAGACTTTGGAAACATACAAAACTTCGTTCAGTAGATACATTAATAGTTGGTTTTGGTCTTTTTGTGGGACATCTGAAAAGTGGCTTCTGGACACTGCTTAATTTCTCTCAATAATGTCGCACTCCTTCGATGAAGGTGACTTTTGGGAGAAGTTTGAAGGTTGTAAGTCTAAATCACTTTGTCAGGCTAACAAGACGACAGCTTTTGCTCTTTTCATGAGACTTGTTGACGATGACAAAAACGCAATATCGCCAGCGTGTCCTTTAAGAGACAGTAAGAAAAATGGAGAAACTGCACAAAGAAAAAGGCCAAAGAGAACGCGCCAGAAGCAGCAGCAGAGTAGGGGTGAAAGAATGAGAAAAGTAGGCAGAGGAAGACAAAGAGAGGCTGAGCGGGGAAAGATTAACGGAGAAAGAATGATGTAGGTAGGAGATTGAGAGACAAAGAGATTGATGGAGAAACCCAGCAGGAGGTGAGACATGGAGGAATGAGCGGAGAGCAGCTGAGAGAGAAAGGAGAGGTAAGACTTTGAGAGAAAGAAGCTAACAACAGAAGACAAAAAGATGGACGAGGGAGAAAAGAGGAGGCTCTCTGATCTCCTTCTAATCCTGTATTTCATTTGGGGATCTAACGAGAAGACGGACAGAAAGGGGAAAACGAGAGAGGAGGAATACAAAAATGGAGAAAAGTCATGCTGGCTAAATTAAAAGGAAGCATCAGTCTGCTGACTCCTCCACAGCTCCACACTCAATCCCCTTTCCAGAAAAACAAAGAGTGTGTGTGTGTGTGAGAGATCTGCAGGATGAATGAGGCTGTGTAGCAGGATCACCCGTCATCCACACTTCAAAAAGGGAGCCACATTATCCAGACTCACAGCTCTTGATGTCAGCAACAATCCTGATCCTCTCCTACAAACCTGAAACCATCCCCACCCCCCACTCTCCCCTCCACCTGCAGGGAGCTCTGCCACAGGGAGGAGAGGGAGACATGAAGGGAGACATTTCAATTTGTCAGGATTCAGGCTTTCAGATGGGACGGTGACGGCTGAAGGTGAAGTGAAATCAACTGCTGCGAGGAGATATAATGATGGATAGTGTGTTGAGGTATTGCCTGGCTGGCACTCTACAAAATGCTGGCTTTCCAACACACACACTTTTGGGAAAGGAGTATAGATGACAAATGTCTAAAAAAGGCCCTATTATGCTTTCTGGGGTTTTCCCTTAGACAGGTTTGCAGTAGAGGCACAAAATACAAATATGAACCTGAGAATGAGCATATGTCCTCTGTAAAACTCACTGGTGTTCTACAAACATGGCTATGAAAGTGAAATGAACGCAGAGCTGAGAAAGTATTATTTTAATCATGCATCATTGAGGATGAATCTGTCTATAACAAGTAAAAAACACAACAAATGTTTGTCTCAGGTTATCCGAGTTTAAGGTGTAGTCAACATTTCAGAAAACATGACAATTTGCTTTTGTTACGATTGTTAGATGATAAGATTATAATCACTGTCACCTCTAAGTGAGGAGCTGAGAGTGGTGGTGTTTAGCTTAGCTTAGCATTAAGAGTGGAAACAAAGGGAATCAGCTAGCCTGGCACTTCTAAACATCTTTCAAGCTGAGTAACGAACACTAATCTCGTCTGTTTAATCTGCACACTAAACAACAAAGTTGGACTTAGAGGGAGTTACGTGTTGGGACTATTTAGTAACAAATCAGAATGTGGCAAATCTAGAAACCTTATCAAAAAATATGCAAATTGTTACATTGCTATATCAAATAAATAAGATCACAACTGTCATTTTGTTGACCTGTCGATTATCCATCAATTACATTTCAGCACTAGAGAAGATTTTGAGGGGAGCTAGACTTTGTAAAAGATGCTACAAAAAAAAGACAGCGGAAGACGTCACATTTGTAATGGAAAACAATAACTTAAAATATGGCTGATTGAATTTATGCCAAATCACAGGCCAAAAAGTAGTACCGTTATATCTACAAATTTGAGTCTTTTAATTACCCGATATAAGCCTGCATATAGCAAAACCCCCAAGTTCCCTCAACTCTTTATTTTACAGATTAAAGGAAAAAAGACCTTCACAGTGAAGCCATATTTTATCTGGCGGCAGGATATTGCAGCGCTCACGTTCCCTACTGTTCTATTGTTGCACTCATGCTTAGACATCTACGGATCAGATTATCAGTAAAATGCCTCAAAATGCACAGAAAGCCTCCAGCTCTCGGTGTGGAAGTCCTCCCTGCAGTCCTGTGAGGTCACAGGGCTCGGTGCCAGCTCGGCCCGGAGAAATAACCAGCCAGGCGAGGCAATAAATAGAGTGCTAGATTCTCGCTGACACGGGCGGGCCGGGCTAGCCCATTAAAACGCGACCTCCCCGACCTTGAAGAAGACCGAGAGTACGCCCACTCCACCACCTGCTCCTCCTCCTCCCCCCCTAGTAGCAGAATGGGGAGCGGGGAGATTTGTGCATATAGGAGCTGCTGGACGATAAGAGTCCTGGAGGCAAACTGTGGTGCATTAGGAAAAATATGCATGTTTTTATTCCTTGATTAACAGTATTTATCTTGTCGGGAAATCATAAGAAAAGCCCAAAACAAGTGTTGTCTGTGTATCAAATCCTCTTCTGTTGTACATCAATTAAAAACACTTCAATTAAGCACACAGTTGCACTGAATGACCTGTTGCTTCATTACCATAAACACACAATCCTCATGCACTGTCCTACTGCCCCAAATACTCACAAGAGAACCACATTTGGATAAATCCGCCAATTAAAATCGTCCCAGACAAATACATTATTTCCTTCTGTTTGAGTAAAGAATAAAACAACTACTGAGCATGATAAAGAGCTGCAAAAATAAATGTACACCATCTTTTCCTAAAAATAAATATCTTCTTTAACACAGAGAACAGTAAACATAACCTCAGGGCAGAGGTGCTAACATTTTGAGACGAGTTCACTTTTTTGTATCCATCTAAATGAGAAAAGTTTCAAGTGAAAATCTAAAGACTTGGTCAATTAAAATGCAAACTGGATGTGTTGTTTTCATTAGCATATACTATGTGAACGTAGTCAGGAGGATGTGACAATGTTAGATTATTAAACGAGCATCAATGACTGTGGTACATCCTGACATTTCATTATCGTTTTATATAAGATGGCATTTAAGATTTTTGAATCCATTAATTTGTGCGCACATGCAACAAATGTCACCGGCCACAGGGTCACCTGGACACACATCTAGTTTTTTCATTTACTTTTGATCTTTGTGGAGGAACAAAGTTATTGGATAATATATAGCAGCACAATCAGATTCCATCTACCTTCATCACTACACCAACTTTTCCATCCACGCATATTAAGGTACATTTTGACTAGAATTCATACAGAGACTGTTAAAGAGGAGAGTGATCTAGAAGTAAGATGGTTGTACACAGTACATTTTCTATTGTTGATGAGTTGACGGCCTGACATGCAGTGTAAGGGGGTCAGATTCCCATGAATAACAAAGGGACAGAAGTTTTCTTTAAAGTGGTTGTGACACCATCCCACCTACTGTTGTGCAATGCAATGTTGGGCTACTAGTCATCTCGAACCATCAGTTTAAAAATGAATTTGCGATACCGTATTGATAAATATCAATAATTTCGAATATCGCGGGAAAAGTCCATCACTCAGTTTCCTTTTTCGGGACGAAGGCGGAAGTGCGTCACAAAGGGCCATATTTATTCTGCTCCCATTGAGCCAGACAGGGACAGAAGGGATTTGTCACGCGTAGAGATGGTTCGACGATGCGTTGTGTCTGGCTGTTCCAATACAGCAAATGAGGAACTTAACATCAGCATACATAGCTTTCCAACGGATGTCAAGCGTCAGCGCACATGGGAGAAAAACGTGCCGAACACAAGGGCTGGCTGGTCTGTGATGAACCCCACATCGACCTACATATGCAGCGCCCACTTTCTGGCCGAGAATTTCGAGGAAAGGCCTTTGTTGATGGCTGAAACTGGGATTGATTTTTCGCGAAGACGGATTCTGAAGCCGTCAGCAGTGCCTACTCTCTTTCCCACGCCTTCCCAAATCCGTAAAGGCCGCAAAGACTTCGCCAACCCCCCAGCTAAACGCCCCCGAAGTGTCTACTTCGAGCAACAAGAGAAAACTCAGGTAAGAACAACAACCTTTAAACGTGATGTGTTTTTTAGGATACTCTGTGTGTGTTTGTGTGTGTGTGTGTGTGTGTGTATGTGTGTGCGCGAGGGAGGGAAAGAGTCGGGGGGGTTGTCGTCTCCACTGTCCGACTCGGAGTTAATTTCATCCGATTCAGAGGCATATGGTTCGAATCTATAGGGCATATAGTCAATATCGTCTAAGAGGCTATCACTATCAGATGCTTCATCCTCATATGAGCTCTCAGACACATTCAAAATTAAACTACAATCGCAGTCGGAGCTTGCTGCTGTGTGCGCCATCGTTTGTTTGCATACAGATACTGGACTCCGGAAGCGTTCGTGTTCCCTCTGTGACGAGGGACACCTTTTCGCGGGAGTTTAAGAATCCCAGAGCAGACCCAGAGAAGATCCAGAATATGGTCACATTGAAGGGCAGATTAACGGTTATCAAAGTACAAATTTTCAAAAATCACTTCAGTAACGGTTTCAAGGGGACATTATTTACTGAAATTAATGGTTTGGGTGATGGGGGAAAACCGTGTCACAACCACTTTAATAGGGATCAGTCTGAACACACCTTTTGGTTAATGGCCGATAACTCGCAGTCCATATGGAGCATTAAAAAAAGAAACATCAGATGTGTGTGTGTCTAAATGTAACCCTGATGTTGCGTGCACACACACTTCCAAGTAAAAATAGAAACTGTCCCAAACAGAAGCACACAAACTAGACTTAAGACCGGACTACTCAACATTACATCACTTTTGTTTCCATTGTTATGAGCAGCCATATTGTTTTTGAGTTTTCTCTGTCCCACTCTTTCACCAGAACCGTGCGTCATCTTAGTCAAATGTTTGTATTATAGATGACAGATCTTTATTACAGTGTGTGATAAAGTTTCCTTTTTTTCATAAATGTCTTTGATAAATGAGAGGTCAATTTGCCCTGTGTCAATATTCGGCTTACTTCCAGAACAATATTTATTTTCCCATCACAAGAGGGACTGCATGACTGTTTGATGTATAAGGAGGACACTCTAGTCTGTCAGCAGTCCAGAGGAAGAATTTGTGAATGCCGTCATGAAAATAAAAGCCATTTAATGTGTGCTTTGTTTCGCAGGGGAATCAATCATTGGAAAATGCCAGACAACCGCCACAGGCATTTTTTTGCCAAATGTTTCTTTTGCTGCAATGAATCAGCGCTTTGTGTCTCACACGCACCAAAACCACTCGCTCATCTGCATGAAAATATTTACAAACTGTCTTATGGATGTAAATCCGCCCTCAGATCTCCTTCTGCTGTTCCGCATCATCCGTCTGATGTTCAAAGAGCTCCAGCAATGATTTTGTGCTTAGTCTGGCAGACCCACTTTTCTTCCAGCTTCTACATGTGTTTCTGTTTTCAATATTGATTTTCTATATTTGTTTTTCAGTAAAGAATCAGCAGGAGTCCCATCTCTGCCTCAAAGCAGAACATGTATTTATCTGCAAGGCATTCTGTTATATATCCTAAGCAACTGTGGGTGTAGAAATCAGGCTCTACGCCTCTTCATTCATGGATTTCTGTCTGTCTGTTCGATGGAGGGACGTGGGTGCATGCAAGATGGATTTTTTCTAAGTTATTGTTGATGCTTTAAATCTTACAAAGGTTTCAAACTTTAACAGCTGGAAAAACAATCTCATAACAAGATTTATTAGAGGGTCAGGAGCTTTCAATCGTATCACCCAATTTCAACCTTAGAGCCAAGATGAACAAGAAGCCCTTGAAATGCTGAAAAACAAAATTCTACCAATTGTTGCCTATTTGAAACAATGGTTTTGTTGACACCCTGAAGAAACAGTGTGTGCGACATCAAACTGAGTCTGCCTCAGTCTCCCTGCCACTGCCTCCTAAAGAGGAAGCAAAAACACTTTGTCTCATCACATTAACTTTGATGTAGCTCGAAAGCAGTGACGCCGCTGCGCTCTTATTTCAGCTCCGAGCCAGAGTCCACTTTGTCTAAAGACTTAAATGTGATTTGAATTGATGCAACTGTGCAGAAGTCTGTTGCTTTTAAGACTCGCTGTAAATTATATTAATTTCAAATCTTGATATGGAGATTCCAGGTCTCAGACTCAGAGTCTCTATCTGTAAATCTCTTGTGAGCATCCTTCCGGCAGCCTGTTAAATGAACTCATCCTCCCTGGCTTAGTTTTCTCTAAATAAAACTTCCCCATGTCTCATATTAAAAGGCCCGTGTCATGGCCATTTCTACTGATCATAATTCCATTGTTGTGGTATACTAAAATAGATTTATACTGAGCAATTTTCCAAACTCACATTGGTTTCTCATACAGCATCTCTGTAAAGTATGTGTATTCACCGGTATTCACTCTCTGTCCTAAACGGCTTGTTGGAGCTCCTGCCCCCCCCTCCCTGTGAGCCCAGTGTGCTCTGATTGGTCGGGACATTGCGAGGCTCGTTGCGAGGCTCGTTGCGAGGCTCGTTGCGAGGCTCGTTGCTGCGATCTGCTGCGAGGAGCAGACAGGCTTCCGGGTCGGCGATACAGCGAGAACAAGCGAAACTCATCCTGAGCACACACAAACACTCACAGCCGAAGTAAAAACAATAAGTGTGGCTTGATATTGAGTAAGAAAAAGGTTTATAACGCTGTGAGCATGGGTCTGCGGAGAGCATTTCTCCGCGATCCCAACTTAGCAGCCCGAAAAACGTTTACCCATTTAAACAGTCGTGGTAGATACCTTGTTTGTTTTAAACATCATAAATACACAAACAACAATGAATACTTAAAGGTTGTGTACCCGAATCTCCCGCTGGTCCAAACAAAGTAGGAACAGCATCGTTCTTCAGTGCCCTACGCTGTACATATCCGGCATGAATCGCTGAAAGGTTTGGGAAGCTTTGTTTCGTGAAATGCTGGCAGAGGGTGTGGCCTCTGGGTATTCACATGTCACAGTACCCAGGAAGTAAACAATGGAAAATGAGAAATCTCCAACGAGGCGTTTTGGGGCAGCATAGACTGTGTTAGAGTTTTACTCGCTACAGGGTGTACTTTGAGGGTTTTTGACTCTGCAGACCGTTTACATGCATAAAAACCTTCATAACACACAAGGGGACAGGTAATAACCGGAACAGCATGACATGGGCCCTTTAACATTAAACAAGAGATATTTATCATTTGGTCACTATGGCTTAGACTAATCTTTACTCATTTTAGTTCATAGTACTTCATTCTCAATTCGTCTTCCATTGGACTTGGACTTCTGAATCAGAAACAGGTTTATTACCAGGTAGGTTGACACGTACGAAGAATTTGACTTGGTGTTGTGGTGCATTCATAAAGGTAAAACAAAAATTCAAAACAGATAGAAAACTATTTTAAGAAAACTATAATAACAAAAAAAAAAGTAATAAAAATGACATCAATATGTAACACTCATGCTTCTATTGGCTAGCTCTCCAACACATTGTACGTGATACAAAGGGGCGGGACATCTCTAAGCGATTGACCAATCACAGCAAAGCCGGCCAGCTAACCAATCAGTGCAGACTGGGCTCTGGTTTCAGAAAGAGGGTGAAAAGAGGTGCTGCAGCACAGGCAGTATGAGAAAAATAAAGATATTTTTGAACATTGAAGCATGGAGACATGTCACAGGAGAGGCAGAAAATACAATATGAACCTGAAAATCTGCAGAATATGACCTCTTTAAGTTTGTTTCAACCTCCTGCCGAATACCTTTTTCAGTGGTATAGGAATATCAGTCAGGCATAAACCTAGCCGATTTCACACCGATGGATTTCACTAGAAAAATGACATTAATGGTAGTTTTTCTTAGTGACTTTAACTCAAAATAATAAACCAAGCATTATATGTCTGTAGGAGGATATTCATCTTTACCTGTTCTGATATTCAGACATGGATTAACAAATTCCTTTTACCACAAAAATCCTTTCCTGTACATTTGCCGTCAATCCCTGACCTGAGTGGGACCCCTGGTAAAATCCCCAGTCTGCTGCGTAAGAGGGGAGAGGGGAGAGGGGGGGGGGCAGTTGTGAGACAGTGAAATGTGCTGTGACGTAACAGCCAGGGGCGAGCGTTTCCTGCCTCTGCCTGCCTGCTAAACGCTCACTGTCATCTCCTGTCAGGCTGGCGGCGGCAGACAGCTTCGCTCTACCTCAGCAGGCCAGACGACGCACATCATCTCCAATCACAGTGACGGGCCGCTGCAGCCATCTCACCAGAGAGACTGACTGCCAACTGCTGCTCTCACACACACACACACACACACGCTGATTTCATATTCCACACCACGCTGCTTCTGAGGAGGCAGCTTAGCTTGTACTGACTAACTGAGAGCGTATGATTGGACGTCCACAGAGGGCTGCCTGAGCTTGACATAAACATCAGACTTTTGTTCTTCTTCTGGTGTTTTCTGCTGCTTCATAGTTTGTTCAGGTTCTCCCTCTCTATAAGCATGTACAATGTGCAAATACTGCACATATCGCAGCCTACTTATTGTAATTCTGTCTGGCTGTCAATCTGTGTGTCTGTCTGTCTGCCATACTGACACTCCCCTCCTCTGGGAGGAAGTGTCCATCCGGCCATATGTCCATCAAGCTCTACTGTACCGCCCCGGGCCATGTAAAACACCCCACCTCCTCTCACACACACACTCTCTCTCTCTCAGGCCTGCCCAGCTGTCCCAGCACCAGAGGAAATTAATAAATGTGTCAATGCATTTGCTGCATAAATATGTAATAAGTCATTATTAATTAAAGGGGCAATACACTTTATTTTTTACAGAATATAGGCCACAGGTTTGAAACTGTTGTTGATTTACAATACCACTAGATCAATTATTTATCTGACAGGTGCTGAGATTCATGTCTTTGAACACCCCTCCCCCACAACACAGACACACTTTTTACTATCTTAATGAGAACAACCACTAACCCTTTAACATCCCAACTCACCTCTTAACTCATGTTAAAGAAAAAAGGTAGACATTTTGGGGGGGAATAAAAAGATTAAAATGTTCGAAGCTACAGGCAGCAGCCCGTTAGCTTAGCATAAAGACTAGAAACAGGGGGAAACAGCTAGCCTGGCTGTCTCCAACAGCAACAAAATCCACATACTAGCACCTCTAAATCTCACAGATGAACATGTTAACCTAAAACAAATATATATATATATAGATGGATCAATCGGTACAAAACTGAAGGTGTAAAAAGGACATGTTGTGGCTTAGCAGGGATGTTAGGTGTCAGACTATTTATTGGCCAAAATGAATGTCATTGCATATCGACAAAGCAATAAAAACTACAATTTGGTGACATACAGTGAAAGCTCTTGGTTTAAGGGGGTCGCGGATTATTTAATCTTAAACTAAAGTAGGAAAAATGGATGTGTAGTGACTCAACACCTCACTGCTTCACTTCCTCACAGCTCACTATGGCTGTCCTTCACACGTCATTTTGTTACAGACTTTAACACTTACTTTCAACCAGAACAAGAAATAAAAAATCATAACATTTGGCGAGATAATTCATTTTTTCTCAAGTGTTAGTTCCTTTGTTTTAGGAATTCCTTGTAATCAATCTCATAGCTTAAGTAAAAGAGATGGAACAAAGCAGATTGATGCACTTGTATCAAGAAAATGTAACTTAATTGTGAAAATGTAAAGACAGTCAGAGTTTGAGACGCTGTTAGTATCAAACCAGTGACCTCATGGTTTTCCAGGTTGCATCTCTCCTCATGAGCATGCCAAAAAAGAAGACACAAAGGAAGTTTTTTTTCTACAGATGTGACTGCTGAGGAGGTAAACTGTGCTTCCACTGAAGCACAGGATGAGACTTTGCATTTTCTTTCATCCCTGAACGACTCCTGTGTGGACAGAGAGATGAGACAGATGCTGCTCATTTAAAAGACTATAATTGACTCAGCAGAGCTGCTGTCAGGACGCAGATCTGTCAGAAAGCTTTGTACCACGCCCTGAAATGCTGAGAGCTACGATTCACTGCCGGGTAATTGCCGTAAGCGAGGGGGATGGATGGTATATAAATGTTTTTAAGTCAACAAAATCCATTGTCTGGGGAGCAATGACTGTTTCCTTAAACAAAACTATAAAAGAGCTACAAAAATGGGGTGTGAGATCAAGTTAGATCTTTAAAAATGATTCTTCAAAGTGCAACAAAAAAAAAGGCCTGGCTGGAATCTAAATACCCACACACTTCAATCGGCACTTTACCCCAGACGTTTTGGGGCAATAAAAAGCTGGCAGAGTGGTTTGACAAGAGCTGGGGAGCCGTGCTCACTGAGGTAGTTAAGGTCAGGGCGAACGCCATTGATTGAACTAAGTGCTGCGCTGAAAACTGTGGACCTCAATCAATGCCGACTCTAATGGTGCAGGGCACGGCTCCCCCAAGACCCGGGCTTTAGTCCGATGTGACAAAGTCATCTGGAGGTGTTGGAGTCACGTCTCTTTTGCCAGCTCTGCGCCCTCCTCTCATGGCACAAGTTAATGAAAATGCCATTACTCACAGACAGGCCATCGATGAGGGAACTGAAGGAGGGAAACAGGGTGACGGAGATAAAGAGTTTAACTGCGGAGGAACAGCTGTTTGATGACAACAGCTCATAATCTCTCTTAAAGTTCATCTATTTAATCGTCCGCTGGGACTCACTGCTAACATCGTTAATTACTTTTACTGATTAGAAACAACATTATTAATTCATTAATTGATAATTAAGAAACGAAGGCTGACAGCTTAAGCAGTCTGCTAAGTGCTAATATTATTTATAACTCTTGCTGAGTGGGTAAAAATTGAGGATCATTTTGATGGATGTTTACTTTCTCCTGTGAATTCAGATGACATTTGAAGCGATTAAAGTTTAATTGTACAGGCTCAGTCTGTGTTTCTCTTTTATTAAAAGAATATTTATAGTGACGCAAATAAACGTCATTCCCTTAAATGTCACGAGAAGCAGATCAAAGATACCAATGTCATTTTTTGAATGTCAACATCAGAGTTACAACGGTGAGTCGATGGACAGAAAAATAATCACTAAATGCATATATAATTGATTAATCATAAAACAAAATTGTTTTTCATGCAAAAATGGCATAAAATTCTGATTTCAGCCTCTTACATATAGAGACTGTTTTATATCACATTAAACTGATTATTTGGGGTTTTGGACAGGCAAAATAAGAGATTTAAAGACATTAGATTGTACTGGGGATTTCTATTTTTCTATATTTTCTGACATTTTATAGACCAAACAATGAGTTAAAAAACACATTTGATCAAAACAATCATGACTAGATTATCAAAGTTCCTTGTTTTTTTATTTAACAACTGTGATTTTCTTGTGAATCTCTGGTTAGGTGATTGGGACAAAATCTCGACTACCTTAAACAAATCTGGGTATTTTTTTGTTGAAAATCAGTGAAAATGATTGACTTATCTATGCTAATAAATACTCAGTCATAATCAAACAGCTCTCATGAGGTCGTCTGTAATTCCATCATCATCAAAACTACCACTGACTTTTTCCTAACTATTATGTTTTCTTTATACTTTGTTTCCTTTCTTGGTCCAAAATTACACCCTCTCTCTTCCTCCAGTGCCCTGCCCTCTACTAACAATGTCCGCAAAAACTACACACAAACACGCACACACACACTCTCTGAAGCGTGCAGATGAAAGACTCTGCCCTAATGACAAGGTACCCTGTCCACTTAATACTTCAAAGATTGAGCTAGGAGGGGGGCCATGATAACCCCCCTCGTGCCCTTCCCTCACCCACCACAATTAGCCAAAAATAACTGAAGCAGACCAGGAGCAGCCTGAGTCCACGGAGGCTCCGTCTGCATCTCCAAACAGAAACACAGAGGCAGGAAAACACTCACTGCAGAGACACACACACAATAAATCTAGTGTAATCAGACACATGTGCTCATTTCCAAACACGCATGATGAATGACAGACAAATAAACAGAGTAGCACACATGGTAAACACACACTAATTAACATCAATTGTTCAACTAAACAGTCCTGGAATTAAACCAAAGTGACTCATGGAGTTATTTAAGGACATTTGGTTTGTCTTTTCACTGTTTCAAACAGACCAGAAAAACAACAGGTTGTTTCCAGACTTTCCAAATGTTCATATTAGTATTTAGTGTCTCTACTGTGACATGTTTCCATGCTTTAATGTTCAAAAAAACTCTTTATATTTCAGGGACTTTAGCCTTTACGGACCATTAACATGCATGAAAACCTATATAACATACTAGAAGAAAGGGAAAACCCCAAAAAGCATAAAAGGACGTCTTTAAATAGTTGAATCCATGTTAGAAAAGGGTGATTGAAGGTAAAAAGGTGACTGAAAACATCTCAAAGGCAAATTATGGTTACAAATGAATTTAAACAGAAACATGCTTCTAGAAATTAAGATTTCCAAGCTTGCAAATGTAAACAAACAAGGTTAAACTTCCACAGCTAGGAGGCAGGTTTTAATGTAAGATAGCAGCTGGTATATTGGAATATGTTTGTGCCTCAAATGTTTGTATCTCTGCACAGAGAGCTACAAAGTGGGAGGAAAAACAGATTTCACAGATACCCATAAGGAACTTCAGGAAATAACACTCACTAATGTTTGTGCTCCTTGATTATGAAACATTTCAACAAACAGCTCTCATGTCGGAGATTAAGGGTGATGTAACCATTTTTTTTTCCCCTGCTGCTGCTTTGTTACAATTAGCTGCCCGTTTCAAAATGGCTAATGTGGGCTCATGGGTGGGGCAGAGATTAGTGAAATGAAGCAACACGGCCTGAGTGTTGCAATTAGCTTTTCTAAATCGTCCTCTTGTGCAGACCCATATGCAGGCACATTCATTCCTGTCTGATTGTGCGAGTAGATGATAGTGTCTCGGTGCTCTGCAGTGGTTCCGATTATTCTCAGCAAATGATATGACAACAGCTAACTTGATTATATATTAATCTGTGTTTTGTCCATCAAATCTAAAAAATGTTGCGAAAAATCTCCATTTAACTCTGGTAAAGGCCAAGGTAATGTCTTTAATTGTCTTGTTTTGTCTGTAAAAAACATAAAAGATATGCGTTAAATATCAGTGTACTAATATAAAAGAGAGAAAAGTAGGAAATCTCTGTATTTGAGGGGCAGAAAACAGCACTTTCTGACATTTTTACATAAAAAAATGGTTGAAATGTTAATCATTTTAACAAACCCCCCAGTGTCGGTAGCTTCTGAATTTCTATCCACCAGGGCCTGCAATGATTTTGCCTCCTTCACTGACAAAATCATGACAAGCAGTCAGTGCCTCCGTATCAGGTACAGCAAATGTTTTGTCCCTGTGTCCATCTAAAGTCCATTCAGACATCATGACACAATTCCGTCTGATAAATGCTAAAGATCTGGAAGACATTATTCAACATCTGAAATCCTCCTCCTGTAGCCTCGATATTATCCCAACAGGATTTTTCAAAACTGTTTTTCATTGCTTGGCCTCAGATATACTACACATAGTAAACAAGTCTCTCCACTCGGGAGTATTTCCACAGGCCCTGAAAACTGCAGTAATTAAACCGCTCCTCAAAAAGCATAACCTAGACGCAACCGTAATGAATAATTACAGGCCCATATCAAACCTTCCCTTTTTAAGCAAATTGATTGAAAAAGCTGTTTTTCAACAGTTGAGTAATTTCATGTTTTTAACTGACGGTTTTGATGTGTTTCAGTCGGGCTTTCGACCAAACCACAGCACTGAGACTTCTCTTGTTAAGGTCTTAAATGACATCCATTTAAACACAGACAGTGGCAGAATATCACTGTTAGTATTATTAGATCTCAGCGCTGCGTTTGATACTGTTGACCACAACACATTGCGAGACCGTCTAGAAAACTGGGTGGGAGTTTCAGCAACAGCTCTAAATTGGTTTAGTTCCTACTTAAAGGACAGAACAAACTTTGTCTCAATAGGCAATTACAAATCAACCATGACAAATATGTCATGCGGGGTTCCTCAAGGCTCCATCTTAGGACCTTTGCTTTTTAATATCTATATGCTACCACTGGCTCAAATGATTAAAAACAGTGATCTAAGCTATCACATCTATGCAGACGACACCCAGATTTATTTTAAAATTACACCGGGAGACTACTCTCCGATTAGAACAATGAGCAAGTGCATTGAGCACATCAATGACTGGATGGCTCAGAACTTTCTCCAATTGAACAAACAAAAAACTGAGATCATTTTTTTTGGAGCAAAGAAGGACCGATAAAAGTAATCGCAGAGCTTCAGTCGGCAGACTACAAAGTATCTCATAAAGCTAGAAATCTAGGTGTAGTGATGGACTCAGACCTGAATTTTAACAGTCACATTACAACAGTTATTAGGTCTGCATACTATCACCTGAAGAACATATCAAGGATTAAAAAACTAATGTCACAACAGGACTTAGAAAAACTTGTCCATGTTTTTATTTTCAGTAGACTCGACTACTGCAATAGTGTATTCACAGGGCTCACAAAAAAATCCATCAGAAAGCTGCAGCTGATTCAGAACGCTGCTGCTCGAGTCCTCACAAACACTAAAGAGTGGATCACAGCAGTCCGGTTCTGAAGTCTTTACACTGGCTTCCAGTCGACCAAAGAATTGATTTTAAAATACTATTGCTAGTTTTTAAATCACTAAATGGCTTAGGACCGAGGTATATAAACGATCTCCTGCATAACTATGAACCATCCAGGAGTCTCAGGTCCTCTGGGACGGGTCTGCTCTCTGTTCCAAGAATAAGAACTAAACATGGAAAAGCAGCGTTTAGCTATTATGCCCCGACAATCTGGAACAAACTGCCCGAATCGTGCACGTCCGCTGAAACACTTTTTTTCTAAACACATATCTATTTGCCGCTGCTTTTAATTGAGCTGTTCATACTCACACTGCAGTATGCCTTTTATTCATGTATTCTGTACCTGCTGTGTTTATTTATTTATTTCATTATCTTTGCTTTTTTATGCCTGTTCTTTGTTTATTATTTTGTAAAGTACTTTGAATTGTCGTGTACCAGGGGCGGACTGGGACTAAAAATCAGCCCGGGAAACTCGACCAGCCGACCGGCCCAACTCGGTACCGCTAGTCAATTGTCAACGGGGGGTGCTAGTGAATTGTCCGACCGGCCCACTTCGGTACCGGCCCACCCGGTATTCCCAATGGCCAGTCCGCTGAAAGGAAAGGTGCTATATAAATAAAATTGCCTTGCCTTAATCGTTTATCGAAATAGTTGATAGCAGTTATTTTTCCTCCGCTGCAGATCTAGAAATGATGTTAAATTGTCATTTACACCTTCTGCAATAGGGGAAACAAATGAAAAGAATCCTAGATATTCACACTCGCCAGTAGATATTCACATTCGCCAGTAATCCTTCAGGGAGGTTTTTTCTGGTGAACCAGTTGCATACTGTAAATTCAAAAAATGAGTATCTCCCCTCTGATCGCAAATATCCTCGGTGAGATCAGCCTCGAGTCCCACTGTCCAACAATTAAAGCCTTTAATAACAGCCATGCCTCATCTTTAAATGCCTGTTCTGTCATTCATGGCCACATACAGTACAATGACCCTCATGAAGCTCGGACTTGAAGAGGATGACTCAAGCTCACATCACTCCATAACAGAAGGACTATTTTTGAAAAAGAGACACATTTACAATCAAGTTAAGAGCGTGTGATTCAGAGAGTTGTGATTCATTCTCCTCTCCCTCTTAACCTCTCGTCCCCGTTGTGTATTCCCCTGATGAGATGAGGTCAGGGGCATTATTGGGGGACATTTTCATCGGGTTAATGGGTGCTCTGACCTGAGTGATGGATGTTTTACGGTGGCAGGTTTTTAACAGAGGCCATCCTTTATGAAAAAGGAAAGTGTCGTTAGCATTTTAAAGGGTTCAGGGTCTTTCTAAAAAAGGAACACGTAGAGAGGACTTGTTTTCAAAAGCATCTTTATTGTTAATCATTTCGGATTGTCATAAAATCCATTTATATGAACGTTTCCAAGCTAGGGATGCGTTTTCTGATGTCATCTCTTAAGGCCCTGACACACCAGGCCGAAATCGGCCGTTTTCGTTAGTCGGACGACGAAGCGTGCCCTGTCGCCCAAACTCAATTTGGTGTGTCCCGCACCGTCGGCCGTGACACGCCTTATTTGGCCTTTCATGGCTGAAGCATGGCCGATTCAACATGTTGAATCGGCCGTGCGTCGGCCACAGGCAGTCGGCCAAAGAAATCACTCTTATTGGCTGTTCAGCTAGCAAATCAGTGCATGAGAAGCGAGACAGAAGTGAGGGACGTAAACAAACGATTTAAGAAGGCACACACACAGACGGCTATTCATTTTCATCTCATCGGTCCAATGGCTGATAGCTCCAGTACCGCACGAAACATGTTTTCGATGGACGAGAGTGAAAATGGAACGCACACGCTATTTGTTGTTTGTTTATATCACGCAGTCTATTCTTCTTCTCTGTCTTCCGGTTGTTGCCTCTTTTGAATGACGAATACACACTACCGCCGCCTGCTGGTAAGGAGAGTTATTGCCACTCACACATGCGCAGTTCGTACGTGCTCGGCTGAAGTCTTTGCGGTGTGTTCCAGTGCGACACATGGCCAAGACGCAGGAGAACACGGCGACGCAACAGTCGGCGTCGGCGAGTTCTCTGGTGACTGCTTGGTGTGTCAGGGCCTTTAGAAATGATCATAGATTTACAAGTCGTTATTGTTTTGGTTATTTTTAAGTCAATATATATCATCATGTACACTGATACTCTCAGTAAAAAGAGACATTTAATGTAAAATGATATAATAAAATAATTGTTTTATCATCATAATCCTTGTCTTCTTTTTCTGGCTTAAAGTCAAGGTAATAAGAAGGTAATCCTTAAAGCAGTATAGTAAAGTAAAGAAAAACGTCTTTAATTTCCATATCTATTCATACCCTATTCTGCTCATTTTCGGGTTCATGTAAGTTGTGTCTCTACTGTGACATGTCTCCATGCTTTAATGTTCAAAAAGCTCTTTATTTTTCTCCTACTGCCTGTGCTGCAGCACCTCTTTTCCCCCTCTGTCTGAAACCAGAGCCCAGTCTCTTCTGATCTGTCAACCACGAGAGATACCCCATTAGTTAGGGTTGAATATAGCCATGAATGTACAGTAACATGTGATGTAATCTGAAATGAGTCCCAGATCAATATTTATGGACACAGAGAGGCTTCAATCCTGTGACCTTTAAGTTTCAGGATGTTGTCCAAACATTAGATCACCTCACCGCCTCTTCACTCACAACATCCATCCATCAAAACACACTTCACCTCCCCCTTATCCCCCCCAACCACCATAAAAACACAGGTTTCCTCATCAGCCCTGATGTGGCTGCACGGCACCATTACCTCACATCCATCACCGCCTCTGCACACCCAGATAAAGGCAGGGGCTGGGGGTGCGCCGAACATCCTATAATTAAGTAATTATAGGAAACGCATGATGGATCCCTGTAGTTGTTATATTTTTGCAAATGTTAATAAGTCACATTGACAGAGGCTGTGATCACTCCTACGCTTGATTTTTTGTTTTGATTTACCATTCTAACCAGAGCGGAAAAGCTCAGTCTGAATCCTTTAGGTACCTGGCTGCATGTGAACAACATTCACACTGACTTAAAAGGGGGAAAACTGGAAAGGGAAAGCCCCAAAAAGCATAATAGGACCCCTTTAAAAGATAAAGCTGTCAATTTGTTTGTATTTTACTGTCTACAAGTCCCAAGACATCAATGAAAATCAACAACGAAAGCATCCTACCTACAACTATTGTGTGTTTACATCCAAGATCAGGAACTTGTCATTGCTTAAAGATTCAGAAAAAGTCTTCAAGACTCAAATATTGTAACTCCTTATACTTGTGTAATCTCCAGGCCTCTCTTCACCACTTGCAGCTGGAATGGTAATGCTGTAATGCAAACGTAAAACATATTCTTCCTGCACGCCTCTGTGCGCTGGCTCTTGTTCGGTATCAAATTCCCTACAAGAGTCTTCTGTTTGTGTTTAAAGCCCTGCATGTTCTGGCCCCGAGCGATACTACAGAACTGCTGCCCTCATACAGTACAGCCACGCCCCTCAGATCTGCAGATCAAGGGCTGGTAACCATCCCACGATCTCGCCCCCAAAACTTTCTGGAGACGGGGGGTTCTCCAATTAGGCTGCACCAGGATTTTGGAAAAGTCTCTCTGAAAATATAAGAGCTAAAACGTTTGACTCTTATAGAGGGTGTTAAGGAACCCATTGCAATGATTTTTGACATAGTTTGCTTTCTACGTATGATGGTTTGTTTATTGTGCTTTTATGCAGGAATTTAATTATTCATGTCTTTGCTCAATTATATTTCTTGAAAAGCACTTTAAAGCTTGGGTATCAAAGCCTGACATCTTCTTGCTCCATGACAGAGCTCCACTGTTGTCCAAAAACTATTAAAACACATCAATGAGCCACGCTGTTGCAATGGTTGGCTTGTTCCTCCAGTATCATTAAGACACAAGCTAGTGTATTTTTACTCGAAAACATAAACACGGTCCTGTAGCCCTAACACTCGCTAAAGAATCAAATGTGGATTAATCCGCCACTGAAAATAGTCCCCAACAAATATACTTTTCCCTCCTATTTGTTACAGTGTAACTACACTGACCAGCTGTTAAAGGCAGTAACTGTGATTATTCTTTGCTATGAGATTAAAGCCATAGTTAAGGGTTAGAATATGTCATTTGTATTTCAAGTCTTAAACCTACCTATACCTCATAGTCGGGCAGGATTTCTCCAAAGGGGGGTTCGTTTAGCATGAAACACTTGAAATAACTAAAGGATAAGTTAAAAAATAAAGTAGAAAGAAAGTGAGGTCCGAGAAATCTATTTCTGCTAAAAAGTTAGCAAGGATTGAGAGTCAGACCTAAACATTTCAGATGTGTGTATCTCACACTGTAACTTTAATTCATGTACATGTTTTTAAATGCCATTTTATGATATGTTTCTTAATGTCTTTCATTTTTGTAAAGCACTTTGAATTGCCTTGAAAGGTGCTATATAAATAAACTTGCCTTGCCAAAACGACAGATTAAAAGTACATTTATTTATTAAGGAAAATATAGTGCTACTTGTTCCAAACTTTGGCAAACTTTTTCTCAAATTCTAATAGTCTTACGATTCATGATCTGAGTCTAAATCATGTACCATGCCTTCTTCTGCTCCTGCACTAAACACTGACAAACAACCCTCCAGAGATACACGATTGTGCCAACAAGAAAAACCCAACTCGCAGTATTTTGGCACCAATCCACACGCCAACCACCTCAAGGGTTAAGAAATTCGACTGCCTTTGCCGACACATTCCCTGCTCGTCTGCGGTGTTCTAAAAAAGGGTGAAATATAATAAGGGATGACAAATTTCACACACCGCTCAGCCAATTTCATCCTGGAGCAGAGTTAATTACGACAATTAAACCTGGGAGAGCATTCTTTAACTTGATTATGGGTTATTATGGTGTTACAGTAGGTACCAGACACAGTCAAGGATGAACGGTATCTCAGCAGCATTCATAATCAGATCATCCTCAGAGGCTTCTGCTGCTTCCAGAAAGAGGTTTGCTCAAACAAAAAAAATATGTTCCTAAAACAAACACCAGATTCTCTTGGTACTGTGTGTTCAGTAGAGATTTAATAAATAAACCCGCCATCTTTCCTCCCCTTCTGCTTGGATCATATTCATGACACATCAAAAATGCAAAAGGGAAAAGTATAACAAAGCATGAACAGATGACGTCTCAGAAAAACTAATCTAAAAACAGATGAGAGAAACTCGAGAGCTATTTTTTCCCGAACAAATGAGATTGTTATGCCCCAGAAATCAGCCATCTGTGACAAAATGGAAAAAAACTCTGATCTAGTAAATCTAATTTCTAGTGAAGTGATACTAAATGTGATTGTTCTGCCTGAAAAGGGGAGTATTTCATATGAAAGATACAGTGGTAAAGTAGATGACTCAAGTACTTTACTTAAGTACAATTTTGAGAGACTTGTACTTTACATTTTATGCTACTTTGTACATCTACACCACTACAATTCAGAGGTCAATACGGTACTTCTACTCCACTTCATTTATTTAATACTTTTAGTTTCTTCGCAGATTCTGTTTTAAGATGTGAAATATAATCATCTCTTAAATCAGACTTTAGTTACACCTGGAGTGAACCCACAAGCAACCCTACAGTATACAAAGTCATTAAAACTAGCTGCACCTTTCAGGCCTGGATAACACTTTATTCCTTCCATATTTTAATCAAACATATTACGCATTATTCCAAAATTAGTACTTTTTGTACTTAAAGTATATTAAGATGCTGAGTAAGATCTGAGTACTTCTCCCACCTCTGGATGGATGAAACAAGATAAAAAAAACTAAGCTGCACTCACCGTTCTCCTTCCCGTCTTTGATGCAGCTGCTGATGGACTCGGGGAGGCCGAGCGTGGCGGCCGTGGGCATCGGGCCCAGGATGGACTCTAGCGACGGGGCTTTTCTCTTCGGGATGTCCCCCTCCAGCTCCTGGTCGTTTTGCTCTTCCTGCCCCGGCTTCCTCTGCTCCAGTTTCAGCAGAGCCTCCAGTGTGAGCTCTTCCATGTCTTTGCCAAAGTGCTTGGCCACGGCCTTGAGAACGTCCTCTTCTTCGGGGTCCTCACACTCTTCAGTCTTAGGAGTGGAGTTGGGTTCCTCATTTACAACGACTGGGAGAAGGCCAGAGGTCATTATGGAATTAGAGTGTGATGTATGCTACGGGTTTCACTAAATAAATTATTTTTCTTGTTTTGTTTATAAAAAGGTTGGTATAGTGAGAAATATGAACAACAAATTTTCAGAAACATGGTCATATGTTTGATGAGAAATGTGTCCTGCATGTTTTCTGAAAATTACAATAATGTATTTCATCTTTACAATGCCGTCTCTTATTATACACTCATTTTCTCTTCACTAGTCCCTTAGGATTAAAAAAGCAGAGTATGTTGTAATGTTGTGTAATTAGCTAGGTATAATTATAAATCTACATTTCAGTTTCCCAATTAAAAACTAAATAAAAAACTGTTTTATTACACTTAGAACCACTGTTGTTAAAAAGATATTGATTAAAATGCCTCAAGAGCAGTGAGATAAGTTTGTGTCCCAAATCTCTGAGAATCCAAATGCTGATAAATAAATCACATGCAGACAAAATAATTGGGATCATAATTCTGGCCGTCCTCTCGCGGCCCTGGTGTCTAATTAAAATGTGTCCTTTAATCAGCCTCAATTAAAATGTCCTCACACAGACTTCAGACCACAAGTCACAGAAAAGCAACTGGATAATCAGCTGGAGAAGAAACGAGATGCCGGCGGATCTGAAAGCACTGCAGCAGCTGGAGGAGCAACATGCCTGAAATCACTGACAGCCTGCGACCCCCCCTACTGTGTGGAAACAAGGGTGTGTGTGTGTGACAAAGAAACAGACAGAGGGCCAGAGATAAGAGTCAAAGGTAAAAACAGATACAAAGAAAGAGTGACGAGGAGAGCACTCTGGTGTGTGTGTGTGTGTGTGTGTGTGTGTGTGTGTGTGTGTGTGTGTGTGTGTGTGTGTGTGTGTGTGTGTGTGTGTGTGTGTGTGTGATACTTATTAATGCATGACCTCAAATGCGATGTTCTTTTTATTATTAGATTTTTTGCTTACCCTCCTTATAATTGGAATCATGTTTTTTTTGTTTTATTGTTTCACTCATGGCAATGGAGACAAAACAATTCACAAAACATGGACTTTAACGCGTTTTCCTCTCCGTACCTTCTTTAGCGTAGGCAGCGTACACTCCTCTCAGTTTGGGTCGTGCGCACTCGAGCTCTGCATCTATTTCATCCTGGTAGCCACTGATCTCATCTGTTGAAGACGATAAGAAAGTTAAACCCTAGAATTATTCCCGAATCAAAAACTTTACATGCAACACCAAAAAGAAGAAAGTCCGATGCAGTAAATCTCCCCATTTCCCTGAAATTATTGGGCATGAAACACGCAAGGAAAGTAAATGATACTTCTCTTGTGTGCCAACCCTTTAAATTACATCTCCTATAATAAGGATATAATATGTGAGCAATGCTACATAATGTAGGGTTAATTACACGTCATGCTGAAATAAAATCTTATAAAAAAACAGGGAGCCGCTTCCTCTATGTGCAGAGCATTTCAGTTTCTTCTCTCGCTTTTACCACATCCAACACTGATGTGCATTTAGTCGAGGTCAGCCAAGTGGCAGACACACTGAGAAAGTGTTACCAAACCTGTCTTTGTCAGAGGATTGAATAAGTCTGGCTGCCCTGAACATAATTCCTTTTTATAAAAGGATAAAAAGCAAGTAGTCTGAGAGTCTAGTTTCCTTTGATGTGATGGCATACAGACAAGGATATCGCATTCATACCTTCCACTTCATCCATCTTCTTTCTCAGCTCGATCTCCAGCTGCAGGGAGGCAAACAAAGAAAAGACATTGAGAAAAAACAAACATGTTTATTAGTGACTTCAGGGTGAGGGAATTACCGGTAAAACCTCTCAGAAAGGAACAGCATCATAACACAAGGACTGTGCATGGTTGACGGCAATTTCCAGAAGTACTTTTGCTTCATTAACGTACAGAACACCAGGTATGAGTTTGATTTGCTGCTGTTGGCGTGAGACGATAGCATATTTTTTCCCTGTACTGCTTAAAGTAATAATGTCTCTTGCTGAAGATCATTTTGTTCTTTCCCTTGTTACAAAAAAGGTTTTTAGCAATGAGTGAGCATAACATATTTTTAAAAGAAAGCAAATTATCAAACGTGCTTGTTTCTAAAGCATTCAATAATATTTGTAGGTCGTATTAACACTTTATAGTGATTACATTTCTTGCATAAAAGTCTCATGTCTGTGCTGTAAATATGAAGTTAAAAAGGGAAGGTAACCGCAAGCCTGCCCACTTCTTTGCTAACTCTCTGTTAAGTGTGGGGATGTCAAGAACATTGATCCTTGACAGTTTTACTTTTGAGGTTAATATCCTCCTTTAATTATTGAAAAAAGGCTGCAGGCTGTAGGTAATCATAAGATGAAATGTGAATATTCCCTAAGGGGGAAATCTCACAAGCAATTATGAAAATCTATAAAAACATAGATGAAAAAGTGTGGATCTGTTCATTCATACATTTTTGACTTTCTTCTTGATCAGACCCTCTGTGAAGCAGGGCGGGTCACACTCCTGCTCCAGATCCATCTTCATAAACTCCTCGATGGTCAGCTGACTGGTGGGCGTGTCCTCAAACTCTATCAGTCTGATGCCGGAAAACAGTAAATGTTAGGTTAAAATGAAAGTCAAAGTGAATAACATCAAGAACTTGAACCACCCACCGTTTTCTTAGCGTGGATTCACACACTTTTACAACGCCGACGATTTCTTTGATGGTGCGGCGAAAGTCGTGCATACGAGCGGCTACAAGAAGAGCTGAAAACAGAAAAAATACAAATTGATCAAATGTAACTTATTGGTTAGTCCGCACCACACCAGCTCCCTCACATCACTTATAAATCAACATGTGTCATCCTTACACAAAAACCCAGAAAGTAGAGGTTTCTGTTTGTCTTTTATTGAACTTACATATGTCGTCATCCACATTTTTTCTAAGGATAAGACGAGACAACGGCGAGATGACAACGACTTTATCAAACACTGTGACTATATCAACATGCAATCTGAAAAAGTTACTAAAAATGTCTTTATTATCTTCAATTAAAAAAGAGATGTAATAGAGACTGTGCTTTGGTGAAAGGAAAAAAAGGGTATATTTTGACAGACTGGACGAACTGAAATGTTAAATCTGATGACTTGAAAAAATACTAAAATGTCAACCACTTTCATTGACAAAGATAAAGTAGTCACAGTTTTATTGACTAAGACAAGAGAACAATTTGATGACTTTTAGTAACTGCAGCTCGACCAGTATATACCAGGATGAAGTTGACTAAATATGATGAAAACTTGTTGACAAAAACAACTAATACACATATCATGACTGTATATTGACTTTGGTTGGTTCTCTGCGTGTTCACCTTAAATACTGCAGGAAAAAGGCGACAGGGTTCCCCCCCACACACAGAAACACTTTCTAAAAGGAGTAACGAGAACATTAATATTATGCAATGAGTTGCAGTGTGAGCCTTGAAGGGGAACAGTTACATAACCGCCATTAGAGTTGCCTCGCTCAAGAGCCTGTTAAAAGATAGATGCTTCCACTTCTACATGCACACTTCCAACAGCCTTTAGGACTGAAGCGATGGCTTTTCGCTCCGCTGACAACTCTCAAACATTTTACTGCCCTTACCTTAAAACCACAGAACTTCAAAGTTGCTGCTTCTTCTCAATTTGTAGTTAACTTAATTTTGTTTGACCCATGACCTCATGTCCTTCAATCTTTTCTTGCAGATGCATGTTTCAACTCCATCAACAGCAATATTTAGGAAGAAACTTTTCCCTCTTCCATTTGACTTTACCCTTTTCAATGATTTATGATGGGGAATTAATTATTCAGGCAATGCAGCAGAAGAACAGAGAATATTGAAATTGTGAGCGTAAACATGCACGAAGCCCTGTGATTCGATTTCAGGACGTCTTAGCTGCTAATGCATCAAAGCCGAGGGAAGTCAGGTCGACACCGGCAGGACACGAGAAGCTATGAGCTCAGCTATTTCACATAAACTCAAACAAAGACGATGATGAGCAGGAAGGACAATCAACAACTGCCGTAAGTTTCTATCAGGGTAGCCTCAAACACTCATCTTTTTGGCATGGTAGTGAAAAAGCCCAGATACATTTGTTAACCCAGTTGGCAGCAACAACTGTGAACAGGAGCAGATAAATCCTGTCATTCACTTGCACCTCTCAAGTGTTACGGAGCAGGCTTGCCCTCGAGTCAATGCACCTGTGTTACATTATTGATCTGTTTGAGGAAATTCTCATTTCACTTGCCTCCCACAGGAAGAGGTCAGAGGGCAGCTTCAGATATAGAGGGAGAACACTGCAGCAAACAACGGTTTTAATGTTACTTACATATTATCGATCATGGGATATACTAACTGATGAACTTGCACAACATAAAAAAAAGGCAATTAGAGCAGAAACAAGGCTTATGTGATCTGTCCAAAAACAGTGTCTCACCAGAAGAAGAGTACATGAAACAGCAACAATTCTCTCTTCAGATCTATTTCAGGACTTGAGGAAATGTGTCCTTGAAAAGCTTAAATAGATTTCACAAGTGCCAACCATCAGGGATTCCTTCGCAGTCAGGGGCAGAAATATGTCACAACATTATAATATCTTAGATATGGAAATTATTTTACATTTACAAATGGAAAAACTTGCTGGAAATCACTAAAGTACATTTAAAAAGGTCAATGTGTGTGCGACACTAGCTTTTTTCTCCCTTACATTGAAAGACATCGACTCGGGCTAGCTAACACAGGAATTTGTGCAATTAGCATTAATAACACAAACCGCTCTTGCAGGTAATGACAATAAACTGTAAGCGGGTCCTAAATTATAATAAGGCAGCATTAGTCAATTCCGGACATTTATTTAATGTAGGTAACAGTATAAACTTCATAAAAAGTGTACCTCGGCTTGAAAAGGTTGGAAGACGCTGGTCTAGATCATCATCTAATGGTTACCTGCTCCACAGAGTCCCGACGGCCTTCGTCCTGTGTGCATCCAATCCCTCTTCATCCTCTGCACCAGCCTCATCGCCGTCATGGACACGTCGTGGTTCTTCTCCCCAAACTCCAGCAGCTGTGCGAAGCGAGGGATGTACAGGCACGGGTCTGATGGAGACAGGAAGGGCTTTCAGTTTTAAACAAGCAGAAAGAAGACATGCCAGGTGTGTGTGATCTTTTTAGTCGTCCCTTCAAAATCTGGTGCACTTGTTGATTGAGGTACAGCTGCCAAGTAGATACTGTGATAAGACCTTTTCTGTTTGTCTGCATCTCATAGTATAGCTAGAAAGATAGGTAATGGACGAGAAGAGGTCATGGTAATTTCATGTTGTTAGTATCAATCAGATCGTTTGGCTCTGTGGGCAAATTCTCTTAAGATCACACTTTAACTGAAACTCTATCCAATAAAGAACCTGCGTGTGAGTCCATGTGACTTCTGTTTACAAGCCCCAGTTGGCGTCTGAGAAGTAAACAAACCAAAAGCAAAAATGGAAACCTTACTAATCAAGTAATCAAAAAAAGTCATCTTCAGCCCAAAGGAAATGCTTAGCGTCTGCTTTGAATTCATACTGATTTAAACCAACTGGCACCTGTGATCTTCCCAGTATAACCAGTATCCCATTGCTGGCTGCTAATTAGCTCCAATGGAGAAACTTGAGGATTAGCATTTAGCTGAAGTGCACCCTGAAGCAGCCTGTTTCTCATTCAGCGTCTCTGTCCAGATTTTCGCAGCTGGCGAAAGGATTTGAACGGGCAATCTTCCAATCACAAGCCTTTTCCTTCTCGAATGTCTCTGAGAAAGTTGTACAGTGTGTCATATCATAAACTTTATGGAAAATACTACAGCGTATGAAGAAGAAAATTATGAGAACCACCTGCGTTTGCCATGAAACCGGCTTGGCAGGTGGCCCGTTTGACCTCTAAAAAATGATTTTACCATGCTAAGCGAATCAAATGTAATGTTTCAATTAGGAGGAATCGTCTTTCTGCTGCAATCGGGAGACAAAAAAAACTAGAGGTTCGTGCCCCGGCAATGACAGTGGAGTCAAATATCTTTGAAGTCAGTAGCTGCGTTTGAAGAGCGGTCCAGTGGAAAGCTGGTAGAGCCGGCTGGTAATAAGATCCAGGCCGATCCCTCCTCCCCCCTCCGCACCATGTAATGATACGTGTGCAGCGCTCGCCATCACTGCTCCAACTTTTACTGAGTGTCTGTAAACGCTGGCCCAAGCAATATCTACATTTATAAAGAGAGAAGTGGCTGTTTAGGGAGAGAAATACACCCCCAATCCACTTTCACTGTTGAGTATAATCAATCTGTGATGCTGAAACAGCCCAGGAGTCATTCTGTGATGGAGAGCTGTAGTTTACTTTTTTCCGTGTCCCCACTGTCCCCTCAACCTGCTCTACTTCTGTTCCCCACATTACCCAAAATTACTCCGACCACCCGCAGAGAAAGGCTGTGAACTCTCTCCATTCAATCAAATGTTGGAGCAGGGATGCATGAATACCATTAAAGTGTCATCATTCAGCTGTGGGGAAGCTTCGCCCTACCCTGAAAAAAACACGAAATGGACTTGGAGCTGCAATGCATTCTGTTCTTTTTATTTTTTTTGTACAGTGGGTGAAATGAATTGTTCCCCGAGTTTGCTTTTTCTCTGATGGACTTCTTCCTATAGCTGACAGTTGATCTCAAACAAAGAGAAGCTGCAGAACTCGGAAACCAACATTTTAGATCACACAATGAGATCAAACACCACTGAAATGGCTAGACATTTTTGAATATGATATTGCATTTCTTTGGTTTGTGATCGTCATAAATAACATAGGTACGGTCATCAGTTCGGAGAAGAAAACTTCTTTAATTTAAGTCTTATAACTTTACAGTTTTTCTACTCCCTTTCCTAAGGGCACTTTGTTCAATTACTTTTATACATTTATGTTTGTTTATACTTTTTTTATGCTTTACGTAAAAGCACTTTGAATTGCAGTTGTGTTTTAAAAATAAATGTGCCTTGCCTTAGTTTTTACATGGTAAAAAGCAGAAATGTATTGATTGTTTGCATACATTTTTCTTGTAGAGATCACAGAATGAAGGGCGGATTTATGTGTGTTTACCAATATACAGGGGTGGATTGCAGTGATGATATATCTTTCTATTGTTTTTATTTTTCTGTAATTTTAGAAGATATATTTGCACCCTTTGGCATTTCAAATGTAGATGTCTTTAGATTGTAATTATATTATCAAAATGAAGTAAGCTTTACATGGGCATTGTTTTTCAGTGACAGCATTAATAAATTATTTTCAGATTTTCTTTGTCTAGTGAAAAGTCAAATTTCTGAGGGTTGGGTAAAGTGTATTGTTATTACTGTGTATTAATAAGAAGGTGCAATAGTAGTGTGAGTTGTTTATTCTTATGTAATATGTAATTTATGTCAGTAGAAATAACTAAGAGGTGTATGATGTTCTATTTATTACATCTTTAGCCCATTTTCCTGATTATACTCATATAATTTTACTTATCTAACATTTCAATGCATGATTCTTGTAACATAATGGACTATTTTTATTTTGTGGAACACTTCCTACAACATTGACATACATTTATTTCCTTGAAGTACTTGTCTTATTTCTCCTCATTAATGTTCTGTACTGCAATGTCATCTTTTTTACATTTTATTTGTATCTTTCCACCGGGTCTAATCAGCGGGACAGAGGCGGAGCGGTTTGATCCCGGTGACGCACTCTGCGGAGCTGCCGGGGGAGGTGCTCCGGCTCTTTTTTACGTCACCACCGTGCGTGAATCTGATTGGTTCTCAGCGAGCCCTGGGCGTCCGTGTAGATCACGACGAGAGAGAAAATAAAGCTGAAAAAATAGAGCAAACCTTAAAAACTCCCTACAAATGACTATTTACCTCCGATACGAACGGCCGCAACGGAACATCATAGCTGGCTTAGTGTCGCTCGACAGTCGGTGCAGATAAAGAGGGGAGAAATAACGGTGAGGATTAACGCAGAGGTGGGGTGAAATTAAAAAAAAAAGGGACTTCAATACCAGATCCGGATTACCCACTCGCTGAAAAAGGGAAAACAGGGATGAGGTGACCGCCAGGAAACGGAGGAAAAGTGGTCGAAGTAAAGGACACCAACGGTTCTTTGCGTATATTTCAATGGTTGTCGTGGAAACTTCGCCGTCAATGCCGTTTTAAATCGGCGTTCGGATTAGTCGAATTTCACCCATAATTACATTTTACACCGAGCAAACCCCGCATCAGTTAGTTCATTTCCGAGCGAATTCACGGGATATTTAACACTATCGGTTGGTTGTGTCGATGCCAACGGTAGACTGCAGGTTGCTCCATCATGGCCGGATCATGAGGTGTTTGACTTATCTACTGCTACTTCCAGAAACACTGAAGAAGTCAAAGAAGGTCAGCAAGCTCCCGGGCAGGCTGCCGTTATGTTATGAGATCCTGACACTGTCCCTGACCAGCAAGAAGAAGAAGCAGCAGCAGGAAGAGGAGCAGGAGAAGATGGCTGCGGAGTTGTACCCCGCCGCCAACACCAACCTGTCCTCCAGCGGCACCACGGTAGCGGACACCGAGAAGCCCAAGGAGGTGCCGGTGAGCCAGGCGGGGAGCAGCGCGGCGACCACCCCGACCACCCAGCAAAACATCAACAACAACAACCTAGACCCCCCGAGCTGGCCGTGCAGCCACCCCACACTCCGAGAGAGGTAAAATACTACACAAAATAATCATCTTTTTGTCAAAATCTCCAGGAAAGCTGGAGGACATTTCCAGTGGTGGAAAAAGTATTCTTTACTATACTGTAATAATACCAGACCTGTAAAAATACTTTCAAGAAAAAGTACCAAAACCACACTGTGAAAATACTCAATTTCAAGTAAAAGTACTACATCTACGTATTTAAGTATGATTGGGAAAATATACTTTAAAGTAGTAGGAGTAAAAAAGATTCATATACTTATATACACACTCAATACTTGAGTAAATGTACATAGTAACTTTCCACCACTGTCATTTTCACAAGTAAGTGCATAATATCTCTTCTCCTGCACGGATGTGTCAAGGTGATTAAAAAAGACCATAAAGTTCATTAAAACCAATTTGAAGTAACGACAGGCCACATTTACAACGCTTTGCTAATATGATAGTAAAAGTACAGCACCATGGCTATACTCACACTAGTCACACTTGGATAGTGGGGTTTTATTTTGAAAACCATTCCTGCAGCATCTATTTTTACATATATTTTTTCCAAATTTGCCTAAAAGCATTGATTACAGTTAGCATTCCGTACTAGCCACATACTGTGCAGAGCTATATCAGAAGGTCGATTTACAGATTTACATGTATCCAATTTGGATAATCAATTAACCATTTAAGGACCAAAAACAGTCTGTTTTGATGTATTTTGTGCAAGTAGTTTCTTTTGGTTTTGGACTGATGGTTGAAGAAAACATTGGCAAACTGAGAAAGCGAATTGTTAGGGAAAGAGATAATTCACTGAGGCTTATTCCTGAAAACTGCAATGCTTATGTTTTTTAGGAATGCCTTGATGTTTAACAATGAGCTGATGGCTGATGTCCACTTCATTGTTGGCCCCTTGGGGGGGTCTGAGAAGGTTCCAGCACACAAGGTATGGATATTTAACATGTTAATCAAACCATAAATTGTGTGTTTTTCATCTTATATTAATGTTTGATGATAAGAGAAGTTGTGTTTACAGCAGTGCTACTGAAAGGGAGCTACTGCTGCTCCTTTATTGAACTTGAGAGTGATTCTGGTTGCGTGTCTCTGACGCATCTGTCTGCTCCTCCCTCTCCCCCTCCCAGTATGTGCTGGCCGTGGGAAGCTCCGTCTTCTGTGCCATGTTTTACGGCGATCTGGCAGAGGAGGATTCTGAGATCCATATCCCAGATGTGGAACCTGCTGCTTTTCTAATTCTGCTGAAGTAAGCCACTCACCATCCCTCACATAGCCAACCAGAAGGAGAGATGACAAGCTCAGTCAGTGTCACTTCAAAGCATATTATTACTCATCCAAAGCTAAGCAGAGGCGAGTGCCAAAATGCTGGTAGCGCCTGAGAGCAGGGGCAGCAGCACACTGCTCTGTAATTGCTGGTTTTTCTCAATGCTCTAGGTCCAACTAGAACATTTCCCCCTCTTTTTACTCATCTACAGCCTGGCAATTTTCATTGAAGGGTCTGGTAGTTATAAATATCCTGCCTTTGTTGCTCTTCCAGCAGCATTGGCTAATCCAGCACCATAGATTGTAGCATGTCAGGGCTTTCGTGAAAGACCCAGGATGAGTTTAGTCATCACAGAGTCCCGATTATGTAAAAAGTTGGTTCTATAATGCATCTTATAAGTGATATTAAAATAAAGTTGTCTCTCCAGCAATGCCAGTCAGTTGAAGTTTTTTTCATGCACATGTGATTAAAAGGTTATTTTGCTTCTCCAGGTACATGTACAGCGATGAGATCGACCTGGAAGCAGACACGGTGCTGGCCACCCTGTATGCTGCCAAGAAGTACATAGTTCCTGCACTGGCCAAGGCCTGCGTCACTTTCCTGGAAACGAGCCTGGAGGCCAAGAACGCCTGCGTGCTGCTCTCCCAGAGCCGCCTGTTCGAGGAGCCCGAGCTGACGCAGCGCTGCTGGGAGGTGATTGACGCTCAGGCTGAACTTGCGCTCTGTTCGGAGGGCTTCTGCGAGATCGACCTGCAGACGCTTGAGATCATCCTGCGGAGGGAGACGCTCAACACCAAGGAGGTGGTGGTGTTTGAGGCGGTCATGAACTGGGCCACAGCAGAGTGCAAGAGACAAGGTTTGGGGCCCACAACCCGCAACAAAAGAGAAGCCCTGGGCAAGGCGCTGTTCTTAGTGCACATCCCCTCCATGAGCCTGGAGGAGTTTGCTGACGGGGCGGCGCAATGTGATATCCTGACACTGGAGGAGACGCACAATGTGTTCCTGTGGTACACTGCAGCGAAAAAGCCAGATTTGGAATTCCCTCTGACGGAGAGGGAGGGCTTGGCGCCTCAGAGGTGCCACCGCTTCCAGTCCTCGGCCTACCGGAGCAACCAGTGGCGCTACCGCGGCCGCTGCGACAGCATTCAGTTCGCGGTGGACAAGAGGATGTTTATCGCGGGTCTGGGGCTGTACGGGTCAAGCGGCGGTAAAGCGGAGTACATCGTCAAAATCGAACTTAAGAGACAAGGGGTGACCCTGGCGCAGAACATGACAAAGTTTGTGTCGGATGGGTCGAGCAGCACGTTCCCCGTGTGGTTCGAGCATCCTGTTCAGGTGGAGCAGGACGCCTTCTACACGGTGAGCGCCGTGCTGGACGGGAACGAACTGAGCTATTTTGGCCAGGAGGGCATGACGGAAGTGCAGTGCGGGAAGGTGACATTTCAATTCCAGTGCTCCTCCGACAGCACCAACGGGACCGGAGTACAGGGAGGACAGATCCCAGAGCTGGTGTTCTATGCGTAAGCTGCTCTGGACTGCAGATGGAAAATTAGGTTTATCCTGCCTCCCAGCCTTTAAAGTAATGTAGCATTAAAGACACTTGACTAATGTCACACTAAATGGCCTGGTTAGTTCTCAGAGAGACTATTTTAAGAGTCAAGGAGCTGTTGTTTTATCTTATTTAATTTAATCTTATTTTTTAATTTAAATATTGGGTTAACGTTATTTGCTATGATGGCTGTGTTGAAAGGCTGCGGCTGCTGTAGAAACAACATAAAAACAGTGATTTGTTGTTATGTAATCAAGCTGAGCGCCACAACCGGAACGAGTTGGGACTGCTTCAAATTGTGAAATTGCAAGTCTACACAATGTTGTTACTATAGTCTAAGCAGCAATGTTTCACCAGGAGCAACTTGATGTAGTGTTATGATTCTAAATGCAAAAAAAAGTAGAAATCTTGTCGAAAACAGAGTTGTTTTGCACTTCAGAGGACGGCCTCAGAAACATTGTGTCTTTTGTAAAATACGATTTAAATGTTAACAGCTTGATGCTGTTAGAGATGACAGATGTGTTCTGTATAAGAATGCTTATACACCTGATGATAAAACATAACGGTTATAATGTGATTGAGGCTTCAGATGTCACATCATTGTGGGTGAGGGGATTCGAGGGACTGCAGCGCCCCCTGGGTACTGCAGTGGGAGCTACACCTGGGTTTTTAACGAGAACATAAAGTTCTTGCAGCAATGGATGGATTAGTCACCAGGAGTAGGGTACAGTACAGGGGCCAGAGGAGTCCTTTGGGCCCCTCAGCAAGAGCATCTTTTTAAAGTCACTGTTATAATCATCTAGTTGGAAAGTCAGAGGGCTCAGTCAAAGTAGACATGCTCCTGTGGTGTTTTTACCCAGATCCTTTAACATTGAGCAACTGTGGGTCAAATTCAGATTTATTCATGAACGTTTTGTCCAATTTAACCCAAGAGCTGCACATACTTAACCTACAGTTAACCTACATAAGCACTTGATATATGCTTATTGATATTTGATGGGGATGAAGCAATTTAACAAAGTTTTATTATAACCTTATGCTCCTTTTAACTTTGACACTATTGAAGTAAAGTAACTTGAATATGTTTAGCAGCTGGGTATCACTGCTTACAGACAGTAGAACTTGCTGACTTAACCTACAGAAAACCAACATTAATATTAGTAAAGGATTTAAAATGTGTTTGACCACAGTAGGACTGCCTCCTCTTGGTCAAAGAGTTAACTTAAACTGACTTTTATGATCTCAGTGGATTAAGATTTTGGACGATGGAGCATTTTTTGTGCTTTTTTCATACCGATTGAACAATTTAGAACAAACGTATGGGCACATATCTGGTCAACATAATATTTAAAGTGGTGCTTTTGAATGGTTCCTGGACAAAATCAGTTTTACAAGTCTGCTGATTCAGTCACCTAATCGATAAGTCGACAAAATCGTACTAGTCTTAGTTGAACAGACAGGGAGAGTCCTAGTCAGCAGAGTAGCTGTGCTTACAGCCAACATTATGTAGTACTTACAAGTTATTTACCACGGAAATATGCCAAACATTCACAATTTCCAGCTAGTAAAAGTGATTTTCACTGTGTTTTTAAAGAGTTAAGATATTGTCATTTCAGAATTCTTGGGTATTGGAATTTAGGACGTCATTTTGAAATCTGGGAAACTGTGGCAATATTTTTTCTGGTGATATTTACACTTAATGATTATTTTAAAAATGGGTAGAATAAAAGATAGATTAATTAATAATAATCAGTAGGCCAAGTTAAAGCCATATTTATAACAATTACTTATCTACCTAAAAGCATTTACCAAATTGCGCTTGACTACAGCTGATTTTAAAGAGCTTAACTGCAAGTCTTGCACAATGAATCCAGTAACACATTGTGAAGATAAATAAAGTGTGTACCTATAGCCGGGGCGTTGATGCAGAGCTCTCTTGACAGTGCGAGGAACGTTCTTCCCAAGATGAAGACGTTCACCTGTGAAGGAGAGAAATCTTTTTTTTTTAATGATAAACAGCAAAGATAAAAACACTGAAAAGCAATGAGTGTCAAAACAAAACCTTGTGCTGCCAGTTAAGTCTGATTTTCTAACTGGATTTGGATGTTTACGTGATTCTGTAAGTGACTCCAGGAGCCATTAGATCCATTCAGAGCCACTTATACAATTAGAGCACGAGCATCGGCCTGACATTAAGACCTCACAAATGTCTGGGTATGATTGACCAGGACTGGTGTGTTTGAGAGAGAAAAACACACCGTTACGATTTTAAATAAGGTTGCTGCGTCATCGCCAGTTTAAGGGTTGTGGTTATATAATGGTTTCATTTCAATATGTGTGATTAAAACCTGAGCTGGGGGCCATTGGAAGGGATTTTCCTCCCTCGTTGCCCTTTTTATTCAATTCTAATCAAAATATGTTCCACTCAATTCCCCTCTGCACTCTCCCTTCCTGCATTATATTTCCTCAGATTGATTTCCTGTAACTATATCACATTTCTGACCACATCAGTGTTTGGACAGTACTGGCCTTATGCACCAATACTTCTTTAAACTGTCCCGATCATAAAAAGGGCTTAATTTTAACTCAGCAATGTAAGCCACATTTCTGCCAGGGTATGATGTTAAACCAGTAGGGACGTTATAGCCTAGAATTACTTATTCAATCACATTTTCCAGTACTTTCCAGCATTATATAAGCAATAATTCCTAATGATACACGTTATTAAATGTATGCCACAGAGAAGCAGCAGGACATGGATGGTCGGATTAACTAACAAGCATTTATCTATTCATTAAGGTCATTAAAGTTTCCTAGTTGCTGTTAGCTGCAGGTGTTATGGTGACTGAACCTCCACAGAGAGGAGTATTTAACCACCTGATGCACAATCCACTGCTGAAATCAGCTCTGGTTAAGAAGTGTGTAACATTGGACAGCCTGCAATTAGGTCTGGGAAATATTTGGATAATATATATTATTAATATATAATTTCTTTGATTCCATTTTTCAAAAGCAACAAAAGTCAACCTAACAATATAGTCACGATATTTAAATTGCAGTATTTGATCATAAAAATCATCAGATAGCCTACCCCTACCTAGCATTACCGACTATAGCAAGCAAGAGAAAATATGTTTTATACCTTCTAAAGCAGGTTAAGATACATTGTTGGATTGACATTTGAAAAAAGACAATTTATTCTTCCACCACTGCTGTTGTTGCAAATTCAATTTGTATTAACAATAAGAGGTTGAGGGAGAAAAACATGCCTATATTCTTCAAATAAGAGAGTACATTTTCTAACAAAATACGTTTTGACACACTCCAACAAAACCACTCCAATCCTACCAGCGAGGAAGTGAGATTGTGATGCAAATTGTCGTGGAAAGTGCGAAGAAATTGCGGTAAACTGGAAATGTCGCCTCCTATTCATCCCCCCCTCTATCCATGCCATCCAAAACCCAAATAAGCAGGTGAATGCAGTCAGGTTAAAACACCACTATCCACCCAAAGCTCCAGTTCACATCCACCAATATTAAGTGCCACATAATATATAAAAACAGGGAGACCTTGCACATGGCTCCTACATCGAGTATTACACTTAAAGATTTGGGAGATAAAACACTTTTACATTTCATATAGCTTTTATCCAAAGAAACTCGGAATGAGCGCAATCAACCATGACGACACAAACTAAGAATCTTGCAAGTGTGTTAGCTTCAAACAACATTTCAAAGGATCAGATGAGTATGTCCCTTGTGCAGTTAAACTAGAAACCTGGTTTGTAGCAGGATGTTGGTGGAGGATGAGGGCGAGTGTGTCACCAGGGTTATCACTCCAGCACCTCCCCTCACAGATGTTTCATTGTGTTTAACCCACATCACCTCCAGAAGGCTCGGCAGTAAATTCTGTCTCCCCCCGACCCCCACACACTATCTGAAAGGATCTGATGATGAATAACAAAGCCACAGGGCTGCACATCTATCATTTCCCTCACAAATTATAAGCTCAGAATTAGGTTTCTGGTGCCGAGAGCTGCAGCAGACGGGCGGTGAAAGCTGCAGGACCGGGTCATGAACTCGGGTTAGATCTCCCTCATTCCTTCAGACCCTCTCTCCAGAACTATGAGGAAGGGGTGAGGAGCAGACAGACGGACTCTCGCTCTCAGCACCCCCTGGAGTCGCACAGAGACGCAGATGCTCCTCAGCTATTCTGGGAAGTGGATTCCAGCAAGGAATTTATACACAAAGGCAGAAACGGTGGTGGAAAGAAGGAAGAGGAAGACGGAAGTGGAACAAGTGCCGGCGCTTTCAATAAAAGGATGGCATGATTACAGCTAAAACACAAATGTTGATTAACACTCGTGATGGTTATTCTCAAGGCGCTCAGGAGCAAAATCAACATCTTTACAGCTGCAAAAATCCATAGTTTCATTTTAACTGGGGATTCAATGATGGGTGTAATGTATGGATCGATTTAGCATCTTCCAGCTCAACTGGCCATAAAGCAATGTTTGTTTTGGTGTACAAGCCTGAAAATGACACACCAAAAATCTAAATGCTTCCAGTACGGGACTCCTTATGGGCACAGACATGATACCAGTCTCTGCTGAAAGAAAGCTCTGAACAAAGTCAGATTTAGTCAAAGTGATACTGAAACAAATGTACAGAACCACAAACAGAGTTTACTGCCCTGTCTCAAATTATTGCAAAACCAATGTGCAAAAATGCATGCATTATAAAAAGGAAAGGAATACTGGATCGGAAACTAATGTGAAATAAGACCTACAAGAACTAAACTGCTGGTACCACTTTACAATAAGACTACCCTTATAAAGGATTCATAAAGGGTTTATAATTGGGTTATGAATTAGGTTGTAAACACTTTATTAATCATTAAGAACCATTTATAAACCAGTTCTAACATAGTTTTCATACATGGCACACAGGCTCACTATTTGGCAAGATGACTAAGCCTTATATTGGCTACTTAGCGAGAATCAACTCAGTGAGCAACAGATACCAAGGATGCTGGCTGATGAAGAAGATGAAGTAAGCTAAGTAGCCAATATAAGGCTTAGCAGTACAGATGACTGTGGGCTCACTGTTTGGCAAGCAACCGGTCACAGTTGCCCTGTTTATCTCATGTCTTATAAAAGCTTATTAATGATTTATAAAGTGTTCACAACCTAATTAATAAATGAATTACAAACTATTCGTAAACCCTTTATAAGGGTAGTCTTATTGTAAAGTGGTACCAAACTGCTTAACCCATTCCCCTTTTTAATGATTGTTAAAGTTCTAGGTGATTTAATGCATTTTTTTTCAAATATGAAGCCTACTTGTCCTAAAAGTTTGCCAATATTCCATGCATTTGTATTTAGTACTTACATTTCTATAACTTGAGATATTGTGTGTATCAAACACACAAGTCTAATATCTTAGTGCATTCATGCAAAATAATGTTGCTCCTCCTGCACACATTGCTACATTTGACATCTGATTATTAATCTAATGGCAAAGACAAAACGTTTCCAGTGTGACTACAAACGGAGCTTAATTGTTTACATTTAATTTAAAATCATCCCTTTGAGCTGCTTGTGGTGAACCTGAGAAGAGTATAATCCCTCGTCTCCAATGCGGCGCTAAGTGAAACTTTCCGGGTCGAGGGGTCAAAACTCAAAGCGCTCGACCATTAAAAACACCGTGCGGTCACTCGATACCTCAGAGCAGAGGCTCAACAGGTGGAGGGGGAAAACTTTCAATTAGACGACTCCTGACTGCGAGAAGCTCCGGTTCGATCTGTGAGCGTCAACAACTTTCTCCTAAAGACGCAAACTACAGAAACCACTGCTGCTGGAAACAAGTCTGCACATCTTCAGCTGACTGTTACCAGAGGAAAAAAGTAAAATCAACCAGAAAATATAAAGCTGATTATTGCCAGATAAAAAGCTGTTTCCTGCCTAATTATATTCAAATTTGGGAGCTGAAATCAGTGTGCTTTTTTTCCCCTCGCAGAAATATAGGACTGGATGTTCACACAAGCTTTTCTGTGGCAAATGCTGCCAATATACTTCAAATTAAAATGTAATTACAGCAACAAGTGCTCAGTCTAAATTACTCAGTTGGAAAACAATAATCATGCCTAGCAAAAAAGACTTAAATTGAAGTATTTAATGTGGGTTTGTTTGTGTTAAGTGGTTTAAAACATTAGTAGAGTTTAAATTTAGAATCTAGTTTCAAAGTTGAATTTTTCCAAATCTCTAATTAAATCTTAACTATAAAGAACAAAATAGAGGCTTTCTTCCAATTGCAGCTACTCTGGATGGTTAAGGATGAAAAGGCCTGAAAACACTGAAGCTAATTGGTCCAGGCGTCTTCCTTAGTGACATACTGAACCCAAACCAGTAAGAAGAGTCTAATTCCAACCCAGTACATGGGAGAAAAGCTCAACATGTGTCCTCTTTGAAAACATTTCTTCCACCTTTCAGAAGCAACACTCAGTTCGAATAATGTTTAAAAAGGTATTCAACAATAAATGAGTCTTTTAAAAAGAAAACTGGGCCGCCGGATAGCTCAGTGGTTAGAGCTGGCTTGCCGGACATGTCACCCCTCAATCTCTCCCTTTCAACTCTGCATCTCCAATAAAGAATGAGACAGAGATGGCAAGAGCTTCACATTCCAACAGATACAATACACCCTAAAGATATGTTAGCATTTAGCCGGACACAACATTGTACATAAATGAGCATTGTTCCTATAAAATAAACCTTACATCTCAACATGAAAAAAACGTGTTGCATTGCTTCCTATTAATAAGAGAGAATGTGCAATGAACAGTGTGCAGGATCATCTGTGTGTTGAACCTGTTACTCCAAACCCTGCATGTGTGCAGTGGAGAAATGCATCTTATGTGAAACACATTCAGAGCATGTGATTGCATGAATAAGATCTTGCAGAGCTCATCACATTAGCGCCAGAGAACAGCTGATATTCACCGCCTGTATTGATCCCATATGGTTATTCTACGTAATTCACTTTAACGCCTCCTTCATCCAACAATGCAAAGCAGACCCTGGGTGTGGATGTGTTAAAAAAAAGGAGTTATTGGTGGTATTTCCACCCCGCAGCCGCCTGAATGCTGCACATTAATAACCCCACCCACCCAAAATCCACTCCTAATCCACTCCCAGCCTCCTCATGCCGGGGTGTGGACGCGGGGGAGGGGAGGTGTGTGTGTGGGGGGGGCAGCTCCTGCAGGACAGCTGGGTGCATAAAAATAAAAGCCCCTGACCAGCTGTGACTGAGAAATGTCCCCCCCCCCCCCCCCACCAGCTCCACCACACCCCTGACTCACCGTGAATCTGCTGCCATTAAATATGCAGACAAATGGAGGGCTTTCTAAATTTAAACACACACACACACACCACACACAGCAACACACACACACAAACACACACACGACTCAGGTTTAATTACATGGGTGAAAGTCTGAATGCAAGATGACTGCAGGACCGAGTGGTTGGGCAGAGATGCATGATGGGAGTTTTGGTAGCAGTGTGTATTTAAGTGGCTGCTGTAACAGGGTGGGCATCAGTAGACATTAAAGAGTTCAAAGTATGGAAAAGTTATTTTAAGTTTAGGAGTTCCTTTACTCTAAATGGCGTTATAACCATATATTCACAGATTTGTGGAATGAATCAATGAAGATAAATGGTCAATCAATCAAAAATAGCCCTGTTTAAATTCAGAGTTGCAACGACAGGTGATGAATCTAAGAATTAAAATAAATCTGCAACACTAAACTATTTATTTCACTAACTTTAAGCCTGTTTTCAAGCACTTATTTTATGGTTTATTTGTGTAAATTAGCTTCTTCTGGTCTTACATTTTTAATCGAATAGGGGTTTTGGACTTTCTATTGGACAAAAAAAGACATGTAAAAGGCATCACCTTCTAGAAAAAAAAAAAATGGAGGGTGGTTTTCCCATTTTTTATCTAAATAATCTGCAGATTTATCAACAAATAAATAAATATAATCTTAAATTTGACTGGAGTTTTTGAACGTACCTGCAGGAGATCACTGAGGTCCAGCAACATGTCTGAGAGAAACAGGTTAAGGCAAATAAACATTAAGAATCACAGGTAAAAAACTAAGTCATGATTATCATTTTCCCAGTTAGGATAGTGGAACAATCACATATACAGTATCAGATGGCATATCAAGTCCATTTATTTGTTCTGTTCTGTGACCGAGCCTGAACCAGACTAATAGTTTAACAGATGATCTGAAGCCTGCAATCTCACAATAAAACATGGACAAAATAACAAGTCTCAAGTCTGACAAGTCTGTATTTTCTGACTCTCCACCTGCACAGTGGACACCGGTGTGACGATGATGAAGTGAGCAGCTGAGACAGTAAATCTAACGAGACACTGAACACAACCTTTGACCAGACCACACCGCTAAATATACTGACGGACACACACACATAAGGACACACACTTGCAGAGAAACATACATGGACACATACCGACGTGGACACGGTCACACACAAACACACACACAGAGACATAAACGCATTGGGACAGACAGTGACACACAAACTGAGATACACATGGAGACACACAAGGGGCACTCATGCACACGCACAAACAGAGAAACACACATGGACACGGAGACACACAAACACCCAGTCGCACACATGAAAACAAATGTAGACACACTGAGAGACACACACAAACACAGATAGAGTGAGAGACACACAAAAAGAGACACACACATACAGAGACACACACAGATCCACTTGCATACGGAAACACACACACACTGAGACACACCAAAAGAGACATATACATGGAGAAACATGAATACACACATTATAGACACACACACACACACACACAAACAAACAGTAAGTCCACACACATGGAAACCAAAACACACACACACACAGTTTCACACAGGAACACACACAGACACAAATGGAGACATACACACACACTGAGACAAACACTCAGAGACACACACACACACCCCCCATCAGCCTCTGGACAGCCCCCCCCCCCCCTCTCCCAATGACCGGCCCCCACTTGGACCCGTCTCCGTGGCGACGCTGCACCTGTCCGGCTGCAGGGCGGATTAGCTGCTCTGAATGAAAAAGGCCTCACAATGGAATTAGCGGCAGCAGCTCAGATGAAATGGAAAAGATAATCCCAGCGCACGCCGTCTGGAGATTACAGGCGCCTCCCTGAATCAGGAAAACAAACAGCAGCAGGTCCTTCAGCACATCTGGGTCCACTCAGAGGGACGCATGTTCATAAACAGGTAAGGAAATACAAAGGAAAGCACCATCGCTACAACTCGCCTATTTCAATATCCAGAGAAATGGAGGATTAAAGTGAAGCAGCTGAAAAAGGTATCTGCGTCAATATTTGGGGCTTTGCATCTGTGCAGATTTTCAGTTTATGAACTCACTGCTTTCATTAATGCTTTTATTTATTTGTTTCTATTTTGAGCTGCAATGAGACGCCTGACAAACCTGGTTGTACTCGAGTATATTGACAATAAAGATCTTCTGATTCAGACTGCAAAAGAATGCATACTCCTCGTCTTATGGCGAAGCTCAACATCACAGCATCTTCTTGACAGCCTGGCAATTATTGGGCCTTTCTCAGTTTTTCATAAATTAGTGGAACAACCTGTGTTTTCACCGCCGTCACAAACTGTTCCAAAATACTAACTGTACCAAAGTAAATGCTGCGTCTCATTTATAATAACATCATTTTAACCACGCAAAGTGACACATGGCATTATTAAAACATCAGTTAAATCTTTGTTACGGTTGAAAGACAGTTGTATTAGAGACAACCATGGGAAGGTCTACCTTCCTTCTCTGATTTCTTTTGTATTCATTTCCGCGTCCTTTGAAAGGCTTTACGTTTATTCCCTGGTGGACATTATAGATTCGACCACCGCACAGGTCACAAGGTTAACTTTATGTTCCCACTGATAAGGTTCTACAAATCTATTATAACTATAAATCAACATCAGGAGGATCATCCACACTACCACAAATAATCTGGATTGCTTTTGGTCCAAAACTAAAAAAGGAATAGAAAAAAAACAGTTTTAACCAACTCATCTCCTAACAGCTGACTGTAGGAGGGGACGTTTATTTTAACTTGTACATTATATCTTATTTTGCAGTTTTCTACTTTGATATTAGGAAGTCTGACTAAGCCGGTTTTATTTCCTTGTCTGACTTTCCTTTGGTGAAGTTGCTGTGTTCACAGATCTCTGCATAAATGAGTACAATATAAAGGTATTACAGCTGCTATGGTTTATGGAAATGCAGGAAATTGTTTTTCTGCATCAACAAATGCAGTATGAAAAATGTACCATCGTTCATCACGCTTGCTCCAGCTGGACAGGAACTGATCGAGTATTACATGACATTTGTTTTGATTAGTTTTAATGGCTGCATGCACGGTTGTGTCAGTTTTGGGGATATTTTTACTTTCCTTAAGCAAACAGGAAGTGGGGGATTAAAGAAGCAGAAATCAGAGGGAGAGGAAGGAAGGAAACGTTGGTATGATGAAGGTGGGAAGAAGGTCGTCAAGACAAAAAAAGTGGAAGGAAGCAAAGATATCAAATCCAGACAGTCCGGTTTTCCGTGCAGTGGATCCGCGTTAAACTAAAACTCAAGGTTCAGTCGGATGTTTTGATTTCGCACTCTGTTCTCCTTCTGCCTACATCTTTGTCCCGATTCTCCCCTGCGACAACATTACAGACTCACCCAGCTGTGGAAAAGGAAGTGAGCGGAGCTATTTTTACCCCGTCCTCACTGCACCAAAACATGCACAAACAGACAGGCCTGCACTGACACACACACACACAAACACAAAAGCCCAGTAAACAATGCAGCAGGAGGAAGGCATTACACCCTCCTCGCCCTGCTTTCATTAGGTAAACCCATCCCGTCCGCACTGATCTTACGTAACACGTCCATCCTCGGAGGCGATATGAGTCAGGAGTAAACTGACTACACACAACGAGCTGCCCTGCTGATTAAAACAGCATGAATCTAAAAGTCCCATTATCCCAACGATGACACATCGCTCCCAACTTCAATAAGCTGCCGTTAGCAGATTATGAGACGTTAAGAAAGGCCTCCGTTGGCTCACATCAAAAGTAACCTTCAGACTTTGATGTGTTTTAGACGGAGGTTTGCAATTTTAACACGCAACTTTGTCTGATATGACGCCGCAGTTTTGCTCAGCTATTAGAACAACTCATGCATGCAGGAAACGCAGTTCTTGATCTGTTAAAGCCTTTGATCGGGTTTCCGTTAAGATTGTGATTTTGTGATGGTTAACTTGGTAGCTGTACTAAAAGCTTACTTTAGTTCATTTCATATCTTTTTAGGTAACACAAAGGATACGTGGCGTTCCCTCTGTGCGGCAGACGAGGTAGAGACACGCAGCGATGACGTGGGCCGACTTGCGGCCGCGGGTCAGGTGTTTGGTGAGCGCCATCTTGTAGAAGTTGAGCGCCGTGTCCAGACAGTGTTTGTTCATCTGCAGCTGGTGACCCAGAATGTTGATGCTGTGTCTCGCTGCAGGGACACACGTATAACAAAAAGCAAGTCAGTTTACAGAAACAATACAACAATTGTAGACATTACACAATACCCCCAAAACTGCAGACTTTAAACTTTGTTTTTTATGTAGATTTAAAATATGAGATACGTCTTTATAGACTGTTTCAAAGCAGACATTTTGAGTTGTAAGAGTAATACATCAACAGAGGAATAATCCAGTAAGTAAACATGAGAATAATTTATTATTTCTAGGACAGTCACAGCTTAAATGACTTCTTTTTTTTTTTTAAACTAAAAGTGCTTTCAGAGAATATACGTTTTTTTCCTAGACATTTCTTATGTTATTTATATTTTAACAGCTTTTTATAATTTATGTAGGAAAAAAATAAAACAGGAAGTACATTTACGCAAAAAGCTAATTGAAAGTTTAAGGCTCATCTTCTAAAAAGGTACAAATGAGGGCTAGCAACTTTCAAAATACTGTTAAAAGCTGGCAAAAAAATCTATCAATAGGCAATGGACTAAAGTGGAACCTCTTTCTCAAGAGCAATGGATAGAGATAGTAGAGGAAATATATACAATGGAAAAACTGACATGTCATTTGAGTCTGCAATAATCAGAGCTTAATGAAAAAGTAGGAGAAATACCAGCAACGAATAATACAGAAGACATGACTGATTCAGTAAAAGGCTTTTCCTCTAGGTGTATGATTGACCACGCTCGGCCAATTTGATTTACAATTTCTTACGCACAGAACAAGATGTCATACTTGCATGATAATCATCTTATCTGACATTGTTGGTAACCAATTTATCCAAAAATAAATCTGTTATTGGTGCAGAGACACACACACCTACGTCATTACACACGCACATCGGGACACACACGCCTGCAGACGAGCACAAAGCCGTTACACACATTTATTCAAACTCAAACACATGTATAATACATTTGTGGATAGGTTGCTAGATGAAGGTGGAAGGAAGGTCGTAAAGACGTGTTCGGTGGTTGAAGCAAACATTTTCAAATCCAGAAAGTCCAGTTTTCCGTACGGCGGTTAATCATTAAGTTAAATTTAAGATTTGAATGGAAAGCATGCCATAAATCAGAGTGTCACACACTATTGTGCGAGTTGAGATGTTCACGCACAAGATTGCATAACTGTGTCATCACACACAAAAGCCCGTGCAATACATCTTTACACACACCAAACACAACAACACACTGTTCAGACCAGTTCAGGTGTAGCAGCAAGTGGAACCTTAACAGTTTGTAATTACTGTCAACAAGCAGCAAAAGTGTGGTGTGTGTGTGTGTGTGTGTGTGTGTGTGTGTGTGTGTGTGTGTGTGTGTGTGTGTGGATCCCTCAGATGAGCAAAAGAAAATCCTTGTATACAGTATGATGTGTGTGTGTGTTTGTCTGGGAATGTGAGGGGCTCTGAACTCACCACGTTGTTTCAGTTTAACTTTTAGATCTTAAACCAGCAGATTTCATCATCAGCATGACACACACCCACACCACACACACACCATACACACACTCACTCATCCTGACCACGTCTGGAGCTCAGTTCTCTGAGTCTGTGTCTAGTCACTGGAGTTGAGACATGAAAGACGATAAAACTGCATTCTAAGCCAAGTTTACACTACACAACTTGCTATTTTGTAATGGAGAGTCTTGTGGTTTTTACACAAAATGACTGAGCGGCACTCGACTGACTACATGATCGTTCACCATGAGGAATCCCCGATGAGTATGACTACGTATTATCATGAAACACACATGAAAGCTGACACTGAAAATGACGTGTTAGCATGTGCGTAGTCAAGCTTGTTGATGTTGTTTTTGGCACACAGGTTCACAAAGAATCCTGTGTCCACACCCTTTATTATAGGCGGTTTTCCAGAAGGTGAAACAACACCACGCAGAGTTACAGGCGAACTCTCACACACGTTTATCCTCATCCTGTGCTCTAAGCCTTTTGTTCTTTTATGGACATTTAAACAAATAATAAAAACGTTACCCTTTATGCAACTCTTCATCTCAGAACGACTGAATCTTTAATAGGGCCTTTTGAATAAGAAAACAACAACACCTCATAACATTTACATGAACAAAAACTAGGACACCCTGAATCAGAACGGTACTGAAACATCCACACAGGATCTGATGAAAATCTGGTGAGCTTTTCATACAAACACCAATATAAATAATAAAAGAATAATACAATCTAAATAGTACAAATATTAAAGTGTACTCAGTTCTGCTGCTTTTTCTGTTTACAGCTTAAATACAACAAATTACAGGATTTTTTCACAAATGTTGCGCTTACTATAATTTATATTTGTGATTACATTTTGATGAGTCGTGCAGCGCTACGTCTGAAACAGCTAGCCTGACTTGCTGAGTGGAATCACTCTTCCCATTTAGACATGTTGGTGGTTCAAAATACCAAGCTAAACATATCCTGCTTTTACAATTGCAGAAGGAAAATGTGCTTCTTTATTTTTTTCTAGCTAATACATTTGGTGTCATAGGAGTCTGTACTTCAACTCCAGAGGGTGATATCTGGCTCTTTGCTGCTAAATACTCATTTTTTCCTTCACCTTCTCGTCTCTTACTGCCCGTCTGCTGCTGAGCAGGTAAAGTGTACAGTGGGTTTATCAGAGCTCGTAAATGTGCTACTGAAGCAACACTGTGAGCTGAAAGAGGCCAAAAAGCTCAGCCAAGATGCAGAGGTAACCGATTTTCTGTGTTTTTTGCTACAAGCTATTGTTTTCAGAGTGATCTATTGTTAGGATTAAAATAACTACACTCACAGAAGATATGTGGCCCCTTATCAATATATTCATACACCTTCCAGCCAACTCACTTTTTGCTGCAGCTCCAGTTTGTTTGTTTTCTCACATACTGTAAATCTCTCCTTTTAAAGCTACATTTTAATTCCATAGCGTCCACACACAGCAGAGCACCAGTACATGAGGGACTGGTGATACATTAATGTCCAACATAAACACAGGAAGAGGTGCTCCCAGATATGAATCAGTTAGAGGGTGAGGTGGGGGAGGAAGGGGAGACGGCCACTGGGGAATGTTTAGGGAAGACAGAAAGAACAACAAGAGATGTTCTCTCCTATAGATGCCTGCAGACTCGGACATAAATCTACAAACACACTTGCAAACACAGACAGAAGGTATAACACACTTTTTACACACAGTTAAAAGTGATGCACTTTGGGAATTCTTTGAGAAAAATCAATAACACTCTTGTCTGAGCAGTAAATATGAAGATACAGCCAGCAGCCGGTTAGCTTAGCTTAGCATAAACACTTGAAACAAAGGGAAACGGCTAGCAAAGGAAACCAATATCCACCTACAAGCACCTCTAAACACTCCCCGTTTTGTCCCAATTCATATTAAAGAAAGGAGATACAACATGATAACAGACCTTTTTCACAGCAGACATTTTGACTTGTAAGAGATCAGAGGGCTCTCACAGCTGTGAATAACGTGGAATCACAGGAACATAAATGACTGTTTCTAGGATGATCCTAGCCTCATGAAACTTTACAACAACAGACAGAGGGCTTTCAAATAATGTATGGCTTATGTAGGTATATTGACAATAACAGGGTTTCGGGCGTTTACCAGGGCAGAAGTGATCGCTTGCCAAAACGTTTTTCATACCAAATCCCAGCATTAGTAGTAAGGGATTTTTGCCCATTTCTATCAACTTTTGAACGGTCAAAGTTGGTTAAAACTTTTTACCAAAACTGCGTAACAAATGCTATCAACACAAAAATGTCTTTCAAAAACGCATGAGACTTAATAGAGCATGGAGATGGCATTATATCCTTCTATCATAATGTTTTAAGCCCTTTACGCACTCTTTAAATTTGACTAGACGCATGACCACAACACAATGTTCATAACAGATTTATGACAAGAAGAACTTGACATAGCAGTCAAATGTTGCTGTGATGCAAGAAACATTTCTGACTTGTTTTGACAATGACATTTTGTATTATCGTATCGTAAAATAGAAGATTTGCTCAAATGATTACTCCGAGTCGCAGCTTTCCGATGGTGTTGACCACTACTATGTGACATTTATGGTTGACCTGCTACCTCCCCCTAAAGATCATCTGTCTCCAACTTAAAATGATCGTGGTAATCCTCTAAGGGTTAAATGATGTACTCCATTTCAAGCATATTCCTGTTAAAAATAAGCATTTTTCAAAAGTTCAAGTCTTTATGAATCCTTTAAGAAAGCCTCTAATAACCAAACACACAGAAGTATAAAACTCGTTCCTCATGCCGCATTCAAAGAACCACACTAACAATAAAACTGAAGTATTCTCCAATCTTCATCCTCATATTTCTCTCACACCGGGACTAAACTAATCCGCTATCCTCCCTCTCACACACACACACAGACACACACACACACACACACACACACACAGACACACACTCATTACTCAGCGTCTGCTGCAGTGACAGCTCTGTGACTCTGCGTTGCTGGAACATCAGACGCTGCAGTAACCGGCTGCTCCGACTCTCCGCCGGCAGCCAGCCAGCCATCTTGCCTTATTCCTTGTCTCTTTCTACAAGTTGTTGTTGATGTGTTTACAGATAAAAGATGTTGAGATAAAGCTCCAGCGACACAGACAAGGCTCTTCAGGGGCCACAGAGAACGAGGAAGGGGTCAGTTTAGACCCTGAGAGATATACATCAACAAGGCCAAAGTTATCAGCTGACACAGAAAGATAACAAAAGGGGGAAACCTGCAACTGTCACTATTTACAGCCTCTTTAACTTTTTCCACCTTCAGCCTAACAACCGCCGATATATTATATAAGTGTTTGTCTGGCAACCGTGCATCAGATCAGAATCATGAGGACTAATCTGAACCAATCATCACCTTTTAAAAAGCTGAAATTTAACCCAGAAACACTTGAATGATATAACAGTTCTTCAAAAACAAACTCTTATGCAGTAAAGAGGAAAAACACTGGTGCTGCGACTTAAAGGTGCGCTCACTGTAGGAGCTCTTTGAACAAGCAGGATAAAAAGATTTAAGGTAAATCACCTCCGAAAAAGCCTTTAATTACTCGCAGTTGTATCAGACGAGGTTATGAAATCCAGCATGTTGCAACACTGCTGCTTTCTGAAGAAGATTTGCACGCAACACTACAAGTGAAGATCATAAAATATATATTAAAGCACATGAACTAAGGCTGAAAAGAGCTGATAATGAAAAACATGTTAGGGATGTTTTCCTGACACTACTTAGTCTCAGCCTCTTCTGTGAAATGTTTAACCTCTGAAGTCATCCTCCTTTGCAATAAATGTTGAAGTAGATGTTTTTTGAAGTGTATAAAAACAAATACAAGTGCATTCAATGTGTATGAATAATGACTTATGAACCTTAAAATGTGCATAATATGTCCTCTATGCACCTCCAACAATTCAACAAACAATATACTTAAAGCGAGGTGCAACACAGAAATAAGTAAACTAGACATAAAGTAAAGAAGACATAATGAGATAAAACAGAAAGCAAAATCAAAATCTGTATATTTCGATAATCTTGACATATGTGGATATAAAGATATAACTCCCTAACTTGAACTCGTGAAAACAGGAAGACGCCAAAGTATCATTGACTAACATTATGAAGGATTTAGACTTGTCTCTGATGAAACAGCAGTTGTATGCACAGCTGAACCTCGTGCAGACAGTGATGATAAAGTGACGTGTTGCCCCCTGCAGGTCACTCACCTCTCTGCACCGTCTGAGCTCTGGACTCCCTCCCCATGCCCTGGTAGTGGTTATTCTCTCCAAAACTCGGGTTGACATTTCCTCCTGAAGACAAAAAAAAAATACAGACAGATAAGGATCAGAACAACAACAACGTCATTTAATCACTTTTACGACTATAAAAAGTTCATTTTTTCTTCCTAATGGGCATTTAACTGTCCCGAGCAGCCCGTTTTATTTTGTTTATTTGTCAGGGAAAACACAACCCCCTAAACATTGCAACATGTTACAGTAACACGACACAGATTTGCTGCATGCAGGGTTACTAGTCAAGACCAAGTTACAACCCCTGTGATCCATTTGACAAAAAAGAAGCCTATTTAGTATGTATGAATGTAAAAAAAAAAATCATAATACGGGAGAAATGTATAAAAATAACAGGAAAGCTAATTTGCATATTCACAGGGAATAATCAGCTTATCCAAATTGAAAGTTTTGCATTACTTCCTACAGTAATTGTGTTCACTATTTGGATTACTGTACAATTTGTGAGTTGTTCTGCTCTATTCTTCTTATGCAGTAAATATAACATTAAATAACTAAGCACAATGATAGAGAAGGGGTCCTGTAAATAAAAGGAACGGGAAATCCTGGTTTAGTTGATAAAATGTTTTGAAAGTGTTAAAAGAAAAGTTCTCTTAGGTCAAAATTGTCTTGTTTAATCTGCCATAACCAAACATTTTTAATTTAAATTCAAAGAGAATAAAAAATACTTTGATATTATTACATTTTTGTGATAACCCTAACTAACTGTTTCAGCTTTGAACCCAAGTGATGCATGATGCTAAAAACGAAACACAACCTGCAGAAATCAGCATGAAGTACTGCATTGTAATCTGACAGCGCACTCTAGTGGTCACTCAGAGGAACTACAGAACATGTAACATGCGTCTGGAGCAGGCTCAGCAGGAGGGAGACGTCCTGCTGGCTGAAGGTCAAACATAATCTGGAGGTATATGTCACACACTGATAAGCAGCTGTGGACCAACACACACATTAACATTACCTCATGGAGCGAGTGTGTTAGATACACACACACATCTGAGGAGTAGGAGGACAAATATGTGCTGATAGTTTAAGAATGATTCATGTTTATATTCCTTAAGTTCCTAGAAATCGAATTTTACATTAAAACCGTTAGGAAAAAGTAAAATTCAAGGTTTTTGTGCATTTTTTACTATCTACATAAACAATTATATAATTTACAAATAAAAACAAACAACCCAACTAAAAAACTAATGACTTTAAGAAGAAGGTCCATCTTACAGAATCACCACAGAGAAGAATTCCAGTAAAGATATCTTCAGGAAATAATCAATAAATCCATTAAAAAAAAAGGTAACACTGGAAGGTCACTCGTTTCTTACATGTGTTCTTTGCTGGCCATCATTCTCTCTTCTTATAAATGAATTAAATCACATGAAATGATAAGCCGATACCAATTTCTCCCGTCCTCTGCATAAAATAAGTTAGCAAAGTACTACATTTACAAAAAACATAGAAAAAACAGATTCCTTATAATTTTCCTATCCTAAAAACACTAATGCAACACTGTAAATATACCAGTTTAACAATAAAAATCTTGGGTATCCCCTTCGACACGATTTGGAAAAATAACTAATAGCGATTATTTTAACTGATATTGCAATTGCACGATATTGGAGGGAATGATCATTTTTTAAACATTATTCACGTTATTATTGAAAAATATATCCAATTATTATGGTCTGTGTTTCTTTAGTGGATCTGTACCAAACACATTTGTATTGTTAAAACTGTTAAACAGATTTGCAGGTTGCGATATGTCTGCTGCTCCACAATACTTCATTTCATACTGCACTAGTTTATATTGCAATAACATTTTGATGAATTGTGCAGCTCTGGTCAGTATCTCTCACCCTCAGAGGAGACAAACTGTCCGACGGCCGACGAGCCTCCGCCCCCCGTCTCCACGAACTCCACCTCAGAGACGATGATGTTGTCCTCCAGCACGGAGCCGCAGGTCATGCAGACGGCATCTCCGCGGGCCTGGTCCACGTCGATGTCCGTGCTGCCGCAGTTCCTGCACACCTTCGAACTCATGGTGGCGCACAGCGAGCCGCAAAGCCTGATGGGAAAAGACAAAAGAGAGACATTTTAAAACAAAGACTCCGCAACAAAATTAATCGTCTCTAATGGAGTTGTACAATCATTTCCATTGGACGAATGTTTTTCTCTGTTACAACTCCAAATCGGTGTCAAAGGCTGATTGAAGCAAGTTTCAACTTCAGCTTCAAAATGCAGAGAGGAAAGACAAGAATCAGAAATGTGTTCAGGTTCGTAGGTCCTCTCGAAATTGCATGTTTGACACTTTTTCATCAATAAAACCATTTCAGTTTTACAGAGATTGCAATTAACACAAGTACATATTCTTATGATGACATACTTCTTGTTTACTTGAGTATTTTGTTTTAAAGACCTCTATACAGTACTAATAATAAAGAGCTGTATACAGTACATTTACAGGAAAATATTGCATGTCGACTACATTTATTGGACGTTTGTAGTTTCTGCTTTCTTTTCAGATCACAACATTATAGAGTAAAAAGTACAATATGTGCATTAATTAACAACAAATAAAATACTGTACTTTATTATAGTACTTGAGTAAAAGTTCTTAATTCTTAGTATTCTGATTACTTTTCACCACTGCCAAACAGTACATTTCTTTTAAATTAGATCCACCTGCTGCCAAATATATGCAATAAAATACCATTAAATAAGAAAAAGCCAAATACAATAAAATGTAGTTTAGTTAATTATCTGATTACTTAGATAAGCCCTTCTGTAAAAAGAAAATAAGAATTTTACTTTAGGTAAGTACTTTTAAACTGTGGTATTACTACTTTTATTTAGGCAAAAGTACTTTTCACACCAGTGATTATTCTAAAATGGGCCACTCTGCATAATGTGTACTTTACTTTTGATACTCGAGTACATGTTGCTGATAATACTTCTGTACTTATACTTAAAGGTCCCATGTCATGCTTTTCCGGTTATTACCCATCCCCTTGTGTGTTATGAAGGTTTTTATGCATGTAAACGGTCTGCAGAGTCACAAACCCTCAAAGTACACCCTGTAGCGAGTAAAACTCTAACACAGTCTATGCTGCCCCAGAACGCCTCGTTGGAGATTTCTCATTTTCCATTGTTTACTTCCTGGGTACTCTGACGTGGGGATACCCAGAGGCCACACCCTCTGCCAGCCTTTCACGAAACAAAGCTTCACAAACCTTTCAGCGAGTCATGCCGGATATGTACAGCGTAGGGCACTGAAGAACGATGCTGTTCCTACTTTGTTTAGACCGGCGGGAGATTCGGGTACACAACCTGTAAGTATTCATTGTTGTTTGTGTATTTATGATGTTTAAAACAAACAAGGTATCTACCACGACTGTTTAAATGGGTAAACGTTTTTCGGGCTGCTAAATTGGGATCGCGGAGAAATGCTCTCCGCAGACCTCCAGATGAGTTTCGCTTGTTCTCGCTGTATCGCCGACACTGAAGCCTGTCTGCTCCTCGCAGCAGCTCACAGCAGCTGCGAGCAGCAACGAGCCTCTCAACATCGCGACCAATCAGAGCACACTGGGCTCACAGGGAGGGAGGGGGGGAGCAGGAGCTCCAACAAGCCGTTTAGGACAGAGAGTGAATACCGGTGAAGAAGAGAGAAGAGAAGATGGACCTTCATTAATCCCCCGAGGGGGAAATTCAGTTTCCACTCTGTCGTACACACATGCGTTTTTATACAGGTCATATAGTACACACAGTACACACTTTTTAGAACATGCACATACATATACAAACACACACAGTTATATGCACACATGCACATGCAGTTGAGAGGTCAGAGCGGAGGCAGCCAGTCTAGCCGGCGCCAGTGAGCAGTTGGGGGTTAGGTGCCTTGCTCAAGGGCACTTCGGCAGTGGCCCAGGAGGTGAACTGGCCCCTCTCCAGTACCAGTCCACACTCCGTATTTTTTTGGTCCGATCGGGGACGTGAACCGGCAACCCTTCGGTCCAAAGTCCAATCCCCTACACATACTTTACAGAGATGCTGTATGAGAAACCAATGTGAGTTTGGAAAATTGCACAGTATAAATCTATTTTAGTATACCTCAACAATGGAATTATGATCAGTAGAAATGGCCATGACATGGGACCTTTAAGTATCATTTTGAACTCACTTGTAGTCTATAAGAGTTAATGCATTACTTTAACTGGCAATTTACAACTTCAGTAATGTTTTAAATGCATGATTTGAACTTGTAATAAAGTACTTTTAGAATGTTGTATTACTACTTTTACTCAAATAAAGGTCTAACTACTTATTCCTTCACTGATTATTCTAAAAACGTGCATTCTGAATAATGAGTACTTGTAAAACTTTTAAGTTGATGCTGATACTTTTATTCCTCTGTAGAATTTAAAATGCATGACTTTCACTTGTAGCAGAGTATCTTTACAGTGTTGTACTTGTATTTAAACTTGAGTACAGTACCATAGTACTCTGTTTATGGCATGAACCAGACAGAGGCAGTGATTCTGCAGAGCTAGAGGCAGTGATTCTGCAGAGCTCCAGCCGCTGCTCTGCTCCCATTAGCCGGCTAGCTACGTGGCAACTGGGAGGCTAGCTCAGCGTTTTCTTCTCATCTAGCCGAAATAAGAGTCATTTCACGGGGTAAAGTTGACAACTAGTCGTGAATAGAGTCACTTTGCTTTGCTACATCACGTTTAATTGGTATAGTTTGTCATTGAGTGGATAGTTATTATATGAACCTCTCACATGTTGACAGCTGAGGAAGCTAACGAGGCTCTGCTAGCCGGCAACATCGACTTCAACACACACTTTAACAAACATGTACATGATTTAAAGCGCGTTTAATAAAAGGAGCAGCTTCACAGGGGGTCAAAGAGCCACATAATGAGGGTTTAGGTGTGCATACCTTCAGTCCGGGGAACAGTAGATGTTTCCAGCCACGCTTTTGGAAACGTGTCAGCCCCTCGCCGCAAGTGTTTTTTCTACAATGAAACCGATTTTTGAATTACTTCTCATTGACTGTGAAGCTTATCGCATTGTATCTGTGGTGGTTAGAGAGCAAACAGCAACGTGACAGTGCTCAGAGGTTTGCTAAATGCTGTAATATCGCTGCAATACTCAACACAACACACCCAACATGTGCGCCTGATGCTGTGGAGACACGGGCGATACTAACTGGGGCCAGAGGGGTAGAGGTTGTTAATATGTTGATTAATTCATATCAAAATAAAGTGGGTCATTTTTTGAAGACGTGAGGGAGAATTGAGAAAAAAGTGTTATGTCAGTTGTTGGGAAAATATATAATCAAGAAAAGTGTCTTGATTTAAAGTATCAATACCGGTAGCGACCCCGACTTGGGTCATGGTATTTCTTAGGTAATGGCACTTCTTACGTCCCGGCATTTTAATTGACAGTTAAATCTAATCATATCATAAAGTTACACTGAAATACAATCTATTTTAAATTATTAAATGCGAAAGTATTTAAATTCTCGCGTTTGCACAGGATACAGCATCCCTAACTGTCTCATGTTAGTTAAAATAATAATTAAAACAAATCTGATTAATTTGTCTTATGTGACACCATTTCTGAAAAATGTAATGCATTTTTTAAATAAAAATGTCCATTGAAACATTTAGCAAATTCTTGGATTGTTTCAATAACTTCCATGTGATGAGACCCAATGACTCAAATCCAGTGCAACATTGTATAACTACACTGGACAAGTATGGCTCCCCTCTTTATATTGGATTTTAGTCCACCATAGTGTGATGCCCCTGTGGGTTCATCATTGGAGAGTGTGTGGCTGTCCTGTCACTGCTGTGGTGACTGCATTGATTGCAGTAAGTCAGGGCACCTGGGTCTGGTGCCCTGCAGCTATTTAAAGCCTCTCTGCTCCTCTCTGTTTCTCTCTCTGTTTTTCCCTGCAGGCACCCGGCTCTGTTGAGTATGACAAATTCCATTTAATTTGAATTGTTTGTACCAAATAAACCTCTTTTGATAAACGTTGACATGGTGTGTCTCCTCTTTGTTGTGGCCTTTTGAGCCGGGTCATAACAATAGGAAAGTGATCACTAAGCTGTTTTTTATTAAATTGTTTACTAGAGCACAAAATAGTTTATGGACCTAATCATGCTCACAAATTGCAATCCAACACATACCACTTATTAGACAGAAACATAGAAATGGACACAAGAAATTGCTCCAACATGAACAAAGTTTAAAGTTACATTTCCTTTCATTTTTTCAGATTACAAAAAAGATATGTTAGTGTTAGAGCATATTTCTTTAGTCGAGGCAGGAATAAAATGTAGGTTAAAACAAATTCATCCCATTAATATAGCTTTGCAACCCATAAGGCACTTTTAAAAAACACAAGTCAGCAATTACCCACAATCATTCTTGTACTGGTTGTAAAGAAGGAGGTAAACCAGGGGTGTCCAAACTACGGCCCGGGGGCCAACTGCGGTCCATTTTGAATTAGCCCTCAGCAAATACAAAAAGTATATTGGAATATGGCCCACACCTGAAACTTGCACTCTTCTTATATTGTACTACTTAAATATATGTGTAAACAAATACTACTGTGCAAGTAGTATTCATGTGTTAGTAAACCCACTTTTCAGATAAATTCCGTCAATGAAAGTTGAAAACATTCTCTAAAAAAGTTGATAAAAAAAAGCCCAATACTTATTTGCATAGCAAGCTTGAAATATACCCTTCCTATTTCCCCTTATAAAAAGCAATCTGAGGTTTCTAACTTAACTTATGAGGCAATATATCCCACCTCTACTGAGGGGCCAACCCTTCGAATATTTTTCAGTGAAAAAAGTTTGGACACCCCTGAGGTAAACAATCACACATTGGGAGCAATTAAGGGTTCTTTATTTGGTCAACAGAAACGTTGACCCATATACGTGGGGATCGAATCACTGACCCTCCGATTTGAAACAGCAACAGACATTATGCAGCGAAGCAGCAGGAGCACCTGCATCTGTTTCCTGATAAAAAACACAGTACATTATTTAAAGTTTATACATTAGGTGCTTAAATTGAAGCTGTAAGTGGTATAGGGCAATATGGACAAACATTCCTATCATATAATTTTATACTAAGATAATAAATGTAGTTATTCTACTCTACAATATTTAATGTTAAATTCTGGTTCATTTTATTCTACTTTAGGTGTATATTAATTTCGTATTCCTGCATTTTACTATACCATTATTTCTCTTTAAAACTATGCTGTAGAGTGTGTGTGTGTGTGTGTGTGTGTGTGTGTGTGTGTGTGTGTGTGTGTGTGTGTGTGTGTGTGTGTGTGTGTGTGTGTGTGTGTGTGTGTGATAAAGTATATCAAATATGATGTTTTTTTAAATTATTATTATTGCTATTATAATCTTTAATAAATAAATAATAGTGCAGTCAATTTATTGAAACAATGAATTGCATTAATCCCAATAATAATCTGTGATAAATCAAACACTTGTGTTTTGGTGGTGTTTTTATTTTATTACATTATTTCAGAATAATTGGCATGAAGTACAGTAAAACATATATTTGTGGCCTTGCACTTATTGAAAATACATTCTAATTTCATTAAAAATCTTACATGTCAGAGGATACTTCTCAGAAATCATAGCGGATAGTGGCGGACTTTTCGGACTGTGTCCTCTGCCGAAAGGAAACTTGCCTAATTATTCAGGTAGACAAGAGAGAGAGAAAACATTCAATTATAAACCATCGGGCTGCAGCAAGTGCTGGTTAAACAGAGACTCTAATTGACATCAGAGAAGTTCAGTCAGTGTTCTGTTCCCTACTGTTTAAGTAGTTTGTATATAGCTATGGTTAGCTGTTTACTTATGGGGATTGCATTTACGCTTCAAAAATGTCTACAAAAAATGTCTACAGGTACTCTGGCTCTTCTGCAGCTTTGAGCTCACAAAACAAAAACAGAGGTTGAATCAAAGATAGTGTTTTTCTGACCTCTTAAAGAAGAGGTCAGGAGATGCTTTCTTCAGGCCTCTCTCCTGTGGGCGTCCATTGGCTGTCAGGATCCAAACCAGAGGGGTTTCAGGAGGAAGAAGCCCCTTCTCTATCTCCCCAAGCTGACTCATTGCAAGCTGACCTGTACCTGCATGACAAAGAGAAGTTAAAATATGGATACAGTGACAATACTCACATTTTGTGCATATTTCACATTAAAGTTACCTCACCCTAAACAAATGCTGGGTTATTTGATCTAACGCCGGGTTAAGCATGTTGGGTCATTTTCTTGGGTCTTGGGTACTTTTGTCTCTGTCCTGATCAATGTCCAACTAAAGTCCTCAACATCCAGAGGAAGCAACAAGTTTCTTTAACTTTTGTTTCAACCAAGTAATATTGTAGAGATAAAAACACGCCTGTATGTCTTTCGTCATTTACAGTGCAGGTTGTATTTTCAACATTTAAACATTTAATTCTGAAGTAAAAAATAATAAATAAAAGTTGTTGTTATTTGTTTTTATTCCCTCTGGTTTATTGATTTAATGGTCAGTTATATTCTGAAATCAAAGCTAGATTGACACATTTTTAAAATTTGCAAAGCACATTTATCTGACAGCAACCAAATTAAATCCCAGTTTCTCAGTCCGGCGATGTCATTAAATTGCTTGTATTGTCAGTACGAACCTCAGATATTCACTTTTTATAATACATAAAACAACGAAAAGCATGACATGTTTTCATGTTTCATGAGGAAAACGGCATTTGTTTTGCTTGTTAATTAGCATACTTATTTCAAGATCAAGGAAAAAGTAGGCCTGAAGCTCCTGTTCACCCGTTCCGTGTTTTGACGACTTTCAAAAACGCAATTCTGACCCGTTTTTAAGTTTCTTATGGTTGGACTTAAAGATAATGAAAACACATCTATTACACTGACAGTAAGATTAATATAGTCAATTATAATACATTACATTACCTTTTAGACGCTGAAAAGAAAACTGCGTCGCTAGGACAGATTAAGGATCGACGAATGAAAGTGAAACAGTCTTGTGAACGAAGTCCTTAGCCTGTTAAGCCCCAAGCCTGTTTTTCAGGTCTCAGGCTCGAAAATGACACGCCCAGAACAAATGACTATTATCTTCACTTCTAAAATGGGTAGGGCCCATGTCATGGCCATTTCCACTGATCATAATTCCATTGTTGAGGTCTACTAAAATAGATTTATACTGTGCATTTTTCCAAACTCACATTGGTTTCGCATACAGCATCTCTGTAAAGTATGTGTATTCAGCAGTATTCACTCTCTCCACTAAACGGCTCGTTGCAGCTCTTGCCCCCCCCTCCCTGTGAGCACAGTGTGCTCTGATTGGTCGGGACGTTGTGAATCGCGCTGAGCTCCGTGGAGGTGTGGTTTCCTTGTTTAGCGATACACAGCGAAACACAGCCAAACTCATCCTGAGCACACACAAACTCACAGCCGAAGTAAAAACAATAAGTGTGGCTTGATATTGAGTAAGAAAAAGGTTGATAAACGCTGTGAGAATGGGTCTGCAGAGAGAATTTCGCTGCGATCCCAACTGTCTGTTATCAGCCTGCAGCCAGGGATGAGAAATCAGCAGAGCTGCCTGCACTGAGTGTGTGTGTGAGGAAGTCCGTGGATTGGTCAATTTGGACCAATCAGCAGAGGCTTAACGTAACGGCTCCGCGGACGTAACGTAACGGCTCCACGGATTGGTCCATTTGGTTCCGGGTACGAGCTGACGTCAGCTCGTACCCGGAACCAAACGGACCCATCCGTGAAGCAAAGAAAGAAACTGAGAAATCTCCAACGAGGCGTTTTGGGGAGGAATTTTCTATGTTAGAGTTTTACTCGCTACAGGGTGTACTTTGAGGGTTTGTGACTCTGCAGACCGTTTACATGCATAAAAACCTACATAACACACAAGGTGACGGGTAATAACCGGAAAAGCATGACATGGGACCTTTAAGAATCTTTTTTCTCAAAGCAATGATACACCTGTGAGTTGGATGTAGAACAGTCAGAATCAATATAGATGTTTTTATTTTAAAGTAAATTCAGATTGAACATAGTAAAAAAATGTAAATTATAGTTTAAAAAAACATTACTTATAGTGAAAACCACCCTTGAATGATGGGATAGTAGACTAAAAGCTTTAGGAATCCAAACTATAACATATAATAAGTACCCTGTATCAAGATTGATGCAAAACAAGTGACATTTGACCTTTTTAAGAGAGGTTTAGAAAAAAGAAACCCACCTCTGGGGTCATTTGGGTGGATTTGCCATATCTCTGGAACCCATAAGTCAATTTTGGTGATTGACACCTCTTTTGAACCGTTAGAGCCAATAGAATCGAGGAAGTTAAGTCAGTTAAGACATTATTTTCAAAACAGTCGTCAAAAAATACAGTTTTACATTGGTGCAAAATGTCCTACAGTAAAAGTACTGATGAGGATTAGTAATATTTGGATGGAAAATGCACATGAATCATTGTTCTGAATTCAATACGTTTTTACACGTGTCGCCCTTCAGTCTGTCTGTTTGTTTATAGAGGAATCCCGTTTTCCAAATGACACAACGGACACCAGAAATGTATAAACACTTGATTTTAATCTCAACAGAATAATCCAACAAAAGGTGTAGAAGCGTTTTCAGCGTAACAAAATGAAGCGCTGGGATAAAAAAGGGCTTTAATAATCAGGATGGGCTTTAAAGTGCAGGAACAAACACTGGCTGAGGAGTATGAAGTAGTGACGTTACACAAAGTGCATTCAAAAAAATATACTTCATTCATGTTTAACCAACACTGTGAGAGGGCTGCACAGAGAGAAGCACAAGATGATCATAAGACTTTCACTTTCATTTCATACATACTTAGAAACTATTAAATATCTGCATTTCAGCAATCATGAGATATCTCAATCTTCTTCGGCAACTTTGCTTTAAATAAAGGGCAAAAAAATACTTTATTTTTAAATGTATCTGCAGAAATCCGGGAATTCATTGCAAGTTTGTGTATTTCTGATCAAACTTGGAAGGAAAGGGATTTTGCAACCGATAACTGTTAATCAGATTCCAATGAGCACAACATGGTTTCCATTGTGATTTAGAATTAACCTAAAGCGATCATGCATCTTATTAGTGCTGGGTGCAGAGGAAATGAAATAAGGAAATGATTGAAGTCGTCAATCAAAGAGGCTGAAAAAGGATGGAAGATAATAGATATGATCGTTTGAGTTTGTGGCTGTGCAGCCCTCTCATGTACTTCATAACAAACAGCTCTACAATGGAAGACACAAACAACAACAAACACACAACCTTCCTCAATCTCTGCTCTAAAAAAAGCCTCAAACTAAACAACTAGTGATGTAACTTCTTAGGTGAGCAGCGTATAAAAATAAACGTTATGTTACAAAGTCGTGGTGGTGGAGAATGTTGTTTTCATTGGTATCAATGACATGAAGGGTAACAAAAGGCCAATGATGTGCTCCGTTAAACAACTTTTAACTTGTTGATTTATGATTAGAGGAAAACGGGGAAGACACTCAGACACCAGCACATTTTAAGTATTCTATATGATTTCATCTTAGATTAATAAAGCACAGTGTTAGAAACTGAGGTGCAGTCGTATATTTATAATGCAAGTGTTTATTCGGGTGTTTAGACAGATTTAAAGTGTTTGTGAATTGAAGTGTTTGGACAAAAAAAGACTTATCTCAAGGTCCAGTTTTTAGCTTTTTTATCCAAATCTCATTGTATTTCTCAAAAGCTAGAAAGAGACAAGACTTTTTTTGTGTCATAACACTCAGTTACAATAAAGAACACACTCTTAAATTCACAAACACATGCACAAGCTAAGGTAATCTTTCATTTACATGTGTTAAAGTTACACTTCTTGATTTTGTCATAACACCAACAATGTCAAAAATGTGTATCGTTTTTGAAACCTGAAGAGCATCACATATTGGCATCAGGGACAATTAGGGTTAGGAAATGTCAATTTAAATGTCCATTCAGCATTTCTTTGTTTTGTTAGGAGGTGAAATCTAACTTAGGAAGCTGTAGTTTGTGTCTCATGTGTTACCGTTTTATTCTCCCAACAGGGCCACGTTTATTATGAAAAGTCCTCCTATCATTTTGAACACTGAGATAAACCTGCTGCATCGACTCAGTGGAGTCCAGCACTGCATGAAGGGGCTTCAACACAAACCAACTGATGGAAACTTTACAGAGTTAATTACATCATTTGAATAAACTGAGTGGCCGCAGATAAGAAAACAGGAACAAATACAGGGTTTCATTTCGTGAAGAATAATATCTTCAAAGATTTCTCGGTATTCATAGTTCAGAAATAGGGGTGTAAAGCTCTGAGTCAAATGTGCTGATAACACACAAGAGGCACAAAATAGGCCAAGTTCTAGAAATATTAACATAGTAAAAGTTGATGGGCATTTTGTTTTGCACTGGCCTAAATTCTCTCACCACTTTCAACTACATTGTTTTTTAAAATAGGTCCTTGGAAGCAAACAAACAAACTCAACCAGGACTAAGAAGCTTTTGGTTGATCAAACATCCCGAGGTTGTGGCTTTGACAGCGATAACAAATACAATTAAAATCAGACTTGGTTTAGAGCAAGGTCAAAGGGAATTACTATTTAAAAAATGATGTGAGCACGCACACACCTCGTGTTAAAGTAGGAATAGTTAACAAAATAGCTCATACAAAACTCCAATACATGAAACTATAGCATGTTTATGCTTCACTAGAATCAGTGAATAGTCTCTCCTTAGACAGTGATGCCTAAAGATTTTAATCTGTAAATATATGTAGCATAGAGAAACGTAATAATATACATTACAAAAAGAAACATGTCACCTGAACTTATACGTCACTTTAAATGGAAGCAGGTCTCGTAAAGGAAAAATCCAACATTTTCATTAAAGGGTTCATGTTACGCTCATTTTCAGGTTCATATTTAGTGCCTCGACTGCGACATGTCTCCATGCTTTAATGTTCCAAAAGCTATTTATTTTTCTCATATCACTGTGCTGCATCACCTCTTTTCACCCTCTGTCTGAAACCAGAGCCCAGTCTGCTCTGATTGTAACGCTGGCCGGCTCTGTTGTCCCGCCCCTTAGCCAATCACGTACAATGTGTAAAACGTTGAGGTTTTAGCCTTCGTAGAACCATTTACATGCCAAAACCTACAGTATATACACACACTCCAGGGGAACCCCAAAGAGCATCATAGGGCCTCTTTAAATTGTGGATAATCTCTGATGTTCTTTGCTTTTCAGGAAGTTTTATCCTTAAAGTTTCCTCAATATGCTTCTTCATGTTTCTGCGTCAGTTAGACAATCCTACATTTCCCATAACTCACTCTCATAACTCACCCTATCTGGTCTTTTTGGGGGGAAATGGGGAACTTTGGGCTCTGAAATGCAACCCACATCACACATGGCTGCTTTTCTATCTTCGTTAAAGGGTTTTAAAAAGGTGGATTTGTCCTTTTACCTGCCTCGGACAATGCTTTGTCTGGAAGATCTGTTTAAGTCTTCAAGCTGCTAAAGGTCCTTTGAGACACTCGGTCCCTACTTGTTGCTGTTTATCTGACCTCTGTGGAAGAAGGGTCAGCGAAATAAAATAAAAAAATGATCCCTTCAAGAATCTATAAAGTGTATCTTCATTTCTTCCAGGAATTAAAACCCAAAAGTAAAATGAACTGCAGCATAAAAAGTTATTATTGAAACAAACACTGTGCCTCGGAAGTTTTACTGCATCTCTGACTTTATGAAAGGTATTCATGTGTGTTATAATGTAAAAGCTTAACTGTCAGTATTTAAGGATCAGGTGGCTAAACTAAATAACTCTTAAATCTGAGAAAGTCAAAACACAGGAATAAAAAAACAGATGCCAACTTAAACTGGGGAGCGTATTTCCTGCATCAGTTTGTTCCTTTTTTAAGTATAAACATTATGCCCTGATTTATGTATTAAAATCCAACTGAGATGTAAAATGCATCGAAGAAATAAGAGTAACAATCCTCGTGTTTGTGGTAAACATGATATACAAAGTTCTGGTTATAGAGGTAATAAAGTGTTTTTCTTTTTTCATACAAACATTTCTTGCAGATTCACCACGATAAGAACTGGCATCAGGAGGCGATGAGGAATCAGACGGAAAGAGCAGAATCAGAAATGGCGTTAACAAAAATCCAAACGATACCAAAGCCCGGGGAGCCGGGGGCAAACACTTGGGTGTGAAGGGTCAGTCTGAAGGTCAGTCTGAAGGTCAGTGATCCCGAGCTTCATACAGCAGTTTGGCCGCCTGAGAGGGAGACATAATGAAAAACATGTTAATGCAGGTGATAATAGAGAAAACCTCCACAGCTGCAGTTTGACTCAGTCTCAGTCTCACATTCTTTACATTTTGACCTGAAGAGGGCGCTAGAGGAAAGGCAAGTTGTTACTGTTTGTTTTAGTCTCAATGTGTTTGCATTAGGAACAGCTGAGCCATGCTACCACAAACACTAGCCAATATAAAATAAAGATTTTTTCTGCACTATTTTATGTCTTAAAGGTAGGGTGGGTAAGAATGGAGAAACCAGCTCGAGTGCGCTAGAATTTGTAACTACGCAGCCGAAAAAAATCTGCCCCTTGCTTCAGACTTCCTTACAGAGCCCCTCCTCCAACACACACGAACGCGCACATGACCAATGAGGGCACGAGATAAGTTTGTGCACAGATGGAAGCTGACAGGCAGGTAGGCCATCCAGTTATTTTAGCCGGATGATTGGTCGTGCTTTTTACAGCGCCACGGCTTCCACAGATGACATTTTTTTAATGTATTTATTGTCAAAGCATTTAATTTTCATTGCTATCGGGATGTTAAGAGCATTCCATGGAATATAACAAGTGTTTCTGAAGTGAATTACCTACCCCACCTTTAAGTATGTTTTTGTATGTGGATTTGTATTATTACGCTGTAGCTATTGTGCATGGAACAGTAAAGCCTTTGAATATGAATTTGTAAAGTAAAGAAAATTACACACTTTCTTGTAATGCAGTCTTCCAAACCCCAAAAAGAAAACATGTATGCCGTATAACAATATTATATTATTTAAAATCAAACATATAAAGAAAGGAAGAAATATTGTCCAGCCCTAGTAGTAATTACGTCTTTGATAACATGATGAGTCCAATCACAAAGTCAGCAGGAATATAAGACTGTATTAAACAAAGAAATAGTTTTTGCATCGACAGTGTGAGTTGGTTAGGGTTTGTTGTGTGTTACCTTGTGCATGGCAGCGAGCCACAGCGCGGCCGCCTTCCTGTCGTCCGCAGCCTCCACCTTCAGCTGCTGTGCATCCTGGGCGCCCATCGGCTTGTAGTGGAGCAGCATGCCACTGGCCCGCGACGTCCCTCCTGCACCACACACACACACACACACACACACACACAGACACAGTAAAAAACACGATTGATGGGATAAACTAAATACATCTATTTGTCAAAAAAAGAAAAATCTTGAGATTCTTCTGTCTTCCAAAACTACCAGACACCAAGGACATTTCTTCAGACAGGATGACATTTTAAAGAAAGTTATCTTGCCATTTTCAAGTCTGTTTTTTTTCTTGCTTCAATCATACTTTGGGAAAGAGGTTTGACATTTTCTAACAACTGTACAGAAAAGCTGTGTCTAGCTTTTAGTGTCATTTAAAAACACACAAGTTTAGTTTCGACAAAACACAATCAAATTATAAAAAATGTCAAGATATGAGCTTAAACACTTCAATAACATAACTATTAATAGTGATTACTGCATGCCAAACAAACAGATGCAAAAACAAAGAGATGTCAGGGGATTCAAAACAAAGTACAATGAAATGAAGGATTACAAATCAATGCATGAACACAACAGAAACACAACTTGATCAAATGAAGCAGCAAACAAAGAATGATGCGTCTTTGAGACACACGTGCTATTGGGCGAACAATGCACACTCCTTGGGAATAACTGCTGTGTTATTTTCCACCAAGTACATTTTTGAGGTGTAAAAATAGTACTATAGTTTTTTTAAAGGCTGCAATGAAAACTTTGATAAGCAAAATACAAGTCCAATAAAATAAAAAAACACTCATATTTATAAAAGAAAGTGGATTTAATTGAAAAAATTACTCTTTTAAACCAATAAATCCTTTTATTCAAATTGAGGATTTTGTTCAAGTCATTTTTGTTTCTTTTTTCAGAGGTGATGATGTCATGATACAGGAAGACAGACCTCAGAAACAGCTTTAAATACAAATAAAAAAGAAGGAAAGTACAGTCCTAGTATCTTTTAATTCAATGTCATGCAGATATAAATGAAAAGCCAAGAGAAATCAGATCTGAAAAAACAAAAAGGAAGCATGGAGTGACGACTATGACACCGGAGTGAAGCTAACGCTAACGCTAACCTTCAGAGAGATACTGAGTGTCCGGCAGGCTGGTGTACGTGTGAATGTCGCTCTCTGAGCCCAGAAGAAGAAGAGGAAGAAGAAGCGGAGGGGAAAGAGTTCGTTCGGGTTAGTTTGGAGAAAAAAAGTGTTAATCATTCGATTTTTCAGTTAAATTCAAGAAAAACAATCAAGAAAAATAAAAAAACATGACGGAGACACGATCGTTTTCAGTCATTTGTATAGAAAAAGCAGAAACCTTTTAACTTTTTCTCATAGCAAGTCCAACAGCAGTACAACATATTAACAAACATACATAGAACATATTTATTTATATGTATCCGATTTGTATTTGTCTCACCTCCTGGACTCGACCCGTCTGTCAGAATCTGCATGCTGGAGATCCGAGACAGCTCCACCTCAAAGTGACTCTCGCCGTCCATGAACAAATACCTGCAGTTTGTTAATAAATATATTTATACTTGAAATCCACATGTGATTCTTGTTTTGTATACTTCAAGAGAAATATCTGTTTACGCAAGACGTTGTTATCTTTGGCTCTTTGAATATCGCACATAAAATAAGGATTTTAAAAAGCTGACCTGTGGTTGTTGGAGAGGCGGCACATCATGGTTTCAGACTTCTCCGACGTTCCCAAAGTGGCGACAAAGGAGCCGCCTGAAATCAGAGGAACAAGTTCACATGTGGTAAACTTTAAAGACGGGAACATGTAGCTTCTGCAACACTGCAGTAAAATGAAGAAATCAGTTTAAAATGTGATATATTTATCTTTAAACCACTAACATCTTCAGATCTTTTATCTGACCTCTTTACTGGTCATTATGTTGTATTTCATTGAATTGTTTGGCAGTTTTGCACAAAATACACCACATAAATAACTAAAGCTTCCCTCTCTGCTGATCTATTGATAACTCCATGATCAATAAGGCATGAGGCTGACATGCTGCAGCTCCGGGCTGCTGATGGATTTTTTATCACGAGCTGCTGCTGTGTATTTATAGCCTCTCAATGACCCACAACAACGACACAGGGCAGGAGAGTGGAGGGCACTCGGCAACATATTTCAGAGAGGATTTTTATAGTATTTCTGCTTCCTGTATATGGTTAAACGGTAGCAGTGTGTGTCATGTGACATGTTTCAGGTCAATGGGTCATAAAGTGAGAAAGCAAGCGGTGGAAAAAACAAAACACTAAATCACTGAGCTCTTCTCTAATGCTGTTTTTAAGTTACTTTTATTCGAGTTCCAAAAAAACCTAAACTTCAAATTCAGATTTTTTAATTCATACACAGTGACTGAAACTTATATCCAAATGTTAACAATAATAAGCTGCTAACAGACGTTCAGGTCAGACTTTTCATTCTCCTTTTGTCTGCATAATAACAGCTGAAATGAAGAGTGGATTGATCAATGAGATGGGGAATATTTTGACTATTGATTGTCAGTTGCAACCTAAAAATACAACAACATTTCTAGTTTAAGCTTCTCAAAGGAGCTGATTTTTCTTTGACTTTTTTTTTTTTTAAAGATTTAAAATATGAAACGTTGGATGGAAAGTATAATATACAATTTTCCAGCGATTACTTAGATTAATACAAATATTTATTTATTTATTTAATTCTGGTAAATAGCAAGTGGTTGATTGATTTGCATTAATACCTTCAAAAAAAGTAATTTTTGTAGCGGCCTTGTCACTTTTCAAACCCTGACTGAAGGACACAGTTAAAAACTAATAATCTAAGCTGGTCTTCTCACCTCCCAGAAGCACTTTGAGCTGCTTGTCGTAGAACTCCATCTCTTTCTGCGAGGCGAGGCTGCACTGAGCGCACTGCCGCACCGGATCCACGAAGCACATCCGGGGCAGCGCCACCTTCTTACTGCAGCACTTATCACAGAAACACCGGCCGCACCGCCGGCAGTGGTGCTGTAGGGACACGAGGAGCATTTACTCACAGACATTGGGTTTAAATGTTAAGAGAATGTCTAATATACTGTGCAAGTCACATTAAACTTGACACAAAAACATAACAAAGTGTGTTAAAACAACATATTATAGTTCTGATAAGTAGCAGGTTTAACAAAATAACTACATCATCGTGTCTCTGCCTTTTGACTAGGATCAAGTGTATAAAATAACTCCCTGTGCTGACTTCACATTACATTTGGATGAAGCTATTATCCAGAGCGACTTGAAATAAGTTCCTTAATTATCCTTATTTTCATTTGGTTATTCAGTTCACTAATACATGCATTAATTAATGCTTATATCTGCATCACAACACTTATTTCAGGAGGGAACTGAAGGTTCAATCAGATCAGATTTTGGACTTTATAAAGTTGTCTTATACAGGAATGGAAAAGGAAAAATTGAAGATTCAAATTAAATCACCTTTTAATTGTCATACAGTATATTGACATATATAATGAAAGAGTTATAAGAACAAATGAAGTACTGACGCAGACACAGGAGTTCTGTAAGCAGAAAGTGAAGAAATATCAAAATATCTGACGCTTTCTTTTCTGAGAAAATGTGAATCATCTGATGATTGTGAAAGCAAACTAGAACATGTTTAGTGCGGCACTTTTTACCACAGGAAGTTAAACCTCTTCAGCTGTTGAAAGACACCAAGAGAACTATAAATGTAATTTAGACTTCTTTTTTATGGTTTAGTTCAAATGCAGACAGTAATAAAGGTTGCTACAAAGGTTTAAAAAGTATCAGCAAAAGACTTACTGAACTGATTTTGCTGTAAACAGAACGTTTTTTATGGAAAATATGGTAATGAGATGTGGAAAAAGCAGAGGCACAGATAGAGTGTTATTATGTCAGTAGTTACAGGAAAAACAGTCACCACAGAGCCCTCAGTGTGCCAAAATAAATGAACAGAAGCCAAGTGGGGGAATAAAAACCTCAGGCTTCACAGCACTTCACGAGCCTCATATTCTTATTTTCTACTTGCATGTGTATCAGATTAAGCTGTGAAAAACAAAACAGACCTTTCTTCTGATGAAGTCGAACTTGGTGTCACACTGCATACATCTCGCACACTGGAAGACAGGAAAGAGGAAAAAAACCGGATGTTACACAACATGCTGAGCCATGCAGAATCAACTTTAACTGTTGATGTCTTACCATTTAGTCATCAGCAAAACTAAAAAGTATTCTACAGACATGTTGGTATTGTTGCTGTGAGATATTTAATATCTTTACATAAACCAATAGATAGTTGCCAATTAACTTTCTGTCGATTTACTTATGATGAATCAAATAATGTTTCAAGTCTGTATTTTTCATTTACTTATTGACTTCAATAAACCCATGCTTCTTTCTCAAGTTGTTGCCATTATGCACGCCGAATAAGCCTTGAACGATTATAACTCAATTTACAGATTTAAAAACACGTTTGAGACTTTTTACTTATAAAATAATCAAAATGCAGGACTGTCACTCGCATAGTTTTGTTATTATTTTTGCATTAATACTTTAACGTCAATAAAGAATTATAATTATTATTCTAAATCAATTTTAACCATGCATTGCCTCTTTTGTTTATTGTTTTGGTTTTTTTAAGATTTGAATACCTGATCACATTGCTGCTGTAACAAAATGATGTATCCATTTAAACACAGTTAATAGATTCATGTTTGGCACAACAATCAACAGCAGAGAGATAATTAACTTTAGCTTAGCAGGAGTTACACTTTGACTAGTGGGAACACACCCGTTAGCTAACAATCGAAACACGTGTGATTTCTAACTTTAACCATTTCCGGTGATGATATAACTTCTTAACTGGGGGTGAAAGCTTTTATATGACATGTAACCATCTGGTGATCTAACTGGGTGTGTTAGCTGCCAGGATGGCCGTGTTAAAGCCCAGTCTCGGGGCCAACTGCGATGTTCAGCAGCCGTGCTAAGTTAGCATACAGGACACCGTATAATTGGACGATTTACCTTCAAAATAAAGGCATAACCAAATAAGTTGGATAAAAACATTAACAAACATTATTGAACTACAATTCAGAGGTTTAGAAAGCTATGCTACAAGGCATAACATAATAAGGAACCATTTATATGTTTTTATTGAAGTATTCCCTCTCATTTTAATCTTGCTTAATCGTGTTCTCGGTGGTTAGGTTTGCAAACAGAACGTTTATTTTGAAAATCTCAACAGGAAGAGCAGTGTTTAACATCAAGCTAGCTTCTTACAGCTCCGATAGCTTATCGCTGTCAAACAAATCCTCCCCGCCTTGCCTCACCTCTTTATCGGGGACCCACTGCGGCTCGTTCAGGGAGAAGGGGCTGTGAAAGGCTCCGTTTTCGGGCACCATGCGCAGACCGCTGGGGCTCCGGACCAGTTTCTTTCCATCAGGAAGCGCAGACATTTTTCCTGCTAGCAGCTGTTTCTCCTTCTGCCACAAACTCCTGTCTGGTACACACCATCTGTGAATGACTGACAGGGGGTTTGACCAATGACAGCACAGAGCTGATATCACGTGGTGCGTTGGGTTCAGTGGAGTGTTTTGGTTTTTACAACGCCACCCAAAAGTCAACCAGGAATAAATCATAAAAATAATCAAAGGAATTTAAAAGACAAGACAAAATAAAAGATAAAAATTATAAATTCAATTAAAAAAAACACACCCAAAACATACTCTAAAAATAATACAATTAAAACTGAATATAATACATTTATTATTATTTATAATCATTTTGTAGACCTGAAACAGTTTTCTTGGCTAATGCTATTTTATTAAAGTCCTTATATGTTTGTTTCTTTTGTTTAATTACCGTATGTAACTACATTGTTATAATTATAGACGTTTTTATATAATACATCCCGAAAAAAATCCTCCACCATTTGAGGCACACTAACTTACATTGCACACCATAATACATATGTAAAAAATCCCAGTAAAGCATCATGAATTTGACTGTTTATTCAAATGCAGAGTGTGTAGTAGAATCAGTTTGCAGACAAACCTTTCCACAATTACAGAGACATTTGAAAGTAAAAACAACTCACAGTTGAATATGTTGTTGTTATTAATCTCTAAAGACACCATAAAAGGAATACAGTTCTGTCTAAAACAATAAAAGCTTACACATCTGTCAATTTAATCCAGGAACCTTTTCTATACATGCAACATATACAGAGGGGACGCTTTTGTTTCATATTTTACATGAAGGGCTGCAAAATAATTTCCTTTTACACACAAAAAAAACTTTCTGCAGGACAACTTAACATTAAATCTTGTATTTATTTAATTATTGTGCCCAGTTAAATGCAGATTCACGAGCCCTGATGTCACTGTGAAGCGATGCATGAGGAAGATGCAGAAAAAAGGGTTTGTTTATTTTTCTGCAGACACAACAAAATATCTTATAATAACCTTATTCATTCAATTGTTTTTTTGTTAATAAAACGTATATAAAACCTGAGACCTTACTGTTATCTTAACCGTCCACGTCACCGCTCCACACAACAACACGGTCCACAGACAGGGAGATGAAATAACACAAATAAAACTATAAGAAGAAGAAATAAAAAATGCAAAAAAAGGACACAAGAAACACAAAACTTTTCTTTGTTGGCTGCACTTCCATAAATCCATACATTTACATTCACGTCATCAGAAATAGTCTTTTGTTTTGATTCATAGTTTCTTTCACAGGGCAACAGTTTGAGCAACCTCTCTGACAAAACACTAAGCAACAGCCTCAGCTTTACTCAAACAGAGCATTATTATTAGCATGAATTATATTACAGTATATATACATTCAAATACATACAAACATATTAAAAGGAACATTTCTTTTTTATTTCATCATTTTTATGTGAAATTGTAAAACACAACTTCAAAATCACTTCCAATCAGATTGTAACATTCATTCCAGTTTCAGTTTGATTTCAGTTTGTCATTCATCATATCATTATTAGACACTAGAAAGACACAATTAGTAATGATAAAATAAAACTATAATGTAATATAAAGTTTTCTTCTTGTAGTTTTCAGGAGAAACTCTGAATCACATATATTCCGTTTTTATGTTTTTGCCTTTCTATGCTTTCATATAAACCCACTTTGCATCTTGACTACAACTTCTAAACGTTTTATAGAAAATATAAACAATTCGTCATCACTTTGTTGCCAGTTGCTGTAAGTGTTGCCTGTCTAGATTTGCCCAAAATGTGGCCCAGTTCCTCAAAACCATCCGACGTGTTTAGGTTATGTGCCTCGTTACTTTGTGATCCTCTGACCTAAGAAGACTGATCAACAGTCGACTAGAAGCTTCAACACCTGACTCTGCAACGTCAAACAGATTAAATCACCGTTACAAAGAAAATAAAAATACACTTCATTCCGAACATTTGATTTTTAGCATTTTATAAAAATCACCGCGGCTTAGATTTAATTATTGCAGGCACAGAAGGAGAAATTACCACAAATATTATTAATTTGATCAAATCCATTTCTTAGTTTTTTATTTACATTTCAGGGCTTCATTTTTGTTCTTTTAATAAGGAAAAAATAGATTTATATATAATATTTTTACTGAAAGCCTTCATTTAAATTCTTTACATTTTTATTAAATAATGTAATATATTTAATTAATTAAATAAATGACAAATGACATTTTTTCCAACAATAAAACCAAAGCTTCATATAACAATTAAGTTAATGTTATCTCCAATAAAACAAATCCCCATACTATGCACAGGTTCAAGATTTGATTTGATTTAGTCGGTACAATTATTATGTTTGATTTTTTTTTATTGTGTCCCAATGTCTCCAGTTAAAATCCCTTAACAGTGATTGCGGACAATTTTTTTTACAAAAATCTGAACTTGAAGAAGAATTTAGTCAATTCAGCCTGATGGTGTTTTTTTGGAAACCTGACCCTTTTTTAAAGACGGACAAAGTCTAAATCTGTTCAGGGTCCACATTGTTTGGTTAAAGACAGAAATGTGTGTCTTGCAGATATAAAAAATAAGTATTAAAAGCTGGCAGATTATATATTTTCTTTAATTATTCCAACAGTTTTTCTGTGTTAGGGTTTGCAGCGTTTCATTGTCTTATAGGAAAATATATCAAATAACTTCTGCAGTTCTGCACAGTTTACAGCTTCATTTATGTGAGGCAGAATCAACTTTGTTATTTGTTGTCATGTTTATTAGATTATTAAATTACTTTTAGTTTTAAATAAGACTTCGCATTTAAAAGTGAATCTCTAACATACAATGATATTTATCATTAAACCATATCTATATTTATAACTATTTACAGGAGAAATACTCCCTCTTATTTTGGTAAAAGCAAATATACATGTTTTTATTTGCATCTTAAATCTCTATTTTAACTAAATTACACAATTTCTACTTTTTGGTTGTTTTTTTTCCACTCGTTTTAAAGTGTTGTCTTGATTTAATACGAATATACCAGGAAGTAAAAATAAATGCTGTAACTTTTTCTCCGTTAAAGTGTAAAAGTGGAGAGGCTTCCACAGTGAGAGATCCTGAGAGCGTTTTTTATACAGGAAGATAGAAAGATAAACTCTTCAGAGCAGCGCGAGGACAGAAACACATACAACATCATTTACAAAAATAAACCCAAATGTAAACGTAGACCTTCATACAGCAAAAGCAAAATCTTCTATCAGCGCAGGACGGAACATTTTAGGAGAGTCACTTTTCTAAAGAGTTGAGTTTTTCCTCCACAGGACTCCAACACTTGTGTTTAGGAGAGAAACATATTTAAGATAACACAGGGATTTTCGCCTTTGCAGACCATTGACATGCACAAGAACCTACAGTATATAACACACTACAGGAAAAGGAAAACCCCAAAAGGCATAATAGGGCCTCTTTAATTAACCCAGTTCACAACTTCATTTAGAAAACTGCAGATTGTAGTTTAGCGTTAAGCTAACGCAGCGCTAAGCTAACGTCCGGTTCAGCCTACAGAGAGACGTCATTGCTGGACTTTCTCTGCAGAGTGGCTGCAGCTTTACCAATTAAAAACATTGTTCTGTATCTCATTGCTTGAGTTAAATCTCAGTAGGTGAAGTTATATAAAGTATTTAATATTTAAAAGTTAATAACAAAGTTTCCTTAAACTATGTATTTCCTGATTCTCATGAGCTCATTAGTGATAATTTGATATCACTTTCTGAAAACTGTGAATCTAAAGCTTTGCTGAACAAAATGCATTCAACTTGATGAAGGTTTACAGACTGAAACCTTGTCAATTAATGAACTACAGTGAACTACAGGATGTTACAGTTCTTTCTGAGTTTTCGGCATATCCACTCTTTTAGAGGGAAATTAAAAAAGCACAAAAACAACAGCATGTGGAAGACACACGTGTAACCATCTTGAGATAACAACATAATGAAAATTCAACAAAATATCAAGTGAATTTGACCCTTTATAGCAGGGTTTGTTTAGGATTTAGGCTTCAGAGGTCGCAAAGCTAGTTCACCCACTTTGATTTAACTCGGACAATGAGCTGTCAGAGAAATGTTTAACACTAAAGCTCCACTCTGCATCTGCCTTCATGTAAGCAAAAGCATTACATATTGAAAAAGGACAATCACTCACACTAACACACATACAAATATACACACACACACACACACACACACATAACTGTATCTTCATCTTCTTCTTGTTCCTCGATGTGTAAAACCCCACACACATTCAGAAAGTGCAAAGCAGCCTGTTGTGATGCTGAAGGATAATGAAGGGGGGGGGGGGGGGGGGGGGGTTACAGTGAGGAGGGGCCGGACAGGAAGTGACCTCACAGGCTCCTCGGGGGTCGACAGACCTTCAATGTGCCAGGTCCGTGTGGCTGGCACTCAGGTCACGACTTTTACTCAGACGATTATTTCGTTCCTGGAGAAAAAAGGAAAAGTTTGATTAAACCACGTGTGCTCTTATTCAGAAAATTCAAAAACATTTCCTTCTTTTTTTTTTTATTATTTAAATCCCCAAATCTGTCAAAGTATTTAGCTAAGGTTTTCTTATCACACTATGGGACTACAGCTCTAGATATTCCATTACAATCGAGTTCAAAGCAGTATTCCCATGTACCAAAAGACCACATAGTGTGATATAAAAGATCTATCTTAATGTTGAATTCTAACTCATATTTATTTAGACGAAAACACTCAACGAACATGGCTTTTTTTTTTTTTTTTACAAATTATAGACAAACTATTCAAAGCTTTAGATAGAAATATGACTCAACGATGTCTTAGATAAAGGAAATGTTTACTTAATGTAAAAATAAAAGGTTGTCATTTTCTTCCCTTCTATTGTCTTCGTTTCCCCCCCCCTTACTTTGGTGTTCGCGGTCAAATTTGACCGGTCCTGTTTTAACTGCTATTACAATAACACAAAAACCATTAATCATCACCACATTTAATTTAACACCCTTTCAAACTGTAAATATTGTATCAGACTACTGGTATACATGAACATCTGCAGTAAATATACAAAGAATAGACACTGAACATGTATTGCGTGTGCGAGGTTTGATCCATGTGGAGGGATGGGCACATAAGAGCGGGAAATGTGTCAAATTGTTCTGTGTGTGTGTGTATTTGTGTGCCAGGTGTGATTCACATGGGGGGATTGGGCACATAAGGGGGGGGGGACACATCTAGAGTGTGTGTGTGTGTGTGTGTGTGTGTGTGTGTGTGTGTGTGTGTGTGTGTGTGTGTCTGTTTGTGTGTTCTTTTATCTGATCCAGATGGTTACTAATTCCTTTTCTTTATGGCGGTCCTTTTTGACCGGGAACACCATGGGTGTTACAAAGTTGACTAAATCATCCAAAATTCAATGAAAGTGGTGATCAGCAATTTGATATGTTCAAATGTCTACTGTGAAGGATATCATAAAGCCTTAATGCAATCGAATGTAAAACAAAAAAGTTATGATTGATGAAAGTAGTAAATCGGTCCGATTTGACCCGAAGACAACAGGAGGGTTAAACAACAGTATGAGTGAATTAGATCATGATTTTGAGGTGCCTCAGTATACATTATCCCATCAAATCACACTGTTGCTTTCTTCAAGATGACAAAATAAAAACATATTCTCCCTGTTATTAATTTGTGTTGATTAGTGAGCATCAAAATGGTGTGAAGTTAGTGTGTGAGTCTCACTCAGGTGGTTATTTATTACGTGATTTCCCCACCAAACAGATTCCCAGGTGACTTTACAGGCCTATAAGGCGCTTTCACACCAAGTACTGTGTGTTATATATAATAACAGAATGAGCTGAAAGAAAAGATCAGGTCAGAAAGTATCTGCAAAAAGTTTGATTTAAACTTCTTGGTAAACCAGGTGTGCTGAAGGTTAAACATAATAATAATTAAGTATATCTAATCTAAATGTAATCTAATTATATTATTTTTAATTGAAGATACTTAAAAAATTATTGTCTGATTTCCTGCAGATATGAAGAGCAAATAAAGCTCTATAAACATGTTGGTGTTACTGTAAGCCTATAATAACAAAACATATCCCGCACATTTAAATGTATATTGTAAATGTAACTCATGTCATTTTGTTATTTCTATCAATACGATTACTACACGTTTATTCTTATTTTATCATTTATTTTTAATTCTTATCATCCCATGTGTACTATCTGTGTTTCTCTCTTATTCTGTTGTTGCTGTAACACCTGAATCTCCCTACGGGGGTCAAAAAAGGTCCATCTTATCTTATCTTTAAGGAGGTGTTTCCCCTTAAATATAAGAACAGTGGGACCTTTATAGAAACTGAACTTTGACCTTTCCTTATCGGTCACCAGCAGGTTATAAACAAACTCTCAGATACTTGGGACCCTCGTCTCCTTACTTGGTAGTGGTCGATGGCAGCTCTGTCCGCCACGTTAAGAACGCCCAGAGAGCTCGCCCGCTTCATGCTGCACCAGCAGGGACATGCACCGGGGGGGGGGGGGGGAGGTGGAAGAGAGTGAAGGTTGAGGGGTGATGTGGAGGTGAAAGGGCGAGGAGGTGGAGAGTGAAGGTTGAAGGGTGAGAGGTTGAGAGGGATGTGGAGGTGAGGATGTTTTTGTTGGTTAATAACATACATGATATTTCCACACAAATGTTAGTATCACAGAGAAATGCTTCTCACTGTCTGCCTCCACAACACATGACAGATAACTGATCTTGGTTTGAGTTACAGACACTCTTAATTAGACTACTTTATTTATATGATAACAATAGTACATGCTCAGATTTGAGAGGCTGAACAGCTCTCTTTCTTTGCATGAAAACGACTGTGTTGTTATTTCTTCTGTCCATTTTTTAATTGCTATCAAACAGTGAGAAGAAAGTGACCCTATTGACGTAATGGCTTCAGTTTAAAGCATTGTAGTCAAAAATAAACTATTGGTTAGACCTTTATGTAAGGTTTCTTATCAGAAGATGGTAACAGCACTTTTATTTAAGTTATCTGCAACACATGTTGCAGTCATCTCATATTTATATGTCAGTGAAGATCATGCACACCAACATGCCCCAAAAAAAATGATGTGAATAAAATCACTGCAGAAACGCAACCTAAATTATTAATAATAATAATACAAATAATAATAATAATAATAATATGTGTATTATTTTTTTCTCCCTAACTGTCAAATTAATAAAAAGCGCTCAAGAAAGTGTTTCAGGTATTTTAGGAGGTGGTTTCTTGTCGACTTGTTAAAATGAAAGTTTCTGCAGTGATTGAACATCACAAATCGGTCGATGATGATGATGATAATAATAATAATCGCAGCCACATCATCATGTCCACCATCTTTAGAGCTACAGAGAAGAGCAGAGAGGAAACAGAGACCAGGGAGCACACAGACGAGGCATGCAACTCCAAACAGTCAAATGAACACATTTATTCATAAATAAAAATTCAATAACAAAAGAAAACAGCCATGCAGACAGGTTGGTGTTCGGGGAAATCACAAAGAAAATAATAAAATCCAAAGAGTAAAACGGAACTATATTTCAAAACAAATTGAAATAAATAGTCCCAAAGCCACACAATGCAATAAATAGGTGTAACTATTAGTGGTTAAAACAAAATAAACGAGTTCCACAGGCATAACGAGCATGAAGGCGTTTCACAAGCAGACTTTGTTTCCGTTGCAGTTTCTACACGTCGCCCGTCACGGAAAGACAGTTTGAAACAGTTGCATCATTTCCCCATTTCATCGGTACACTTCTGCACACCGCTCAGTTACAGTTTCCTTTGGTCACTTTAATCATGCTCAGGTTTGATCACTCGGGGGAATATTAGGACCACTGTGAGGAACAGTTACATTCAAAATTACTTAAAGGATTAAGTAATAATTTAAAGAAAAACTATGATAATAAATGAAAATATTGTTTTGGGAAAAAAAGTCAACAATTTACAATAGGTCGATTTGTTTATCAGAAAAAAGCTGTAATCGTTTTATTTGTAGCAAATACACCGTTTTCTTTAAATATAAAACTTTTTACCACTTTTTCTTAAAAAATTACAACTATTTGACAACTTTTTTCTAAATATATTTTTTTCTTCAAAATATAAAAACTATTTATATAGAATTTATGGCAATTCATATCTAAAAATATAATGACTTTTTCTTGAATTCTTACAAACTTTGACCTTAAAGTTTTGCAACTCTAATCTGTGCACCCTCAACTTTGATTAAATACTAAACATTTTTACTTTAAAATGTTATGTATTTTTTCTCAAAGTTTCATGTAATATTATAGGAACTTCTTCCCTAAATATTGCACTTATGAGTCTTTTCTTTACAGTAAATTACATTGTTATATTTTGTCTGTTTATTCCGAAAGCAACACTACTTTTTAACAGTGGTCCTTATATTTAATAACAGCTAGACCAAACCATGTAGAATAAAGTCACTGTCCAGAGGCAGTGGAGAACAGAGTGAACCGATGTGAGGGAAAGGCCCAGAGTGAGTGTCAGTGAAAGCTCCCTCCATCATTTCATGTGCAAACAGCTTAAAAGTTACTTCACCGCCAGCAAAGCACAGCGAATCCCTTCTTTCTTTCTTTTTTTGGTTAGTGCCGGCTCCTTCCTCCAGTGCATAAAGTGAGAGTCACCAGGTGCATGATGGGGATAGTTACCCGGGGTTTTTGGGCTCGCTGTCTCGGGACGAGCCGCCGCCTTTCAGCTTGCGGACGAGTTTCTCGCTGCTGCGGCGGATCGACGCTCGCAGTTTACTGAAGGAGCCGCTCCTCTTCAGAGAGCCGGAGCCATCCTGAGGGGAGAGGGCGCAGCGTTACACTCAGTCACAGTCACACACACACATTCTTTATTTTTTAAAAAGAGTGCTTTTACACACCCACACAGTCATAGAGTTCGTCCTGTGTGGACATTAGTGTCAGACCCATGTGACCCACAAAAGAAAAAGATAAAAAAAGGGTATCTTTTAGTCTAAATAATTTAAAATGCTATATATGTAGGCTAAAACACCAAAGCACATTGAGTGTTAATATAAGGTTTCCTTGGGCCATAACATTTACATTTGGATGTCTCTTTCAAGTTTTAGGTTTTACTTGCAGATTTAAACAAAGTGTTTATGGGTCAAACGCTAATACTGATCATTAAAGGGGCACAATCTTTTCAATGCAAAACACCATGTGCCTTCACGATGCAGTGATGCAGATTGATGCACATTCATTGTAAACCTGTGAAGTTGCATGTACATTGTCCTTCCAAACTGCACACTAATGCTGCACACAGATGAACTACTTATTGCGCTGCTATTTGTTAGCTGGATCAGTCTTTTGAAAAAGTGTTGCCCGTTGTGAATTGAACATAACCAGGACTGATGACCTATTAAGGATGCATGGCAACTCCATCTTTAACACTCAGAACTGGGTTTAACAGGATTCTTTAGTTCATGTCAAATGACCTGGGACATGATCCATTAGAGTCAATTCCAGCCTCAATGGATGTAATCAAAGCACCAGTGTTTCTGGCAGAGTAATGTTAGTTTGAGTGAAAGAAGGTGAAGCCGATAATGAAGCTGAGCATGCTGGGTACTGACTAAATACTGTAAAAAAAAAGCTAATATTGGCTGATAGTATCAATATTGGTAAATAATTAACTGTAAATCAGAAACTGTGGCTCTTTGATCAAAGAGCAAAGTTAATCAGTGAAATCATCTTTATGAGCGGGTCTCTGCTACTTCATAATCATAATCATATCCTGTTTTATGTCATATCATCAACCTAATTCCTCTTAGTAACCAATAGGATAATTTAGCGGCACTGAATGAATGTAATGACATCTGGAATCCACCATGGCATGACTCCTTTAGGACAAATATGTGTCTATGACCACATTTCAGATCAGGTTTTGAAGATTAAAAAGGATGTGGTGATGTAGAGATCACACAGTGTTTAATAGCCAAAGTTAGGTGTGTTAGTGTGAAGTGTTTACAAACTGCTTTGAGTCAAGTTTCCAGATCTGCAGCTGAGGTTATTATTATTAGATATGAAGGCACACACACAGAAAAGAGAGGGGACACACAAAGAGGCGACAGGCACAGGTTTCAGGTGAGCAAAGAGTTTAGATTTTATTAGAAGTTAAGAAAGACAAACTGTAAGATTCACAAAGGACAGGAAGGACACGCAGAAAGGTTATTAGCCAGAGCAAAGAAACAGAGACAAGAAGACTATTTTATTTCCCAGATTTCAAACAAATGCAATATTAGTGCGCCCACGCTGATATGTATTTACAGAGATATACAGAAGGTAACAGGATGCACTATGTTCAGGACAAAAGCTTCATTTCTTTTCCCTACAAACTGACATTAAGTGGGAAATGTCACATTTACGTCACACTTTATCAGATAAACTCTATTCTATGGAAGTTAATCAGATCGTGCATGAATCCTGTCACCTTTAACGTGTCCTCTTGTTAAGTTTTCATCATGAGTTTATTCTGATTTCATTGTGAACAGATGACACGCAGCAGAGACTAAAGACTAAACTCTAACAGAGCCACAATCCACGGTGCTTCTTCTCGATCATGCTGACGAGAAACGCTGATGTTATTTACAGCATGTTAAGAGTCACAACGAGCTGTGAGTCACCACTAATGAAGGGTAGGTGTGAACGCTGAGTTAAACTGAGAGACCTCACAGATAGAAAGAGAGAGAGAGAGGGGTTAGTGTTCAAAGTATAACTCTGACCATTTCAAACCTGGAATAACGGTTGTATTTGTTTACAGTGACATAAAGAGGATGTTGCCGTTAACATGGTGTGAAGTTTATACTATCCATTCCTTATTTTAGTGATATGTTCTCCCTTTCTTTTGTTGTATTAATCAATGTATTGTTTTTATCTTAATAAAGACAGAAACAAGTGATAGATTTCAGAGGCAAATCCTCACATTTCAGAGATTAAACATATTTTTGGCAGTTGTTTTTTTTTTGACAACTGACTGATATGATTCGTCACTTCTGTGTCCATTGACTAATGAAGTTTTATATTACTTTCATTTTTCACATTACTCTAGCAGATGCTCAGGAGGTCACTAATGATATGATGAAGCAATGGCTATACACATAAAAGGTTACTATATTATATGTTGAAATATATACACACTTGTGGTGCTTTTGGTATCAGATGTTGCCTCATTGTTTAAAGCTCCAAGTAATCAAATAACATAGCAATTGTTGTTTGGGTGTTCAGGTGAAAAATGGAGAGGCTTTAAAAGAACAAGGTGGCAGGCAGAGATTTGGTTTAAGGGCGTACTGTTGATCTCCTTTACACATTCACCCCAAACAGCCTATCTATGAGTCTACTGCCAATGTGAACGTTTAAAGACAGCAGAGAGGTAAAGAAAGAGAGGAAGCAGAGATAAAGGACAGCAGGAACAACATGAGAAGAGTTTAGTGTTGATATAAAGAAACATCCCCCCACAGCAGAAACACACAGTCCAATACAACGCTTCAAGACAGATACCGAAGCACAACGTTGGATTTAGACACACAAGCTGCCTCCACATTTCCCACTAAACCCAGCACAGAGAGGGGTTTATTAACATTATAGCTCCGGCTAGTGAAGGATCCCCATCAAGACACCCAGAGGTGGGGGAGGAGAATAAGATAGAGAGGGGGGGGGAAGAAAACGGCAAAGCTGAAGCGTGGAGGCGAGGCGTCCGTCATGCAGAAGACAAGTTTATTCAGAACCATTACAAGGCATCTGGAGTTATGCCTGCCGGTCACACGGAGCAGGAAGAGAGAGAAACACACAGAGAGAAATAAAAGAGATGAGAGAATGTTTGTAAAGGAGGAATTTAGTGAGTAGGGAGGAGGAAGAGAAGGGGAAGAGAAACAGATTAGAGAGACTGATAAAGTTATCGAGGTCCCAGATCAGACACAGTGTTTCTCCACCAGCGTGTGCGAACGAGCAGATTTCAGTATTTAGTTTCTCTGAGGCCATTTTCCACAGTCCGGTCCAAACTGCCTCTGGTCTCACCCACTGACTCGTTAAACCCGGAAAAACAAAACAAACCATTTCTTTATTTTCCCCCAATAATTGACTTGCCAAGGTACAATCGAAGCAGATGGGTTTTCAGTTATCGACCATGCCCATCTACTCTGGTTCTTGTCATTAGGCTGGTTTATATAACACAATTATAATATTTAAATATAATATAATACTATAAAACGTTTTTCTGTTGTTCATTCTGCTTAGAGCAGGGGTGTCAAACTCAAGGCCCGCGGACCATTTCCGGCACGCAACCTTATTTTTTGTGGCCCGCAAGAGCTTGCAAAGAATATAATACATTTATTATACGATTACATGCCGCTTTACAGAAGCACGTTGCCCATAAACTACATGTCCCACAATGCATTTCATTTTGTGACATGCGCCCTGAAGATACTTGAAATTATTTGCCCTAGACTTCTGCTTTCAGACGTAGTTAATTATGAAGTTATTACCCTATCCGATAATAATCCAATGCAGAGGCAATAATGTCATATAATACATTATTTGATATATATTTATATAGTCTTAAAGTTACAACCGGCCCTTTGAGTGCAACCATAATGCTAATGTGGGCCCAATGAAATTGAGTTTGACACCCCTGGCTTACTGTGTTGTGATTCACAGAGTTTCCACCAGGTGGAGCTCTAGCACAGTGTGCTATGGTGGAGGGATACTGTGTCTGTATCTGAAACACTGTTGAGCACAACTTACATCAACAAGAACAGATTAGACTCTGTAAGAGCACCACAAAACAAAACCAAACACAGAGGGGATGCCGGGAGGAGAAGGATGAGAGCAGCCAGACGAATACTCTCTATATGATATTCTTTTATATATGATCTGTTTCTTGCTTTTTTATCCTTTTTTATGTGGCTACATAGGAACTAAGTACAATACTGACCGTTCTTTTTTTTTACATAGTTTTACATAGAAATTTTACATAGAAATTAAAAGGAAAATGCAAAATATACACACTTGTAAAGCTAAAAACTGAGTAATATTTATACATTTTATTTATTTTGTATCTACAAATTAATTAATTAAACTCATTTTAGCTCTAGATTTAAGTTTATTCAATTGTTGCAGCATTGTGCATTTGATTAAATACACATTCCTCTCTGGCTGCCAACATGCGGACCGAGCAAGCAAAGGAAAGACACGAAGCTAACAAAAATAAATCACACTTCTCATTCTCAGGCAGCGGGTCGTCACACAGATGCAAAGGAGAGGTTCATCAACACATAAACACACAGGTACAAACATTCAGTGGACACAGATATCAATGAAAGAGTACAGTACAGAGCCCGTGTTGAGTCAGGTGAACACACTGAAGAGTCACGCTGCTTCTCAGAGGAATTATTTATAATAAAGTGAAAGGAAACGCCTGTGGAGAGAGCTGGAGTGGAAGTGAAAATATATTCGACAGCTTGGAAGAAAAACATGTGGTTTGACAGCTACAGTGAAGCAGTGGAGGGTTAAAATAACATATTACTATGTTTATATCCATCTCAGGTAGATCATAATAACTGTTCTTACCAGTCTTATGTCACTTATAACAGTCTGAATCATTAAAACTGCAAAGGTACAATATGTGATTAGGCTTTTTCCTAAACTATAAAATGCAGCCCTTATTAAAATAATTATTAAATTAAATTTAGTGTGAGTTGTGGAGAAGTTGTAGAATTGTCAATCATTTGCCCATTATTTTTTGGTCATGTAATATTGACCAAATGTCTGAGAAGTTGTACATTAAGAGTTTTCAAAAAGGTTAGTATTGTATTTTTTTGTACATTATTTACTAAATGATTATTAAACTTCCAGCTGCAGCTCTTCCAGGTTCGACAGGCAGCTTCCTGATATAAATAGGTCCAGAGATCAGCTGCTGATGTGAGATTGTCTGCAGGAGGCTGGAGGATAATAACTAGCTGACAGTGTGTATGAGGGGCGATGCTGATTGGTTGTTCAGGGCGCTATAACTACTGTTGCTAAGTGAGCAGCCGCAGAAGAAAGATGGAGAGCAGCCTGCAGAGATTCTACATCTACATTTTCTCATTGCAGTCACTAGAAGCTGAGAAAATACTGCAGAGAAACGTTAGGAAAGTGGCTCTGCAGCAGCAGAGGAGTTAACATGTGAAACCACAGCGGCTTTACTGCTGGGAGAGCAGCTTTGACAGAGAGTTAGTTGGAAAAGCTTTAGAAAGAGAGGGTTTAGTGGTTTACTATGATCAAAGCACTATGTAAATGTAACACACTACAACTGAAGCACCTACTGTGAGAGACTTAACATCCAGCCAAGAAAAGCTTTTCTTTTATTAATCAAAGTGTAACAGTGAAGCTCAAGCAACAGCTACTGCAGGAGAGGATTCTGACAGTCAATCAGCAAACTACGTGTAGCAGAGTAATGACATATCTTTACTATCCTTTTTACATGTTTCTAATTTAAATAACTGTTATCATCAGAGTTAAGTAGCCTCATAGTATCTTTCTTGACAGAAACCACTGGAAACCTGATAATCATTTACATTTTTTATCTTATAATGACGACAACACGTCTACTGTACACACCCCAGCACTAGTACATAGTATATAAGTACAGCAGTTGAATCTCCAGATTTAAAAATAATGGACATCTCTCTGTAGCAACAGTATATACACTGTGTGTCTCATACATCTATTTCAACAGGATGTTTATCCAGCCTGATCAGTTAGCATGTGGCTTCTGTCCAGAAAGGAACTGTGTATGTGTGCAGACTCTCAGATGTGTGTGTGGGGCTGTGTACTGTACTTACCCCGTTCCACTCCACGCTCATACTCACTTCCTCGCCACCGTCCGGCCCGCTCTCGTACTTCACCGTGTCGGAGGTCAAGCTCTCGCGGCTCCGCTGCTTCTCGCGGGCCTCGGGCTCGCTCAGGACCTCCGCCACGCGCTGCTTATGCACGGTGTCCAGACCCTGAGCAACACAAACACACACAGGATACACAAAGCAGCAATTAATGTCAATGTAATTATTGCAGTTAAAGCAGAAGCTGAACACCTCTGCACCTGCAGTTTAAGCTGAATGTCACACACACGGCCCCTGGATAGCTGACAGGAACCAATTCATCCAATCCAATTAATATTACAGCTTTAGACTTCTACCACCTGCAGCTCTGAACCCAGGCCCTTGCACACACTCACATTTTATATTAAGACACCAGCTGTACGAACTAATTCAGCAAAGTCAGTTACAAAAGCACAACTGGTTTCTCAAAAGGAAACTGTTAAGCAGCAAACAGAAAGCTGTTGTCTCCTCTTCCTGAGAGTCAGAGCTGCCACCACTAATATGTATTCAGAATCAGAAACAGGTTTATTACCAGGTAGGCTTACACGTACGAGGAATTTGATTACACCATTAAGAGCAAATAGGAGTACTCGATAGAAGTCATTATGCTTCTTAATGTTTGTCGAAGAAAAAATGTCCTGTTTACAGAGTACATGTTAAACTTAGATTTAAGGTGATTAAATACAAACTCTCCCTTTTCAGCAGATTCATGAGAAAACTGCTTCCTAGTGTTAAACTCTGCAGAGTCAAGCTTTAACAATCAAATGAAGGAAAACAATAACAACAAGTAGAGGGGGGCTTAAAGTTTTCATTTGAAGAATGTGCATTTAATAGCTAATTCAGTATGATTTCTCCCAAGGAACAATTTATGTAAGTGAATTAGCTTTTTTTTAAAGTTCCGACGAATGCAAAGACGTCTCCGTCTGAAGAATAAATGATTCATGGTGGAAAAACACCATAGAGCAGTGACGGTGTCTGAATGTAATTGCTTGTTACTTTACCTTTATTTACATTTACCTAATGCGAACTTTGAATCTGTACTGAATATTTAAAATGCAATACATTTGTTGGACATGCATTATTTAAAATGTAAAAATTACTTCAGGCATCTTCCTCTCACAAAGTGCATAAATATTTGAAAAGCTGATTCAACACCATGATAACCGTTCTCTATTACATGGTTAACATCTTTCATGTTAACTAAATGACACAAAAAACGAAAAATAACCTAAATATTTTAGAGAAATTGTCAAATCAAAATATTGATTTAAATTAATGTAATCGGACTTTAAACAGGTATAAATAATCGTATTACCAAAGCTTAACTCTCTCCAGCTAGAGAGGCACTAAATGAATCCAGTTTAATGTAACAATCATGTACTACTGCCCAACTGAGAGATGAGGATAATTACATTCTCAGAGAAAATCTTAATTCAGGATAAAACCACTTTTTATCTCCACATGAAACCCAATAAAGGCTCATAAGTAGCCCACCATGAGAGGAGGTGAAAAACTGCCGGCTTCTCAGCGTCTCAGTTTATTATCTCATCCTTATTTTTCACTTTATTAAACATTATCTACCTTTTTTATCTGCTATTAATTCTGAGCCGACCCTTTTTATTTAATCCCTGCAGCTTTAACACTGACAGAGACGTGTTAACTGCAGCCAGGAGTCCTGCGTTATTAGTCATGGAGACCACACCTGCTTTCTGGAGCGCATGGCAGCTTCCTCCAGGGTCTCGGCCGCCTCGAACTTGCCCTGCCGCCTGTAGAGGGCGCCCAGGTTCTTCAGGGTGGTCGTCACTGTGGGGCTGAAAAACAAGGAGGAGGAACATCTTAGCAGAGAGAATATAAAAGGTGAAGCAGGCTTTTTTTTATATTAAAGGGGACCTATCATGCAAAATGCACTTTTTGATGTCTTTTATACATAAATATCTCCCCGGTGTGTCAGGGAACTCACGCAGCGTCAGAAAATAAAACCCTCTCTCTTTTCCTCCGTACCCACATCTTTTAAAAACGGAGGTACAACGAGCGGATACAGATTTGCTGCCGATATTACGTAATTTCGGATGGTGGACCCACAGAAAGATGCTATCAAAAACAATGCCTGACGTGTTTTGGACGTAATCTCGTCTTTGTTTACATTAGCAAGCATCGCTAACACTCAGAGCTAACCTGTACTGTGTAGAGCACATGTGTTTAAAAAGCAGAAAAAGGAACTCATCTTGTGATAAACCTGCAAGAGAAAAAGCATTTGAGCTCCATACTGTTTCAGAAATAATCTTTGATGTGGTTTAGAACAGGATGGCGTTTTATCACAGCAGAATTTAACTTTATCTCCGGTAGAATTCTGATCAGGCATTAGCTCCGCCTCCCCCTTTTTTTTTTTTTTCAAGCTAAGGACCCAAAATCCGCGTTTCTCTAACAGGGGAGGTATGAGCAGTATGAGGCATGGCTACAATGGGTGATCTGTTTGGTATTTTAAACAAAAAACTTCACAGACATGTTTTGTATAGGTATGGCCCTACAATATATGTTTCCAATATAGCATAATAGGTCCACTTTAACTCGACAAAAACACCAATTAATAGCTAATTAAGCTGTAATTAATTTGGATAGAAGAGCAAAACAATGACACACAGGGTAAGGTCTTTCTCTAAATTAACTAAAATATGTCTGTTTTGTAATAAAAATCAGCTTAATATGATTTTATATCAGAGTGTGATCCCGGATCAGCAGAATCGATCGGAGTGGGTCAGATGATTAACAAAAAGGGCTGAAAAACACCCATCTCGAAAAAATATTGTGTTTACTTTGCTATTTCTATATCGAATTCCTGGATGATTTTATTACAGTTGGGAGGATTTTCTGGATTTTTTGCTGGTGCTGTCTGGTGAATGAGCTGAAACCGGTTTCATTTGATATAAACCGGCTGAACAAGCATTTCTCATTATGACGCGTACAGGCTTATTATAAAGAAGCTTTATAAGTATAAAGCCAATTATAAATCAACCTGTGCTGCACCAACGGACAAAGAGAAGTAACTGTCAGCCTTACCTTAGACATTACATTCTGTTCAAAAAGGCCAGAATTTTGTGAACCCCATCTTTATCGGAAGTTCATTTTGTGGCCATTGCAGTATGAGAATTAAAGCTTTAATCCTTTATTTCTATCTTTTTCTAAGGCACCATTAGAAGACATTTTGTTTTGTTTCCCACCCATCTTCACTCAGACACTGAATTAATCAGAAACACTGACCTGTCCACTTTGCAGGCTTTGTACCAGCCTCCGTACTCCCCAAAAGGTGAGCCGTCCTTCTGCTTGCCCTAAGACAGAAAAACCATGTTCATAAGCTTTCTACAAAACTGTCTTAAGGGAATCGACATCTACTAACCCGAACATTTAACATCAGGAAAAGAACCACAGCCTTGAGCTGGAGCTTTGATGGCAAACACTGATGGGTTTATTTAGAGCTTCGGCAGGAGAATTCACAAAACAAGTCAAAGAGTCAGAGGTTCTGACTTCACGGTAGAGTTGCCACGTGAATTCTGAAGAACTCTACCCCAGACCAGTGTATTTAGCTAGTTCAGAGAGAATAATCAACATTGTGCATAACAAGATAGAATCATAACACCTCTATCAGCTGACGCCAACAGGCAGGAACAGGGAGACAAAACACTGAGAGCACAGCAGCCAAGGTTACAGGTGCGTGTGCTCAGTCAGGACAGTTTGAACTGATAAACTGGGTCAAAGTTATGGGCCTTGGAAAATATTTCCCCAACACTTCCCTGAAACCTTTTAAACCTCGACTAAAATGAACTCCTGGTTGGGAAATGTCGAGTCCTCACACATGGATGGTTATTACCAAGACTTAATCTACTAATCCAACTCTTTGTAAAGTCAATCCTTCCCATTTCATCTTTAATACGATCATGAATCTGGCGGAGCAGTTTAAATGCTGCTCTCAGTGTTACTTAGCATTTTCTTATCTGGTCGTATGTTCCTTCTGGATTGCCCTTCATTGAAATTAAAATGTGTTTAACTACAGTGGTAAATGTGTCCGAATTTGTTTCTGTTAAATGTGTCTTTTGAAAGTATTATACAATCTTGTGGGCCCACATTAAAACATCAAATTGAGAATATATCGGTTCACATTACAAGAAAATACTGGAATTATACGTGTTTTCCAATTCCATTGAAGTCTGTTTGACAATCTGCGAGGTATGAACAGATATTGCTCACCTTGCTTTGTTCCTCTCTCTCCTCAGCATGCATCCATATTGGTTTGTTCTCATCTGCAGAGAAACACATGGGAAGAAGTTTATCAGTACTGACAAACATCCACTCAGATAAACAGCAGTCACTGGTTCTGGTTTTATTTTTCAGCTGAAAGGTCATTTTTGTTTACAGCTAGGAAAAAATAACAGCAGGGGTTGTCAGATATATCAGATCTGTTTGTTTGTGGTATTTGAAGTGAGTCTGGGTGAGATGATACTGGCTGAAATGTGTGTGTACTTGTGTGTATAATCCAGTCACATGTCGTACCATCAACAGAGCCGAACTCCCTCTCGTGAGCGCGGGTGAGGATTTCTTTGTACAGCGTCTCAGCTTGCTTGAACTTGCCCTGCTTCAGGTAACATGACGCCTGAGGAACAAAGACAACCAGACATTAAGAGTCAGCAGGACACTGTACATGAGACAAAGGCAGTTGCCCTGAGGAAATCAATATTTAAAATATTTATCAAGTATTTTATGTTTCTTTTTTGCACAAGTACTATTAAGGGACAATTGTGGCATCTAAGTTGTTAAACTTAATGTATAATTTTTACTTGAACATAATAATTGTGATTAAATCATGGGGTTGAATTATAAAGAGTAGCATTTAAGCTCAATAAAAGTGTTTGGGATGTTTTGAATGTTCAGTAAGAGAAGTAGCATGTTGTAAAATGTGTCACACAAAATGTTTGTTATCACAATTAAAATACCTAAAGTAAAAATGTAGCTCTCATATACTCATTTCTATTTTTTTAGTAGTAGAAATCTTGGTTTTTATTCTAGCTATGGCCCAAGACAGGTGTTGAGTTTAGGCTCAGGTTGCTCTTGGACAGAAAACTATAGAGGCTCTTGCCGATTCAGATTTTGGCCCAGATGTAGCTCTTCTTGCCACCTACAAAGTGCGAGGAAGGTTAATATTACCAATCTTCTAGAGGCACATAAACATATTTTACATTGCCTTTTTTCAGGTGTTACTGGGCTTCAGTACTGCAATGTTGATTTTAGGTATAACTCTCATTTGAAATCTATACACAAAACTTAGAATGAAACACAAGTTTAACTGGGAAACACTTTAGCATTCATTTAGCATCTAACAGAATCCTTAAAATCCATTTAACCCCTTTACTTATTGTTATTAATATAACATTGTTATTAATATAACAAATATCTACTATTAAACCGTTTTTCCTCATCCTAGACTCCACCCCTCACCAGGTTGTTCTTGGTCTTGGCCACGTTGGGGTCGTCGTGGCCCAGCTTGGTCTGGTAGATCTCCAGCGCTCTCATGTAGTAGTACTCCACCTCCTCGTACTTGCCCTGGTTCTGACACAGCAGGGCCAGGTTGTTCAGCTGCTTGGCCACATCCGGGTGGTCCTTCCCCAGCACCTGGGACGGAAGCAAGAGGAGAGGCGGTTAAAACAACACTCGGTACTTAAAACATAACAAGGTTTAGACGACAACCTGTGTCTGACATTGGGCCATTTGGTCAACAGGGGGTGGAAATACCAACAGCCTGAAACCACCTGATGCCTAGACCTGTTGTTTGTAAAATTGGCTAGAAAACTTTGGAAATCATTCAGTTCTTTCATTTCTGAAAATCCCTCTGGGTCCACCTTTAGGTCCAAATGTGTAACCCCAGTTTAAATCATGACTAGTTTGTAATTTCTTGGAATACAAAGTGGCTTGCCGATATGTTGACAATTGGGAATATTTGTTACATCTCTTGCCAGGTTGCATTGACTTTTGCTCGGCTTTTTACGGTTTGTTTGTGATGTTCCTGCAGTTCAGGTTGAATCTAATATAAGACATGAAAAAATCTCCCAATAACAAACAGTGAACAAATAAGCTCCTTAATACTTGCTATTTTAGCCCCATAAAACCTAGTTGCTGAATTGGGAATGTAATCTTTTAACTGTTGTTCACAATTCTTTTAACATACAGAGGTGTCTTCTGATGGATTTCGACCTGTGGACTATAGACGCGCTTGATTAAATAAAAGCGGATCAATGGAAGAACAAACAGCATTATTTTTTTTAATAACTATATTCCCCCCTATCTCTGCACACAGCCAAAAGAAGCACCATGCTTTTTATTTTTAAGTGGATGTGATTTTGTCGATATGTGCTGACTGAGTAGCCATTAGTGGCAAGTGCAGTAAGCTTGAAAGAGATGCAGAATTATCTCCAGGGAATAGGTGGCCAGACCTAGAAAACTGTAGACAGGGTTTTCACTGAGACTGACTGACCATCAAAGAAAAGGAGATCAGGGAGGGTAAGAGGGAAATGAACATGCAGAAAAGAGAGGGAAAGAAGAGGAGACAGGCTTAGCCCTCAAATCTCATTTCCTTCCTTGCACTTCCCTTTTGAAAGAGGATGAAAGAGTAGAGAATGCAAAAGAGAAAATGACATTAGGTCAGAGAAAGACATTTCTCCCTGCAGCATTCAGAAACCACTTCAGAAAAAACACGATGGGAGGGAGTGCAGAGGAAAATCTGAGAAAGAAAGCACTTGATGTGAAAAATGAAAGAGTATCAGAGATATAAGTCAAGACCTTTGGGGGAGATTTGGCTTTAGATTATTAAAGAATCTGTCTGTAGGAGGTCTGAAATCAAACCCTTACAGGATCCTCCCCCTCAGTTTGGAAGATCTCTGATCCACATGATGGTGCAGAGATATCTACCTACAGTATTTACTCAGTCTTCACCTGCTCCTCCTTCTCCTCCTTTGCATCACACATCTGACAGCTCTCCTGTAAACATCGTTAGCTAGAAAAGGATTGCCATAAGCCATGCTGGACGGTGAGGTCTGGGTCACCGAGGAATTGATTGTGTTTATTGATGGCTGTCATGTCTTGAAATACCAAAAGTGCTGCAGTGTGAAGTGGTTTCTGGGAAGCTTTTGGAAACACTATTTTCATCTTAAATTAAGCCGAAGAGCCTCTACTTACAGGGCATCAACTGAATCTGTGTTTTATCCAAATATTTACTGGATATGGGGATTTCTAAGAAATTCAGGATTTAGTTTCTATCCCTCTGTGACAGACTAACATATTTCAACAAAGAAGTCTATGAAGAGACAGCTAGCAGCAGGTAGGGCTTCCGTTTCCAGCTCAAGGACATTTGAGCAGACAAGAATACTGCTGTTCTAGTCAAAATACAGCCAGATTAAATCCTTAAGTGCTTCGAGTTAGAGAAAAAATGGCACTGTTATCCAAAGTTTTAAACTTCAGACAATTTTGTAAGAGAAGTTTATGCGTATTCTGTCCTCATTTTGAGACAGAATTGAATTATTCTTTTCCATTCAAGAAGGAAAAGGCTGGCAATATTTACACTTTTCCTACCAGGCTTCATATAAGTTCCACAGCCTGCCTGTGTTTAACTCCTACTGAAAACAAAAATCTTTAAAAACTAGTCGATACTTTCATTTTTTATAAAGGCTCAATTAGAGCAGGTCACTGTAGCAATAAATCAAACAATCAAACAAACTGTTACATTTCCTAGAGACCATTTTCACTATATGGTACCCTAGTGGGTAATTGGTGATTTAAGTGGGATTGAGTCGAATACAAATTCTATATTATTCCTTTAATAGAATGTTTAGTGGCAATATAGTTTGGAACATTTAGTATATTCTTCAGTCATTGTCATTAGGTGACGACTTATCCACTTATTAGATTGCATTTGGAACAAAATCATACTTCTATAGAAAATATGGATATTCATTATGAATACTTCATATAACCACTTGGATCAGTATCAGATCTGGATTCCTAACGTGAAACAAAGCGCAGAATCCTCCTGGATTCAGCAACAAAATGTTTGAAGGTCTGACTATAGTAGTTCAAATGTTTGATATCAGTTTATAGCTCATCCCCATCTCCCTGATGCCAAGCAAACTCGCTGGTAAGCCGAGTTTACCTGAGCTTCTTTAAAAAGGCAAACTGTCAGTAGAAGCTTTCTGATTCAGCAGCTCTGCAGCCGCCACCTCGCCTGTGCAGGGAAAACTCAGCTGCAAATCCTTAAGCTTAAGCGAGAGCATTATCATTTGAGTTTAAGTAGCAAAAGAAAAAAAATGAAACCGCTCAGCTTAGCCAAAGCTGACGTCTCATACTCAGGAGTGAAAAAGAGAGCGAAGGAGAGATGTTCAAAGGCAGGAGCCGAGGATGGAGAGAGTAGTGAGTGAGAAATGTTGTCTGCACTTTCAGGATTGCTGAGCAGCATCTCTGTAAGCACCAAACTAGAGGTCAGACACAATAAAGATGATTATCTCCACTGATCTATTTACAGGCTGTCCTATGATCCACTTTCTTGAGTCAGGAAAGAACAATGCAAGTCTAATAAGCGGACTTTACAATGAAATACTAAGAACATGGGTGAAGAAGCAAAGCGGTTACATTTCTTATGCATTTAGTCAAGACACAAGACAAATTAGGAGAGTATAGAGGGAAAGGGAAGTGGTTTGCATGGGTATTTAAAAGTTACATTTGGAAGTTGGATTATGGTGTCTCTACCAATAACAAAGTCAAAGCAAGGGATTTAATTGGGTGCTTATATTATGTCATGTAAGAGATGTTTGGTCTTAATGGGACTAGTGACTTTCATCACACAGCAGAGAGAATGGAGCCTGTTTTCATCCAGCAGAGATTTTTTGCAGAGTATGAACACAGTGCATCTATTGCAGTTACCCTTTCTAAGGTTTCTTCCATTTTCCTCCCTATTAAGAGTTTATTTTTTATTATTTCCTTATATGGAACGGGGGTCAAAAAAGACGGATGTTTTTTTAACTAACTAACTAACCCCAAGTCCATGCGGGTAATTTGTGATATGTAATTTTGGGCCATATAAATATAATTGATTTTGCTTGCCATCTACAACTGATCAAATCAAATGACGTCATTTCAGGCAAAATATGCATCATTGGATAGAGATGAGAAGATGCTTTTGTAAACTTTTGTGTGAAATTAAACAAATAATTTGGACTATTAAATCCTTCAATGTCATAACTGTATACTTCTCAAATTAAAGCTTAACAGGATGTAGAAACATTAAGCGTTTGTCCTCCATTCTGTAGCCTTACAACTCAAGGGTACCATCTTGAGTGATATATCCAGTGCTTAGTGTTTCACTGCTGTTTGCCTAAATAGGACCCACAGTTTGTCTGAAAGTGAAGCGAAAGTAATCTTTAGTTTCAAAGTGCAAGCTTAACGTCTGGTGAAGAACAAACTGACCATGTGTTGGCTGTGGAGAACAAGTATAAAACATCTGCTTCGTCATGGCTTCCTATCATGTGTTTAACAGCTTCTGAATCAGTTTTTTCATGGTGTTAGATGACCTTTGACCTACCTTTTCTCTGATCTCCAGCGCCCTCTTGCACAGGGGCTCTGCTTCCTTGTACTTCCCCCTCTTCCCATACAGGACAGCAGGTTATTAAGTGTGGCAGCGACCTGACAGAACACAAACATTATTTATTATATGTTGTTTTCCAATCCTGGTCTTAATCATCTCCACCCATGTGCAACGCGAGACTCCGCCACAGCGGCAGAGGGCCATTGATCTGGTGAGAGAGTAATTAACAAGGAGGAAGAAGACGTGCGGAAACAGGAAGTGATTATGGTGGGCTGTAATTTGATCCAAATCAGATGTATGACGAATTTGGAGCAGTCAGCAGGAGGGAGACTGCAGCGGTGCCGGGAGGACACCTCTGATCTCTGATTCAGACGGGCTCTGGGGGCCATGTGGGCAGAGTGGGAGGAAGGAAGGGGTGAGGGTGGAGGGGGGAGATGGAGTTTATTACGGAGTGAAGCAGTGATAGAGGGAAAGGAGAGTAACAAGACGAGCAACATAAAAGAATAAAAAAGGTTCCCTAAAGAAAATGTCTTGCTTTTTCTAAAAATGTATTCCTAAAATTAGATTTGTGTTCAGTATCATTTATGATGATTCTCTCTTTTCTTGACAATCTATAAGAATGCTCTCTAAAAAAGGTGAAAACTGTTCCTCAAATACAACAATATAAGAGAAGATAAAGATCTTGTTTTCCATGACATACTGTAGCAGATCAGTCAATCTATCTTTTTCCTGGAAGACAATAAAAAGCAACAAAAAACCCTAGTTTTCTTGACTTGAATGCGGCTGTAACGTTTTTTTTTCCATGCAGAAAACTTGAGAGCCGGATGCTTGAAAGGGCTGCTCAACACGTAGGAAAGAACAACAATAAGAAGCTTCTTGTCTCTGACCTTCTTGCTCTTTGGGGCACAGCAGCACTCAGCTGGGGGCCCTTAACTGTTTCCATACGTTCCCCTGGAAAGACTACAGTCTGTCCGAGGATGTCGGTTCACTAACCTCCACCTTTCAAACCTCCCTCACCAGGAAGGTGACAATGCACATTCCTAGGATTCAGTCTTCACCATGCCAAGAGTGAACCTCGACCTGCCGCCCAACTGGCAAAGCTACAGACCACCCAACTAGTTCCTATGTAAACATAAAGTATGTGTGTTGGTGGAAAGATTGTGAGGTTTGAACCTGATTCAGGCATTAATAAGCAGAATTCAACATTAGGTTTGTTAATGATCACCTGGATGGGATCTTCTAAATATCTAACTTTTAAAATAGCGTAAAGGAAAAAAACGAGATATAAAGAAGATTAGAAATAGGTGGGATTCAAAGTGAAAGGTGTGAGGAATTTGTTTCAAATAACTGGCTATATTATTGCCAAAACTACTTGATGATGAAATCACTAAAAAATACAACAAATTCGAAGAGAAAAGATCAGGGCCTGCTGGCAGGATGGCAGGGTGGAGGTGGGGTGGGTAGGGCTAACCTCAGTTTCACAAAGTAGAGAGGGATGGAGGTCCAGACAGAGACACAGTCCTGCTGGCGTTAACACAGTTAGTCGACCTGCTGCATGTTTACACTCGCACTGACAAACAAAAGGTAACGGGCTCTGAGAAAAACAGTGTGTTAAATATTTATGGAATCTGCCGTGTCCAGTCCTGGACTGCAGTCACAACCCTGGAAAAATATATTAAATGGTGTTTGGAAGAGAAAAGTGTGATTACAAATACATAATTTAGATTGTCTGAGGAGCATTAAACATTAAAACTGTACGAGGTGTACTTCTGGAGAACAGAAGTGTTGTTATTGATAGTCTAAAATGGAGAAATCTTAGGTATTAGGTAAGGTATTACATAAAAATGATGTAAAATGCAAATGGTCGATTAATGGAAATTCTGACTGTAAACAAGTTAAAGCTGTTGTTTAGATAAGATGCTTACCATGTTCAGAAATACACTTTTATAAAAACTTATTTTCCAACAAGTACATTGGATCTTGGAGCGCCACCTAGCAACTCTGAAACTTACTCTAGCTTCATGGGCTCTCTAATAATGATAAATGCCTCAAAACAGTCATTCAAACACTATTTTGGCTGCACTGTTATTTTGGCTGTCAGAGTTGTTATATGCGTTACCGGAGGGGGAACAGGGGAAATGTTTTTAAATGAATTGTATTGATCTTCTGAGGGGGAAACCAGGACACTGCAGCAGCCAAAAATAGGTGAATAAAAAAGGGTATGGGTAATAACAGTGTCAGTGTCTAACAAGATAAAGATGTCTTATTTTCTTTTACATAAATGTACTAACTCGGTTAAAGGGTTAAGAAATCCATTTTTAGAGCTCTTTATTTTCAAGGAATAGTTTGATATTTTGGGAATAGGCTTATTTGCTTTCTTTATGAGTGAGACGAGAAGATCAAAACCAATTCCTTGTTAATACAGTTATAATAAAGCAACAGCAACACAGCGACCAGTAGCTTAGCATAAAAACAACTGGATATAGCAAGCCTGGCTCTAGCAAAAAATACAAAACTAGGCCATAAGCAACGGCATATAACAAAATACAAATTGGTTTTTTTAAGCTTCAATTATTGTATGGATAAAATAAACGAGGTAAAACATAGTAATTAGAGATTTTTGGATGTGCTGGTAGGCTTTTGTAGAGCAAGGCTAGCGGTTTTTAGTTTGTATGCTTAGCTCGCAATGCATGTCATTGTTGTAGCTTCATATTTACCATACAAACATTAATGGCAACAATCTTGTCATCTAACTCTCAGCTAAAAATTGTATAAAATGCTGTTCAGAAATGATAATTATTTCTTTATTGTCGTACACATGGATCACGTTGCTAAGGTATTACTTTTTTTGTTAGGTTTAAATGTTTCTATGAGTATTTATTTAATCATATTTGCTATTTTATGTACTATTCTGTACCTTAATGTAAGGAAAAACCACCCTACAAACTACTATGTTAATTTGAAATACAGGATAACAACTCTAGATGACTATAATTCAGATACATCTCTGGGTGTTATGTAGAGACAGATGCACTTACAGCTGGATGGTCCCGGCCGAGGGTCTTCTCTCTGATGGCCAGAGCATCATTCAGCAGGTTGGCTGCCTCCTTATATTTGTTCTGATCCCTGAAACAGACAGAAGCAGACAGAGTGAGACAGGAAAAACAGACAGAGGTGGACAGACAAGCACACAAAGAAAAGAAACATAAACTATGCTAACAACTTCCATTAACAGCCCATTATTTTCAGGCGACAAGGTCCAAATAGCTTTGCAGCAGTTCCCACAGTCAATGCAACAAACTGCTGACAACAAGGCGACCCTCTCTCTCTCCTGACTAGTCACTGCACTCACTATTCAATGGATAAGATTTGTGATAGTAAGAAACCAAGGGGTCCAACTCCTGTAAAACACTTGAGTCTTTTCTTCCTTTCTTCTTGAGCTGGGAAATCAACACTTCCCCGATTCTATTACAGTACTGTGAATCTTTTGGCTGTGTCTGCTATGTTTGCTTTGTTCCACTTCTGACGTAGAAAGGCATCCACCGACCGTTGGGGAGGTCCTATAGTAGAGGCCTGTCCCACAATGCTTTGAGGGTTGTTAGCAAGAGGTTTCAAGGGACATGCCACTGTGTTGTGATGGTGACAAACAGACAACATGCTGTTACCATTATCACATCTTACTCTGTGGTAAAAAGCCACATTTTAGTAGGATTTTAAGGGTTTTTGAATTTTGCTAAGAGAGCAGCAGGGTTGAAAACACTCCTTTCATTGAAAACTACCAAAAATATCACTATTTTCACTAACTACTTCTACTCAAATAAGAAATCCTGGAGCTGCTTGTAAAATAGTCAGAGTAGCCCGGTACTTTAAAGATTTACAAGCTAGTAAAGACTTGTTTTCATGGTGCAAACAGAGGAGTAATTAAAAACTAGTCCTAGCACTGACTGCAGTTGTTTGATTTATCATCAAAGGGACTTGACAGAAACAAATATATTATCTTAAACTTGCCATGTGTTAAAAATCTATGAAATATTCCCCCTAAACTGATTAAACAATCAAAAATTAAACAAAAATCAAGGTGAAGCATTCTGGCTTTATACGCATTCTCAGTTATATAAGCTCCCCTGTGATTTTGCAGATAGACTCCTGCATTGCTGTATGTCCAGGACCCCATTTCCAAAACCACAACTGCAATCCGGGCCCCGAGATAAATGATTTGGTAGACCGACCTGTAAACAAGGGCGAGGATGTTGAGCATGGTGGCCACGTCTGGGTGGTCGTGTCCAGAGGTCTTCTCCAGGTCTTCCAGGGCCTGTTTGCAGAGTGGCACGGCCACCTCGTAGCGGCCCTGCGAGGCGTACTGGATGACCAGGTTGTGCAGGGTCCTCAGGCGGGCCGGGATCTCGTAGCCCCCCTGCTGAGCAGCCGCTGCTGCAGCACTGCCATGAGACGGCTGGACTGTGGACACACGGAGGAAAGAGGAAGAAAAATTAAGTCACACACACCTCAGGGATTTTAAACATTTAAATATAATTGCATGCACTTGAGGAATAATCCAGAAAGCAAAGGATTATATTAGACCCATTTATAAAAATCCATAAAAGGACAAGTTATGTATAAAATACTGATCATTTTGATTCTATTTTGTGGGTCAAAGCTAAAACCTCAAACAAACACAGGGCTGGCTGTAAACATATGTCCAACAAACAAGATTACTCACACATAAACAATGTCCTCATTCTGCTACGATGCACAGAACATTCTGCAGGTTCAGGAGGACGTGATGAAGAATCTCTCATGACATGCAGTATTTCTGTCTCTGTAGGAGTGTGTGAGTGTGTGTGTGTGTGTGTGTGTGTGTGTGTGTGTGTGTGTGTGTGTGTGTGTGTGTGTGTGTGTGTGTGTGTGTGTGTGTGTGCAAGAAGTCAGGAAACCCCCTCATTGGGTTTCTTATGAAAAAATAGCAGGCAGCGCTAAATTTAGAGCTGCTGGTGATTGGAGTGGGAACGCCAACGGCAGAAATAACAATCAACATCATGTGATACTCAGTGTCTACATCAGTTTGTATTTTAATCTGCAAATACAAAGGGTGTGAACTGCAGATAATCACTTTGCATTGATTCATTTGCAAATTATTTTCTAAGAAATTTGAATTATACAGTTTTAAATGTTTGAGACATAAAGTATTGCATATTTTTATAGTAAAAATATGTTTATATATATCTTTTTATATTTGTGATTCTTGACCTTTGATGCGTTTTCTTTTACGGTGGTTATTTTTATGCACCAAAATGCACAGGCTAATTCATTGTAGTGTATGTGAAAACTTACTTGGTAATGAACCTGATTCTGATTCCAATTCTGGGGTTAGTGAAATTGTTTGGTTTTAAAAAAAATGCGAAAGTCGTTATGCTAAGAAGTTAGAAAGCAAAATCATCTCAATTAAGAAGCTGGATCTCATGCTCTGCTTTCTACAATTCTTTTAAACATTTTGATGGAAGTGCAACACTCAATCCTTGGATCGCCCCTTTAACAAATGCTGCTATGGGAGCAAGACACCAAATCTCCACAAGCTCATTCAGTAACTAACTATGTATAACATAGTAACCTAACTGACTGAAATGTAAATATTTGGACACAAAAACAGTGCATAAGCCTGTCATCATAATCATCTTATTTCCTGCTGACAGCAATTCAACAAAACCTCAAAAGCGTAGGAATAAGCTTGAGGATGAAAGACATCCAATCTAATCCACAACACACACACACACACACACACACACACACACACACACACACACACACACACACACACACACACACACCACACACACACACACACACACACACACACACACACACACACACACACCACACACACACACACACACACCACACACACACACACACACACACCACACACAACACACACACACACACACACACACACACACACACACACACACACACACACACACACACACACACACACACCTCTTTCACACTGAGAAGATTAATGCCATACGATACTGCATTTCTTCAACATGCACCTACCAGCCCCCCTTCAATTTCTCCATTTGAATAAAAGAACACACACATTTCCTCGAGTCTGCTGAAATGCTAATTCGATTTTTTACTTTTATTTAATCTCATAAAAAGGAGGAGAAATTGAAGTTTGAAACCAATAAACTACTGCTTCCCTACCCTCCAGGCTACCTCCCATCTGCTTGTTATTTATAGTCATTTGCTTGTATATTCCATCCACAAATGTAGCGTCTACATAGTATTTACTGCAAGCGCTGATGTAGGTGTGAGCAGGAATATGCGGGTGTGTGCAACAATGAAACATGTTGATGTGTAAATGGGTGTGGGCGCATAATTATTGCATGACAACAGTCCTACTTTTTAAAACCTCGCTTATTGAGTGCCTGAAAACAATTCCTTAGTTTGAAATCCATCTTTCATTACTGGAAAAACCGGGGATCAGATACATTTAGGAAAATAAAAACACATTTGCACAACAACTATTTTAAAGAGGCCCTTTTATGCTTTTGGGGGCTTGGTCTGCAAATCCCTGTGTTCCCTCCAGAGGGAGTTTCTCTCCGAACACCATTCCCCCCCCTGCCCGAAACGCCTCCATTGGACTCCTTTGTTTGCTTCTGTAACATAATGACATCACTTTGTAACACTCGTGCTTCTATTGGCTAGCACTCAAACACATTGTACGTGATAGGCTAAGGGACGGACGGGACATCTCTAAGCAGTTGACCAATCACAGCAGAGCCGGCCAGCTAACCAATCAGAGCAGACTTGACTCTGTTTCAGACAGAGGGTAAAAAGAGGTGCTGCAGCACAGGCAGTATGAGAAAATACATTTTTTAACATTAAAGCATGGAATAAATAAATAAAAACAAATATTTCTAAACAAATCTCCTGCCCGTCCTTTTCTATGGCTTTTTGATCTATAGCATTTACGCTGATGTTTCTATCTTAATAACTCAGGAGAGAAACACCATATGTTAAACTGTAAATCAATATGCAGTATTGACCTCTACAGTCAGTCACACACCTTCTATTGAGATTTATGCTGTAGAATGTAAATCCTATGTTCCCCATAGTCCCCGATGTAACTCACAGCTATACTCTATTCATTCTGTCTCCCCTGTTGAGTCATAACTCATATTCAGTCCGTGCTGCTCAACACAGCAAAGGATTTATTCACACTGCTAGAGAAAATGCTGAAAATTGTATAATGAAGCCAGTTTTCCATGTAGTCTTAAAATTAGACACAATATACTGAAATCAGCCTACTTCCTCAGCTCTAAAACCTGCACTCCAGTCAGAATGTGAGCCAAAACATCAAGAAGTCTGGGTCAAAACCTAAAATCACACCAACGAATAACCATAAGAGAAGGGAATTACCACTGAGCATATTCTGACGGGCACATCAACCATGGCAAAGCTGGAGAACAAGCTTTTCATTGTAAAAAAAGAAGTGAAACTTAATATCTTCAGTTGAGGAAGAGCATCAGACGCTAATGTGTAGCTGACATTTTCGTTTCTTGATCTTTCTGACTCACAAAAGGACACAGCTGGCGTTATTCTATATTGGAGTTTTTGTCAAAGCCAACTTCCACTTTCTCATAATTTCTTTCTAAAATATATGAAACTATGATATGGTTATCAAGACTGAATTGCATTTTTAAAAAGGTAAAACATGTATTACTCTCTTTCAAAATGTTCTGCTAGATATACTTTAATCTCATTCTAATTCAAACCTCCTACTTGTGATGTATTCAACAGTTTGACAAAGGGGTAAAGTGAACAAAGCTGCAGTCTGACTCATAGACTGATCTGCAGAAGTTAAAGAGTGTGAAGCAGTCTGCTGTCCATTTTGTCACCAATTGAAACTGGCTGACAAACTGGTGCCAGGAGCCAAATGGGAATCAACTTGGTGCAAAAAAGGGTTTAAAACTCTTTCAGCGCCAAGTTTGGGAACAAAGTCTTTGTAGTTGTTTGTGGGGGCCAGAGGCTTGTGGGTGGCTCTGTCAGTTGTCCCAAACAACCTTCAAAGACCAACGATTTACTTCTTTAAATTCAGCCAGACTAGTGCCATAGCTCTTCTGGTGGGGTTTTGGTTTAAAATGAAGTTATAATACCTGACAAATGCTGCTTTTGTATTGGGTTTTACAAAGAAGAACATTTTTTACATGGTCCCACATATTTAAATGATTGCCATTTTATTCACTATTGTAGTATTTTGCCTAATATTATTTACCCTACACTTTATATACCCGGAACTACAGTATATTACAGCAATCTGTTTTCACCCCATTTGGCCTTCCTCCAGGTTAAACCAGGTCCTGACTAATGGGCCTTTACAGTCAACACAGCTTTTCTGTCTCGGCTACTGAGCTGCTGAAAGACCAGCCCTTCAAACACAGAGGGAAGGGGTGGACATGAGAAGTGGGAGAAAAGAGAGTCAGAGCGGGGCAGAAAACCATGAAGTAGACAGAGTTGAAGAATCAAAGATTAATGAGGCTTCCGAAAAGTTCAGAAAAGCTATGTATGGCAGGAGAAACCTGCTACTGTATATTATGTGATATATATTCTGACTGGTGGCATTCACTGACTGGACTTTAGTATGATATGAGTGTTGCAGGTGCAAAAGAGAATTAGTGTATCTTACAGCAGTGACATTTTCAAAATGACAGCAACCTTCAGAAAAAATTATACTTTTTCACAACATAGATAGATAGATTTTGATAGCAGTGTACTACTGTAAACAAAAGCAAAACGTATTTAGCCACCTAAAAGTGATCACCATATTAAGAACCTTTGTCACTGCTTTTTCTTGCTGCCCTTTTTAACGGGGAGCCAAAGATGTTATCTTTGTTCTATTTTAAGCCACCAGACCCCCTTGACAAGAACAGTTATTGTACCTTGCAAAACACAGAAAAACAAAGATGGCGTGTATGTGTTTTTTGCTTGGTCACCCCATCCACAGCAGTACATATTCTCTAGCCATCTACTGTAGGTAATACACTGAATATAGACTGTATAGAGAACCTCATACAACCCCACTTGGAACTATCCTTTTTACTTTGTTAAAGCTGAAGTTAACTATGTCTTTCAACTTTTCTATATCACAGCTATCTTTCCACTTGACTATCTTTGACACCCTTTCAATTAAATCTACGTCTCAAGGCAAGGGACTTAATTTCCTTTCTTGGCCATGAGTAGATGGAGAAAGGAGGGAGGAACACTTACTGCCTGGAGCTTGGTCGTCGTGGTCATCTGGGAAGAGATCATCCAGATTCTCTTTACTGGAGTCAGAGTCCTTCTCATCCTGAGAGGGGAGCCGTGGAGGGAGAGAAAGATGAGGAAGTAAATTAACAAACTGACTCTGAATTCATAGAAGAGCATTACAAACGTCTTATTTATGTGCTGATGCAGTCGTTCTGCAGTCTGGGTCCAGGCAAGCACATTTCAAAGTGTTAAGATATCTGAGATTGTATATATTGATAACATTTAATCGACTCCGCTGCAGAAAAGGAGTTCAAGAAGGTGACTTTAAAGCCCAAAAATAGGACGCATTCACTGGGAGAGAAGGTACAGAAGGGAATACGGAACTTTGAAAGGAAGATACAAACTGCACTCATATAAAAGCAGAACATCTATGAAGTGTGGAACTTCTTCAGAAACTTGTATCAAGGGTTACTGAACCACTTAAGGATAGCTTGATACCTTATTTCCTTTTTGGATTGACTTGAAATCCAGGATTGAACTAAACTTTTCTGCCATATTTCTTAAGAACATCTTAAGCATGCTAACTTTGAAGAAGACTTACAGATGGGGACAAGTCCTCGTCGTACTTCTTCAGCTGGTTCATGAACTCCAGGTGCTTCTTCTCCTCCTCCAGCTGTGCGACGCTCTGCTCGCTCTTCTGCAGTTTCTGCTGCGTCCCGGCCAGCTCGTCCCTCAGCCACTGGTTCTCCTGGCAGAGCCGGCGCACCTGAGCCCGCAGCTTCTGCTTCTCCGACTCCACTGAGCTCAGGTGGCTCGACAGCGCCATCATAACCTGGAACAAGGCAAAGGGAGGGTTGTTATCACACCAGAGCTGCTTCAAAGGTCACTAATAATCTCATCACATCATTTGGATGTTTGGAGTCTTTGGGGTGATATATTCCCTGTATCCCTGAGCTACGGTCCTTGAACATGATCTCATTTGTATGAGTTGGCTTAGAACAGGGGTGTCAAACTCAAATACACAGTCGGTACTAGTCGAGGGCCGGACTGGTTCAATGTTTATTGCAAAACGTATTGAAATGAACTTATTGCACATATTAAACCTGGAACTAACAAAGCTTAAATTATTGCCTATAAAAACAACATTAAACATTAATCAGTTGCATTCATTTCTTATGGCTCTATCTGCAGAGTCATTTCTTATGATTACATTTTTCCACAGGCCAACAACAGCTTCAAAAAAACTATTTCCCTCAAAGAAAAAAACAAACATGCATTGTTGTCTCAAGAAAAAAAGTGCAGAAGGAAACATCCATTGAAACTCAGTGTGCTGCTCTGTGATGCTAGTTCAAGCCAGATACTTGGCATCTCATCTTGGTTCATCAATGTTTGGGCTCAGGCTCTGAGCTGAGGAAACCCTCAGGATTGAGTGAAGGTGTGCGGGCCAGATCTAATAGTAATTAAAAATTATCCTGCGGGCCGAAATTAAATCCACCAAGGGCCTGATTTTGAATATTCATGATTATTCTCAGTCACTCCTAGCTACAATCATCCTGTGCTGATCTGAAAAACCCCTGCAAATCCTATGAAATTCAAGAATATCTTAATATGTTAAAATATCATTACACCAGAATCTTTCAAAAGAGGCCAAACGTATACCAAACCTTACCAGGGACTAATTAAAAAAAACATTACATATTTTAATTCTAAGAAAATAGTAGCCCTTTCAGTGGCAGCATCTTTTGTATATTAGGGTACTAAAACTACCAGTGAAAATAGTAGACTTCCCACCAGAACTAAATATGTGTATACTAATGGTATTGTCAGCCACTTTGGGTAAAAGGATCCACTTAATAGCATGTGGTGTGAGTGCAAGGCTGGGAGGTGTGTAATTAGACAAAGAGTTTGAAGCATCGTGGCATCTGGGGTTGTTGGAGGCAGAAAGATTATGCAGAAAATATGAATCACACTGTTTTACAACAACTGCAAGCTACCCAAAAGACTGAAGGTAGATATAAGACTCTGCATGGTGCAGTGTATTGTATTTTTAATAGGCAATAAGCGTGCTGGGAGATGTAGAGAGGCTAAATCACAAACAGTGACTCATCAGTTATTCATGGGCCAACTGAGCAGAGGCATAACCAAAGTATTCTGCATTTAAAAAAGTTTCTTCAAAAACTTAAATAAGTTATTCTGTCTACAGATAGGTTCATTAGTCTTAGTGGAAAACAATGATTTAAAAATAATGTATGTATGTATATAACATGAGACATGGTGTGTGAACTTCTGAGAGAAATGTAAACACCTTGCATTGGAATTTGTGTGTACGCTTTGTTTTCTTAGTCTGTTATTATGTGTTTGGCTAAAGCAAGGCAAACTGCGGTCAGGTGAAGGTCAGTCCACATCGGCTGCATTTTTTTAAGCGTTTCTGGAATCTTTTTGAAGTCTGTAACTCTGCTCTCTCGCGCAACAGATTTAAACAAATGTATGCGCAATAAACGTCTGATACTCGTCAGCGTGGAGACAGTTTGTCTGCCTGCTGTTCATTTAACTCCTCAGAAGCTGCGCTGCTTACAGGACAGCTGCTTCTGAGCACAGTGAAAGCAGAACAAAAGTGGAAGTTGTGGTCTAAACAAAGATGTGCACCTTCCTGTGCGTGTCTATGGCAGAAATAAATACCTGAAATGAAAATTCAATTCTCCAGTTTCATGCAACTAGAGATACAAATACCTGGCGGCTGGTACACAACCCATGTCGAAAAAAAAAAAAGTCCTGCACTCTTCCTGCCCTCATAATGTTTTTTTCAAATGGTATCACAAGAAAAACATGACATGCTATAACTCTTTATATTTTAAGAATTTAAAAAGATTGGAGATATTAAATGTTAACGGCAGATGAAGGCAAAGCTATTCAGCATTTCATGTTCAGATCTTTTGGTTGATTGCAACATCAATTATTGATTATTATGAATGTGGTGTGCCTTCAAAGCAGCACGTCCCCCTTTGTGAGCGCTAATGGTCCCTTTAAGCTGTACATTTCACTTAGTTACAAGTTGTTGATATGATTTCATTTATCTTTTCTATATGTCTATTAACTATTAATTAATATTTATTTTCGAAAAATATATTTACCTTGTTTTGTGAGAGTTATTTAAGAAAAATGAATCGCATATTATTCACAGAAATAGCATGGCTTGTGACCTGGATCTGTTGGATATTGAGCACAGAGCATAACGATAATAACTCATGATAATGATTCGTTACACACCTGTGCCTCGCTCAGCCCCAGCTCCAGCATCTCCATGGACTTGCGGATCATGTGGGACTTCTCCTCCACCAGGACGCCCTCCTCCTCCTGCTTCAGGCAGCGCAGCGTGCCCAGCAGGCCGTCCAGGATGGAGTGGTGCTCCTGCTTCAGGGCCTCCAGCCCCTGGATCACCTGCTTGGTCCGGGAGATGATCTCTTCCTGGGAAAGCTTCTCCCCAGGGTCCTCCTCCTCCTTCACGCACACCATGGTGGACATGTCCTCACGCATTCTACAGATTCAACATCAGGGAAAGGAAAAAGATTTTCAAAATGATGTATGAATCCAATTTAAAGTGGATAAAGTTGTTTTTACCAGAACGTTCCTGGAGATCAGACAAATTAAACCAAGATCAATGATAAAAGAAACACGTATAAATGTGCAGTTTATAATTTAACAGATAGGGATGTCCTCATTCATTTAGAAGTTCAAACATCACGCTCTGAGGCCAGAGGGAAAGACATTTTCTAAATCTGATAAAAACAAGAAAACTAAAAGCAGCTTGTTGTCATCTAAAGACTTCCACATTAGAAACAACTTGTCTCATGATGTCTATGCTTGTTAACTCCTGACAGAAAAAGAACATTTAATTTAAACGCATTAAAAAGTTTGATCAGGGTTAACTTAAAGAAATTCAGAAACAACAGAACCATTAGGTATAGGAATCTTCACAAAGCCACAAATTGGACAACCTTCAGATGTTTCATTCCAAGTTGCCTCCTCCTGACCTTTTCTCGTCTCATTGCTACAACACACCCTGATGCATCTCCGCTTACGATCAATACTCGGCTCCGGGTGAGAAACAACATTGTCTTAACCAAAAGGTCAGACTGTGTGTGTGTCAGTACTTGCTTCAGGTTGAGATCATTAATAAGAAATGTTTCTCACTCCGACTACACCCAAGGTGTCTTTGTGTGAGGCACTGACAGCAGCAGGGTGTTGCAGCAACTGAAAAGGCTGCATAAACAAGAGGATACACATGAGGTCGCAGATAAATAGTGTAGGAAGAGCTCTGAAAACTGAGGCGTCATCACTTAAGATGCTTTAAGAAAAAGAGCGACTTTGGTGCAGCTGTGATGAAAAAACAAACCGCAGACGATAAACCTGCCGCCTGCTGACAGCTCAAATCAGGATCTGAGGGCTGTGGGATGTGTGCGGTGAACAGATAAGGACAGATATGAGGTGAGGATTTTTAGAAAGGGAAACTCTCACAAAAAGTAGAAAACTTAAAAAACATGATGCCACCAGTCTTTAAATGTGTTTTATGGTTTGTTATGTTATACTGCTTCATCTTTATTATGAAGTCAAGTCAGCATTTATTGCCTAAAAACTACTTAAATGTAGCAAAATGTTCGAGATATCACATATAATATACAGTTTTAGTCTGGTATCCTCTTACAGTTACTGAAAGACTGCATGTTAATAAATATTTGTTCAGACATTGACTCAACAAACTCCACCTGCACTTCGACACACACACACACACACACACACACACACACACACACACACACACACACACACACACACACACACACACACACACACACACACACACACACACACACACACACACACACACACACACACACACACACACACACACACACACACACACACACACACACACACACACACACACACACACACACACACACACACACACACACACACACACACACACACACACACACACACACACACACACGGATTATGACTCAGCAGTTCGGCAGCAGTTCGGCAGCACTTGTAGCGAGCTTCCTAATAAATCCCTGCAAGCACACTGGACAGAAACTGCAAACTGAATAATTACAGAAACACTGACAGATGTTATGTTTCATTGCATTGCTCTGTGAAAAAAAACTGAAATGAAATCTTTGGTGTGGCAGACTTACGTAAATGTTACGCTTCATTTTGCAATAATAAAAACAGCTTGCCCAACCTGAGTATAAACGCTGCGGTGATAGACGAGTCCTGAGCTGCCTTAGGTTACCATTTCAGTTCAAGTGTGAATAACAATATTTAAGGAGCGAGCGAGCAGAATTAGGAAGAGCCTTAGCTCCTATCGCTCCATGTGACTCAGCAACACGCCTGCAGCCTATCAGCTGACAGCGGGGCAGGAAACTGTGCAGGAGAAGATGGAAAAACAGCAGATCCAGGTGAGCAGCGTGAGGGGACTTTCAGTGAAAAATAGATTATATTAACAGCAAACTGCTGCTGATCAGCCCCGATGCATTTTCAGAGGGACTGACTGATATCGTAGGCAAACTGATTAGAGTGATTATCCTGCTCATAATCAACATCAGTTTCAAATAAACGCTGCAACTAACTACTATTTTCAGTATATATTAATCTGTTGATTGTTTTATTGATTCAGTCATTATGTGATTAATAAAATGTCAAAAACAGTGACAAACTCCCTTTTACATTCTCATACGAACTAGCTTGGTGGATATCTTCATTGATAAGTCATTAGGAAATAACTAACAGGGGATCTATGTGAAATACAACAAGCAATATCATCTGCTAATAACAACAGCAATATCTGTCAGATTTTAATTTTCAACAGCCCCCACCCAAGAACTTTACAATGTAGGCCGGTAATGAGCATTCATTACAAGTTTTCAATGATGTTGCAGAGAACAGAAGGTCTGCTGGGTCACTAGTAATACTCTATCAGTTCATTGAGAACATGCCAATTATAATTAATATAGCTACAACTCCCTGCTGGCCGATAAGTAGACATTGTTGCACAGCTCACAACGGGGGGAAAATACTATTCTTTCAGATGTAGCTATCAAAATAAAAGTTGTTCTTACACTTTGAAACCTATTGGACTGGGTTATTGAAAGGCACACGCACTATATGAATTAGAAATCACTGTTTTATACAACTCAGAGGAAGGTCAACTATCCTTAACTGCAAAAAACATTAAAGAAAACAACAAGCACTGCAGGCTGTGTAATACAGAAGTGAAAGTGACAGCACAAGCTATTTCTTTTTTCCTGCTCCGACCCAACACTTTTATTTTTGGCATCAAATGAGTCTCGGAGCACAAAGCACCACAGGGGGAAGGCACAGAAACTACTTTTGAAATGTAAATAGCTGGCTTGAAGGGGAGAGCCCGGGGACGCTGCAGCTCCTCGTGTACAGTAAGCAGGTTAAAGCATGGTGATGGGGAGAATTGTAGGGTATGAATGAGGAGGGGTGGTGGTGGGTTGTGTTTGGGACCAAGGAAGAAGAGGAACATTGAGTGCTTGCTCTAGGCTTTATGCCTGAGGAGCAGCAGGAAGAGCAGAACTGCGTAGCAATGATCTTAGTCAGCGATGTGTGGGCAGATAGGAACTGTGATTCACATCCACATTAAAGAACTAGAAAAGTCTGAAAGAGCCTCTCAAAGTCAAATGTTCTCTATCTTTCGGAGTATAACATATACTGGCGTTTGTTTACATGCTTTCTATCCATGATTCAAGAATGCAACAGTTGTTTTACTTGTATCCTCTCAATGAAAACATTTTTTGCATTTGCTTTTTACTGTCTTTGTTTGGTAAAAATAGCTTTAAAAACGTGGCAGGGTAGTTAACAACACGAGCTGTGATTACCACAGTTGAAAACGAGTGCAGCATACAGAAGTAAAGTCTTTAATGCGGTAAACATGTTGTTTACCGCATTAAAGACAAATATGCTAATAGAAAATGTACAAAACTATAAAACAACGTTCTCAATGACTGACACTTAAACGTGATTAAAGACATGTTTTGTCCACTCGGGTTTTCAATCAAACTGCAAACACTGACACATCATGATCTTTTGATTTGATATAGTGGTTGTTAGCAATTATAAACAGTTCCCAATTTACCTGGAGCCTCATCAGCATTCATTCAGAGACGTGTTTTTATCCACTTAACTAATTAAAGTCCAGTACTCACTTTCCTTTAAGGGTGTGGTTTCTAGTTCACTGGTATTTATTCCACTTTCTTAACTAGCTACTTTCCAGCTTTGCCTGTTTACTGTTCACTGTTTAGTTTAAGACCAGTGGTGTTAAATGGGTTCATCAGCACTTTTTTTGCTGACAAAAGCCCTGATGAGTGCTGTGAGAGTGAAGACGAAAGAGTAATGATGGTGTCCTTAAAAACAAAAACCACAAGCTGACAGACACTATAAAATCTGCAAATGCAAGAAGCAGTAGTCAAGTGATACTTTGATGATATAAAAACGATTAAAGCCTCTTCAAATTGATCAAAGTTGCTCACATACATCTTGTGCTGTTCCTTTTGTACTACAGAAGTTTTTGATTTCATATGAGGCAGTTCTCAATGTCACTTGTCCCTCAGTTTAACTCAACTATGAAGCCTTTACAAGTGTATCATGTGACGACACATTAGCTTCAGACACCCAGAAAGGGGTTAACAAATCAGGCAGTGGAGACATGACACTGCAGGGCTGAAACAGAGCAAATGACAAGTATTCATATCAATAATGAACTGATGTTCAGTGTCTCAGGAGGACCTACAGGCAACACAATTAAAACTGTGAAAACATATGATTCAAATGTATTCAACACAGGAATATAACTGCCTGATGAAATAATCTGCTGCTGACTTGAACTATGGGTCATCTCTTAAAAAGGAGTCGCAGGCTCACTTCTGGTAAACCCCTCACTTGACATGAAGAGCACCAATGACTTTGTTTTGGGCTTTGGGCGAGAGACTAATGTATCATTTGTCAGTGAAGTAGTTGAAGATGCTCTGATGTACAGAGACAGTAGTGGCTCATCGCTGCAGCACTACCAAGCCTGAAATATTCAGAGATAATATACTGAATGTATTTCTGATATCTGGTATGCCTATGCAGAGATTACATTTAAGTTTTTAGGACTGTGTTACCAAAAGAGCGAGTTCCTCCTGACCTAAGTTTCCCCTTGAAGAATCAATAAAAGTCTTATCTTATTTTCTCATTAGGTAATTCATTTCTGTGACTCTTCACCAGACATTCATCAAAGCTGAGAGCCTCATTTCTCATTATTCAGATTACGTCAGAGCCATTATGAAAGAGCTGGATGTTAATTTTTGATGAATATTATCTTGATTAATCAATAGAGATGTGTTAAAACTCTAAAATAAGTCAAAGTCATCTAATGAGAGGATCTGAAACTGGAACATTTAAGACAATTTATCAAATATCACAATAGCCCTGATGAATTTTCTGACAATAGATTGATTAATTGTGACAAAAGCACAAACTGCAGCCTTCAAAGTGACCACAAAGTTTGATCAACACATTTTCATAACAGTTGATTAAAAACTGAAGAAACCAAACATTATAACCTTTAACAAAGTATTTACTGCCGGACTGTTGTTCAAGAGACCATACGTTTGAGCTAGTTGTTCCTAATAGACTGGCAACTAAGTGTATTTTCTTAATAAGTATTTCTGCTGCAAAGACACAAGCTCGAAGAAGAAAAAAACTATTTAGAGGCAAAGCATTTTCTTTCTAATGTCTGCATGATGTAGGTTTAAAACCCTGTGCCTTTATGTTAAATCTAATTGAATCCGAAGCCATAAATCAGCCAGACTATTATAGATCGGCTGACATTCGGTTACGGCAGATTTATATATCTGTACAGGCCAATAAGTTAAAAGAAATAACAGTACAGAAATGCCAATAGAAGCCTGGTACTTAAGACCATGTCTCCTCATTACAGACACAACGTGAAGGAATCCTTATAAAAAATATCTGTTACAATAACATTTTTTTCATATACAAAACAGTACTGGTTGGACTTGAATTCAAGTACTAAGTCTGCAAGTGCAATGTGTAAAAGTACACAACAGTAAAATAAAAAGGTACTGCATCTGCAATGTTGTAGCAGCAATTACCTTAAAATGTTATGCTGCTTCAAATGCTGCACCTGCAGAAGAGCTCTATGCTTCTCAAGCCGACCTGCAGCATTACAAGAAAATCTGCAGCGATAACACATAATTATCATTTTCAACCAGCAACACACACAAAACCTTCTGGGATTCAGCCAAACAACAAACTGTCCCAGGAAAGCGGAGGGGTGGTATCCTGCAGGAGGAGCCCTGCTGCAGGTTGTCAAGAGTTACTCCTTTGTGGATGGATTAGATATTAATGACTGCAGGGCAGGGTACACAAACTCAGAAAGAAAACCTTATCTGTATTCCTCAGATTTCTGTCATCAGAATACTTTAGAAATCTGAGGTGAAAATGGATTTTGTGACAGTTGCTCCATTTTCATATACTCTTAAATAAACCAAAAATATATGTGTGCAAACATAGAAGTAAGAGTAAACATGTGCACAGTGTACTACAAAATATGTTAAATAATATTCAGTAGTGTATTAATATTATAAAAGAATGTTACTGCTTAAACAGATTATTGCTCAAAGTGCACAGTGCAAAACAGTGATGAAAGTACTGCAGTTTAATCATTGATGTAGAATATTGCACAATTGAATAGTTATTGCAGAGTATTGCACACATGAATAATTGCCAAGGTTGTGTAGCCCAATAATAGTTCATATAGCCCGGTTTTCAGTGACTTAAATCTCAGATATTCATAAAACACCTTTCAGTGTTTCCCAGCTGTGATTCCCACACTGAGATCCAGTGTCCCTGTCTTCTCCTCAACACAGGCAGCTTTCAGTGCCATCAACCCCGCTTTGAATATCAATGAAAGGGACATCCAACATAACTATCACATGACAAACATCAAGACTTTTTGGGTTGCTGCAGTGGCCCAACAAGTGCACCCTTTCCAGGCATGTTTTCAGTCAATGCCCCTGTTGTTCCTGCTGCTTTTGTCCCCAGATATTTCACTAGCAAATGGATTAACCTGAAGAACCAGTTAGCAAAAATACCTCCCTGTCACACAAGCACTGCAGGGCTAACTCTGGGTTAGCACTCAGTGACAGTTAATGTGCTTAAAGCGTCTAATTCCTGCAATGAACGTAAACACGGACCACAAATGAAAGGAAAAACCATCTCTAAAACCTATTAAAATATATAATAATTCATATTATTGTTGTTTCACAAGATGACACCTCAAAACGATATGAACATTTCAGTGAAAGTGGTTAATTAGTTTATGACCGTTCCAAGAAATACACGGAGCCATTCTTACCGTTCTCTGGGACATCCGTTTCCAAAGTAGCTTCAATGTAACGTCAATTTATCTCGCCTTTTTGACGTCCAAATCACGCCTTTTTTTAAATGAAACTGGAGTTGCTTTAAAGGTACAACTCTAGCCGATAAATAGAGTATGTCACTTTTAAAACACAATATCCAAAGTGTCTTCGAATGGGATATGTTCCTCTGGGTTTCACTGCATCAACCGCCGTTAATATATAACGACCAGCTAGCTACATAGCTAACCGGCTAACTGTCAAAACACTGGCTTTAGTCGGAGCCATAAATACAGAAAACCATGTTGTCCTTAAGTTCCATGGCAGTCCGTAAAACTAATTTGATGGCGGCTTCATGGGGTTGAATTAAAAGTTGACGAGTCGCCGGTGAAGCTGACAGCTCGCTGGTCCACTGGCTGGATGACTGACTGACTGCGCGGTGCGTGAAAATGGCGTTACCCGGCGCCCCCCTCACTTTCCTCGGTTACTAATGATGTCATCCCTGCTGCCCGGATTAAAGGGGAAGCTGTGGTGCGAACTCAGCTGCCAGATTTATTAAATGCAATACTTTAGTAAACCAATAAATACTGGTAGAGGAAGCGGTACCACAGTGAATAAATACTACGAGTGAAAGTCAAAATCTTACCAACAAAACTATAGGCTTTGATTTATTCTAAGTACCGAAAGGAAAAAAATACTAATTATCAGTGGTATAAAATAACTAATGTTCAAGTCCCTCAAAATTGAGAGAGTACAACTTTGAGTGATTTGTACTTTACTTGAGTAATTCAAGTATTGCTACTCAATGACTAGATTAGAATATATATTATATATTAGCCAATTTGCATGAGTTATTTTACTTTTGAAATCATTAGTATAGTATAATGATGCTAACATTTTGTACTTTTTCTTGAGTAACATTTTGAATGCAGGACTTTTACTTGTTACAGTATTCCTACACTGTTAGTTCTACTTTTTAAGTACAAGATCGGAGTACTTCTTCGACCTCCGCACATAATGCAGAAAGTCGTATTTCCCAATAATATAACTTATATTATGTAATTGTATTATAATTATTGGTGCAGTAAAGTGTTCATTTTAATATTACAACTGGTAAAGGCTGAGCTAATTTAAACAACTCATGTCGATTTATATTTTGTATTAATGGAATAAATCTACAAATCATACATTTTTAAATGTATGACTTAACATCTAATCTGCAGACATCAAATGTTATGACTGTCTTTCCACAACTGTTAAAAATGTTAGTATTACCATTCGAAGTTTTAGAAAACCATTCCTCTGCACTATTACATTTTCAATAGGGGGTTCTTAAATTGTTCTTTTTAAGTGGGATTTGAATAAACTGATAATATTTTTGTCAATGGTTAACATTTCAGAATGTTAAATATTTTAATGTCTTTGACTCACACTGAAAAGCAATTTAGTATAACATGTTATACATTCAGAATACATGTTGTTACACAATAGTATTATTTAATTAATCTTGTTTCCTTTGTTATTGATTTATTGTAAAAATATTAATTGAAGGCATTTTGGAAAAAAGGTTTTGATATTTGAAAATGATGTTTCACAATATTACAATGAAAAAGAGATGGAACTAAGCCATGGTAATTGAGGGGTAGCTTAATCATGCAAGCTAAATATATTTTATATCAAGAGCAATCATTTTTAGTAAATTCTTTACCATTTACTAATTTTCCATTACTTTCCATTTGCTGCTGCAACACTGCACATTTCCCTGTTGTGGAACCAATAAAGGAATATCTCATGAAATTTGAAGCAAATATGAAGCAGCCATACAGAAAAAAAAAAAAATGCAGTAAAAACAAAGATAGGAGGGTGGGTAGATATTTTATTTGTGTATCAGGTGGTAGATGTGCTGTTATTCTTGTTTCTTTTAGTAACAGTCCTCCAGATGTTCCTCAGAGCGACACGGGCCATGAGCATGGTGATGGTGAAGTTACGTCGGTACCATTCACTGTAAACAACGAGGGGGGGAAGCTTTCAATGTAAATTCAGTGATCGAGTAAGAATTTAAATTATCTAGTGTCTGTACAATAAAATAAAGGTTTATTTTACTGAAATTACATTTGGATAAAGCTTTTAAATAGACTGAGCCAAGGGAGCAATAATACCAGAGGGAAGACATATAAATGTTTGTGTCAGGTTGGTTTAAATCAAAGAAATAAGCCCACACATAGAAGAAAAATAAGTGCAGTAGCAGAGGTGATGTGTGGGCAGAAAACATATTTATGGAGAATGCAACAAACTTTAAACAAGCCAGCCACTTTGCAATGCCACCACACACACACACACACACACACACACACACACACACACACACACACACACACACACACACACACACACACACACACACACACACACACACACACACACACACACCACACACACACACCCACACACACACACACACACACACACACACACACACACACCCACACACACACAACCACACACACACACACACACCACACACACACACACACACACACACACACACACACACACACACACACACACACACACACACACACACACACACACACACACACACACACACACACACACACACACACACACACACACACACACACACACACACACACACACACACACACACACACACACACAGCTCCTCTGCAGGGAGATTTACCCGCCCACCCAGCGGCACCATGGGAGATACCCAGCTGCAAAACAACTCACTTGTTATAACTCGAATGTCGTACTCTGTTTGTGTCCAAGAAGCCTTTGTAAAACACGGCCATCACTTCACTGTCCAGGGAGCGCCGCCGACCTGAGGGGGGAGGAGACCGAGGAGAAGGTTATATCCTATGTAAGATGCAATGCATTTATTAAAAGAAAGCACCAGATGTTACATAAATACTCAGTGTTCAATGTGCTTTTAATTATCAAGAAACGCAGAGGGGAGTTGGGGGAGAAATAGGGAGGAGACAAGAAAGAGGTAAAAAAAGGTGAGAAAGGGGAGGAAGCAAGTAAGGACAGATGGAAGGAGACACATAAGACACATAATTATGGACAGAAGATTGAAGAGAAGGCAAAGAGGGAGAAAATGGGATGGGGGAAAGGAGACAGGCAAAAGATAGAAAGGGGAACAAGAGGAAAAGGGTGGACAGAGGGAAGGAAATGAGGAGTAAAGAAATAGATTTAGAGGAAAGAGAGAAGATGGGAGGGAAGGAAAGTAAAATTATGAAAAGAGGTAAACGGAAAGGGAGCAAGGAGGGACATGAGTAGTAAATGAGACTTGTAGTATGGAGAGAAGACAGACACAAGTAAAGAAGAATGGAGATATAAAAAGGTGAAAAGGGAGCTGTACAGAGAAAAGGAGATCAAAACAAATATTGCAGACTTCAGCATCAGTTTTATTTGTTGGGTCTTGCAAAACCAGGAAGCTTTGGATTGTCGGCTGAAGCCTGAAGCTTCCTGGGTGAAAAATACCCACATTTCTCTGCGACATCGTAAAATCCTCATGAAACACTGCTCACAGGAGAAGGTACCGACGTCACCTCAACTACAGTGTCAGACTGAGGGTTATCTCTATGCAAAAGCATGCAGGATGTTTTTACACTCAGATTTAGATGAAAACTGCATCCTTACCTTCCTCATCACGAGGAGTCAAGCCTTTTGCCTTCAGTTGTGAAATGATAAATTCTTCTTTTTCCTGCAAAAAGCATAACAATTACAGCTATAAATTCTCACTTAGAAGTTTAAATTGGCTTGTCCCCTTTAAATAAAAACTAACCCATCACACAACAGTTTAGTTGTGTGATGCTGCCCTCTGCTGGTCAAAATCAATAGTTTCATGTTGTACAACAGAGCTCTGCATGTAGACAGTGCACCAATACTACAAATGTAGTCAATGACAACAAATACATTTTTAATGTGGAAGCACTGTGGTCCTCCGAGCTGCATTTCAAGTACATTGCCAAAATAACATTATACCAATTCAAAATATCAGTCTTGGAAACCCAAATACTGCACTTATAGAAAAATAGGGCAATTCTAAAGCTGTAAAACAGCTAACATGGCAAGTAGCTTCTGTCATGGTAGATCAGTTCAAATAAATGAATTCCTTGATTTAAAAAATATATATATTATTCTTTAGGTGCAGAACGAACGAACGAACGAACGAACGAGAGATAACTTCACCTTTAAAAAGGCATCCCAGGGTGCCAAAAGAATGTTGCAGTTTCAAGGCAATTGTTTTCAACTAATCTGATCTGTGACTTCTGGCTTGCATGTTATCTTGTTTTATACATCCCCAAAACCAGAAGTTCTTTCTTAAACATTAAATGCATCACCTCTGTGTCTTGATTTAAAATAAATAAAAAACATTTCCCACCTTTGTGAAGCTGAAGTTCTGTTTGGTCCAGAAGTCGTGGTTCCAGTCCTCGGTTTCCTGCCTCAGGTGTCTCAGACGTTTCTGCAGATCCGACTCGTTCTCAGGGATGTGGTAAACGATCGGACGGAGGTTAGAGAGAGGGTTCGGAGGACCGATCCAATCGTGAGTAGAGCTGACCGCCGGTCTGAAGAGAGATCTCTACATAGTATGAAAGAAATATAAAGAATTAGTATTCATTAAGAAAAGCATAATAGAAATCCAGAAGCCCTTTGATTGATGGTGTAGAGCAGGGGTAGCCAACACGGTGCCCGCGGGCACTTAGTCGCCCGCAGGGGCAACGTGAGTCGCCCGCCGGGCATGTTCTAAAAATAGCTCGCCAAGCAAATCCAAAATGTATAAAATACACACAAAAAAAAAGGAAATGTAATTAAAATAATCTACCCTATGCATAAACGAAACTTAAATCATAGCGAGCTCTATCTACAACTCTATATCTATATAACACCCCTCCTTCCCCCACCCCCCACATTGAATATCGACCAATCACGCTCTTGCTTGATTTGCGGGACCAGCGTTGCAGTCGGGAAGAAAAGCAATGTGGAGCGGCAGCTCATCGCTTCATAAGGAGTGACCGTGATTTTCCTTCTGGCAGAATCTACACAACACATCAGCCCCATTGAACAGCCTAGTCGTGCCAGCCTATACAACATGAGGGGCAGAGTTTTACTCTGTGTGTGTTGCAACTTGCATATATATGTATTGCACTTGACGCACACACACGCATGGCGTAATTTCCACTGGAGACAGGGGGGACATGTCCCCCCCACTTTTCGAAATCCTGTTTGTGTCCCCCCCACTTTACAAATATGTTTATTATTATTTTTTTACGCAAGCCGTCATCGCCACGGAGGAGCACACAGCCTCTGTGAGCGAGCGAGAGAGAGAGAGGGAGAGCTAGGGAGGGAGGGAGGGAGAGAGAGAGGGAGAGAGAGAGAGCGAGAGAGCAAGGGAGAGCACACCTTTATCTATTTAATATAGATAAAGTAATAAATCATTCCAGTGTGTACTATAGTACAGTAAAAAAAAAAAAAAAAACAGTTTAAAAAGGGGAGTGATTAGTAAAATATGCATAAATAGAAAGAAAGAATGCTAACTAAGTAACATAAGATAAGAATAAACAAGTTTAAATGATTTGTTATTGGTTGTGATCATATTCTAAAGATGTTTGGATTATTGAAAAGTATACAGCTCCCTTTCATATGAGTGTTGAGAGCTGTATCCATAAATTCATTTTGTGCTCAAAGTGCACCAGATTGATGCATTTAACATGGTGCATGCCCCCGGACCCCCTAGAGGAGGTGAGGTCCACACCCAAATAAAGCAGGTTAAATTAATTAAATTGCAACGGGTCCCACAGACCCAAACAGCACACAAAGGTTAAAGGTAAGCATATAATAATGTGCTAAATATATACACTGCAAAAAAAAGGAGTAAAAGTAGCCCCCGACTTGTTTTATTTTTTGAAAGTAGCCCTCATCCTAAAAAAGGTTGGTGACCCCTGGTGTAGAGACTATTATTTAGTGTAGGTTAAAGTAAAGTACTCAGCTTTAGATTACTTTATATACCCTTAACCTTTTTAAACCCATACATTCAAGTGTGAGAAACTTTTGATATACACACAATGCACATGTTATCCGGGAGTCTAAGAAATTGTCCCTGGTTCATTTTTGTAGAGGCTTTGGTAAATATAGTCTGGTACTGTTGCTGAAAAAATATATACTCTGACCATTTATTTTTGTTTTTGACTTTCTTGTTACTTGAATGTTCATTTTTTTCTTGTTGTCATTCACAATAACCATATTTTTCCTTCCTTGTATACATGCTGGAGGAGCCATTTATTTGTCACACTTTTTGCATTTGCCACAAATCAGTTAATTGCCTTCTTGTTCAGTTAATTGCAATAATCACAGTGTCTCACTCACCTTGCAACAGAAAGGCAAAACACTTTTTAAGTCTGTTTTAAAAAGACACTTTTTAAACTAACCTAAGTTTTTTACTAGATTGAGTGCACACAATCCTGACATGCAAGTTAGTTGTTACATTTGAAGCACTTAAGACTTTCCTGTCAGTGTCCTGCAGCTTACCTCGTCCTGGAAACGACTGAGCTACTGAATAAAACCTTCTTAAGTAGATGGGCCTGGATGATTGGACTGTCCCATCCTGCCAAAACCAGAGGGGTGTTCTCAGGAGCCACTCCATGCAAGCAACAGCTTTTAAAGAGTGGAAATGTTTCTCTCCCCTGCAATTAACACCTGACCTGCAAGTGTATATAATCCTGCAGTTGAGCATGTCTCTGGTCAGAGTAGCACTCACCATGTTGCAGAAAGTTGTGTCAAGTTATGCTAGGCGGTATGACGGTATAAACAATGCAGCATTAGAAAAAGTGTCCATCAGTACAGGTTTTTTCTACCTCAAGAAAATAATCAAATTTGATGTATGGGATGGCTATTTCAAAGTATTTATAAATTGAATTTTCATACCGTTACAGTGATATAAGGCCAGATCGCCTACGCTTTAGGAAAAGTTATTTTCAGATTATATACAGTACATTTTTTGTCAGCATCGTAAACTATTTAAATAATCTGGGTGGATAAAATCCCTTTTTAAGAAGAAGATACACTTTATTAATCCCTTACAGGGAAATTTCTTTCCCCACTCTGTTGTGTTTACACACACAGGGGAGGATATACATGCACACACACAACCACATGCAGATAGGAGAGGTGGCAGAGCAGAGAGGCTGCCAGGTACCCGGCGCCAAGGGAGCAGTTTCGAGGTTAGGTGCCTTGCTCAAGGGCACCTAGCAGTGGCTTTGGAGGTGAACTGGCACCTCTCCAGCTACCAGCTCACTCCATCTTTTTTTGGTCCGATCGGGACGTGAACCAGCGACCCTTCGGTTCCAAGACCAAGTCCCTACAGACTGAGCCACTGCCGCCTCTTTTGGATTCTTATTAAGGAATCCTATTGCAACATCATTGCAAACCAAAATGTTTCCATTACTCTTGAACTACACATGTTAAGACAGGTAGGAGTGAGATCAGGGTGCCGCCCTGCAGGTGATTTAATTTGAATGAACTGACTGAGTCAACAGAGGTTTGGCACGCAGAGAAACAAAGTGGTCACATGGTTTGAATAAATAGCAGACCAACACAGACATGCTTATCATTTCAAACCAGACTGCAGGGTGACGAGCAGCAAGGCAGAAACCCTGATGCACTCAAGAGACTGAAAACAGGTAGAAACCACTTCCTGTAACAAAGATAGCTTAACGTACGTGTAAATGTAATTATTGAAATGTCTTACATACCAATTTGCAATATCGTTAAAGTTTTAGGATAACATGGAGTTCCATGGAATATAACAAAAAGTGTATCTCGAGCCGGTTTCTCAAACTTACCTACCCCACCTTTAACAAAATATAAAACATTTTGTATTAAAATCTAAATCTACAGAGTAACTAAGTATTTCAATAAATGTAGTGAAGTAGATGTATAAAGTAGGATAAAATGAACATACTACTACAAATACCTGAAATGTGTACTACTTGAGTATTATGTACTTAAAGGTGGGGTAGGTAAGTTTGAGAAACCGGCTCGAGATACACTTTTTGTTATATTCCATGGAATGCTCTTAACATCCCGATAGCAATGAATATCTTAAGTGCTTTGACAAAAAATCCATAAAAAAAGTAAGTAGGTCTATATATAAAACTTTTATTTTTTTGTACTTATAAACTGTGGTACAACTAATTGTACTTATCACAACTGCATCATTTAAATGTATTTACCTCTTACTTGTAATGGAGTATTTTTACATTATGTATCAGTATCATGGCAACACACACATGCTGCACAACAAGCCGTGGGGGACATACAACAATTCATGTAAGTCAGATATCCAATATGGCAGCACTTAGAGATTGTTTATTTAACAAATTATGATGATTTACTGTACGAACCTTTGGTGTTTTGTCCTGCTTGGTTGCCAGTTTGGAGCTACATTGCCGTATATTCAGTGCTGATATACTGCAAGGAAAGTGGTGTGTAAAAGGGCTGAAAATCCTCCATGCTGCTGCTGTTGTCTTGGACGCCATTTTTGACTAACCGACACTAAACAGCTGTTTTAAGATGGATTTGTTTCCCTTACATGGCAGAGTGTTCGGATATTTATATAAACCTACAGTGTTTTGTTAGGGGAGTTCATATCGATGTCCTTCTGTGAGAACAACCCTCCGTCTGGTCACATGACTCCCACTATAGAAAAGAGGGGCTTCAAACATTCACCGGCGCAGCCCCGGGCGGGCTTTCTCCCTAACCATTCTTGTTGGTTCGCAGTGGTAGAAGAAATATAAAAGTACCAATATAATGATCTTAAAATCCTCCATTTAAAGTAATAGTCCTGAAATGTAAGTAGAAGTACAGTATTGTCTTTTTCAACAGTATTATATTATTATGGACACGTATAGAAGTTATACGTGGCATCAAAGACACTTACTCAAATAAAGTACACCTTTTTTCAAAATAGTATTCCAAGTACAGTATTATGAGTAGGCCTAAATGTACTTAGTTAGACTACATATACTTAGTCACTATGCAGCCAGATGGCTCTTTAGTGGTTGTGTTATAATGTAAGTACAAGTTACCACCTGTCAAAGTATTCACCTTGTACCAAAACGTACTGAATATGCAGAATGGCCTATTTCAAAATACTATACTATATTTCTGAATTATCGTTATAATTTGTACATTCATTTGAATCATCACGTTAGAGTTGCAGCTGACAAATGTGATGGTGGTATCATTTATTTTCTATACATCTAGGTACCTTAACTTTTATAATACTTTGTTAGAATTTATAATATTTATTTTATTTTAGATTACAAATATATCTATATATTTATCTATTTTATAATAACACAGATAAGGATTTCTTAAAACTAGAAATTCTACTTCAGTGGAGTCCCAGAAAGCTTTACTCTTGACTCTTATAAGGATTGTATTAGGATTATCTGTCACTTTTGGATTTCATATCAAGGTTCAATGTTCGGCTTGATTGTACGTTTACAACACAGCATTTGAACAATGACATCTATCGCAGCACTCTCCATTTTCACACTTTTGTATTATTATTTTATTATAATTAAAATGAAATAAAAACAGGCAATAAAACCCAATACATCGTATGTAGCAGTAAAAGAAGGAAAGCATATACATTTAACTATAAATGTAATAGATTTAAAAAAGGACAATATATGCCTCGGAATTCTAGTGGAGTAAAAGAATAAACAACAAACAAATCTCCAAAAAGGCCCTTCCTTTAGTATCCCCGCCCTTCCCGCCACGCATCAAACGGCACGATCATTTATTCCAATGGAGCGCACCTAATGTTGGACAACCAAAACTTACCTTCCGTTACAAAAACGTCTAATAGAAATACGGGAAAATAAGACTTATTTTGTATTTATTCTACGTCAATGTGAATTTATTAACCATTACCTAAACACTGATTTCCATTTTTGAGTTATCAGTGAATTAAACGTCCGTGTAATGGTTTTATTCCCCGTATATGAAGCAAAGAGAAACTCCTCGCTAGTTGGTGAGCCGGAAAGTAACTACTAGAAGGTAGCTAGGTAGGCTAATGTTTAGCTTTCATGCCGGGGAGGTGCGCACTTTTCCACAACGTTTCAGATGGCTGTACGCTGGCTATGCAGGTAAGGGTGAACCTATTAAAGTGACGAGGCGGTGTTTAATGTTTTAACACCACCAAATAAAACTGGAGTTATTCGGTAAAGGTGGGGCTGAGTCAGGTGATCAACGGTAGCGAGGACAATGGGGTTCAGACAGTGAAAACAAGAAGGTTTATTTGACTCAAAACTGCTTTTAAAATCATCTTTATTTTTCAGTAAGATATGAAGTTGTTTTAAAGCGATAGTCGGTGTAGGATTACCATCTGGTAGTCTGTGGGAGGGGCGACACACACACACCAGCCCGACCGCAGTCAGTCTTTAGGTGCTGAAGCTGACCGGAGCGTCACGGACTCTCTCTCCCGTATTTCGGGGGGTAAATCTGGGGGCCACTTTGCTCCACACCCCGCCCTTCTGTGGCTGATGGAAACAGACATCCGTAGAAATGTGCGCGAATATGTTCGGCGTTTTGAAAAGGTGAGAAATAGATCTATCTGTGGGTGTGTGCAAAAGCCTGTGACAGGAGATGCTTCGATGTGTTTTCGTGCACGGTGTTTGTGTGTGTATTTTGCATATACCTTCGCAGCCAAATATTGGGATTTCATATGGCGACATAATGCGCAAAGCCGTGCAGGACCGGTGCATGCAGCCATGCAGGAGGGTGTGTTTTGGAAGGTTTCATAGCTAAAAGCATGTTGGGTGGTGGTCTCGATTGATTGCATGTTACCTCCAGCTCAATTAATATTGTGTGTGACTCATGGGTGGGAAGATTCCTACTAGCAAACGTATTACTTGATCACATCAGCTCCCCTTTTTTGCTTGTCTCTCTTGGATCAAATTAAGGCACGAGGTGTTTGCCAGGCGTGCAGTGGATTTCGCTGAGATTATCCTAATAAATACTCAGATTTGTGAACCAGCCCATCGCCCTCTTACATAAAAGTAATTTAGGGAATGCTGCAAACACAATGCTGTCTATTCCACTAAGTGTTGTTGATGCTGTGAATATCAAACCTTCATATTGCGTGGCCTTTGTGTTGATATGTAACATGCACATCATGCTTTCAGACTGATAATGACTTCCCTCCCCTGAGCCATTTCTGCTGCGAAAAACGACTAAATGTTATCGTGATCCTGCAGATATGGAAACTGCACTTTGATATAGGCATTTCTGGATTATTGGGAACCATTTCCTTCACTTTGACCTTTTCTTTGCCTGTTTTTAAAGCCTTTAGCTGGATGTAAGGCTGGAGCTGGTTCTTTATCTCAGTAGACTTAACATGGATGGATTACTGATCCAGGGGTCAAGGGTCAGGGCCTGTGTGAGAGCTGACTGTTATTCACATTGATGTTTTTAAAGTCACAGTTTAGTGTAGGAATGACTTGATTGTAGTTTTTGCTCCTACTAAAAGTATTTTAAAATCTATCCTGCCCACCAAATCAAGCTGTATACCGAGGATACAGTAAACAATTATTTCAAATAGAGTAACATTAGAAAAGGGATTTAAAGCAGAAAAATCAAACAGAGAGAAATTAGACAGATCTACACTGGGTTGCAAAAACAACACAGATTAGATGCAAAATAACTACAAAGAGATACAAAATACATGAGGCACAAACGCTGACAGACAAAGGAGTAAAAGACTACAACAACATGAACTCAACCAATACAAACAGACACAAACCACAGAGAATAACCTGTATATACTGAAGCTTAATAACAAAAATGAAGTTGGTGTACAACACCAGAGGAATAACAGTCTTTACCTGGATGTAAACATCCTTATAACTAAATATTGAATTATTTAAAAATGTAGAAAATAAACCCATTATGTTGTGTCAAAAGATAGTTTAACAGCCTAAACGAGTAAACCTGACTAACATTTTGTTTTTATAAATGTTGTTGAATTGGGATATGGGTATTTCCTTTTGCTCGCACACTTCCTGCACGAGTGTGGAAACTAATCTGTTTTTCATATTTTGGGTGTTATTCAGTTTATTTCCTCCTCAGTATTTAAAGCCTGATGGACAGGATGGATTCTGTTCATGTGGATTAAAGATATTTCACCATCATGTCAGCCAACCAGCCGGATAGAAATGAATATAAATGGTTGTCATGTGGGTGGGTGTTCCTCTTGTCGAGACGAAATGTAGGTTAACCTCATTCGTTTTCCTGCATGATTTGTAAGGGGTAAGAATTTCATATGAATGTATTATATGAGCATTTGTTCTTGTTTAATCTGAAGCTGGTATGTCATGTGAGTTAAGTGAGGAATGCAATGAAAGAGGTCAGGAAAAGTCCTTAGACTACTTCTCATTCATGTAGAGGGATACGTTTATGTTAAAGGGGACCTATCATGCAAAATGCACTTTTTGATGTCTTTTATACATAAAGATGTGTCCCCGGTGTGTCGGGGAACTCACGCAGCGTCAGAAAATAAAACCCTCTCTCTTTTCCTCCGTACCCAAATCTCTAAAAACGGGGCTACAACGGCGCTGATCCAGATTTGCGTCCGATATGACGTCATATCGGCAATGCAGACCCACAGCACTATCAGAAACGTTGCTATCAGAAACAATGCCCGACTGTTTTGGACGTAATATTGTCGGTGCATGTTTACATTAGCATCGCTAACACTCAGAGCTAACCTGTACTGGAGAGCATGTGTGTGAAGAAGCAGGAAATAAAAAGGAACTCACCTTGTGGTATAACCGGCAAGAGAGAGAGCCTTTGAGCTCCATACTGTTTCAGAAATAATCCTTGATAATCCACGATATGGCGTTTCATCACCGCAGAATCTACCGGTAGAATCTCCCGCATGAGCTCAGCCCCCTCCTCTTTTTTATCAATTTTTTTCTTTTTTTTTTTTTAAAGTTTTATACCCCAAAATCAGCACTTTTGAAACAGGAAGTGAAATAGAGGGATATGAGGCATGGCTAGAATGGGTGATCTGTTTGGTATTTTGAGCAAAACACTTCATAGACATGTTTTTTATATATTTGTATATATCTGAGACCTATGCTATTCCCTAAAAATAGCATGATAGGTGACCTTTAAAGGCTGTTTATAGCACCGTTTATTTTGGGGTCTTCTTGGTTTCAAAGATTTATTGGCCCTAACGAGGCAAATAAACCCCGTTCATGCATATTTAAGTAGAATCTCATCACAAAGTTTAGAAGCACACAATTATATTGAGCTTTTCAAGTAAATAGGTCTGTTGAAATAAGTAACCAGCGCGAGAAAAATCCCTTTTTAATATCCGTTTAAACATTTCCTGGTTAAATCAGTTATTATTACAGTGTACACTCCTACCTCACTGCAGAAGGGTGAAATAGCTGGAGGTTTTTTAGCTGTTACTCTAACTTTTTTGATTTTGCAACTGTGGTTGTTGCTAGACTACATTTGTTCTTGGCAGATATCTATTTGGATATTAGCCTTTGGCAGATATATCAGTATCAGCACAGTTTTAGGGGTAATTTTGAAAAGGCATTACCTGTAGTCCATCATTCAGAGAGCATTTAAAGTATATGTTTTAACTGTAATGCATCACATGCAGGTTAGTCATAATATATATGTAAAAAGATGAATCTAAACTGATATATTGGTATCAGAAATATACACAAAAACTAGCTTTAAAAATCAGTTACAGTTCGAGGAGCAAATGTCATTTTTCAGAAGATGAAGCTGCAACAAATTGAACATTGCAGGTTTAGTGAAGGGACATTTTCAGATAGATAAGGCTGGTTAACTTATCACGAAGCTGGCAGCAAGTTGGAAAGTGACAGCTCAGTGGTGGAGTATCGGGATTTCTCTCACATCAAATGGATTATTCTCATGTTTAATGACTCAGCCTCCAGGCATTTCTGACATGTTAGGGGTGACAGAACTGCCTGCAGAGTGGAGATACAACACTTTATCCGTGGCTTATTTTTCATCCTATGATATATACATTTTCTTTGGTGCCAGAGTGGGCGGCGGTCTCTGGTGCAACACAACATCCATTGTGTTTAAATCAGAAGGTTATAACTGTAATGCAGATATGCTTTTGTTTCCACTGGAGATGCAGAGAAAGATTTTCACCTTTGTTTCCAATGCAGAAATGCAACATTATTTACATATTTAGTAGAATGTAAGAACAGGGCTAAAATAGGGCTGCACAATATCAATATTACTTGCGTTAATTCAACCATGTATATTAAATTGTACTCGTTCTGCCTTTCTGCTGCAAATTGCTTGTATAATTATTTTTAAAGAATTCCCACATTCTTGTAGTGAACAAAATGATCATTGAATAGTTCTTTAGCACTGTCTTAATGTTCTTTATGTCTCTTGCACTTTAAATTGACTTGTTGAACTGCAATATAAATTAAACTTGCTTTTACCATTTACAAGGCACGAATACAAAATGTATATATTGCAAATATTTACTGCAATGTCGCAGTTTCGAATGATGTGTAAAATGTGCAAGGTGATCACGATAAATGCTCATAGCATTTTCAATTGACCACATTGTTGTCATTTCCTCTGGAGCTGGTGGGTATTTGAATGTTTGGTTGAGGTTGCACAGTTTGTCTTCATGCCAGCTGCAGTGGCAGGGATCCAGACAATAGTTGGAGGTCTTGTTGTTCCAGTGTTGGCAGTGAATATCTGAAAAGGAAGTTTTGAAGTAATCCGCCCATTCTTGGCAACAATGTCATCTCTGCTGAGGCTCTGCTCTGAAGTGTTTCTCATTGTTCTGACTTTCCCTCCTCTGCAGCCTGTTTGGGAAGCCCTTTGATGGAGGGAAGAGGATGGACCATGGCGCCCAGCAGCATCAGCAGCATCACCCCATGGAGCAGCAGCAGCAGTCGTACCACCAGCAGCACCCGGCCATGATGCGGCTGTACGAGGTCCAGAAGGAGGTTCAGTCCCTGGGGTCGGCGGTCTGCACCTTCAGCGGCCTGCAGCACGACCGCGACTACAAGCGAGTCGAGCGCGAGCTGACGCGCCTGCTGCTGGAGGTGGACAAGGTCGACACGGAGGGCAAACCAGAGCTGCAGGGGGCGCGGAAAAGAGCCGCACAGGAAGTGGAAGGCCTTCTGCGATACCTGGAGGAGAACGCCACGCACCCGTCCCGCATAGCCATAGAAGATCTGAGCAACGAGGCGCGGCAGCTGGTGGACGACCGCGTGGTGGCGCCTCAGCGCTCGGGAGGCGTGGCTGAAATAAACGACGAGCTGGTGGACGCCCTGCAGGAGATAATCCTGAGGCTCACCCAGGTGAAGACGGAGGGGAGGGTGCCGCTCCGAAAGGCGCGATACCGGGCGCTGACTCGAATGTGCGCGGTGCAGGATGTGGTGGAGGGGCGCACCCAACAGCAGACCCTCTCCCTGCCGTTGTCCGGGGAGACCCACGAGGCGGTGAACCTCATCAACCAGGTGATGGTGAAAGTGAGCGTGGCGCGCAGTCAGCTGGTGGCTCTGCTGATGGGGCTGAGCGGCAGGGACAGCTGCGCTCACCTGTCCCGCATCCTGACGGAGATGCAGGTGGAGCTGGATGCTCTGGATGTTTCCGGGAACGCGGCGATCAGAAACTACAGGAAGCAGGTGGTGGAGGAGATAAACGGGCTGCTGAAACATCTGGACCTGGAGGGGGAGGGAGAGGACACCCGCAGGTAGGCTCCACTCAAAGGACGGATCAGGGCAATAACTAATACTAACTAACTTATAAGAAAATAACCACATACAATTTCTCTGCCTGCAGTCAGATAGACTTCCCAACAGTTTCCTAACTGACTAAAATGACCCGGAAGTATCTCAGTGGTATCCCTGATAACATTGGGTCAAATAATTGTAATGCTAAGGAAAGGAGCTTCAATGCTTTCTTTCTTAGCTGCATTAGCATAGTGTAAGTGCAATCTGCGTAGCTGCGTGTTTGTTTTCTCTTAAGTACTTATGAATTCTCCTTCACATCCTTACTTGACCTGATGGAAAAAGTACTGGACAAACTATTTTTGACTATTTGACCGCTAGTCCAAGACGAAGTCTTCAAATTCAAGTTTAATTTGATGTAAAACAGAGAAACACAGGACAACTATATATTTGAGATGCTGTCTCTTGTCAGTTTTGTATAAAAAATGTGTATTCAATTATCAAAATATTTTGCAGCTCTACTTCAAGTACCTTGTTTTGGTTGTAAAAACTGTCCAAAACCCTAATATATATTTAAATTAATGTCATACAAGACTAAAAATAACATTTGTGAACCATTTTAGTGCATCTGTTCATCAACAACTTTCTCAGCAGAAAGTACAACTTGAACATTGTCTAACTTTAAATACATAAAGTTGACATTGTGCTGTGATGATGGGCTGATGTCTCCGCACATCGAGCCTGGGTGGTGGACTGGAGGAGGGACTGATTCTACACGAGAGGTGTAAATTAGACTCACAACACCGGAGAAGCGCTGATGGTAATAAAACGCCTACCGACTACGTTATAATGCAGAAACACAGACTGCAGCACTGATTCAAGAACCACTCCATTCCATTTTTGGACTCAATCGTAGTAAAACAAAACAATAAATAAATGAGGTAATATACATTTAAATAAGTTGTGGTTTTGGCTGCAGAATGTCCTCAAAAGCACCCTTAACACTTAATGTATTTAAAAGACATATGTTCTATAATATTCATAAATATATAATATGTACCCTAAGTACCCCCTAAAAATACTTAGGTGTTCAAACCGTATTGAATCAGAAACTACAGTGAGTGATTGAAGATCAGGAGTTTTCATTGCAGTGATTCAGTGTTTGCCTCTTTCAGATACGACCTGGGGCAGAACAACTCTATCCGTGAGATCGAGGCGGTGCGTGCTCACGTGTTCCACCTGCGAGAGGGCGTCCTGCGGCACTGCATGATGGGAGATCTGAGCTTCAGGCCCAAAGCGGAGCTGCAGAGCCTCCTCACTCACCTGGACCAGGTGGACACGGCCAAGAACCCGTGCATCCGAGAGGCCCGCCGCCGCGCCGTGGTGGAGGTCCAGGCCATCATCACCTTCCTGGACCTCCGCGAGGCTTTAGCGCGCCGCCAGCCGGGCACCGAGCACCCTGCGCACCGGGCCGTGTGGCTGGTGCTCGGCAGCCTCTCGGACCTCCAGGCTCAGGCGCTGGGCTTCGATGGCAAGCGCGTCGAAAAGAGCTACATGATGCTGGAGGAGCTGCTGACCAAACAGCTGCTGGCGCTGGACGCCGTGGACCCGCAGGGCGACGAGACCACCAAGATGGCGCGGAAACAGGCGGTGAAGTTCGCCCAAAACATTCTCAACTACCTGGACATGAAGACGGACGGGTGGGAGTATTGATAAAGGCGGAAACACCGGATGGGACTTCGCTGCAGGAACGAAAGGATCTGTGTGTAAATAAAACAAAAAAAACGTATCATTCCACGGGCTGTAAATATTGACTCCAACCCCCAGAATGCATTGCAGCAGCGCTTTTCTTTCATCTCTTTGTGGTAGTCGTGGCCGATCCAAGAAGAACACATTTTATGAAACACACACTTCAGTGCTCTCTGAAGGTTTTCTTTTTAAAATCTCCCTGTACGTGTGTGTGAGGGTGTGTGTGCGAGTTACCGTCCGTCGTACTTGGTGTGTTTGTGTGTGTTAAAGCCTGCTGCCAAAGCTCTTGAATAATGCCTGTTCTAGTGGTTGTGTCCTCCAGACTGCACTTGATATTGATAAAGTGTGATAGATTGCTTCGCAGTAGCTTCCCTGTCTGGTCTGGTTTAATTTAAGTTGCTAATGGAGCATGTGTTAAATACAGTGACCTAATTGTGGCTCGTTTCCTGATGGTTGGAGGCATCAAAAGTATAGAAAATAGTCACATTTTGGAGCATTTTTTGTTAATTTCTTGCTGCAGTTTTGTTTTGAAATCAACTTTGGTCTTTTCAGAAAAGCAGAAGACGTGAGCAAACTTAAACTTCAAAGAAACTGAGATTTATTTGGGGTATTTTTGAGAAGCAGGATGAGAAGGCGTAGATGTGGAGCGGAGGTGTTTCCACACACTGGTATCGAAGCCAGGTCATCTGTGTTCAAACAGTTGGAAACGTTTGCATTACGGCCACTCCCCACTGTGTGACCCTGTTGGTCTAACTCCTCCGTATTTATCACCCCAGCTGTCGTTGGCAAGCGGTCAAACGACACGCTGAGATACAGATAAAGCTAGCAGGAAAAAATCTGTCATCTTGTGTGAGAGGATGTTGGAAAAGTTTCCCCTCGCTGCTCGTGTCGTCTGTCTCGAAATGTTTGTTGTGACTTTGTGTGAGGCTATAAATGGATCAGGTTTTTTAGAAATTCAGAGACAGAAGAGGCAGATTTTTTTTCTTTGCTGCTGCTGCTTTTTGTTTCTACCCACCACTGCTTTCTACTGAGTGACTGTGAGACGTCCCCCAGGGAGAGGGAGGGAGAAAGGGTGAGGCGGTGATCTACTCTGGATTGACACATCAAGGCTGAATCTCACCCAGCGGTCGGGACGAGAGAGTTGATGGTGATCGCAGTCGACACATCCTTCTAGAAACTTCTCGAGACGGTGGGAGGGGGAGAGAAAGTCCCAAAAATCTTCGTGCCTTTATTTTCACCCTTCCCCGTGTGCCGGTAGGTTTGTGTATAGCAAAAGCAGCCTTTGCTCATTTTGATATTTAACGCTAAAGCACCTTGGCTGTTATCACAACAAGAAATGTGCACTACTTGTCAGAAAGTGTGGCCCTTTAGATTCAGTATTTGTTCCCCGATGATAAACGACTAAAAGGTGAAGTTGTTCTGGTCAATAATCTTCTGTAACACAGGATGACAACGCCTCTTCTGCAGCCCGTGAGTCACGGTGTGATTTCACACTGCAAGCAGCCACGGGCAGATCTCTGGCTCTGAAAGCTATTTGGCAACATGAGCCTGAATACAAGACGACAAAACTAAATAATTAGTTCATTTCTTTACAGCTTCCTGCTGACCTCTGAACATGTTGTTGTTGTTTCTGAGAAAGTATTTAGGAAGCCCTTTACTGCCAATGTGATGAAATATTAAAAGATTCAGTCATTATAATGAGAAACTCTTCAAAAGAAGGACTTGGTATCACAAAATAATGACCAAGTCACTCAAAATGATGACTTAATATAAAAAAATAATGACTTAATAATTATATTCCATTAATGTAATATCTATCTAAAGTGGGCCATTCTGCATGATTGGTACTTTTACTTTTAGTACTTAAAGTAGACCTTGCGCTAAAGCGGAAGAGTTGTATTGGCTCTAATCAGATTTCTTCTTCAGTTTGCCCACTTGCTTATGAATTAAAAACCCCTCAGTATGGACATTTCTGATTGCTGGCTGCTAGCAGAACACAAAACATCAAATAAATCCCTGCAATAACTCGTAAAAAATGATTAAAGCAACAAAGCTTAATGAAGTCCCAGCTGCCTAGAAAGACAATCTGTGTATTACTGCTTTTTATACAAAAGACCCCACAAAACCATGTCCCAGTGAAGACCCACAGACCAGTTTTATGTGCATTGAGCTGCATTTTCTGGCACAAAGCCTGCCGCTCGGCCTCCTGGGTAATGAGCTGACTCACACGGGAGGAAATTAAATTAAACAAAGTTCATTAAACATCGTCAGCCCGCTGCAACAGATGCTTTCTCCGACCAAACCAACCCGGACACACCTTAAGTTCACATGCTCTCTTTTGTATGCAGTATTATATATATATATAAATAATGTACATTTAGTTACTGCATTTCTGTAAATTGTTTTTAATCATTCATTTGAAGGATTTATCAAACGTTTTACACTGTATAAAGGAATTAGATCTTTTTTTTTTGTCTAGTCAGTGTCTCGATGCCTCTTCTTTTTTTTTTTTACTCAGTGTTAGTGATGAGTGGGCGTTCTGGCAACCAATGTATATTCAGTGGTTGAAAAGTACAAATGTAGAAAGGAGGATGGCCGTGAGGTAAAGGACCATTTTATAAAGGTTTTGCAAGAGTTTTGTGAGAAAAGGAAGCAAGAAGGCGTCAGAGAAAATCCCAAATATCACCACAACTCCTGTTATTTTGTTCAGTAAATATACAGACTGTAGTTTGAAGATTTACAAAACAATTGAACTTCTAAAGTGTTAGAAATTGGATGTGATAACAGTAATATGATGCATTTGTGTGGCTGTATGCAGAAAGGACTTTCAATTGTCAAGTGTTATTCATTGCGTAGGTTATGTAAACACTTTAGTATGAATACGGTCTGTTTTATTCGCAAAAATGCATCATCTTTTGCATGTAAACAAAGTAATTTATGCATTTTATATGATGGATCAGACTCTGATAAACAAATCATTAATAGACACAGCCATTGACGGTTTTGGGATTTTCTTGGGATTGTTTGACGTTTGTTTGAAGATGAAAAATTAAAATATTACCGGTTTCTCCTTCTAAAAACTCTTAAAAAAGATAGTCCTAAAACTGCTTATATAAAAAATACACAGTGTTTAACTACCTATTTATTTTTGGGGAAAAGAAAGTGAAAAAATATGTCAATTGTTACAAAAAGTCGCATTAACAGGGTCAATAAAACTGTGGGGATTATTATTACATTTAAAAATATCCTACAAAAGAAGTTACTTGGTCTTGACAGTCTTCTCCACCCAGACATCTTGTATATGCTCATACACACACACACACACACACATACATACATACATACACACACACACACACACACCATGATGGGCCACTAAAAGCCGCTCGGGGTCGTGCAGACTGTCTAAACTTGGTGGCATGAGTCCATTAGTCGGAGAGTTTCAGAGATTCATCCCTGGAGGTTTTTCGAGGTGGCTTCTGACGTCAATCCCTTTACAGAACGATGCATGTACGCACAGAGAATAAAGTGGGTGACTTACAGATTTAAATATTTAATTTTCCTGATCCTGGATTGAATGTAGTCATTAAGGAATGTTTTGTTCTCTGGATTTCAAAGTACCAAAGTTGTTTCAGAAACCTTTTAATGTTCCCGGGACAATATGGAGGATTATGGTGATGAAGGAGAAGCTGGAGAGTTGTACGTATCTGAAAAGCATTTTGACAGAATTGGTGTTTAAAGAGCAACTTAACACCACCCAAAAATGATGCGTGCTGTGTTTAGAGTGCAAAACACACTTTTGAGCTTGTTGTTAAGTTGCATTTTAAAGATCAGCAGCAAGTTGCACCAGCTGATTGTAAGTTTGAGTCTAAGGTAAACACTAAATGCTACAAAATGTTCATTTGCAGTAATTTAATCTGTCCTTTAGTGCAGGAACTGAACATAACCATTCCATATTATGGTACTTTATACTCCTACTACACTACATAACAGGCATATTGTGATTTTACTCCACTAAATGTATTTGAGCGCTAACCTAACTAATTAAATATGATCCATTTAAACAGATTAAACCGACCAACATATGCGAAATAGTTCAAATGAACTCCCCCTTCACCAACAGCAACATTAAAGTACAGTTTGCATATCAATGCGTTAATAATAATGATCCAATATTATAATATTATTCGACACGCATGAATTGTGCATCATTTGCAGCTGCTATATGACCCTGATTCATAAAACATGTATGCACTATGCGATTTAACAACCCAAACACACCCATAAAGTCTTGCAGCTGAGTACAATCAGCCCTTTTTTTGCAAAAGGAGATCGACGTAATCATTTGTTCATTCTTTCATATAATAACTTTATTTTTTCATTCCTTTTTCTCATGTATTTTTCCAGAAAGAACCTATTTTTAACACAAATGTCATTTCATTCTGTCACTGCATCCCATAATAAATTGAGTTTGAGCAGACACCAATTTCTAAATGTGCTGCAAGCTCTTTGATGACACTAATACTTTCACTGTAACTGTATTTGTATCAGAGCTGATGTTTGTTCATTGGAGCACTGAGGCTCATTTGCATATAAAGTAGCCACTTATGCACCAAATGTATACATGTTACATGATTTCAATTGTGCTGGAGCTTGGCAGTGCAGTTGCTAATACTTCTGTACTTTTAATTGATATTCTGAATGCAAGACCTTTACCTGTAACAGAGTATTTCTACACTGTGATATTTTACTCAAGTAAAGGATTTGAATATTTCTTCCACCAGTGCTGTATACTTATGCAACAAATATGAATACTACTGCAACATGTATGTATTCTCTTTCAAAGCCTCTCTTATATTTGTCAGGATTCCTCACACATCCTTTTGTTATTGACAAAATAGGCTAGCTGTTTCACTCGTTTCCAGTCTTTGTGCTAAGCTAAGTTAGCCCGATGCTAATTTAACTTGAAAGTGATATATCTTTCTAACTTTCAACAAAGAAAATTAAACCGAAAATGTTCCCCAAAAATGTGTAATCCGTCCCATTTAATGATAATTTCATATTAAGCGTATTTGTGAAAACCTGTTTTTACTAACAATTTATAGCGATAATTCTTCTTAGATCAGACTTTTCACTTACTGGTGCAACATCCCGCTGATCGTACCACACAGGTCAAAGGTCAATTGCTTGGTTATGGAAATATATGAAAATATGTGACCAATATGATGGGGAAATGAGGATGTATGATGGTAGAAATCCACCAGGAGGTAGGAAATCTTGCTTATTAAGCTTAAGAAAAAATATTTATTTTATTTAAGCACACTTTTCATGTTCCTTAGTTACTGTCTGTTATAACTGTTCTGCCTTTCTTTCTGCAAAATGACAGGAATGTGTTCTGCGATGGAAAAAAAGGGTATTATATTTCATTTATTTTTCCAAAATCTGTTCTCTTAAGTCGCCTTTAACTGCATTGATTGTGACAGGCTTTAGCTGTTTCTCCCTTTCGAGATATGCGCTTGTACAAAAAGCACACTGAGACTTTGTGTGAATGCTCCCTGGATGGTTGTGTTTGGAATTTGTATTCCCTCTGCAAAATAAAGACGGCGTGTCTTGATCAGTGTTATGTTATGTGTTTCTTTCCCTGGCCTTCCCTTAGATCACAAACGTATTAAAATGCAGACTCATGGTCATTTTAAGGAAGCATACAGCAGGATAAAAGACATTTCATGCAACATAAATTCACTCTGCTGGAGGTTGGGCATTCAACTTTTAGCTGATGCTCTCATTCAGAGTAAAAGGGGGGGGGGGTTAGTGTCTCTCGATAAAGGGCACTTTATTTTATCTGTGACGCAGTGATTTTAGTCAGTGTAACCATGAAGCATCTACTCGAAGTGCTCTGAATGTTAGTTATGCGCTTTAAGCAAGGGTTTAGGAAGATTTAGAGAGATTAGCATTTGTTTTGTCAGAGTCTATTGAGAAAATGTACATTTATTAATGCAAAATAAGCTTCCAGTTTTTTTACTTTGATTAATTTAAGAGATTTTAATCAATACAATCAGTAAAAGGAAAATTGCAGCATGTTAAAGGGACACTTTGGACGTTTTTAAATGTAATTGTATGAGGTATTTATTCATGGTCAGGGTATTACCTAGAGTAGAGGTCTGCACGCCCCAATTTAGAAAAAAAGAGACAGGCGATAGAAGAAGATAGAAGTGAAGATATGCATTCTTCTGTGGACACTGGACAGTGGAAGTTTCAACATTATTTTAAAAACAACAATATTGGTTTAGGAGTATGCTATATTTAGAAAATGTTCACCACTTCACCTAATTTACAGATCTGAAGCTGTTATATCCACACTACAGGAGCTGTTGGTCTATCGCTGCTTTGATTGGTTCATTTGTTTGAGTTGTTGTGGGACTTCATGTTCTAAAGGATTTGGTTAGATGCACAACATAAACACATTCATTAAAGGTAGGGTAGGTAAGAATGGAGAAACCAGCTCGAGTGCACTGGAATTTGAAAGTACGCAGCCGGGAAAAATCTGCCCCTTCCTTCAGACTTCCTTACAGAGCCCCTCCTCCAACACACACGAACGCGCACATGACCAATGAGGGCACGAGATAAGTTTGTGCACGAGATGGAAGGCTGGTAGGCCATCCAGTTCTCATTCATAACACTCCGTTCGATGTCTCACTATGGGATGCGCCTCAACGCGTATGCATCAGAAGCATCAATCTCATTACGCCAATCCTGATTGGCTGGTGATCTTGACGACTACGTCAGGGAATCCACCGGCCCTTTAAGTAGCTTGCGCTACGTCGCAGCGTCATTCAAACACCTCTTCTCGCTTCGGAGCACATCTCAAATAAGAATATCAGTAGCCAGGCTAGCTTAACGGTCCACAGACTGAACCACAAGCTAACCTTCGGTCGCCGGACGCTTGCCGGCTACTTTTGCTTCGCACGGGATTTTTCATATTAACACACCAGTTAATACCGAAATCTGCCCTGCCGTTTTTTTCTTCCACAAATAACGGTAAGGTTTTGATTTTTCCTGCAAACAGTAACATACCTGTTGCTAGTTTGTCCCTCCACGCCGACACCCCGGCGAGCGAGGATGGACCCTTCTCTCCCTCACACCAGAGGAGACGGAGGTTCGGAGGCTCGGCTCTGCGGCTGCGGGCTCAAAATTTCGGGCACGGACTCACACCAGGTCTGCTCGTCCTGCCTCGGGCTGAAACATGCCCAGGAGGCTATCGACGCCCCCGGTGCGTGCGGACACTGTGCCCGCTTCACCACCAAGAGCCTCCGCCAACGGCTAGCGCGCCAAGCTAGCCTGTCGGGACAAGACCCCTTCATGCCTGTCGATTTGCCGACCGGCGATCGAGGCATGGTGGCGACCGCCACGGGGTGAGCCCCGCGCTGTGTCAAGCTGGGGCTCAACGGCGGCGGCAGCCGCGGGAAGGGAGCCCCGCGCTGTGACAAGCTGGGGCTCCCAACTGGACCTCACCGTGGTTCCACCCGCGGAGGATGTCCTGGAGCTGGACTACGTGGAGGAGGATGAAGAGGATACCTCTGAGTTCCTCTTATCCGACTCGGACGAGGACGAAGATGACATCTTCGTCTCGTCTGCTCAGGCTGCCAAGCCGGAGGCGGTGTCCGCTCCCCCAGGCGAAAGCGCGCCATCTCTGCCCCGCCTCAGCTCAGCATGGACTTGCAGGCCGTGTGTCAACGCGCTGCGTCCAGACTGGACATCCCTTGGCCTGAAGTAGCCAAGGAGACCTCCAGGTCTCGCTATGAGGGAAAGAACTTGCCCCAAGCCGCGAGGCTGACGAGGCAACTTCTCCCGGTTTTTCCAGAGCTGCTGGACGAGGTGTCTGTCTCGTGGAGAGACCGCCCTTTCAGCAGCAAGGCCCCAATCCAGGGAGCCTCCTCTCTGGACTTTGAGGGCATGGAGAAGCTCGGCTTGCTCCGCATGCCGCCTATGGAGCCGCTTGTGGCAGCCCACCTCCAACCGCGGCTGTCTTCGGCTCCTAGCAGGAACCCCACACTGCCGACGAAAGCGGACCGGTTCCAGTCAGCAATGACCGAACGGGCTTACAAAGCGGCAGCTTTGTAGCCGTTCGGTCATTGCTGACTGGAACCGGTCCGCTTTCGTCGGCAGTGTGGGGTTCCTGCTAGGAGCCGAAGACAGCCGCGGTTGGAGGTGGGCTGCCACAAGCGGCTCCATAGGCGGCATGCGGAGCAAGCCGAGCTTCTCCATGCCCTCAAAGTCCAGAGAGGAGGCTCCCTGGATTGGGGCCTTGCTGCTGAAAGGGCGGTCTCTCCACGAGACAGACACCTCGTCCAGCAGCTCTGGAAAAACCGGGAGAAGTTGCCTCGTCAGCCTCGCGGCTTGGGGCAAGTTCTTTCCCTCATAGCGAGACCTGGAGGTCTCCTTGGCTACTTCAGGCCAAGGGATGTCCAGTCTGGACGCAGCGCGTTGACACACGACCAGCAAGTCCATGCTGAGGTGGGGCTGAGGTGGGGCTGAGGTGGGGCAGAGATGGCGCGCTTTCGCCTGGGGGAGCGGACACCGCCTCCGGCTTGGCAGCCTGAGCAGACGAGACGAAGATGTCATCTTCGTCCTCGTCCGAGTCGGATAAGAGGAACTCAGAGGTATCCTCTTCATCCTCCTCCACGTAGTCCAGCTCCAGGACATCCTCCGCGGGTGGAACCACGGTGAGGTCCAGTTGGGAGCCCCAGCTTGTCACAGCGCGGGGCTCCCTTCCCGCGGCTGCCGCCGCCGTTGAGCCCCAGCTTGACACAGCGCGGGGCTCGACACCCGTGGCGGTCGCCACCACGCCTCGATCGCCGGTCGGCAAATCGACAGGCATGAAGGGGTCTTGTCCCGACAGGCTAGCTTGGCGCGCTAGCCGTCGGCGGAGGCTCTTGGTGGTGAAGCGGGCACAGTGTCCGCAAGCACCGGGGGCGTCGATAGCCTCCTGGGCATGTTTCAGCCCGAGGCAGGACGAGCAGACCTGGTGTGAGTCCGTGCCCGAAATGTTGAGCCCGCAGCCGCAGAGCCGAGCCTCCGAACCTCCGTCTCCTCTGGTGTGAGGGAGAGAAGGGTCCATCCTCGTTCGCCGGGGTGTCGGCGTGGAGGGACAAACTAGCAACAGGTATGTTACTGTTTGCAGGAAAAAATCAAAACCTTACCGTTATTTGTGGAAGAAAAAAACGGCAGGGCAGATTTCGGTATTAACTGGTGTGTTAATATGAAAAATCCCGTGCGAAGCAAAAGTAGCCGGCAAGCGTCCGGCGACCGAAGGTTAGCTTGTGGTTCAGTCTGTGGACCGTTAAGCTAGCCTGGCTACTGATATTCTTATTTGAGATGTGCTCCGAAGCGAGAAGAGGTGTTTGAATGACGCTGCGACGTAGCGCAAGCTACTTAAAGGGCCGGTGGATTCCCTGACGTAGTCGTCAAGATCACCAGCCAATCAGGATTGGCGTAATGAGATTGATGCTTCTGATGCATACGCGTTGAGGCGCATCCCATAGTGAGACATCGAACGGAGTGTTAAGAATGAGAACTGGATGGCCTACCAGCCTTCCATCTCGTGCACAAACTTATCTCGTGCCCTCATTGGTCATGTGCGCGTTCGTGTGTGTTGGAGGAGGGGCTCTGTAAGGAAGTCTGAAGGAAGGGGCAGATTTTTCCCGGCTGCGTACTTTCAAATTCCAGTGCACTCGAGCTGGTTTCTCCATTCTTACCTACCCTACCTTTAATGAATGTGTTTATGTTGTGCATCTAACCAAATCCTTTAGAACATGAAGTCCCACAACAACTCAAACAAATGAACCAATCAAAGCAGCGATAGACCAACAGCTCCTGTAGTGTGGATATAACAGCTTCAGATCTGTAAATTAGGTGAAGTGGTGAACATTTTCTAAATATAGCATACTCCTAAACCAATATTGTTGTTTTTAAAATAATGTTGAAACTTCCACTGTCCACAGAAGAATGCATATCTTCACTTCTATCTTCTTCTATCGCCTGTCTCTTTTTTTCTAAATTGGGGCGTGCAGACCTCTACTCTAGGTAATACCCTGACCATGAATAAATACCTCATACAATTACATTTAAAAACGTCCAAAGTGTCCCTTTAACATGCTGCAATTTTCCTTTTACTGATTGTATTGATTAAAATCTCTTAAATTAATCAAAGTAAAAAAATACTGGAAGCTTATTTTGCATTAATAAATGTACATTTTCTCAATAGACTCTGACAAAACAAATGCTAATCTCTCTAAATCTTCCTAAACCCTTGCTTAAAGCGCATAACTAACATTCAGAGCACTTCGAGTAGATGCTTCATGGTTACACTGACTAAAATCACTGCGTCACAGATAAAATAAAGTGCCCTTTATCGAGAGACACTAACCCCCCCCCCCCTTTTACTCTGAATGAGAGCATCAGCTAAAAGTTGAATGCCCAACCTCCAGCAGAGTGAATTTATGTTGCATGAAATGTCTTTTATCCTGCTGTATGCTTCCTTAAAATGACCATGAGTCTGCATTTTAATACGTTTGTGATCTAAAAGGAACGGCCAGGGAAAGAAACACATAACATAACACTGATCAAGACACGCCGTCTTTATTTTGCAGAGGGAATACAAATTCCAAACACAACCATCCAGGGAGCATTCACACAAAGTCTCAGTGTGCTTTTTGTACAAGCGCATATCTCGAAAGGGAGAAACAGCTAAAGCCTGTCACAATCAATGCAGTTAAAGGCGACTTAAGAGAACAGATTTTGGAAAAATAAATGAAATATAATACCCTTTTTTTCCATCGCAGAACACATTCCTGTCATTTTGCAGAAAGAAAGGCAGAACAGTTATAACAGACAGTAACTAAGGAACATGAAAAGTGTGCTTAAATAAAATAAATATTTTTTCTTAAGCTTAATAAGCAAGATTTCCTACCTCCTGGTGGATTTCTACCATCATACATCCTCATTTCCCCATCATATTGGTCACATATTTTCATATATTTCCATAACCAAGCAATTGACCTTTGACCTGTGTGGTACGATCGAGCGGGATGTTGCACCAGTAAGTGAAAAGTCTGATCTAAGAAGAATTATCGCTATAAATTGTTAGTAAAAACAGGTTTTCACAAATACGCTTAATATGAAATTATCATTAAATGGGACGGATTACACATTTTTGGGGAACATTTTCGGTTTAATTTTCTTTGTTGAAAGTTAGAAAGATATATCACTTTCAAGTTAAATTAGCATCGGGCTAACTTAGCTTAGCACAAAGACTGGAAACGAGTGGAAACAGCTAGCCTATTTTGTCAATAACAAAAGGATGTGTGAGGAATCCTGACAAATATAAGAGAGGCTTTGAAAGAGAATACATACATGTTGCAGTAGTATTCATATTTGTTGCATAAGTATACAGCACTGGTGGAAGAAATATTCAAATCCTTTACTTGAGTAAAATATCACAGTGTAGAAATACTCTGTTACAGGTAAAGGTCTTGCATTCAGAATATCAATTAAAAGTACAGAAGTATTAGCAACTGCACTGCCAAGCTCCAGCACAATTGAAATCATGTAACATGTATACATTTGGTGCATAAGTGGCTACTTTATATGCAAATGAGCCTCAGTGCTCCAATGAACAAACATCAGCTCTGATACAAATACAGTTACAGTGAAAGTATTAGTGTCATCAAAGAGCTTGCAGCACATTTAGAAATTGGTGTCTGCTCAAACTCAATTTATTATGGGATGCAGTGACAGATGAAATGACATTTGTGTTAAAAATAGGTTCTTTCTGGAAAAATACATGAGAAAAAGGAATGAAAAAATAAAGTTATTATATGAAAGAATGAACAAATGATTACGTCGATCTCCTTTGCAAAAAAAGGGCTGATTGTACTCAGCTGCAAGACTTTATGGGTGTGTTTGGGTTGTTAAATCGCATAGTGCATACATGTTTTATGAATCAGGGTCATATAGCAGCTGCAAATGATGCACAATTCATGCGTGTCGAATAATATTATAATATTGGATCATTATTATTAACGCATTGATATGCAAACTGTACTTTAATGTTGCTGTTGGTGAAGGGGGAGTTCATTTGAACTATTTCGCATATGTTGGTCGGTTTAATCTGTTTAAATGGATCATATTTAATTAGTTAGGTTAGCGCTCAAATACATTTAGTGGAGTAAAATCACAATATGCCTGTTATGTAGTGTAGTAGGAGTATAAAGTACCATAATATGGAATGGTTATGTTCAGTTCCTGCACTAAAGGACAGATTAAATTACTGCAAATGAACATTTTGTAGCATTTAGTGTTTACCTTAGACTCAAACTTACAATCAGCTGGTGCAACTTGCTGCTGATCTTTAAAATGCAACTTAACAACAAGCTCAAAAGTGTGTTTTGCACTCTAAACACAGCACGCATCATTTTTGGGTGGTGTTAAGTTGCTCTTTAAACACCAATTCTGTCAAAATGCTTTTCAGATACGTACAACTCTCCAGCTTCTCCTTCATCACCATAATCCTCCATATTGTCCCGGGAACATTAAAAGGTTTCTGAAACAACTTTGGTACTTTGAAATCCAGAGAACAAAACATTCCTTAATGACTACATTCAATCCAGGATCAGGAAAATTAAATATTTAAATCTGTAAGTCACCCACTTTATTCTCTGTGCGTACATGCATCGTTCTGTAAAGGGATTGACGTCAGAAGCCACCTCGAAAAACCTCCAGGGATGAATCTCTGAAACTCTCCGACTAATGGACTCATGCCACCAAGTTTAGACAGTCTGCACGACCCCGAGCGGCTTTTAGTGGCCCATCATGGTGTGTGTGTGTGTGTGTGTATGTATGTATGTATGTGTGTGTGTGTGTGTATGAGCATATACAAGATGTCTGGGTGGAGAAGACTGTCAAGACCAAGTAACTTCTTTTGTAGGATATTTTTAAATGTAATAATAATCCCCACAGTTTTATTGACCCTGTTAATGCGACTTTTTGTAACAATTGACATATTTTTCACTTTCTTTTCCCCAAAAATAAATAGGTAGTTAAACACTGTGTATTTTTTATATAAGCAGTTTTAGGACTATCTTTTTTAAGAGTTTTTAGAAGGAGAAACCGGTAATATTTAATTTTTCATCTTCAAACAAACGTCAAACAATCCCAAGAAAATCCCAAAACCGTCAATGGCTGTGTCTATTAATGATTTGTTTATCAGAGTCTGATCCATCATATAAAATGCATAAATTACTTTGTTTACATGCAAAAGATGATGCATTTTTGCGAATAAAACAGACCGTATTCATACTAAAGTGTTTACATAACCTACGCAATGAATAACACTTGACAATTGAAAGTCCTTTCTGCATACAGCCACACAAATGCATCATATTACTGTTATCACATCCAATTTCTAACACTTTAGAAGTTCAATTGTTTTGTAAATCTTCAAACTACAGTCTGTATATTTACTGAACAAAATAACAGGAGTTGTGGTGATATTTGGGATTTTCTCTGACGCCTTCTTGCTTCCTTTTCTCACAAAACTCTTGCAAAACCTTTATAAAATGGTCCTTTACCTCACGGCCATCCTCCTTTCTACATTTGTACTTTTCAACCACTGAATATACATTGGTTGCCAGAACGCCCACTCATCACTAACACTGAGTAAAAAAAAAAAAAGAAGAGGCATCGAGACACTGACTAGACAAAAAAAAAGATCTAATTCCTTTATACAGTGTAAAAACGTTTGATAAATCCTTCAAATGAATGATTAAAAACAATTTACAGAAATGCAGTAACTAAATGTACATTATTTATATATATATATAATACTGCATACAAAAGAGAGCATGTGAACTTAAGGTGTGTCCGGGTTGGTTTGGTCGGAGAAAGCATCTGTTGCAGCGGGCTGACGATGTTTAATGAACTTTGTTTAATTTAATTTCCTCCCGTGTGAGTCAGCTCATTACCCAGGAGGCCGAGCGGCAGGCTTTGTGCCAGAAAATGCAGCTCAATGCACATAAAACTGGTCTGTGGGTCTTCACTGGGACATGGTTTTGTGGGGTCTTTTGTATAAAAAGCAGTAATACACAGATTGTCTTTCTAGGCAGCTGGGACTTCATTAAGCTTTGTTGCTTTAATCATTTTTTACGAGTTATTGCAGGGATTTATTTGATGTTTTGTGTTCTGCTAGCAGCCAGCAATCAGAAATGTCCATACTGAGGGGTTTTAATTCATAAGCAAGTGGGCAAACTGAAGAAGAAATCTGATTAGAGCCAATACAACTCTTCCACTTTAGCGCAAGGTCTACTTTAAGTACTAAAAGTAAAAGAACCAATCATGCAGAATGGCCCACTTTAGATAGATATTACATTAATGGAATATAATTATTAAGTCATTATTTTTTATATTAAGTCATCATTTTGAGTGACTTGGTCATTATTTTGTGATACCAAGTCCTTCTTTTGAAGAGTTTCTCATTATAATGACTGAATCTTTTAATATTTCATCACATTGGCAGTAAAGGGCTTCCTAAATACTTTCTCAGAAACAACAACAACATGTTCAGAGGTCAGCAGGAAGCTGTATGGAAATGAACTAATTATTTAGTTTTGTCGTCTTGTATTCAGGCTCATGTTGCCAAATAGCTTTCAGAGCCAGAGATCTGCCCGTGGCTGCTTGCAGTGTGAAATCACACCGTGACTCACGGGCTGCAGAAGAGGTGTTGTCATCCTGTGTTACAGAAGATTATTGACCAGAACAACTTCACCTTTTAGTCGTTTATCATCGGGGAACAAATACTGAATCTAAAGGGCCACACTTTCTGACAAGTAGTGCACATTTCTTGTTGTGATAACAGCCAAGGTGCTTTAGCGTTAAATATCAAAATGAGCAAAGGCTGCTTTTGCTATACACAAACCTACCGGCACACGGGGAAGGGTGAAAATAAAGGCACGAAGATTTTTGGGACTTTCTCTCCCCTCCCACCGTCTCGAGAAGTTTCTAGAAGGATGTGTCGACTGCGATCACCATCAACTCTCTCGTCCCGACCGCTGGGTGAGATTCAGCCTTGATGTGTCAATCCAGAGTAGATCACCGCCTCACCCTTTCTCCCTCCCTCTCCCTGGGGGACGTCTCACAGTCACTCAGTAGAAAGCAGTGGTGGGTAGAAACAAAAAGCAGCAGCAGCAAAGAAAAAAAATCTGCCTCTTCTGTCTCTGAATTTCTAAAAAACCTGATCCATTTATAGCCTCACACAAAGTCACAACAAACATTTCGAGACAGACGACACGAGCAGCGAGGGGAAACTTTTCCAACATCCTCTCACACAAGATGACAGATTTTTTCCTGCTAGCTTTATCTGTATCTCAGCGTGTCGTTTGACCGCTTGCCAACGACAGCTGGGGTGATAAATACGGAGGAGTTAGACCAACAGGGTCACACAGTGGGGAGTGGCCGTAATGCAAACGTTTCCAACTGTTTGAACACAGATGACCTGGCTTCGATACCAGTGTGTGGAAACACCTCCGCTCCACATCTACGCCTTCTCATCCTGCTTCTCAAAAATACCCAAATAAATCTCAGTTTCTTTGAAGTTTAAGTTTGCTCACGTCTTCTGCTTTTCTGAAAAGACCAAAGTTGATTTCAAAACAAAACTGCAGCAAGAAATTAACAAAAAATGCTCCAAAATGTGACTATTTTCTATACTTTTGATGCCTCCAACCATCAGGAAACGAGCCACAATTAGGTCGCTGTATTTAACACATGCTCCATTAGCAACTTAAATTAAACCAGACCAGACAGGGAAGCTACTGCGAAGCAATCTATCACACTTTATCAATATCAAGTGCAGTCTGGAGGACACAACCACTAGAACAGGCATTATTCAAGAGCTTTGGCAGCAGGCTTTAACACACACAAACACACCAAGTACGACGGACGGTAACTCGCACACACACCCTCACACACACGTACAGGGAGATTTTAAAAAGAAAACCTTCAGAGAGCACTGAAGTGTGTGTTTCATAAAATGTGTTCTTCTTGGATCGGCCACGACTACCACAAAGAGATGAAAGAAAAGCGCTGCTGCAATGCATTCTGGGGGTTGGAGTCAATATTTACAGCCCGTGGAATGATACGTTTTTTTTGTTTTATTTACACACAGATCCTTTCGTTCCTGCAGCGAAGTCCCATCCGGTGTTTCCGCCTTTATCAATACTCCCACCCGTCCGTCTTCATGTCCAGGTAGTTGAGAATGTTTTGGGCGAACTTCACCGCCTGTTTCCGCGCCATCTTGGTGGTCTCGTCGCCCTGCGGGTCCACGGCGTCCAGCGCCAGCAGCTGTTTGGTCAGCAGCTCCTCCAGCATCATGTAGCTCTTTTCGACGCGCTTGCCATCGAAGCCCAGCGCCTGAGCCTGGAGGTCCGAGAGGCTGCCGAGCACCAGCCACACGGCCCGGTGCGCAGGGTGCTCGGTGCCCGGCTGGCGGCGCGCTAAAGCCTCGCGGAGGTCCAGGAAGGTGATGATGGCCTGGACCTCCACCACGGCGCGGCGGCGGGCCTCTCGGATGCACGGGTTCTTGGCCGTGTCCACCTGGTCCAGGTGAGTGAGGAGGCTCTGCAGCTCCGCTTTGGGCCTGAAGCTCAGATCTCCCATCATGCAGTGCCGCAGGACGCCCTCTCGCAGGTGGAACACGTGAGCACGCACCGCCTCGATCTCACGGATAGAGTTGTTCTGCCCCAGGTCGTATCTGAAAGAGGCAAACACTGAATCACTGCAATGAAAACTCCTGATCTTCAATCACTCACTGTAGTTTCTGATTCAATACGGTTTGAACACCTAAGTATTTTTAGGGGGTACTTAGGGTACATATTATATATTTATGAATATTATAGAACATATGTCTTTTAAATACATTAAGTGTTAAGGGTGCTTTTGAGGACATTCTGCAGCCAAAACCACAACTTATTTAAATGTATATTACCTCATTTATTTATTGTTTTGTTTTACTACGATTGAGTCCAAAAATGGAATGGAGTGGTTCTTGAATCAGTGCTGCAGTCTGTGTTTCTGCATTATAACGTAGTCGGTAGGCGTTTTATTACCATCAGCGCTTCTCCGGTGTTGTGAGTCTAATTTACACCTCTCAGTGTAGAATCAGTCCCTCCTCCAGTCCACCACCCAGGCTCGATGTGCGGAGACATCAGCCCATCATCACAGCACAATGTCAACTTTATGTATTTAAAGTTAGACAATGTTCAAGTTGTACTTTCTGCTGAGAAAGTTGTTGATGAACAGATGCACTAAAATGGTTCACAAATGTTATTTTTAGTCTTGTATGACATTAATTTAAATATATATTAGGGTTTTGGACAGTTTTTACAACCAAAACAAGGTACTTGAAGTAGAGCTGCAAAATATTTTGATAATTGAATACACATTTTTTATACAAAACTGACAAGAGACAGCATCTCAAATATATAGTTGTCCTGTGTTTCTCTGTTTTACATCAAATTAAACTTGAATTTGAAGACTTCGTCTTGGACTAGCGGTCAAATAGTCAAAAATAGTTTGTCCAGTACTTTTTCCATCAGGTCAAGTAAGGATGTGAAGGAGAATTCATAAGTACTTAAGAGAAAACAAACACGCAGCTACGCAGATTGCACTTACACTATGCTAATGCAGCTAAGAAAGAAAGCATTGAAGCTCCTTTCCTTAGCATTACAATTATTTGACCCAATGTTATCAGGGATACCACTGAGATACTTCCGGGTCATTTTAGTCAGTTAGGAAACTGTTGGGAAGTCTATCTGACTGCAGGCAGAGAAATTGTATGTGGTTATTTTCTTATAAGTTAGTTAGTATTAGTTATTGCCCTGATCCGTCCTTTGAGTGGAGCCTACCTGCGGGTGTCCTCTCCCTCCCCCTCCAGGTCCAGATGTTTCAGCAGCCCGTTTATCTCCTCCACCACCTGCTTCCTGTAGTTTCTGATCGCCGCGTTCCCGGAAACATCCAGAGCATCCAGCTCCACCTGCATCTCCGTCAGGATGCGGGACAGGTGAGCGCAGCTGTCCCTGCCGCTCAGCCCCATCAGCAGAGCCACCAGCTGACTGCGCGCCACGCTCACTTTCACCATCACCTGGTTGATGAGGTTCACCGCCTCGTGGGTCTCCCCGGACAGCGGCAGGGAGAGGGTCTGCTGTTGGGTGCGCCCCTCCACCACATCCTGCACCGCGCACATTCGAGTCAGCGCCCGGTATCGCGCCTTTCGGAGCGGCACCCTCCCCTCCGTCTTCACCTGGGTGAGCCTCAGGATTATCTCCTGCAGGGCGTCCACCAGCTCGTCGTTTATTTCAGCCACGCCTCCGAGCGCTGAGGCGCCACCACGCGGTCGTCCACCAGCTGCCGCGCCTCGTTGCTCAGATCTTCTATGGCTATGCGGGACGGGTGCGTGGCGTTCTCCTCCAGGTATCGCAGAAGGCCTTCCACTTCCTGTGCGGCTCTTTTCCGCGCCCCCTGCAGCTCTGGTTTGCCCTCCGTGTCGACCTTGTCCACCTCCAGCAGCAGGCGCGTCAGCTCGCGCTCGACTCGCTTGTAGTCGCGGTCGTGCTGCAGGCCGCTGAAGGTGCAGACCGCCGACCCCAGGGACTGAACCTCCTTCTGGACCTCGTACAGCCGCATCATGGCCGGGTGCTGCTGGTGGTACGACTGCTGCTGCTGCTCCATGGGGTGATGCTGCTGATGCTGCTGGGCGCCATGGTCCATCCTCTTCCCTCCATCAAAGGGCTTCCCAAACAGGCTGCAGAGGAGGGAAAGTCAGAACAATGAGAAACACTTCAGAGCAGAGCCTCAGCAGAGATGACATTGTTGCCAAGAATGGGCGGATTACTTCAAAACTTCCTTTTCAGATATTCACTGCCAACACTGGAACAACAAGACCTCCAACTATTGTCTGGATCCCTGCCACTGCAGCTGGCATGAAGACAAACTGTGCAACCTCAACCAAACATTCAAATACCCACCAGCTCCAGAGGAAATGACAACAATGTGGTCAATTGAAAATGCTATGAGCATTTATCGTGATCACCTTGCACATTTTACACATCATTCGAAACTGCGACATTGCAGTAAATATTTGCAATATATACATTTTGTATTCGTGCCTTGTAAATGGTAAAAGCAAGTTTAATTTATATTGCAGTTCAACAAGTCAATTTAAAGTGCAAGAGACATAAAGAACATTAAGACAGTGCTAAAGAACTATTCAATGATCATTTTGTTCACTACAAGAATGTGGGAATTCTTTAAAAATAATTATACAAGCAATTTGCAGCAGAAAGGCAGAACAGAGTACAATTTAATATACATGGTTGAATTAACGCAAGTAATATTGATATTGTGCAGCCCTATTTTAGCCCTGTTCTTACATTCTACTAAATATGTAAATAATGTTGCATTTCTGCATTGGAAACAAAGGTGAAAATCTTTCTCTGCATCTCCAGTGGAAACAAAAGCATATCTGCATTACAGTTATAACCTTCTGATTTAAACACAATGGATGTTGTGTTGCACCAGAGACCGCCGCCCACTCTGGCACCAAAGAAAATGTATATATCATAGGATGAAAAATAAGCCACGGATAAAGTGTTGTATCTCCACTCTGCAGGCAGTTCTGTCACCCCTAACATGTCAGAAATGCCTGGAGGCTGAGTCATTAAACATGAGAATAATCCATTTGATGTGAGAGAAATCCGATACTCCACCACTGAGCTGTCACTTTCCAACTTGCTGCCAGCTTCGTGATAAGTTAACCAGCCTTATCTATCTGAAAATGTCCTTCACTAAACCTGCAATGTTCAATTTGTTGCAGCTTCATCTTCTGAAAAATGACATTTGCTCCTCGAACTGTAACTGATTTTTAAAGCTAGTTTTTGTGTATATTTCTGATACCAATATATCAGTTTAGATTCATCTTTTTACATATATATTATGACTAACCTGCATGTGATGCATACAGTTAAAACATATACTTTAAATGCTCTCTGAATGATGGACTACAGGTAATGCCTTTTCAAAATTACCCTAAAACTGTGCTGATACTGATATATCTGCCAAAGGCTAATATCCAAATAGATATCTGCCAAGAACAAATGTAGTCTAGCAACAACCACAGTTGCAAAATCAAAAAAGTTAGAGTAACAGCTAAAAAACCTCCAGCTATTTCACCCTCTGCAGTGAGGTAGGAGTGTACACTGTAATAATAACTGATTTAACCAGGAAATGTTTAAACGGATATTAAAAAGGGATTTTTCTCGCGCTGGTTACTTATTTCAACAGACCTATTTACTTGAAAAGCTCAATATAATTGTGTGCTTCTAAACTTTGTGATGAGATTCTACTTAAATATGCATGAACGGGGTATATTTGCCTCGTTAGGGCCAATAAATCTTTGAAACCAAGAAGACCCCAAAATAAACGGTGCTATAAACAGCCTTTAAAGGTCACCTATCATGCTATTTTAGGGAATAGCATAGGTCTCAGATATATACAAATATATAAAAAACATGTCTATGAAGTGTTTTGCTCAAAATACCAAACAGATCACCCATTCTAGCCACGCCTCATATCCCTCTATTTCACTTCCTGTTTAAAAAGTGCTGATTTTGGGGTATAAAACTTTAAAAAAAAAAAAGAAAAAAATTGATAAAAAAGAGGAGGGGCTGAGCTCATGCGGGAGATTCTACCGGTAGATTCTGCGGTGATGAAACGCCATATCGTGGATTATCAAGGATTATTTCTGAAACAGTATGGAGCTCAAAGCTCTCTCTCTTGCCGGTTATACCACAAGGTGAGTTCCTTTTTATTTCCTGCTTCTTCACACACATGCTCTCCAGTACAGGTTAGCTCTGAGTGTTAGCGATGCTAATGTAAACATGCACCGACAATATTACGTCCAAAACAGTCGGGCATTGTTTCTGATAGCAACGTTTCTGATAGTGCTGTGGGTCTGCATTGCCGATATGACGTCATATCGGACGCAAATCTGGATCAGCGCCGTTGTAGCCCCGTTTTTAGAGATTTGGGTACGGAGGAAAAGAGAGAGGGTTTTATTTTCTGACGCTGCGTGAGTT